>CM031861.1:41592155-42192155 GCA_018697195.1 Certhia americana
GGACTGGGCTGGGCTGGGCTGGGCTGGACTGGGCTGGGCTGAGCTGGGCTGGGCTGGACTGGACTGGACTGGGCTGGGCTGGACTGGGCTGGGCTGGGCTGGGCTGGGCTGGACTGGACTGGGCTGGGCTGAGCTGGGCTGGGCTGGGCTGGGCTGGGCTGGGCTGGACTGGGCTGGGCTGGGCTGGGCTGGGCTGGGCTGGGCTGGGCCGCACGGCAGCAGCAGTCGCAGGAGGTGAAGGCACTGACCCCGATTTCTTGCATTGTTCTTGTGCTCAGAGGCAGTCAGAGGGACGGCGTATAATGTGTGGGGAGGGGACTGGGGAGAAGAAAGTAGGGAAGAGAGTCTTGGCAGAGGCAAGACTTCCGTGTTTTACAGCTCCTCCTGCAGCTCACAGACCATCACCTGTTTTTTCCTGCGCGCACACCCGTCTTTTCTGTTAGGGGAGTCACCTCTTGCAACAGCTTTAAGACGACTCTTCCACAAAGATTCAAAAGCTTCAGTTTAGTTATTCTGTTTTCATGCTCCTAGGCAGTCAGTGCTCATTACCAGAACCTCATTAAACACACTGAGTTGGGAACGGCTTGTTTCCAACCACATGGAGTTATATCCAGCATGCCACTGGACCTGTTCTGAACTCCACAAAAGAAAGCTCTCAGACCATTAGGGGAACGTAGGCCATTAGTTAGTATGCAGAGCTGATTGATCCAGGAGCATCTATTCGGACAAGCTTCAGACTCCAGTACCTCCCAGTTAATCCATTTAGCACTGTTTGCATGTTTGCTGAGGCATTCAAAGGGGCTTTATGGAAAGAAGGATTTCTCTATAATGAGTGGAAACAAACAAGATCAAAAGGCAGAGATAAGCAAACAGACAGGATTTCAAACCTAAACTGTGTTTAAACTGAGTGGCTGTCAATATTAATAACATAAAACCAGCAGTGAAGTGTGGCTGACACACGCCAGGTAGAGAATGCTTAGAGACATCTGAAAATCTCATCAGAAATAGCAAAGGCAAATGTAATTAGCATGTCTGGAATTGTCTTAATTCATTGGGTTTATATTGTCTTCAGAAGCTGGCAAGGATCCTCTGCACATAGCTTGTGCAGGCACAACTTTGTCCCTTTTCAGTCCTTCTACCTCTTTTTGGCAGTCAATAAATGGAGGTGGGGGGTGATGCTAACACAGGATGTTTCTTCCTATGGCATAAGGCACTTTCTCAGTGTGTTCAGGATTCGAGACTTGTTGAAATTGCAGACCCTACTTGTCAGATCTGCATACTGAACGAATTCAATTTTGCTCTGACTAAACATGCAGATCAGAGGACAGAAGTATTATCAGAATGGTGTGGAGGCCTGTGGCTGGACTTGCTGATGCTGATGTAGGCTGGGAGAGCAAAGTTGTGTGGGGGAAAGAGCTGAGAGGCCAGTGTGAGATACTGAAATGGGTTATGGCTCAAACATTTTTAAAATCACTGAGGAATTATGCCCATTATACCAAACTGTGCAAAGAAGCAACTGCTGATCTGTGATCACTGAAGACCACCCCTCAAATATGCCTCCTGATGGGAATTTGGACCATGAGTTAAATCACCTGATGGGACAAGTAAACAAAGCTAGGGGAGGAGAATATGTCCACAAGGAAAGCCAAACTCAGCAGTTGTGCTGAAAACCAGCTCTGGCTAGATTTGGCTAGGGGAGGCATAGCCCACCAATGTACTTGGTGAGGCTGGGTTTGCTTGCACTTCTTCCATCTGCTGAGGTAGAAGAGAGTTTTTGAGTGTGTGATGGTGTAACCTCTAGTCAGGATAAGACAGAGGGACTGAACACCCATCACCAGAGGCTACAAGCCAGATAAGGAGACCTTGTGGAGAATCTTCCCTTGCACAAATGGGCTCAGCTGTAAAACTCCCTGCCCTGCCCTGGAAAGGTCACATTCATGTGAGACATGCACGTGAGAGGCATTTGTCATGATTTAAAAGGTGTCATAAACCATCAAAAACCCCCAAAGTGCCCCCAGACTAATTTCTGAGGCATTTCACCAGAGGACTGCACATGATCCAGAGTGTTGCAACAGATCCAGAGCTGGTTGCAAAACAAGAGTGTAAAACTCGCCCCCACAGGGTAAGTGCTGGGGCATTCCCATGAATACTTGAACTGTATTAATCCAGAGAACTCTGTGTTTTGTGGGACCCCCACCACTGAGAAGACTGAACAAAAGGACCAGTGGGATGCCACTGGGCCCACAGAGTGGTGATATCTTTTTGCTTAATCTGTGTCGCTCACTCTTTCTCCCCTTCCCCCCTTTTCTATTTCTTTCTATTGTCTTTCTACCTCACATTTACTGTTAAATCAAATCCTTACTATTGATTTCGGCATGTGGTCTTGTTTGCTCTTTAATTTGGCCAAAAGCATCTCTGTAATAATTTCAAAAATTGGATTTTAACAGCAAGTAATGCCGTTAGTCAAAACCAAGGGTTTTCTTGTGTTGACTGTGGAAGTGCACTGCCTTAGTAGGACCAGACCCAAATGTAGATACAGAAGAACGAGGAGTACAAAACCAACAGGTACAGGGACAGATTGGAGAAATCAGGTATAAAGGGAATGCAGGAGCTGAAACTGCAGTTTAATGTATCTACAAGTGCACATTTAGCAGGCAGTGGCTGATGACAACATAGGGATTTGGGGTCTCCACAGTAAATTTCCAAAGCCATTTGCTCAGCAGATTAGTGAGTAACCGAGGAAATCAATAGCCAAAAATTGCGGTTTATGTTGAAGCTGGCAAACAGGTACAAAATCACAGTAAATAAACGCAGAATGACTACAGTCTCATGTCTGAATAAACACATCTGGTGGAATTGTGGGAGGGCTACAATGCACTCAGCTACATTTTTTTGATGGGACTTTGGCAATGGAGGGACAGCCTCTGCTGGAATATTTGGCAGGATTGAAGCAGTGGTGGTGGGAGTACCTGTGAGTTCAGGGTGCAGAGCAGGTTGCTTTAAAGTGTCTGTCAGGGCACTGGCCCTGTACAGGGTGGGTCAGCACCACAAGTGTCAGCTGTAAAGAGACATGATTTGATTTAATGAACTCATCCAGGCAACTAAAGGGCTAATATGTTTCCTAAAATACAAACACTACAGGGAAATCTATTAACTGTGACTAAAATAAAAGCCTAGCTAGAAGTGAATCACAGACCCAGCTGTCACAGAGCAGTGGTTCCTGGCTGCTAAGTCATGAGCACAGTACACAGAACACAGGTGAATGGGCATTGCTAACCCCGAGACTCCTGACTAGTTCTGAAGAATATCTGCTATTTCTAGTCGGGTTTATGTGTCAGTGCTGACACCATTTCCAGAGCTGGTAAAGGAAAGGTGTGACAACACTGCAACACCAAGCCAGGTGAAGAAGCAAGGTGAGTGAATAGCACAGTTTGGAGGAGAAGGAAGAAGACAGCTGTGACAATAGCTGAAGTAGAATGAAAGGGCTGAGGAGGTCACACAAACAGATGTAGAGCATTGCTTAATTTCTAAATGAATCCCAGATGTAGAAATGCTGTTCTTGAGCCAACAGGTTGCTGCTGTAGCATGAATCCACAGTCAAGGAGGGCTGGTGAGAGCAGTGGGCAGAACCAGACTTTCTATGAAATACCTATGTGGAGGTCAAGAAAAGCTCTGGGTGAGTAAGGCCAGAGAGAATGAGGAATTTCTGGAATCAGAAAAAGAAAATGGGATGATAGCAAGAGACTACAGACCATCTTTCCAGATGATGTCTTAGTTTGAATTGTCTATGGCCACACTGGCATTGGAATATCAAATGAATTGCTGCTCTTGCTGCCCTGGGGGAATGGTCAGAGCTGAAATAACTCAGCAGTCCTGGGCTGGTGGATTTGTTTTTATTTCAAAATATAATGATATTATTTCTCTCCTCCTACTGCCCTTTTTTCTCAAGTGTTTAGAATTGGTATTTCTGCTATAACTAGGTCAGGGAACCTAAGTAGGTCAGGGTGACTCTCTAGATGTGGCAGATCTAAAAGCAAAGTTGGAGAGGGAAGACCTGGCTGTGTATACAAACAAAAGGTGGCAAGCTTGGCCTAGTGGGAGGGATTATCCCTCAGGAAAGTGGTGAGAGCTGAGAAATATCTGTGTGGGAACTAAGAAAGGAAAGTGAGGTGTGGGACAGGGAACAGGATCTGAGGGAGCAAGAAGGTTTGGGAATAGAGTATAAGCTGATGGGAGGAATATGGAAGAGAATGGGGTTTTAGCTGTAGATGTGAGGAGAGTAGAGAAAGAGGGTGAAAGGGTTAGAGGGGGCTAAGGCTGAAGTGGGAAAGAGCAAGAGATGTGTAGGTGGGAGCAGTTTAGAAGGACTGGGAATGGGGTTGCATGGAGGACAGAAGGTGGGAAAATGCTTAGATGGTGAAGTGCATCTGAGAGGGAAAGAGTGTGAAGTGCACAAAAGGGATGGTATTTTCAACTAGAGAGAGTGGAAAATTAGAGATCAGGGAGAGAAGAATGTGGTATTCATGTGGTGTGAAGCTGCCAATCCCAGCAAAGGTGTGGTGCAGCCGTCATTGTGTCCTTTCCTTCCTCTCTGGGAAGGGTGAGCATGCTGAAAGCAAAATTACAGAAGAGAGGGGGTTTGTGACTGTTTGTGCTTCTCAGTTGCACCTTGTTTTGCAGGGGCATTGCTGACTTTGATATCAAAGCTCTGACTCCCATCCAAGGTTTGGTGTTCTTCTGCTGGAGTCATCAAAATTTGCTTCCCTCAAAAGCAAAGATGATGAAGTTGCAGCAATGGGAAGAGGTGTTTACATTAAAGGGAGAAACCCCCAGGGTTTGAAAGTTAATCATTTTTATGTGTCTAATTTTGCATCTTAGTCACCCAACACCTTGCAAGTTTGGGGTTGCCAGGTTGAAAATGACGCATGTGACCCTGTGGCACCCCTCAAACTATTGTTCCATCAATGTGAGAGACTTCATTTCCCCATCTGCAGCATCTCCTTCCTTCTTTTATCACATTTTAAGTGTATTCATGGGTACAAAATCCATGCCTCCATGCAAGCTGCATCTGCAGTAGGAGGGCATTGTGGGTCGGCTTTACACACTTGGGAATACTTTCTGAACTGAGGAGGATGCTGCCTTGCACAGTACCTTGTGGTCTCTTGGGCAGCTTGTCTGCATTCAGCCCAGCTCCCACAGCTCCTCTCCTGGTTATGCTGCCCCGTTACTGTGTGTGTAGTGTTGCTCAAGGACAGAGTGCCAGCCTGCAAGGAGAGTTGTCCTGTTTTATTGTTATTGTCAGCCCTGGCTGTAAGATCCACTGGGGTAGTGTTGGCAGTGGGGCAACCAGAGCTGTCATCTGAGGCTTGTGTACAGAGATCTGTTGTATTGGAGCCCTTGTCAATGGTCCTTACTCCCATAGTTGCCTTATTAATACTGAAACTAGTTTTAATTTTCTTCTTCCATGGAAGTTATTAATCCTGATCTAGCTGCTGCTCAAGTTTTAAAGGGTTTAGCTTTTTCTATTTGTTTTGGATAGCTATTACATGGTGCCCTACTGAAATTTGCCTCTTAGGGCTAAGAGCAGTGGATTTGCAAGAGAAAGAAGAAGAAGAAAAAAGAACTGTTTGTTAAGGAGAGGGTCATCATCCTGGTGATGCCAGCCTGGTGAACCTTCCCTTTTTCATTAGCAGATATGTTGGCTGTGAAGGGGGTGTGCAGCTTTGGTTTTAGCACCCAAATCCACTGATGAGCTTTGGGCTATTGGCAGTTCTAGAGTATTAGATCTATAAAGTTATCTCTGCATAGGCACTGTAAACAGATGTAATCAGCTGGAATCAGTGGGCAGTGGTTAGAAAGACCTGACCGGGATACGGTGTTGTATTGCTGAGATATTAATAAAAAATGTCTGAGATTATTCTTATGTATTAGCATATACATTCTCCAAGAAAAGGGCAAGAAAGGCTTTAGGATATTGATTTTAAGTTTTTTGGTTGATTGTTTGGGTTTTCGTAAAACCAAAATCACTATGTGAATGCAAGAACAAGACAGGGCAGCAGCATTTACTCTTCACTGCTAGTAGAACAGATTTGTCTATGGACACTCTGCAATATACCTATAGGAGTGGAGAGTAAAGTTGGCTTCTTGTACAGAAGAGTTGGATGTCTTATCTGGGGATGGTCTTTAGGATGAATTAAGACTTTGGATAATCCTAAACTGTTGTAATTCCAAAGGTGTAATTTGATGACGCCTTATAGTGACCAGCTTAAGAGTATTAAGCAAAAACAAAAAAAAAAAGGTTGAGAAACATAAAAACATGTATGGTTGTTTTTTCTCCCCAGTTATTTCAGGTTGGGTTTTTTTGATGGTGAAATTTTTCCTCAGTACTTTAATTTACTAGAAGAAATGGAGTACAGTTATTAATTCCCTTTAGGCTATAATTTATAGCCATTTGATCTTTTTCTTTACTCCAAATACTACTTCTGACCATGAATACTTATATTACTTTTAAAAAATGCAAAACAAATATTAACTTATTTTGATGGTGAAATGTGCCTTGAAAGAAAATTTTATAGCTAGAATACTTCCAAATATTTTATTTGATGAAACATCATGGAATTATGTGGAAACTAGACTGCAATACGAAAAGCTGAGCTGTCCAAGAGACATTAATTGTCAGGGAATTAATGTCACAACTTTGTAATTAATTTTTTTGACTATGAACACAAATTTTGTGAAATCAGTAGCAACTTTTCAGAACTGTGATGACAGCATCTGATTTGTTATTACCCCAACCATTATTATTATTATTATTATTATTATTATTATTATTATTATTATAGTTAAGCTTTATCCATCTGCTTTCTTCTGTGCACACATTAAGAACAAAGACCACTCTGGGACTTCACAGAGTGTTCAGACAGCACCAAAGCAGTGTAGCAACATATGTTAGACATGAGGAGGAATCACCACAGAGATAAGGCAAACACCTGGGATTAGTGATGACGGATTAGTGATTCTAGAGTCACTAGAATCCATTGTGGTACTGATATGCCTTAAATAGGAGCACCAAAAGTTGAAGAATTACAGAATACTGTCATGACTTGCCTGTGTCCAGGTTGTTCAGGTCTCCACTTGAATGAATTACTTCCTCACTCAGCTCTCCACCCCTTTTTTATGTGTTACTCTCTTAGTATCTTCAAAAGTACCTCCCTGCCCCACCACCCAGGGTCACTTCCAAAACAGCTCAGCTCTGTGCTGCTTCTCAGGCATCTTCCTCATGCTTTGCTGGCATCTTCAGAAGGCTTTATGGTTTACAGGACCCCTACATTTCCCCTGCAGAGACAATGTTGTGTCACTCCTAGCTTCAAAATGCAGCAGATGGAGGACCCACATGCTAGTTAAGATCATAGAATGGTTTGGATCAGAAGGGACCTCAAAGATCATGTCATTCCAAACCACTGCCATGGGCAGAGATGCCTTCCAATAAATCAGGTTGCTCCAAGTCCTGTCCAACTTGGACTTGACCACTTCCAGACATGGGGCATCTACAACTTCTCTGGGCAGCCTGTTCCAGTGCCTCATTTCTTTTTGATAGCCTGAGAGTTAAAAGCTTCTTAGGGAGAGATATGGAGGAAGCCTGTTACACATATGGGGAGAAATATGTTCACATATATCTGCTGGAAGCATCTGCAAATGAAGGAAGAGAAGGAAGGTTAAAAGTGTTTAGCAGAAGTTTGCACAGCAAGTAAGATGTGAAGGTGCAGATAAATACTTATTACACTATTGACATTACCTGTAGCACTATCAAAATACTTAATCTGTTAACAGGTCTTATGTTAAATTACAAAGATAACTCCTTGGTTGCATTTTATGATTTCTAGACATTAAATATTGTGTTGATAGTCCAGCTTTTGCACTGGACTTGTAGTTTGCCCAAGAGAAGGCTATAGAGGCACATTTGTCTTATACAAGATGTTGAAAAGGCCTTTCATAACTTTTCAGGTAGATTCTGTGTTTCTTTCCTCTTTGCATAATCTTTGATACTTACCTGATTCTTTGAAATGTGTCCAATTCTTCCTACAGATTAACTACATGCAAGATGTGTCAGTAGCACTGACACACACATTCCTACAGAGGGTCTTACGGTATGCTGGGAACCTGATCTTCACTGTGCCACTAGGGCAGAAAGACTTTTTGTACTGGGCCTTGACCTGCAGCTCTGGAGATCTGCATTTAATTTTCAGTTCTGCCACATACTTCCCAAGTGACCTTGTGCGAGTCATTTATTCTCTCAGCATTTAATTATCACCCTTTTGCAGATGAGAAGTTGACACTTCTCTGCCTTCCAGAGAGTAATGTGAGGATAAATTCATCAACCTTCATGTTCTGCTGTGAACAATGGGAGTTCACTGAGGCAAAGCAAAGTCCAATGAGGAGATGAGGCAGCATAGGGAACCAAAGCAAGGATGAAGCCCATTTTAGCTAGCTAGAGAGCTGTCCTGTGTGAAGAGAGTGTATGATGTCTTGCAGGGATTTACATCAATCCTCTGAGTGTGCAGTGCTATGACCTCAGTATCCTAGCCTTCATTATAGTGACAAACTGGAGGGTGGGGGAAACATGAGGTTCCTAGGTCTCTTTTAGTCATCAGATGGCTCATTTGCTTATGTCACTTTTTTGTGATGCTCCTGCCTTTTCATTTCTGTAGCTAGTCTGAGTCAAGCATGGAAAATGGTCATTTACTGAGATTACAGAATGTGGGTTGTATCGCAAATAGGAGGAAAAGGTGCAAAGCATAAAAATGCTTTCTCAGAGAGAAAATGTTCCATGCCAGTCTGTGTTGTCATTGTGATTTATTGTTCTAGAACAGTCAAACACTTCTATTCTCACTGCCAAAGGTCGTCAACTGTATGGGACATTTCCAGTGTTCCCTAAGGAGATGACTTCCATTTTTACAGGTGATAGCTGTGTGTCTAGATCACATGAACATATATATTGACCTTGGAGTGATGTTAATAAAAAAGTATGTGCAATTCAGAGTAGAATTGCTGCTGAGGTGTTGGAGTCAGCTGCCTACACATCTCTTGACTGTGGCTAGTCATTAAATGCATACCATAGACACTTAACAGTCCAGACAAGTGCCTCTCTTGTCTGTTTCCAGTTGGAAACTTCTGAGACTTCCAAGCATAGGACAAGTTGCCCCTTCCTTTGTAGCTGTTCCTGCAAGTAATTTAGACTTGTTTACTGATATTTTTCAGCTGTTGCTCTGCTGATGTTCAGAAGGGTGGATTTCGAGTGCCTTTCTCATCTTGCTCCTTCAAGAGCAGGTGAGAATTGAGCATCCTTCTGTGTAGCCAGAGCATAAACTCAACCTTGAAGTCATTTGGGATGCCAAATTACATATGGCAGTTGGCCTGTTTTCAGGTATGGATGAAGGCAATTGCTTGCCCCCAGTATAGCAAAATACTATCAGACATCTCTGATCTAATTTTTGGTTTATTCTCCACAGCTTTTATTAAAGCTAAATGGAGCTTCAGGTTTTTAGCACTTTGGAATGTCATGTTACAAGACGGACCTCTTCTCTGTTAATGGAGGTTACTGACTGTGTAGATGGAAAACATTTATAAGAACTAGACTTCATTATTTTTATTATTTTTTTCAGGTACTGAAAATCTACCATTCCCACTTGCTGCTTGATATTAGATTAAAAAAAAAAAAAAAAAAAAAAAAAATGCAGAAAGGAAAAATAAAAAAAAGCCTTGGTAATTGATTTAACTTCAGAATGAAGTTCTCTTATTTTGCAGCTTCCAGAAAACACAGATAGTCTGTCAGGGATCTTTTGGAAGCCTTCTGCCTGTGAATTCCTCAGTTTTATAAGATAATACTGTGTCTTGGCCAAGATGCCAAGTAGAAAAGAGAATAGAGACTTGGGACCAGACTTTTGAGTGTTCAAGTGGCTAATGGTATTCTCTTTCAGTTTGAATAAGGTGCTTGTATATCTTTAGGATGTAAGATCAAATTGTGGAAACAAGTTCATGTGGGAGGGGTTTTTGTTTGCTTGGTTGGTTGTTTTTTTGTTTGCTTGTTAGGGTTTTCTTCTTGTTTATTTTTTGTTTGGGTTTCTGTTAGTTGGGGTTTTTTTTGTTTGGGTTTTTGTGTGTGTGGTTTTTTGTTTCCTTTCTGTCCCAATGGCATTTAAAATATCTCCTTCCCAGCATTCCTAATGTTAGGAAGAATTCCAGGAAAATCAAGCAGCCTGTGGGAAGTAGATGCTGCCTTTGCTGCATCTTCATCCTGGCTTCTCTGGAGTAATGTAGGGGTATAAAACATGTTTCCTGTTAGGAAAAACTGTGCTGTAGAGAAGGAAGCCTAAGTAAATATACAATAAAGAAATGTATAAAAGTGTCTTCGAGACACAATTCATGGCTCTGCTAGTATCGCAAGGAGATTTTTGTGGGGGTTTTTAAGGGCCCTTGCTGTAGCACAGGGAATGACTCTAATGCCAAACTTTAAACCCTTGCTGAAAACAAACAGCCAGCATGTTCTCAGCCTTTTCAGCATCTGTTAAATAA
Organism: Certhia americana; assembly: GCA_018697195.1. Classification (NCBI taxonomy): domain Eukaryota; kingdom Metazoa; phylum Chordata; class Aves; order Passeriformes; family Certhiidae; genus Certhia; species Certhia americana. The sequence continues at coordinate 41,602,728 of CM031861.1, forward strand.
GGCAGTATAAAGAGCTGTGCTGTGGACATTAGAGGCTTGGCACACTCCTAGTATAACTGTCACTGAGAAAAGGTATTTATAAAATGTGCTATGGAGCAAATATGGTATTGCTGCTAATAGTGAAGCAGCCCCAGCAAAATGCCTTTGGAACTCACATGAGGTATGATAATGCAACAAGACCTTTCATCAAAAAATTGCAGAGTGGGGAATGAACGAAACCTTCCTCTTCATGCAGTGTGTCAGGTCATATGGGTGGGTACAGCTGATATTTAGGCACAGGTAACAAAACTTGGCAACAGGAAGTGAAGGGAAGTCACATGCTTAGCAGAAACTTCAAGGGCACACTCAGGAGACAGAATGTAATTACTCAATTTGGATTTTAGCCATGACAGTGAGTTAACCCTCAGAGCAAGTATGGTTTTATTTATCTCTCTTCCCCATCCTGAGAGTTCAGAAGAGAGGTAGGCACTTAGGACCCTTTATTTAATATTTTTGGATAAGCTTTTTCTATGACTTGCATTCTTACAATATTTGAGCCTTAAAAACATGAATTAATTTAGTCTAATATATATCTATGACTCTGAGAAGTGCTTTCCCAGCTGCCTTTTCACACCTAGAAATGGTCCCTGAGAGAAGTGTAAGATTGGGGCAGTTTAGTTTGTTCCCTGCATTGGGGATTACAGTTTTTCTTGCTGTCCTTTTTCACAAGGGAAGGGCATAAATATCCAGGTTAGAGAACAATGGGTAATTCAATAAGCCTCAAAAGACCTAGTGGAAAACAGGGCATTTCCCCTCACTGCTGTCCTTACTTATGATGACTGCAGAATGAGGGGGCAATCACTGTATATTTCATGAATAAATATCAGGTTTATTCCTGTATAGTGTGTTAGGCAGCTGGCCTGTCCCCTCTTCCTTCTGTCTGACAGCAGGATTCTCTGATCAGGTAAGGTTTCCTGTTATGTGAGCCCTACCAGTGGAGTGCACATGGAAAGCGTGTGCTTCCTTTCATTAAAGTGTTGCTTTTGATGAAAGATATGAGATACTGTGGGTTTGGGCTTGAGTAAATTTTCTTCACAGTGGCTGGTATGGGGGTGTGTTTTGGATTTGTGCTGAACGCAGGGTTGCTAATAGAGAGATGTTTTTGTTATTGCTGAGCAGAGCTCACACAGAGCCAAGGCCTTTTCTGCTTTTTGAACTGCTAAGCTGGTGAGGAAGTTGGGGGTGCATGGAGAGGCTGGGAGGAGACAGAGCCAGGACAGGTGATCCAAACTGATCAAAGGGCTATTCTAGACCATGTGACATCGTGCTCAACATAGAAGGTTGGAGGAAGGCAGAGGAGGGGAGGGATGTTTGGAGTGATGGTGCTTACCTTCCCAAGTCACTGTTACATGTGATGGGGCCCTGCTCTCCTGGAGATGGCTGAACAATCTGCCTGCTGTGGGAACCAGGGAATCTATTCCTTGTTTTGCTTTACTTGTGAGTGGGGCTTTTGTTCTACCTACTTAAACTGTCTTTATCTCAACACGTGAGTTTTCCAGCTTTTACCATTCAGATTCTCTGCCCGATCCTGCTGGTGGAGGGGCGGGGGGTAGTGAGTAAGTAGCTGTGTGATGCCTGGTTGCTGGCTGGGGTTAAACCATGACAGATGTGTTTTCCCCCAGTTTTTAAAGACTATTTCCTGCAGAACAGCTGCACAGTGTTCTCAAGCTTGCTGCTGGCCAAGGCCCCTGTCAGCATAGATATAACTAGATAGGTGATGACCCAGAACAAAAAGATAAAGGCAGGTGAGATGCAGACAGATTACCCTCCAAGTAATATTTAATTTTATTTATTTTGTAATCCACAGTCTGTAGCTATGCCTATTGCCTTTTCCTGGCATAGCAACAAACGAGCGATGGACTGCTTTAAGTCAGATCATGCTTGTGGGTGTAGAAATCTGAGTTTAGAGTGCTCCGCAGAAGACTTCTGTACACAGAAAGGTTTAGACCCATTCATGCAAAGACCTCTCCGTGACTTAAGCATAAGGAAAGACGCTCATGCTGTGAAGTCCGGTGAGATCACAGATCAGTTGTGACCTGAGCCGCCTCTCATCAGGGAACCATCAGGGCAACAGGATCTAGACTCGAAGTTCAGGTTTGTGTGTTGAAATAGCCCAAGGACGCACTGCAATGATTGGCAGTGCTGCCGTGCAGCCCAGCCCGCCTCTCACGTCGAGCAAGTTCCGTTCGCGGGGAGGGCGCAGGGGAGAGCCGAGCCCGGCCAGGTGGGCCGCGGAGGGGCTGCGGAGGGAACAGCACCCGGGGATGGTTTCAGCACCGTGGAGAGCGGCACCGTCCGCAGGCATCGCGGCGCGATCGCCCTCCCGCCGCCGCGGGATAACGAGCGGGTCATTTCAAGCGGCTTGCTGCTTTTATAAAGTCTTTCTATGCCAAGCACTTCCCAAACACTCATTTGTCTGAAGAGAATTGTTCAAAAAAAAAAAAAAAAAAAAAGAAAGAAATCGAAGTTTTTTCACAAGAGCACTCAGCAAAATGGCAAGTTTAACAGTCGGTACTTGGGCAGCACTTTTCATGCAAGGGTTTCCACGCACTTGGTGAATATTAATGAAGTCAGCTGCAAAATCAATCATCCCTTTATAACGTAGGTCGGCATCATTATCCTTTTCTAGTTGGGGAAACTGAGGCAGGCAAGGATAATGTGGTTTGTCTCAGCCAATATTGAACCTGGGAAATAAAAATTATGACCCTTATGCTCCCACTAATACAAAACCATACAGCTTCTATAGCCCTTCCTGTTTTGGTTTTAAGAGATGTATTTCCTTCTTCAAACTACAATTCTTCATTTAACTGATCTAGATTGCCAAGCTTATTGCAGATAATTTTTCCAGGTAGCCTAATTATAGCAATTTTCACCTACTGCCCTTCTGTTTCTCAAGGATTGCTGCTGTTTTAAAAAGAAAGAGAATCACTAGCCTTATTTCAAATGCACACCGGTACATGTGTGGTGCTGGATTTGCTATTCCTGAAAACATTAATTTGAAGCAAAAACTTGCCCCTTTGATGCTTAGAAATAGATAAATATGTGTGCTATTTGTACTCAATTGTCAGGCATGTACCATGGTGTTTTGTTGTTTCCCTGGACAGGTGGAGACAGAGCAGTTAGGCACTGACGGCTTCTGTCTGGTGAGCTGGCTCTTGATTGACTGATTAGCTTCTTTGTATGGCAGGCACTTCTCTCAGCTCTGTCATTAAAGATGCATCATAACCCCTTGCAAGAGCCTTTTTTTTTTTTTTTTTTTTCTTTTTTTTTTTTTTTTTTTTTTTTTTTTTTCCTGACACAGAGGGAGAAGGAAAGAGTAATTCTGAATGTTTTACATTAGGGAAACTTTTGTTAATATGCAAGGTCCTTAGAGATGGGATTTAGCCAGATTTCTGTCTTCAAAAATTTGAAAATAAACCCCCAAACCTAAAAAAAATTGCTGTCAGGGCAGTAACTCATCTATCTCCTCTAGATTTTTCATGTACTGCCTTCCATTATTTTTGTTTATAGTATCTTTAGTGTTAAGGAGTTAACCTTTGTAAAACACATGGGAGGTGGTTGGAGAGGGGCCTTTCATTTTAAAATTGAATAAGATGGAGAAGGAGGCTGGCTTATAGACATGGCTATAGGTGTCTGGACTGTCAAGTTCCATCTCTCAATCATTTCAACTTGACACCAAACCATGGTTTCTTCCAGAGGTAGGAGACAAGACCAGAGAGATGACCCCAATACTCTGGCAGTGCTGGTATCTGATGTAGCTTCTTTCCTTTTTGCTGTTGATAATACTATGGAAGTCCCTTATCTAAAATGTATTCTGCCTGGAGAAGTGATACTGGTATATGTAAGTGTGAACTTAAATTGATATGCTGGTATAAATTCATTGTTTCTTTATAAGATAACTTTTCACAAGTCAGCTTGGATCACTTTGGAAGGAGCTTAAACCAAGGAAAACAAGAAAAGGCACCTCCTATTCTGCAGCAAGCATTTACCCAGGGGATTGTAACACTTCCTTGTTTAACAAGATTTCTGAAGTTACACTTATATGCCCAGTAAAACTCTATCTTGCACAAAACATAGAATTAATTTACTTCTGATGCAGCAGCATTTTTTTGCATGATTCTTGCAGATATTGTAATGAACTCAGAGATGACATGACCCTTTGTGCAGTGATGATCAGTAATACCACAAGCAGGTTGAGCTATAGTTCTCAGATTGTGCCTGGCAAAAAGGGACAAAATAATCAATGTCTTCTGTCTGTATCTATCTTAACAGTCAGCTGTAGTTTTGAGCTGGATGGGGTAGGATGGAGTCATTTTTTATGAATTTGCCTGTGCATGGGGTGACCATAAGCATGCCGCATATGATCACTGTGACTCCTTGCATCTAGTGGAGCACAGTATTTTCCAGACACTGCAGTTCATCTTTGACTGACACTTGCCTGTGTCTAGGTTATGACAGTCTCACTGACTTAACCCCTGGAGCCTCTTGCTAAGCAAATCTTTGTTAATTAGAGCCTGTTGGAAACCTTCTTGTTTATTAGGATGGTAATATGAAATTTAGCAACTGCAGACCCAGTGGGTCTTCTGACTATTTCATCCTTCAGCTGAAGGATTAACTCCTATAGGAGGATTCTGTCTTCTGTGTACTCAAGGCCAATGCTGAGAGGCACTGCCTCATCATTTGACCAGGTGCACCAATTATTTTATTGCAGTTCAAATCCTGATCCTAAATCTGATGGGTAGAAAGCTTCAATGCCTCCAGCTCTGAGTATCTGAGGTATCCAAATAACATTTTGCCTAGCAGGAATCTGCTTGTTAGAGAAAGGTAATGGTCATTTCATAAGAAGCCTGCATAAGGATTCATGTATTTTCTGAGTGATGTGAATCAGGTCTATGAAGCCATTGACACATCAGCATATGGATTTTTGTTGGCTTCTACACATGGTCTAAATCCAGGAGATTTGTAGGTCTTTGAAGCTGGGTTTTAAGATCATAAAAGAAGTCCTGTCCCTTTAGAAGTCTACAGAGCTCTCCATTGAGAGCTAGACATAGCATAGGTCTATCCTGGGATGTAGTGTTATGTCTGGTTTAGTAGAAGTGTGGAGAAATGAGTAAAACAATAATTCACTGGAGCTTAACAATGACTCCCTTTTAATTGTGAGTCTTGTTGACTGGCTTCTAAGAATGTTTTATTAAGTCATCTTCAGTCAGGAGAATATTGATGATGATGGGCTGTTATCGAGCTGTATTTGTGGTGGTGTGAGAGGTACACTGTGGGAGGGTTGTGAAGGCCACTCTATTTTCGGGATATAAAATTGCAGTGCAAGGAGGAGTGGATGGCATCTTGCTGTGAAATAATATAATTCAAACCCATTGCTTTACAGCACTGTCCTTTGAATGGGCAGTGTGACATGGCAGCCGTGTCTAAAGGCAGCTGCCCAACCTTTCCTCGTCCGTGTTCAGTGCAGAGTTTTAGCTCTGTTAGGAATAGTTTACATGCAGCAGATCTCATTCTCTCTCAGTTGCATTGGTGCTGTGCCTGTCAACTTGGGGAGGAAAGACGAACCTGTTAATAAGAGCTTTTGCTCTTTGCTGTGTATTTATATATCCCCTTCAGTCTTTTATTTTTTCCCTAAAATTTAAATATTTGATGTCAGTTCATTTGTTCTTATGACAATTTTTTTTTTTTTTTCATTTCAGAAACAGAAAGCAGTGTATATGCCAGAATAATGAGGGCATCTGTTCTTATTAGTGTTTTCCCCCACATTCACTTCCAGCCCATATACAGAGATGCATGACTCTGTTTTGGTTTTTTTTTTGGGGGGGGGTGGGGGAATGGGGTAGTGTTTGTTTGGGGTTTTTTTGTTTGTTTGGGTTTTTTGGTTTGTTTGTTTTTCCCCAGCTACCTGTGTCATCCATTACAATGTGCCTATTTGGGTGTCATGCCAAAGACATATCATCTGTGAGGTCTTAAACGCTGCTAAATGATAAATAAAAGCCTTTGCATGCAGTTGATTCCCAAGCTTCAAAGCCTCCGTTCAGTGAGGTGTGCCCTCAGAGAAGATTGTTGCTTTTTACTTAAAGTGCAAAATACCATCATGCAGATTAATCATGAATCTGTTACTTTGGAGGTGTAATATAGCAACCAGTGCTTTGTTTTCTCTTGTGAAATGCCATCTGCCCCTCTCCATGTGGGTTTTTTCTCCTTAGTAAGAAGTTGATGTTGTGCTGCTTTTCAATGCCTTTGTACTGGGTCATGTCTTAGAGACTTCAAAAGGATCTAGGAGTACTCAGTTCCAGAACTGACTAAGTCACTTTTTCTGGGTGTCATGGATTGTGTCTGTTCTAGATCCCTTTACTACTACAAGTTCAGGTCTAATTTCATTGCTAGAATGAAGGAATGAGTTCACTGGGACCTGTAGTCAATAGTCACAGCTAGTTTTGCTAGGAGCCTTACAATGGTTTCAAGGAAAGGAAGAGTAAAAAAACTACATCAGGAAAAGGAAGCATAGAAGTTGGGCCATTAAACCATAGCACACTATCTGAGTTTAATTTGAGCAGGAAATATATAGATGGCACTCACTTAATGTCAATGGTGAAATTTGAGGCTCTCAAAGAGCATCAGAAGTGGGATGTAGTGAGTGTTGTATGGCATTGGAGAGTTTAAGTGAGGTGACAATGGCACCAACAAATAGATCTTGGGGAATAATCTTGCTCTGATTGTGAGTGGAATGGAAGAACTATCACCTTAGCTGATCTTTCTCACCTCTAAGTCTCACGTGGGTACAACAGTTTGAAGTGCTAAGAATATCCACCAGTATCCATCAAAGTCCAAGGTAATGAAAGGCACAGATCATTCTGCAGCGAATGGTATTTCTTCTCTGGGTTTAAAGCATCCCTCTCTGTTTTCTGCTTCAAACAGCTCACTTTTCTGCATGTTTCAGCACTCTACATATTTTGCTTGCCTTACTCTCTGCTTCACAGCAGCTGCATTAAATCCATCCGTGGACACTTAAAAGATGCTATGGAAATGTATTGCTTGCCTTCAGCAATAGCGGTGGTTGGCCAGCACATTGCTCCCCTAGCCCATCAGCCCCAGCACCGTGGTGCTTGTGTTTGCTGGACTGTTTCTTCTGAGTGTACGGAGGTGAACACATGTTCAGTATTAATCTTCATTTCAATGAAGTTGTTTTAGTTCATGCTTTATTGCAGCGCTTTGTAATAATGCATCTGTAATGGCAGCCCTTGGGGCAGCAGTCGCATGTGGCAGGCTGAGTGCCTGAACTGCTCCTGAGAACGACTCCAATCATACAGAATGAGGCACTCCCTGGTGCACCATCTGAATTTATAATACCAATTTATACAGTGCCCTAAAGCAAGGTTTGTATTTGCTCTGGGACACAGGGGCCAGGCTATAGAAGGGGAACTGCTCTCCATTTTTTTTGCTGTCCCTTTTTTTGAATATATGCATTTGTCTAGCTTTTCAACTTGCCTGTCTTAAAGCCTAGACTGAGCCCAGGAAATGTAAGAATATGCCTTAATACAGAGTGATGGGTGCAGAACCTGTAACCGGGCAACACAGGCCTGCTGCCAGCCTCACAGCATCGGCCAAACCTTTCACCAGGTGTGGAGGGGAGACAGGAGGGCACAGCCCTGCAAACAGTGTAGGGCAGAGTCCCGGCTGCTAGTTCATTATGGACCTCCTTGTGTGCCTGGGAGTCAGTGTTGGCTTAACCTCCTCTGAGAAAAGACGTGATGAAACACAAGGTGGTGAGGGTTGGATTTCCCTAGATAGGTACTCAGTAAAATTTTCAGAAAGTGCTTAAGTAGCATGGATACCTATTTATTTTAGAAAAGAGGCATATAGTGATCTTAAGGTCAAAAGCAATGCTTTAGGCTTTCTCTGGAGAAAATATCACACCTATCACCAAACAGAAGCTAAAAGGCTTTTGTCAAAAATAGTGTTTGCTAAGTTAGAGGAGGGTATGTTTTGCTCTTTTTGGTACCTTGAAGGATTTTGTTGAAGCTACAAAATTCCCAGTCCCCACTGTTTTATAGCAGTAGGAAGAAAATTTCCCCCCCCTTGTCCCAGTTTCATTGGAGTCCTGCTTGGGGTGTCTCGTCTCATCTTAAATCTTCACATTATAGATTCATGCCAAAAAAGGACATTTTTTGGCATCTGATTGTGAATGAGAAGTACTTCCCCCTGTGGATAGAAAGATGTTTGAAGGCATTGTGTTTGTCTGGCATGTGAGCAGAGAAAATAATAGTTATTCCACTTTTATCATGTTTATCCAAAATAGTGGATAAGATTTTAAAATGAGAAAACTGAACCATTAGAAAGGCACTGGTTGCAGCAGTTGTTCCTTTTTCTGAGAGCTTCCCAACTGATAGTTACTTATAACATGATGCTTGCAAACACCTTTTAGGAGCTCATGGGATAGAAGAAATTCTGTGGGGGAATCTACACTTACTCAGACATGAGATGGGTGCTGTAGCCAGTCTGAGTGGTCTGCTTTTTGAGAGAAAGAGTGGGCTGTCTTGTTGTGTCCCAATGCTATTATTCTGCACTGATGTCTTTATTCCACCTGCTCCTGTTGTCTGGGAAGGGTTTCTGTCTTGTGTGGATAAATGGCCAGCTACAGGTAAGTGTTTGACATGAGACTGCTAGGGGTTGATTCTAAAGATTGAATGCAATACCAGATACAAACTCCCAAACTGTGCTTCCAACATGGTTTGGAATGTTAACTAGTGGATACAGCAGGAAATGTCCCTATCTGGTCCCAATGATCTTGAGCAATCAAGGTGTCTGTACTTCAGGGTCACTGAAGGGGTCAAAGGCAGAAGGAAAATAATCTTTAATCTTCCTTGAGAAGCTGCTGAAGTTCTTCGAAGAGTAGCTCCTGTGGATGCATTAGATTAGCATTTTATTAAAGAGAGATTTATCTTTCACTCATGTTAAATCCAGCTTTTCTGATTGCATATCTCTCTAGCTCTTCCTCATTTAGTACTCATCAATTCCTATTCTTACTCAACCCTGCTGATGGACAAGCAGGTATGGCATGATATTTGTTGCCAGGGAAGCAACTGTGATGCCATTGGTTAATTTTCATGGTTCTATCTGAGAATTCAGAAATAAGGAGAGGAGGCAGAGTTCAAATGGAAGAGGTAGTAAGCAATAAAGATCTACTGAGTCCTACTGCAGGTGAGGGGCTGGATGACATCATGGAAACTGGAATGATCCCATGGAGTTATATACAAGAAGCAAGAAAGGATGGAGTTCAAAACTGGTGGAAATACTAGTTGGAAGGCTGTGCTTTAACTATGAACTGGGGCTTTGGTTTTGGCCATTTCACTGGATGCTACCTGCTGCTCCTAGGAAGTGGCTCTCTTCTTTGTGGCCTGCACTGAGTCAGGGTCACAGTGGGCTTGTTGACAATGGGAGTTGGCAATAGATGTTGTTCTGTCTTGGAGTGAGATGTAGATATATGTCTAACATCTGGTAGTGGAGGTCACAAAGCTAATGTGACAACCATTACATTTTGTATCATTGGCTTAAAGAATATGCAGCTTTAACTTTATTCTTCCTTGCAGAACTGGAAATGCACCTACATCTGTCTCATCTGTTGTTGTTAATGCTTATGTATAAATACACACATAAAATGCATCCTCTTCCAATGATGCTCTTAAAGATAGGGGTAAACTGTATAAAACTTGGAGAAGAGCTTGCATAATTTCTTTCCCCAAATCAGTTGATGCAATGAAATATACTTCTTTTCCCTACATGATTTGCCTTGAATTTGCTCTTGTAGCATTTGCATGCACACCACTTATTTAATCTCTCTCAGGCACTCTTCTCACAAGGAATCCTTTCACATGAATGGGTTCACCCTTACATTCTTGGCTACGTACATCAAGGTTTTTTTTGTTCATTCATACACTTCCACACATTCAAAGTTGTGTCTGTACAGTTTCTGTCCCCTGTACACTCCTTAAACAAAATGGTGTTCAGAAAATTACTTCCTGTATACTGTGTGTACAGTTTCTATTAAATAAATGCAACAGAACATGCTTGGAAGAGGAAAAAGCCTGTGAACCAAGAATAAATGGTGATGCCCTGTAAGTGGTCAGGATAACTTTGGAGATTGAACCTCCAGCTGGAGTTAAAAATGTTTGCAGAAGAACTTAGAACTAATCCTGTGAAATAACGGTAAAGGGAGTTCTGACCAAGCACTATCATGATTGCTTTCCCCATCCCTGTTATTTCTTATTATTGTAATGAGTTTTGCTCTCTCAAGTAGAATAAGGTCACCAGTGAGATAAGATCAGCTTCTTTTGGCACAACCAAGAAGATCTGATCCCAGTTTGGACTGCAGCTTGTAAATTCACCTTGGGTATTAACTTCTGGGCAAAAAGACACTGAAAATACTAAAATAGCCAAAAGGAAAAAAAAACAACCCAAGCAAGCAAAAACCCCCCAAAGAGATAAATTGCATTCTTGCCATGTTACACAGATTTTCCTGCCACTCTTTCAATGGCAAATTCCCCTTGAGCCTCATTTCCACTAAACTGTACCATACAAATGCTTAATTTCAAGGATTTGGTGAATGCCATGTAGAGAATCTAAGGAGGAATACCAGGAGATTATACACTATAGGTCAAGATTGTAGGGCAGCCCCTTTTCCTATCCCCAGCTGTCATACTCAGGTCATTAGCTTAGAATGAGTCTTCTAGATCTTGTGGTGCAGCCTTTGGACATCCTGGCATGATGGATGATGCCTCTAACTGCTGACTCCAGAGTCTCTTCTAGGCTCTGATCCCTCTCTCTCATCCATCCTGCTCAACAGGGGAAACCAGGAACTGGTGATAATGGCACGTGCATTTTCTGTTGCACCAAGGAGATGGGTAACTCCTGTGAGCCAGCTCTCTCCTCCAGCAAGAGCTAAGCAAAAGTTGTGTGTGGTGCCTACTACAGCTGCTGGCCTGAATTAGCAAGCCCTGGTCTCAGAGCACAATAAGTACCTTGAAGATGAACAGTCCAACATAGCAATTTATTGAAATAGCACTGACTGAATTGCCTCAGTATATGACAGCATTTTGTCTTTTAGTTATAAAAAGCCCATTGGCTTGGTAAGAAGTTTTGGAAATTTATTCTAAAGGGAACAAGCAAAAGAAGATGAATGACATTTCTATGAACGTATGCTCTTGCCTTTGCCTCTTCTCTCTGGTGGTGTTGGGAGGGAATTGTGTTGGGTGCCTAGGTCTATAAATCTATGTCACTACCAATTTTTAAGGCCCTTTGGAAAGGAAATTGGCTATTTTTAAATGAAGACACTGAAAAAGTCTGTTGTATCTAATTATCTTCTAGATGGGGACAAAACACACTATCTAGAGAATGTCATATGTTCTGAAAAGTCTCACCACAATGACAGTGACATATACTGGAGAGATGAGTAGTATTAGAGGGTTCTAGTACAAACCTCACTATAGGAATCATGTTTTTTTTCATCTCCATACAACTTAATTTGCAAACTGCCGGGCTAGATTGAGAGATGAGAAAGAAATAAAGAATTAGAGGAATTCATCAGAAAAATCTATTCTCCTGTTGAGCAATTAGAGCATTGCTTGCTGGAGAAAGAACTTCTTGCACTGTTTTCCTCTTGTTTCTCGTTTGCTCCAAACCCCAGCAAAGATGTACCTTGCAACCTTAAGAAACTTCCCTGCTCTTCTAATATTTTCTCACTATTCTGTGTCTATTTATAGAATGATGTCTGCTATTTTGGTGCCTAACTGTAACAATTTTTCAGAAGTAGAGGTCTATGCGTCCGAGTTAGGCACAGTAAGATTTTTTTCAAAGTAGTTGTTATCTTCCTTGGTTCTATGTGGCACTCTGAATAGAAGTTTCTCAGTCAAATGAAGTCTTCTATCCCTCTTTCTAATTTGTAGATATTTCATATATGAGTGTCCTAGGCTTTTCTTTTACCAGTTGAACGGATAGCATGGAATCTGGCTTATTTTCCCCAAATCTCTTTGGGCTCACTTTACTTGGTGATTAAGCTGGTTAAAAGTTGCTAGTTTGTTTTTTCACACAACAGACATGCTGTTTTCAGTCTGCTAAACCAAAGAGGTTAAATTTGGAATTGGACATGGAGATGGTGCAGTTGTCATTGATTTTACATAGAAGACACTCTGTTAAAAGGCAGATCAAAATATGATGCAAATATGTGTGTGCATGGTCTTAGAAGGCCTTGGACGGAGAAGGGGGTGGAGGTGGTGCAGTTTCAGAAGACTATATCAACAAATCATTACTTCGGTATACCACAAGCTACAAAATGCTAGATTGCCAGAACTACCAGCAAATGAAGAAATGAACTAGAAGTCAGATTTTATTGCCACATGCACTTTTAAAATCTGGAGTTAACTACAGAAGTAAATGAAGTAATACCTGATTTTCTTCATAGTAATTGAGACCAGGATCTAATCCCATGCCCTAAGGAGGGATTGGTAGTTCTTACTGCTGTTATGTTGTCCATACAAAACAGGTTAAAAACAAGCAGCAATAAGCTGCCTTTGCACAAGCATATAAAGGGATACAATCTTGCTCTTGGAATGCTGATTTTGGGTTAGGAAGATGCTTCTTTGCTGGACCATTGACACCTTGTTGAAATAGGTCTCTGTCATCTTCTCTATGGGTGTATATGTATTTGTTAAGATGTGTGAAGGACTGTGTTTTCCAGAGAAACTTCCCAAGGGGCTCCTAATACTACTTGTTACTATCATTTATTGTTTCTGTGTGGCTATTATCCACTTCAGACACAGCTGCATTTTGATAGTAGGAAGGTGATCAATATGTATTGTATAAAATAATAATTATTTATTATTTATCGAGTACTGCGGGTAGGCTGCCTGCTATGCAAAACATAGAAAAAGACCAAAACCTTTGGATATATGATCAGAGGGGGCTTTGCAGTCTGTCCCTAAGGCAAATGTATTCCTGAGTTTCTGGCGATGCAGTATGAGCATCATACACAAGTTTTACAAGACCACAGTCTGGAGAGAGGGGCTGGGAGCTTTGATTCCTCACTTTTGGGTTTGTGTGCACCTCATGTATGTAATGTTCCTGTCTGCTAGTCTTCTTTGAGGTGGGCATCTAGTATGATAACACATTAAAAAACTTTACATACATGTTCCCCACAGTACATTTGCTGTGCTAAATACTAATGGCGATAAAATTACAAATAACGATATCTAGGAAGTACGCTCTAAATGATTGAAATACTGACCCCACCATAGTCGATGGTGTCTATCAGTTGCTGTTGTCTCTACTTTTACAAGTGAGGAAATGAGTAGATAAAAAGTTTGAGGTATTTGTTCAAGGAAACTTAGTGGCTGGTTTAAATGAAATGGGCAGTGTATAAATTGTATTGAAATAGGCAGTAGGTTTGGGTCAAACTCTGAGCTAGAAGGGAAAATTCCTTGTGAACTTTAAGGGTTTTGGGGTACTCATGAAAGTGATTGTCTGAGGAAGACGCTTCCTCTGCTCTGACGGCTGGTCCCTGGTGGCAAACTGAAGGGAAAAATAAACCGCATCTGGCCGGCTTCGCTTTGCTAGGACCAGAGGGGCAAAAATTCCCCCATGCTGTGCCGGCCCGGTGAAGGAGCGCTCGAGGAACGAGACGCTGACGGGCCGAAGGCAGCCGAAAAGCCGCCGCACCTCTTTCCTGCGAGGAGGCGGCAGAAGCGTAGGAGGCGAAGCTCGGCGGAGCGCTGCTGCCCGGGACCGGGACCGTGCCCGCTGTCGGGGCCGGCCGGACCGTGCCGGGAGCCGGGGCGCGGACCCGCGGTCTCTTTAAAAGCCGGGGCCGGGCGGGCGGGCGCGGCGGCAGCAGGGGGCGGCGGCGGCGGCGGCGTGTGCGGGGCTCGGGCTGCTCCGGCACCGCGGCGCGCTCAGCCCTGCGCAGCTCCGCCCGCGGCCGCCCGCGGCTCTCCCGGCACGGCTCGGCTCGGCACGGCTCGGCACGGCCAGCCCAGCCCAGCCCAGCTTCCCCGGGACCCCTGCAGCCTCCGCGGCTGGGGCCACGCTGGAGCCCCCTGCCCCGCAGCGCAGGCGAGCCGCGAGTTGGCGCGGCGGCCGGCGCCCGCCCGGCTGCGGAGGTGAGAGGGGCGGCGGGCGGGGGGCGGCTCGGCTCGGCTCCGCACGGCTCGGCTCGGAGGGAGCTGTCCGCCCGGCAAGCGCCGGGCGCCGCCGCTCCGGAGCTCCGCGGGTGGGTTTCTCCTCACCCTTCCCACAACTATTTCGGATCGTTTTATCCCTCTCCCCGTTCCTCGCTGCCCCGGCGGGGCTGGGCGCTGGCCGCCCGGGCGGAGTGGGCGCGCACCGACCCTCGGGACGCTCCGGCTCCTTTGGTCAGACTTTTTAGGAGATCGCGGTTCCCGCGGCGGGGCATTTTGCAATGGAAAATCGGTTGGGGGGGCTTTCGAAGAGCAAGACACTACGCTGAGTTACAGCAGGGAGACCCTTAGAGTGAGCCTGCTGTTTGACTAAAGCTTAAGGATTTATTATTAAAAAAAAATACTAACGAGAAAAGAAGAGAGGCTGAAGATGAAAGTTTTTTTCTTTAATATTTTTTTCCTCTCCCAAGTCTTCGGATCTATTACGGTAGCGCCTTTCTTCCCCGCCTTCCATTTGTTTGTATTAATGATTTAGTAGCCGTCTTGCCTGAAAACTTCCACCGTGAGTGACTGCTGTGGGTTTTCAGGCAGTCCGTGACCTTAAAGGTTGGTTCAGTGCTTTTTTCATGCAAAATCTATGTGAAATAACCGCTGTATTGTTTTTCTTATATTTTTTTCCCTGTAAATAAAAAAATACACCTGCTTTATAATTTAAAAGAAAACACCATTGAGTCAGGGAGTGATGTAATTCTCCTACCTAAGGGCACCGACTCTGGTGCTTTGCAGGTGACTTGTCTTTTGCTTACTCTTGAATTTATTTTAATGGTAATCTTACGTGGCTAGTAAATAATATATTTAACAGTGCTGTTTTAAGAATGTATTTTGCTAAAATTGAACACTTGCTATTTCAAATTTTTTTCTTCCTGATTTCTGCCCCTCCTCCCTCAAAAGAAAACAATAAAAAAGGTTAGGCATGAGATCGGCGGCAGAAAAACCAAAGGATTGAGGAGGCAAAACCGGGGCTTAAAACATTTGAATCGTTTGTTAACAAAAAGCACACTTCCAGCTTTTTGCTTTTCCAAGCTTTCGTTCCACATTTCCGTGGTCAAACTGTTCAACACTTCGTTGCAAATAGTTTTAAGAAATTATTTAGCTTTTTCTAAATATTATTTGTCTCGCCTGTATTTTTTACTGCCCGTAATTGTTCTGAGATAAGCACAGAGCCCTCCTAAAAAGGTGAATATTGAAATGACCGCTCACCAATACCTCCTTATTGCATATTTTGAGGGGCTATTTTTTCAGGGGGTGAACTCTTAACTAGACTGGTGAAAAGTCTAAGAGAGACATTGAATAGGTGGGGGAAAATTTGATCACAAAAGGTTTTGTTTGCCGTGATGGTACGGTCAGTTATTAATTGTAACGTTAACCAGAAAGGTGTTACGTCTGTCACTGGTTTCATTTAAAATGGTCATCAGTGTTACGTTGAGCAAGTTTACATAAGGGTTAGTAGTATTTGGGGGGGAGGAGGTTGCAGAGATTATTGCTCATGGGTTTGCGACTGAACCCGCTTTATCAGCTGAATGAACTGGATTATTGTATAGACATAATTTTCCATTTCTCCATCAGTTTCTTTTCAGTACTCGGCACTTTCTTAAACGTTTATCTCTTGCTATCAAAGTGTCTGTTTTTTGGGAGTAGGAAGGTGCAGCTGGGGACACTGGAAGTTTGGGGATAATGTGAGCAACAGGACTGTATTTATTTATTAAAAAAAAAAAAACAACAAAACAAACACCAAAGTTAGGAGGAGAGGATTCTCTTTCTGGAGCATTCGGGCACCTTCTGGTGGGGTATGTCTCTAGGCTTTTAATTATTTATTTCACTTTTGTCCTTTCAAAAATGAAGTAGAGTGAAACCAAAATGAAACAAAGTAAAATTAGAGTAAGCGGTGGAAAAAAAATAAATAAAGCAAGGGAAGAGCTGGAAGCCCAATAGTTGATTTCATCAACCTGGTGGCGATGGCTTCTCGATAGAAGCAATATCTGCCGATATCACCCCTGTTCCATGGCTGTAGCCTGGCCTCATTTTACGCTGCGTTTCCACTGAACATGTTGACGTGCTGCTGCTTATATAAGGGGAAGAACAAATTCAAGCAGATTAGTGCTTGGGATTTTGAGATCGGCTACCCAGATCGCATTGTGGGTTTTTTCCTTTCTTTGGGGAGCGGATGGGGGAAGGCTGGAGAATGACGGGAGGGGATGAAATCAAAATGTGTGGTTGGGAGAAGATGGGGGTGATGCGGGGAGCAGCTTATTCGCATAATGTCTGCGCTGCGTCCCTTTTTCTTTTCTTTTTATAAAACCCATTATCTCTAAAAACACATTATTCTTCAGCCGGGTCTAAAAAAAAAATAGTGGGAGGGGTTATCATAGCGAGGGGGTTTGGTATGGGAGTCATTAGACCCACTGCTGCAAAACCAAGATACAGAAATCCATCTGCACCAACATTTCGGAGGGAGGGAGGGCGTAGAGAGGGGGGAAGGGATGGATTGTCTATCTTGGATTAGCGAAGTGGAGCTTTGTATTCTTCATTTTCCTCCCCATTTTCTGCCATTTTCCCCCATCCCCCCCATCCGCACACCCGCTTTCCTCCTCCCAGCCCCCACTCCCCTGAAGGTTTCTCATCCCTTGACGAGAAAATTCTGTGTTACATCCTGATGGCTCTGCGGCTTTTTTTTAGTGCATCACAACAGTGGCACGATGACCTTTACTTCATGCCACACAGATTTGGGTTCTCGATAGGACTGTGACCGCAGCTTGGGCACACTCGTCCACCCATAGTCATGTACCTTGGATAGTTGGTGATTTAATTTTGATTTTTGCGTGTGCATCTTTGTGTGTCTGTGTGGTTGGTAAACACTGGCAGAGGGTAAGGAACGCAGTAATTGCCAAAGGCACGTCCATCCATTTCAGCAGCCCCTCTTGCCTTTCTCTTTTCCTGGACATTGTGTTACACATCATGAGATTTTGTG
Organism: Certhia americana; assembly: GCA_018697195.1. Lineage (NCBI taxonomy): Eukaryota > Metazoa > Chordata > Aves > Passeriformes > Certhiidae > Certhia > Certhia americana. The sequence goes on from CM031861.1 coordinate 41,619,966, forward strand.
CTGGGGAGGGGTGTGCCCTGTGTGGATGGCAGGGGCCTGAAGGGGTTGGAGGGAAGTGTATGTGTATTGGGGAGGGAGAAATTGTGTGGGGGGAAATGGACCTGACGATGCTAATAACATTATTTTGGTCAAATGAACGTCTGGTGATAATGATGCAGTGTAACCATCCGTGAAATACATGCTTGCGACACACTGGAATAAAGGTTACTCCAGGGAGCTCCGTCAGAGCCAGGCATGCTCGGGGGAGTGAGCTGTCCCCTTGATAGGGGAAACAAAATTCATAAGCATCCCAGGTCCCCTCCCTTTCCAATGCCTCCTTGCATGTCCGAGCTGGAGGGCATTGCGATTGAGAGAGGGGGTGGGCTGCACTGGAGCCAGGACGAAACAAAGCCTTCCTGTCTCATCCTCCCATGCCATCCTCTCTTGCCCTCTTTGAGCTTATCCGTACTGTTGATCCAGGCGATACAGGAATATCGCCATTTCCATGCAGTCCCTGCTGGAGCTTGGAGGATGGTGAATTGAGAGGCGGAGAAAAGCTCCTTGTGTTTCTGTTGTAGGATGTGCAAGAGAGCCATGGCTTTTCAGGTCTGAGTGGAGCAGGGAAAAGGCTGGGGTGGGGAAGCAAAGGGAGGTAAGAGTCTCTCCCTCTATCCATTGTTCCCTTCCTTTGTTCCTCTAGCTAGAACACAGCTAGGACCCGACAAGCCCCAGTGGGTGGCTGTGGTGACTGGCATGTGGGGATAAGGGAGGTGATACAGCGAGAGGGTAGCTTTTTCTGCATTTCAGGATATTCAGGACCCTCTCCAAGGCTGACAGACCTGCTCAGCACCCTCCTGTTCTGGGTGTGAAGGACTTCCATCTTGGCTCGTGGGCTGCTGGTACCCAGGCTGAGGGGAGCTGTGGCAGGAAGGTTCTCCTGTGGTTCTTCCAGCTGCTACTTCTCATTTCCTCTGCGTGGCTGTGCCTCCTCCGAGGTCTCTGTGTTTCTGGATCTTTCCACTTCATGAAACAATAGCAAAAGTTGAATAAATAGATCTGTCCAGAGCTACTGGTGTTCGCCTTTTGCTTTTCTCCTTTCTCTGACCTTGAGGTGCAATGGTAAACTACAGCCAGAAAAATGGGGGCAGGGGTGTGGCCAGTGCCCCCGCGGTTGCTTTAGGTGATGCCTGGAGACATTCCTCTGCTTCCCTGGTTTTTTCTCACCAGAGCAAATCTTGCTTCAACTGCCCAGCTTCACCAGTAGTTACTTTTTGATCTCTCCCTGCTGTCCCACCCTTGCCTCAGTTACTTTGGAGGTGGTTGTTGTGCTGCAGCTCCTCTGCTTGTAGGAATCTTGTCATCATACAATATCCTCAGCTGGAAGTCCAACTCCTGGCCCTGTAGAAAACACCCCAGGAATTGCACCATGTGCCTGAGGGTACTGTCTAAATGCTTCTTGAACTCTGTCAGGCTTGGTGCTGTGAACAGTTTCCCTGGGGAACCTGTTCCAGTGACCAGCCACCCTCTGTGTGAAGAACTTTTTCCCAACATCCAACCTAAACCTCCCCTGATTCAGCTCCAGGCCCTTTCCTTGAGTCCTGTCACTGGTCACCAGAGACAAGAGATCAGTGCCTGCCCCTCCTCTTCCCCTCATGAGGAAGTTGTAGACTCTGATGAGGTATTCCCTGTCTCCCCTGCAGACTGAACAGTCCAAGCGACCTCAACTGTTTTACATAAGGCTTGTCCTCTAGGCCCTTCATTTTTGTAGCCCTCCTTTCAATGCTCTGTCATACCTTTCTGTCCTCCTTACATTGGGCTCTTATATGGCTTCTCTTTAAGATGGTGTGGTGGCTATCTGAGCAACAGGCAGACTGTATTGCAGGGCCTGTGTGCCTGCTCCCATCCTGTGGAGACTGCCTCCCTGATATCTCTAAAGGGCAAGGGTGGGCCAAGGCTTTATGGTTCCTCCTTTTCTCCAGTGATTCAAGTACTAGTGTGTTCTTGTGGCATGGTTAGCTTGCTTTTATGAGTTATTTGTTAACAGGAAAAGTTGGAAAAAGTGTCACTGTAGGTACATTTCAATGATTGCAATGTGAGTTTTGTTGCTCACCCTGACTGTTGTGCTTTGCCCTTGCTTGAGTTTTCTCAGCGAAGTACGAAGAGTGTTGACACAGTGCTGGAATGTACCCCTACCCTGAATGTTTTGCATCCTTGAAGTGAAAGGAGACTTCAGTTCCTGCAAAGCATTCTGAGTGAGAGGTGGTAATTCTGAGCCAGGGGTAATTTGTGGTAGCAATGATGGTGGATTTTAAGATTTAAGTTCCTGCGCAAAAAGGAAAATAAACCACACCTCCTTTTTTTTTTTTTTTTTTTTTTTTTTGGTGTTAGGATTGGGTTTAAACCCTCAACCTAGAGGACACCTTCAGACTTCTTTTTCTGCTGCCTCCTCCAGGGCTCTTTAGAATATTTTTCTTGAGAAGCAGAATATATTTTCCCCCCTGGTCTGTTTTCCGTTGCCCTCTCCTTTAGCTCTGTGTCTGGGCATGTGCAGGTGGATGTCAGAATACTGGCTGAGCTGTGATAGGCTGTATCAATGATAAGGGCACACAGTGGTCTGTCCAAGAAAAAACTGAAGGAGTCAGAAGCTTTATGATGACCAAAAGCCAGGGTAAGAGATGACCTCTGATGATGATGTGCGAGACATGGTGTTTAATTTAAAGACAAAATGCATCCAGCTTTATCCGCCCCTGCCCCCCTCCAGCACGAAGAAAAGACAGGCTTTATTTTCAGACAATTGCCCAAGCAGCTGGAGCCAGAAATTACCCAAATTTTGCTTAAGCTTTAGAAATTTGTATCAGCTCTGATCTCTCCCTTATCCCCCTATTCTAGGTAATAGTAGTCTGTCAGTCTAGCTTTTTATTCATACAGCGAGTGGTGAGGAAGATACTTTTAATTTTGGAAACCAAGATACAAGAGGGATTGGTAACTTTTTGAAACCAGTACACTACATAATCTTGGTTCAGGTTGTTTGCTTTTTCTTTTCTTTTGTTTCTCCTCACTTGGGCATAGATTATGGCAATTGATGTGTAAAGGACTCTGAGAATCAGAATTGGTGTTCTGACTTCTTGCTGCCATCCAAACAGCCAGACCAAGATGTGTTCATACAAAGGTGGCATGGGAGAAATTTGTTCTGCCTCTCTCCTTGTTGTGCACAATGGATGGTCCTTTTAGTGCTTGGTTTGTATCCTTTTTCGAATTTTTTTTTTTTTTTTTTTTTTTTTTTAATGGAAAAACCATGACTTTTGGTTGGGCCAGCCTGAGTATGGTTTTACTGAAGTCTAGCAGGGATAAAATGCAGTCTCTGTAGTGATGTTCTTCAAAAGTTGAGCAATAACACTCCTACTGGAAATACACCAGTGATGTTGGAAGATCCTGCATTCTTCCTTAAGGGATGGTGGGGACACAATTTCTCATGTTACCATTCACAGAAAACAGTGCTCTCTGAGCACTGTGGACATCTCTTGTGAACTGTACACCACACAGCAAGCTTGGCAAAGTGCTCTGTCTGGGCTAAAACCTTCAGCCTCTTTAGTTTCTGGGCTGCTGCAGACATTACTATGACTTTTCAGAGGGTGGTGGAGGTTCACTTACAGCTGTCAGAAGTTCAGCTCTGTCTGAAATATGGCCCCTTGCTACAGGGTGAATTAACCCTTCATCTGCTTTGCTTCCCTTTGTCTCAAAGCTTTTTTCTTGTTTCTCACAGCCATGTGCCTGAGTTCTCTCCCAGGCATACTCCTCTGCCTGTTTTTTGTCTGTTGGCAGAAGGAGTGAGCTGGGGTGGTGGGAAGGGTATATATCAGGGATTTTGGGGCTGTCAGTGTATCTGTCGTCTCTCAGTGGTGTGCTGAGCTCCTGTCCTTTCCAAATTCCTTTCCTCTGCCCTTGATGGTGAGGGACGGTTTATTTCAAACACAATCTGCTTGTGTCATTCCTAGTCCTGCCGCTTGTCATCCATCACATCATGGGAACTAATTAACACTAGTAGCTTTGGATCCTGGGAATGACAGTGCTGGGATGGTAGACTCTTTCAAAGATCCTGATGTCTCCCTTCATAACTAGGGCAGCTTAGCCTAGGAGTTCATGCACTCTTCTGTCCTTTGCCAGCTGTACCAGCCCTGTAGTGTGGGTGCCTGTGTGTGTAGCAGGGAGGGTGCTCAAGCCCTAGGCCTGCCTTGTAATGCCCTTGACAGTGCTGCAGCATCCCCTGCATCCAAGTACCTCCCAGCAGCCGGATGAGAGCCAAAGAATGGGATAGAATAATAATTGATGAGGATAGGGGGAGGTATGATGTAAACTTTTCAAAGCTGCCAGTAGCATCTCCGCTGCCTTTGGAGCATACAGCTGTGCTGCGTAGTTCCAGGATCTGCTTGTGAGTCTGACCCTCTGCGAGTCCCCTGTTCATGGCACAGTGCACTGTCCTGTTTCTGCTGTGCTTGCTGTGTTGATGGGGCAGTTGTCAGTGTGCTGCTCCTGTGGGGATGGGAGGATTAAAAATGAGGCCTCAGTCATACTGTGAGGCTACACAGTGAGCACTTGCTTCCCTTCTCCTCCTACTTTGTCTTTTCTGCTGTTGTGGACCATTTCTAAGAAAGGAAAGAGTCCTGTGGTGTCAGAAAGATAACTAAGCAAGGGGATGATGTTTACTGGCAGCTGAAGGAGGACGAGGAGAGGAATAACTTTCCAGTGGGGTAATTGTCTAATGGGACTAGCTGCATCTGCAGAGCAGGGTAGTGCTGGCTTTGTTTCAGTCTGCTCTTGCATCCCATTTTTTTTCCAATAATGTGTTAATTAAACATTGATTTCAGGGGGAAAAGGAATCTGCTTGAACTGCAGAAACTAAATGGAGTGTGGAGGAATGGGATCTGGTGAGGGATGTGTGGAAGGACCTTCTGTCCTGTCTTCATGGCTAGTCATGGAGGGAAGTGAGGAAAGGGCTGCAGAAAAATGTGTTCACCTTAAGCTTAGAATCCTTCACTCACCGTAAGTGTGAATCTTCTTCCTTCTGTAACTGCACAGTTTTCAACTGATACGAGTTAAGGAATTACCAGGTAGACAACAGTATTTCTTACAAAATACTTAATTTTTATTAAAAAGCAAAACAGAAGAGGGATTCTTTTCAAGGTGTTTAAGAGGCTTTCTGTCCAGTTTGATAGTCTTCTAATTTTCTACTTTTATAGTTGCTGTTGTACATATAAGTGAATCAAGTTGTGGTGCAAGTTAAGCCACCAGTTGTAATGCTCTTGTTACTTGTGAATATCTGACCTTCACTTACTACGTGTGGATGTCAGTCACTGAACACACATATAAGTCTGTGATGTACACTTTTTGATACTTTCTCTACTGGTCCTTGGAGCACTGGAAGTGAGACAAGATTATGATATATCCTTCCGTTTCTTGGTTGAACTCTCTTCTGTTTGTTAGACTAGAAGAGCCAATGGAGGGCTGTGCTGCCCTCCCTTTGTGCTCCCACATGTTAGGGATGCATAGAGAAGATGAAAGTCCTTGCTTTAGTCTGAGATTTTATCTGGAATAAACTCCTCTGCTTATGTGAGCAATATATTCTTAACAGTATTAAATAGTTTGATTTGAGGTTTTTTGACCATTATGCTTTCTATCTTCACTAGTTCTGGGAAGTAATGGAAAGGAGGGAATAACCTGTCTGACCTTTCTGAGCATTGCATAAGTCTGAATTAAAGTGATTTCACAAAGATCTCAATCAGTTCATGCAGTAAGTGAAATAGCAGCATTGTCCTGAGAAGGAACCCAAACCCATTTAACCCTGTTAAATTCCTTTCTGCGCCATCTGCAGTATCAGTCTACAGAAGGATCTGCTATAGCATCAGAACACATTTGAAAAAGCCCAACAGATTAAGCCATAGATCAGCTATTTTCTAGGAAGATTTTTGACCAGCTGATGGCTGGTAAAATCCACAAAATCATAAAATGGTTAAATTTGGAAGGGCCTCTCAAGGTCATTTGTTCCAACCCCTTGCTCAAGCTGGACCACTCAGAAATGATGACTGTGTCCAGATGGCTTTTGAGTATCTTCAAGGAGGGAGACTCTACAACTTCCCTGGGCAACCTGTGCCAGAGCTCAGTTATTCTTCCAATAAAAAAGTGTTTCTTGATGTTCAGGCAGGACCTTCTGTATTTCAGTTTGTGCTCATTGCCTCTGGTCCTGTCACTGGGCAGCACTGAAAAGAGCCTGGCTGTGTTACATTTACACTCTGCCTTCGGTAATTACATACATTGATCAGACACTGCCCACCCCAGACACTCTTTAAAGTATTTTCTCCTTTAGACTGAACACTCTTAGCTTTCTCAGCCTTTCCTAGTATGAGAAGCACTCATAATCTTCATGACCTTTTGCTGGATTCCCCCCATTATGTCTGTCTCTCTCTTGTACTGGGGAGTCCAGAACTGCACACAGTACTCCATGTTTGGCTTCACCAGTGTGGAACAGAGGAAAGGATTCCCTTTCTCAACCTGTTGACAATGTTTCTGATGCAGTCCAGGATACCATTAGTTGCCTTTTGTGCAAGGGCATGTTGTTGGGTGATGTTCAATGTGGTGTTCACCAGGAACTCAGGTCCTTTTCTGTAAAGTCACTTTTCAGCCAGGTGTTCCTCAGCATGTACTGATCCATGACCCATGAACTTCATTACTGTGGTATTGAGTGTCAGCAGAGCAGGCAGGATGGTCCTTAAGTATTAACTTAAGAAGCAGAAGTCTGGAGTTCTTTCCCAGTTTTTCATAACAGTCATCACTTTTGCCGTTTACTGAAAATTCAAAATTATCATTTGTAAAACATTGAGTTCCTTGAAAAGAAAGCTTCATATATCTGACAACAGAACAGAATAGTTCCAGTTGGAACTGACCTACAAGGATCAACTTGTCCAACTGCCTGACCACTTGAGGGCAGACCAAACATTAAGGGATATTATTAAGGGCATTGTGCAATTGCCTCTGAGAGCCATAGGGCATTGACCACCTCTCTAGGAAGCCTGGTCCAGTGTTTGGTCACCCCCTCTGTAAAGAAGTGTTGCCTAATATCTGGTCTGAACCTCACCTGCTGCATCTTTGAATCATTCCTGCATGTCCTGTCACCACATACCAGGGAAAACAGCTCAGCACCTCCCTCCAGTTCCTCTCCTCAGGAAGCTGTAGACAGGAGTGGGATTGCCTCAACCCTCTTTTTTTCCTAACTAAATAAGTCCAGAGTGCTCAGCCACTCCTCAGAGGACAAGTGTCCCAGCATTTCAGCAGCTTTGTTATCCTCCTCTGGACACATTCAGTTAACATCCTGTTTCATTTTGTGGGAGAGAAATTCTGGTAATTTATTGTTCTCTTATGATGGCTGGTTGCACACTTCAGTTTTTTTTGTAGACCACAAAGAAAAGAAATTTTAAATTATTGATTACTTTTTTGAAGAGGGACAAAGAGAGTGCAGAAGTACTGTGGGGAACTAACGCCAACCTTCTTGAGGGACTCTGAATGCCTGTTAGTGCATTGATATCCTGGTATTAAAATCTGCCAGTTTGTCTGGACAGCTCAAGCAGCATTTTCAAAGAGGGTATGATACAATATAATTTCAGGTATATGCATTAAAAATACCTGCTGCATATCTGTGAATCAAATGCTAAGAATTTTATGGAGAAAATACAAAGAAACATTGATCCTTTCAGTAATTTCATATAGGTCATTAATCAAATACTTAAAGGGTGTATATAATACCAGCGAACCAAAAGTAATAATTTTTTTGAGCCAGGTCTTAAGATTTTAGTTCAATACAATTAGTTTTTTAAATGTGTCCCTTCTCTTCTTTGTTGATTGATACGAGCTAATGAGTTGCTAGCAGCTCTGTTTGCTACTAGCTTGGGTCATAGAATGACATGGTGCCCAGGATGCTGCTGTACTTTTCTGGCAGCAGATAGTAATTTCATTGAGTAAATGTTTTTTATGAGGCTAGAGGGAGCTACTGTTAATTTGTGAAGACCACTGTGTATCAGTGCATTGTGTTTGCATGGCCAGGTTGATAGCTGGGGGGCTACAGGGTGGCTTCTATGACAAGCTGCCAGAAGCTTCCTCCATGTCCAGCAGAAGCAATGCCAGCTGGCTCCCAGATGGATGTTCTGCTGGCTAAGGCCAAGCCATTCAGGAATGCTAATAACACCTCTGTGATAACGTACTTGAGAAGCAAAGAAGTTTTGCACAGAAGCATTTGTGTCCCAAGAAGAAGAGAAGAATATGTGATGGTAGCAACTCTGCAGACACCAAAGTCAGCAAAGAAGGCAGGGCAGGAGGGGCTCTAGGTGCCGGAGCTGAGATCCCCCTGCAGCCCATGGTGAAGACCATGGTGAGGCAGGATGTGCTCCTGTGGCCCATGGAAATCCATGGGGGTGCAGAGATCCACATGCAGCCTGTGGAGGGAACCCCACATTGGAGCTGGGGGATACCTGGAAGAAGGTTGTGACACCTTGGAAAACCTGTCCTGTCAGGTTTGCTGACAGGACTTGTGATCCCATGGGAGCCCACACCTGGAGCAGCCTTTTCTTGAAGGACTGAACCCCATGGAGGGGGATCTGTTTTGGAGCAGTTCATGAAGAACTGTAACCCATGAGAAGAACTCATGCTGGAGCAGTTCATGGAGGACTGTCTCCTATGAGAAGGACTCCACACTAAAGCAAGAAAAGTACTCCTCTTCTTGAGCAGGGAGTAGCAGCAGAAACAACATGTAATGAACTGCTCGTAATCTCTATTCCCCATTTCCCTGCACTGCTGGTGGGGAGAAGGTAAAGAACTGGGAATAAAGTTAAGCCCAAGAAACAGGGAGTCATATGGGGAAGGTGTTTTCAGGTTTTGCTCCTCATTATCCTGCTTTGATTTTGATTGGTAATAAATTCAATTAATTTCCTCAAGTCGAGTCTGTTTTGCCTGTGACCGTAATTGATGAGTGATCTCTTAACTCATGAGCCTTTCTTTCTATTTTCTCTCCCTGTCCAGTTGCACAGGGGAGTGGTAGAACGGCTTTGGTGAGTATCTGTCATCCAGCTAGGGTCAACCTGCCAGAATCAGGTAGAATGCAGAGTGAAAAGGAAGTGGTGAATTGATAGGCTTTTGATAACACAGTGACCCTTTTTAGGAAGTCTGAACACAGCAGTTCTTCCTTTCATGCTCTCTTTGTTGCCAATATGTAGCATGAGTATGGAAGTTGATCTGCTTTCTTGGCACAACATTGATAATTTACAAATTAAACTAGAAAATGGTCTAAATTTGATAAGAAGCAATTTATTAAAGGCAAATGAAAAGTACTGTACTTGGAAAGATCTACTCAAATGCCTGTATGTAAAATGGGGGATAACAAGCCAGGCAACAGAACTGCAGAAAAGGATCTGGGAGGCACCACTGTGAGTCAGAGACTGAATATGAGTCAACAGTGTGGTGATGTTGCAAAAAAGCAAATCCCATTTTAGGGTATATTTAACAGGAATGTCACGTGTAGCACACAGGCAGTAGTTTTTCTACGCTAGCAGCCACTGCTGAGGCCATAGCAGAGCAGTGCATTCAGTGAGAACAGGAAAACCAGAAACAGTGGAAGGAGATGAGGAGAGAGCAGCCAGAGTGGCAAACACTGTCTGCAAGAAGAGGATTGGTTGGGTTGGTTTAGACTAGAGAGAAGATTGACGAGGGAAAAGCCGTCCAATATTTAAAAGCTTGTTTTAAGAAGACAGTGATTAATTGTTCTCTGTGTCCACTGGGGATAGGACAAGAAGTAATCAGCTTAATTTGTAGCAAGGAAGATGTGGAGGTAAGAGCTAGGAAAAGCTTTATGAGAATTTGGAAAGTTAAGCAGGAAAACAGTGTCCTGAGGGAGGCTGTAGTGCCCTCATCACAGGAAGTTTTAAGAACAGATGAGACAGGAGACACAGAATTTTATCTAGGTTGTTTTATTATAGTTTTGACAGGTTCGGAGGGGAATGGGCTGCCTGAACTCCTGATGTCTGGTCCCAACAGCTCTTGCAGTGCCTGAGAGGCAGGCTTGTCCCCTCACTGGCAGTTGTGGTGGGAGCGTGGGGAAGCAGAGCCAGGGTGAATTGAATCACTCCCTCTGCAAATTGCCCTACAGCACCTTCCATGCCCCTGGCATAATCCAGTTTTACAGTGCACATCCCAAAAAGACCTGAGGGAGCTTGTGTGTTCAGCAGGGTTACATTAGCATCCAGCACTGTAAGCTTTTCTGTTTCTGCAGATAAATAAGCAGAGGGCTAGCCCAACTTCCTGCATCTTCCTAACTAGGAATTAGAAGTTATTGAAGACTTTTATCCTGGTTACTGATTAATTTACACAGGAAGATTTGGTGAAATTATTTGGAGATGGAAAAAAAAATGCTTACACTTATGCTTTCACGTATTAAAAACCACTGCAGATTTGTATGGTATGTTAAGGTTACAAGATAATTTTTCTGTGCTCTTCCATCAAAAGAAGTGGACAAGGGCGCCAAGCATTTTCCTCACCGCAATATCTTTCTTCCAGTGTGCTCAAGCAGAGTAGTGTGGGTGAGGCATTTCAGGAGGTGCCTTTGCACCCAGTGGATTTGAGAAGAGAGAGCCTAATGCTTGATTCAGTAGACATATACTTTGGTATTCGTGAGAGGGGCTCATGGCACTTTAAGAGAGGAGGATGTTTCTTGGTGAACAGTGCTTTTCTTTCCTGAGAGTTCAGCAGAACCTTTCAGCTACTAGCAAGCAGTCAAAGACATGCTATGTGGCATGCTTTGACATGCTATGGTTACTGCTATCTTTTCCTGAATCTGAGATTTACACTAACAGCCTGTCTGGATCCAGTTGGGCCTAGGAGTGAATTTCTGAGTGCCTCCAGTGCAGAGAGCCAGCTTCCCTAGTGAACCTCAAGGAAGATTTTTCTCTTAGTTTAAAATAACAGCTGGGAATATATGCTAGTTGAAGTTGTACAGTCTTGTGCTTGGCTGCAATCTGTTTGCACAGTTTATAATGTAACTGTTTTCCACTGTCTTACATAAACTTGTAACTGCAGGCTCTTGCCTTTCTTCAGAGGGAGTAGAGGATGAAGACACTATACTCTTCTTTTTGGTACTAGAAATGAGTCAGGGTTGACACACAAAAGTAGGAGGCAACAGTTTGTGTGTAGGAAGCTTGTTCTGTCCAAAGAAAATCTATGGGTTATATGCAGGGTGTTAGTCCTGCTACACTGCAGTGCTGGTATCTTCTGCTGAAACTGAGTTCGCACACACTCACCATTTGGAGCATATGGAGAGCTCAGCAGATCCAGCCCTCGAGGGATGACTGGTGAAATGGTTGAAGGTAGGTTGGGATGTAATTATTTGTTTATGAGGCCCCATATTGCACCAAGTTATAATTGTTTATGAACACTGCTGTGAAGTCAGGAGGGAAACATTCCAACCCATGGCGATACTAAGATATAACCTAATTATTGTTGTTATTTTTATTTCTGCCTATTGTGGTAGCACCTACACAATGCTTGTTCAAACACAGGGCAAAAAATGTTCCCTGCCCCAAAGAGCTAGCAAGCTAAGAATGAGATAGGAGACAACAGATGGACACAGATAACTGGGGGAGTACAGAGAACCCAAAGATTGGTCAGCAGGATGGGTGGTATGATAGCATGTTGACAGCTTGGCTGTTGTCAAGCTTTCTGTAGGCATGTGGCAAAGAATTATATCAATAATTCAAACTGCGTCCTTTGCTTTGGTGGTGTTGTCTGTGCATCTCCCATCTGTTTAAATAAAACAGCTTAATTCTCACTCAATGAGGCTTTTTCTGTCCCATAACTTCACATCATTCATCTGGTTTAGATAGGGAGACACACTGGTCCAACAATGAAATGTCCATTGCAGTTTTCAAAGGAAACTGTAGTTTATTATTGTGGAAGAGAATGAGACTAAACATGGGGTTTTACTGCCCCGCATTTTAAAGGACGCTGGAAAAAGACTGATGGATCTCAGCAGGACGAATAATCAAACTAAGTGGCATAATGCAGGATGTTTGTTGGCTGAAGTGGTGTCTTACCAAAGCGTTGCAAAAACTATGTAAAGCATTCATAGGCAACAATTCTATGTAGATTGTGTCCATGGTGCTGTACTATACAGGAGTGGCTGAAAGAGTAGAGGGCTCTGATTCAGCTGAACGGTTGTTCCACGTATGTGACTGTATCCAACTTCTGGGGAACTTGAGTGTGCTTGGCATTAGGACTCTGCCCATGCCAGTGTCTGCATTCACATGTAAGTCTTCTTTTGGGTGTTACTTGAGAGGGCCACAAAATGGAGGATAGATATGAGGTAATTTTAGGGAGTCCTTGTTTCTGAATGAGAATTAAATCAAATAACTTTGTGTGGTGCTGTGATGTCATTTCTCTGACTGTATGTTGTGTTCTCATCACACAGTATGCCAGCATCAGACATGTTATAATGGATGGTGAGGTTTCATTGCTGCTGATACAGTTTTTAGTTTTGGTGCTGAAGAACAGAGAACAAAGAGTAAACAGTCAGCTGTTCTTGACCTGAACATACCCAACTGTCCCAGCTTCTTTGCATATCATGCTCTAGCTGCTCACCATTAGGATGGTTCTTGTAGTTGTAAAAGCTAATCATCTCTTGAAGTGTATTGGCCAAAGCATAGAAAACAGGTCAAGGGATGAGTTTATTTCCCCATACTCAGCACTTGTGGGATTATGTCTGTTTATTGTGCCTCATACTGGACTCCCCAGTACAAGAAAGAGATTGACAAAATGCAGCAAATCCAGCGAAACAACCCTGAGGAATCCTGTTAGGAACTGGCCACTATTTGGTTATTGCATTGCTGACCACTAGCCCTGGAGTGAAATGGTCCTGTCAGTTTTCCATGGGCTTTGAAGTGCACCGATCTGCTACCAGTTGTCTGTAAACCATAGAATCACATAAAATCTTGAGTTGGAAGAGGCCATAGGGATCATCAAGTCCAACTCCCTGCTCTTCATAGCACTACCTAAAACTAAACCATATGACTGAGTCATCCAGATGCTCCTTGAACTCTGATAGACTTGGTGCCCAGACTTCTTCCCTGGGAAGCCTGTTCCAGTGACTTCCTCTCAATGAATAACATTTTCCTAATGTCCAGTCTGAAATTCCTCTGATGCAACTACCTACCCTTGTTTACAGTCATACCATTCGGGACTCTTTCAAAAGCTGTAACATTCTTTTTCTTATTGGGCCTGTCTCATCACAGAAGCCAACCTGAATGATTTTTTTTGGTATTTTTTCTTCTATGTTGGCTGTTCCCCATCACATTCTGGTCATTTGTATGCCTAGAAATGGGTTCCATCAGGATTTTCTGAACAACCTTGCTTGGGACTGATGTTAGGCTAACCAGCCCATACTTCCTTGAATCTTTCTTCTTGTCCTTTTAGAAGACAAGTGTGGCATTTACACATTTCCAGTCATTGAAAGCCTCCTCCAATTATCACAGCCTTTCCCATTGACTGAGAGTAACCTCACAGTGACGTCAGCCACCATTGCATGCATCTGTGCTCTTGAGGCAACTTGTCTCATCACAGGGACTTGACTTTGCCCAGTTTGTTTAACTGGTTCTTAACTCAGTCTTCCTCTGCTATAGGAGTGTTTCAGACCCCTGGATTCTTCCACTGGGCACATGGAACAAGAAGCCTGGGAACAGTCCTTGCCAGTGATGGCTAAAAAGGCATCAAGGACCTAAATATTTCTTTTTACCACTGGTTTCTTGTTCCATTCAGCTTTGGGCCCACAGATTCCTTAGTCATGCTTTCGCTAGCAGGGTGCATTAAGAACCCATTCTTGATGCCTTTCACATTTTATGAATTTTCATGCAATTTCAAGCTTTTCTAATTTTCAGCCTGACATGCTGAGGCAGAGTTTCAGTATTCTTCCTGAGAAGCACACCCCCACTTTCACCTTTCATTCGCATCCTTTTGTGTTTGAGTGCTGTCAGGAGTTTCCCATTCAGTCGCCTGCTTCCTTCCACACCCACTTGGCTTCCCACAAATTGAATTGAACTGTTCTTGTGCTTTGAGGAGTTTCTTCTTTAAGATCTTTAAGGTCTCCTGGGTACCTTTTCTAGATTATCCCCTGTAAGTGCTCAGTGAATGATTTCTTAAAGCTCTCCAGTGATTATTCTGTCACTGTAATTGTGCTGGAAAAAGGGTTCTGTTTGTAAACTGATTCATATGTCATTTCAGATTTGGTTGTTCTTCTCTGTAATTTTTGTTTCTCTTTATGTTAAACACATAATACCTCTTCTCTCTATTTCCACTTAAGTCTTTTCTGTCTTGCTTCTGGTGGTTTGACCCTGGCTGGATGCCAGGTATCCAGCAAAGCTGCTCTGCCACTCCCCTCATCTGGACAGGGAGAGAAGATGAGTCCATGAGTTGAGATAAGGGCAGGGAGAGATCACTCACCAAATACTGTCATGGGCAAGAGACTTGAATTGGGGAAAGAAGTTGAATTTTTTACCAATCAAAATCAGAGCAGGATAATGAGACATAAGAAGTAATCCTAAAAGCATGTCCCCATAGCCCTCCTTCCTTTACAGCCTTAGTTTTATTCCTGATTCTCTATCTCCTCCTGCTTTCAGCAGTGCAGGAAGATGTGGAATGGGGGTTACAGTTAGTTCATCCCATGTTGTTTCTCTTGCTGCTCTGTCCTCAGAGAGTGGAGTCCTTTCCTTGCTCTAGTGTGGGCTCCCTTCCACAGGAGACAGTTCTTCTTTTGCAATGTAAGTTCTTCCCACAGACTACAGTTCTTCACAGACTTCTCCAACATAGGTCCCTTTCCATGGGATGCAGCCCATTAGGAACAGACTGCTTCAGTGTGGGTCCCCCACAAGGTCACAAGTCATGCCAGAAGCCTGTTCCAGCACAGGTTTCCCAAGGGGTCACAACCTTCTTTGGGTATTCACCTGCTCCGGTGTGGGTCCCCGCCATGGGCTCCAGGTGGATCTCTGCACCCCCATGGATTTCCATGGGCTGCAGGGGCAAATCCTGCCTCACCATGGTCTTCACCACGGGCTGCAGGGAATCTCAGCTCTGGTGCTTAGAGCCCCTCTTGCCCTGCCTTCTTTGCTGACCTTGGTGTTCTGCAGAATTCTTCCTGTCAGATATTCTCACTCCTCTCTTTTGTGACTGCAATTAATTCTGTGCACAAACATTTTTTTTTCATCATAAATTGGTTATCATGGGGCTGTTACTGTCATCAGTTATTGGCTCAGTCTTGGCCAGCAGCAGGTCTGTCTTGGCGCTGACTGGCATTGGCTCTTTTGAATGTGGGAGAAGCTTCTGGAAGTTCTCAGAGAATCCACCCCTGCAGCCCCCCAGCTACCAGAACCTTGCCATGCAAACATGGCTCTATAGCCTCGTTTTGCTGGACTCAGTCTAGATATTTTAATTTTATGGCAAAGTTGTTTTGTTGTTGAGGTTCTGTATTTTTTTCCTCTGACAACTCCCTTCTTTATACTATCAGAGGTAAATAATCAAATGGAAAGGGCAGGAGGCACAAACTTTCTCTTTCATCCTGCCATTGAGTTATTTCATGACAAACGCAAATTGCTATCTCTATTTCTTATCTCTGAAAAAGGTCTCAAATTCAATAGATAGAATTTAAATTATTTTTGTTGAAGATCATAGGCAACAGGCCGATTTATTTAATCACATTTGGAGCACTCTTCATCTTAGGATTGGTTTGAGATAGTATCCCAAACTGTTTTCTCAGTTAGTGGCAGTCAGACATCTTAGCAGATGCTGCCAACCCCCAGTGTTCTGTGTTGAGTACCTTTGTCCTCCGACTTGTAAGAGCATTGCAGTTAAAAACCCACCTGAAATGATACTGTGGACTAACAATAGATTAATTGCCAAGACCCTAATGATCACATGTCTAGTAACAGAATTAATCAATTCTGTTATTACATTTACATATTCCATGTAATAGTGTTGCCATGTCTTTATAGAGATTCTTTGCCATCGCTCAAAAGAATAAAGATACATGTTCCTTGTTTCAATTACTTCCTGCTCAACCCTCTCATGACTAAAAGAATGTAGTACTCCAGATTCTATGGAGAAAAATCCACCTTAATATTCTAATTGTACAGAGAGGAATCTAGTTGTAGTGACAATTACTCTGTTGAATTATATTGCTGTATTCCCCAGTCATACATAAGAGTTTTGTTGTGTGATTCTGTCTAAATGTAGAACAAAAGGTTTTCATCCTAAGTGATTTGTGTCTCTAAAGCATGCCCCTTTTTGGCCTCTAATAGAGATAACTTTCTGTAATTGATTGATCCTCAAGTACTGCACCCAGATGGAATGTCCCTGAAGCCTAACCTGCAGGAGTGAGTCAGATGACTATTTCTTAGTGTACTTAGCAGCAAACTGTATTACATTATACCAAATTCCTGTGGGCCTTCCCAGTTCGGGTAGGTATTGCAAGGGCCAGAGGGCTTTGTTTAGAAAAGGTTCTAGAACAGGAAATCTGTACCTTCAGACAACTCTCTTTGTAATGAGTAGGGTTGGGGAGGGTTTTACTGAGTACTGTGGAAGTTATGACAAGAAGTTTAAAGGTGTTATCTGGGCATGAATGCAATATTAAAATACTGGTTAAATCCCTTAGTTCATCTTGTCTGTGTACTGTGCTTTGCCTTGTACTCTGTTTTCAGCACTAGGTGGTAACAGTGAATAGTGGCAGTACATGCTGTGCACCTGCATATCTGTTTGTAAGATCTGGTTTTAGAGTAGCCTTGCAGAGAGAGGAATGAAGATGGGTGAGGCAGCCTTTGCTTTATATCTCTGCTGAAGTCAACTGCACAGCACTTATTCTAATGCCATTGGTGTTGTGTCTAATCTGAAACGTGAGCAGACATAAGGCTTAGTAAATTGATGACCTCACTGTCTTGCCATCTTTGTCTCCAGATAACTAGATGTCTAAGAGGCTCAGGCAGTGATAAAGCTGGAAAACTCAAGCTCACCTAAATAAAGCTTGTATTTTGGATGGCTTAGTATGCTTAATTTCTTCCCTAAAGTCCTAGCTTCAAATCCTGGTGAGACCATAAGTGAAAAAAGCATGTGAAGGTCTTCAGTTATTCCCTGCTTGGTGTGTATCTCTATGACAGAAGTAGCTCAGGAAATCTGGTGTATGGCAAGCATAGAAGAATCAAGAAGATTGTGAGGAAGTGTTGTGGTAGAAGATGGGATGGGTTGCAGGCTGTTTGGCACACAGCATTCCTTTGCTTTCCCAAAACTCAAACAAGCAGGTGCTCAACCCTTGCAAAAGTTTGCATGTGTGCATATTCTGATTGTACGCCCTGCCTGAACTCTGTGCCCCTTGCCAAGACAGCACTTCATGGCTCCTACTTTGATAGCATCTGCTGGCTTCTGCCTGTACCCAGCACAGCTGAAGCTCTTTGTGGGGCTGATGCTCATGCTGGCTGTGATGGTGTTTTCATAAGGCTCAAACTTTTATTCTTCACCTCGTTCCTTTGAACTCTGCCCACCACTCTGTGAATACTAACACCAGCCTATAAATTATCCAGCAGAGCTCTGGCACTTTAGCAGTCTGTGTTTTCAGTGGCGTGCATGCATAATCGATCTGGGAGACTGCCTTTGCTTTTACTCAGACATTTGCAGAGACCTTAGACTTTCAAAGTTTTCAATCACTGCTGCCTGTACCTTTGTTCACTTCTCTGACTGCCTTTTCCTCTGCCAACTGCACACATACCCTTCTGCATCTGCCTGGCTGTAGTGTGTCATGTCACAGTGTAACCTGCCACAAATTTGGGGGTGATGTTGTAGGCAACTTTCCTATGAGGTGTGGAAGCAACAGGTCACTGCAAACAACTTTCATGTGGAGTATTGTGCATCAGAATTTGAAAGTCTCTGTCCTGACTCACTACTTGGGGGTTGGGGGGTGTGTTTGTGCTGGGGGGTTGTGTGTGTGTTTGGTCCCATGATGTACCTTGTGGAGCAGCCTACTGAGCAGATGCTACTGTCCTTTTTTTCCCTCTCATGTTTCCAGGTGAAACTCTTAGCATCATAATGCTGACCCCGTGACTCATTACTCTTAGCTACTTTAAGTAGCTGGAAAGTTGCATTTCTTTTTTCTTTCCGTCTGTTGCTGCTGACTGTCTGTGGAGTTTGAACTCTAAAGAATTAAATGGTTGCTCTAGTATTTGGCAGATGGGGATGACTTCTCTTGCCTTGGAGCTCCACCATGTCATTGCTTAGCTCTATCTACAACCCAAATATCTCAGCTGAATATTTTTTTCTTTTATGTTTCTTTTTTCTCTTATGATAAGGTCCAGAATGGTCAGTGCAAACCTTTGTCAAAAGTACAAATGGAGTAAGCCTTGATTACCAAGATTTCACTTACCTCTTCCAATCAGCTCAGAGTAGACCACCTTCTAAACACTTACACATCATCATGTGCCCATGTAAAAAGGTTTGGCTATTGCATCCTATCTGAGCAGTCAGTTGCCAGTAAAAGATTATGCCATTTGAGAGAAGGAGAGGACAGGGTATAGGTTTGATGTCTGGTTGGGAACTGCCAGTGCTAGGACTCCAAGAAACAAATGAGGAAAACAAGTATAAAAGGAATCTAATTAATGATTTAACTGTACTGTAGATGTGGTTGGCACTAACAGCATAGATGACAGTCTGGTAGCAAAAGAATCCAAAGGAAGTAGCTGGAGAACAGGTAGGAAAAAGGAAAATTTAGAAGCAAGAAATAAAAGCTAAAAAAAAAGTACAAAGCTGTTGGTGGGGCAAAAGTATATAGGGAAATAGAAAAGGCTGGGAAGGAGAAGGATTAGAGAAAAAGTTTTTGAATGAAGAGTGTGAATAAAGAGAGCAGAAGGCAGCTTTCTGACTTATGAAATGTAGATCTAACAGAGCTTCGTGTGTGTGCTGACCCTGCTGTCATCTGCACAAAAACGTGTCTGACTTGGTTCAGAAAGGAAGAGGGGAGAACCAGGAGGCAACACTGGAAGGGGTGTCTGGAAGGAGAAAGGTTGAAAAGGAGACAATCTCTGGGATGGGAAAGAATATCAGGCAGTGGGTTGGATGTAGGGGAAGTGTGGGGAAATGCAGAGGGGAAAAATTAGGTGACGAGACTCCTTTTGAGGAGGAACAGAATCCCAAAAGAAATGCAATGCTTTTAATATTTTTATTCTTTGATGTAAAAACAACCCCTAAAACATTCAACATGCCTTTCTCCTAGGTGTGTGATTGGAGAGGTGGGTTGGAGAATGAATCATAGATGTCTCATCGTTCTAGGGTAGTGTGTGAAAAAGACTGTAACCAGTATTGACACTGTCTGTTGAACACTGAATATGCTTTTGTGCCTGATGGGAAATGTGTGTTTATTTGAGGCAGAGGATTTTCATTCTGTGTGTGTGTATGTTGTTTAAGGATTGTGCAGCAGCTTCATTTTACTTAGCTGGAAAGAAAAAAGGGTTCACTTGCTAATGTTTGAGTTCCTGCAGTTACATTTCCACATGTATTTTTCCTTCCCTGTTTCTTCAGATCTAATCCAAAGGGGATCTGACTGCTTACAAGAGAAACAGTCAAACTGACTTGACACAAAGTACTGTCAAATGCATGGAGTAAGCTTAAGTGAAAGCCATTTTCCCTTCTAATCCTTTAGTTGTATTATTTTTAGGTGTTGCTTGTAACAATAGCAAATAAAAAAGTATTCAAACAGAATAATGTTTTCTTTTAATTGGTAGTATCTTCTAATGGAGTATAATTTTTCAATGTCAGTTTATTTTTGGATCCAAGACAAATAGCAAGAAAGCCTTGTAATTTTTGGTTAATTTTAAGTGTGCTTAAAATCAGTGTAAGGTCTGTTAAACAACAAGTGCAAGTTTCTGAATTTTAAAGCCATCTAGGAAAGAAGATGCCAGTCTTTAACTGCCTTGATCCCATACAGTTTAAAAAAAAAAAAAAAAAAAAAAAAAAAAAAAATAAAAAATATATATATATATATATATATATATACACACATTTCCACCTGGTCTTTCTGCTGTGGACACAGTGCCAAAGAGCACACCTGACTGGTGTGGAGGGTCACCCCAGGAGATCTGCTGCATTAAGACTGAACCCAAGTCCAAGGTATAGTACATTTGATGAACTGTGCTTTTCCCTAAGGGTCTTTTTTCCCTGTATAACAAAATAGCTCTCGCAGATTGGTGTGACTGATGATATCCACTCAGGAGGAGCAAATGCTGTGAAGACAAACAGTTTGGCCTGGATAGAAGTAGAAGTGTTTTGGGATGAAGCCAAACAGTGAAATAGAAATGCTTCAGGTTGTGTTTGCCATCAGTTAAGGGCCTGGGAGCTGTGGGTCAGTGCAACTTCCTTTTGAATTGTAGTCCTTGATTTTCATTATGATGTTGTAGCTGATTTATTTATTTTGTTATAACCATTATGTGTGCCACCTTGCCCCATCTTCCTTTACTGGGTATCCCTGATTTTTCATTCTTTATAGTTAAATTGAGCATTGCTTTCTTTCTCAGACTGACCTGGCAGTGCTTACGTACGATGGGTAGAGATGGGTGGAGTAGTGATAGGGAAATTGGACTGCATGAGCCAGCCCTGAGTAGAGGGGAAGAGTGTTTCCTTGGGCTAAGCTTCTGTTTTGCCTTTTTCTTTAGTGCTTACTGCTTTCTCTATGGTTCTCTATGGTGTCATCTCCTTTAATCCTTGTGCTGCAAAGGTTAATGTTAATGCTGTTTTTGAGGGAAGGAGTCCCTGCTGGTACAGGAAAAGAATTATGTAATAAAAGAGTAACCATTGATCAGTGGCTCCAATCTGTCAAAGGTCACTTATTGATCCACCTCTCACTGTGAGTCAGGCCCTCTGTTTTAATGACCTAATTCCCAGGTAAGTCTCTCTGTTATCTGGCAGAAGTGGTTCTAGGAAACCCTGCTTCTTACAGAAATGTCACTTTTGGGATGTCATGCCAGGGGGGAGGAAAAGACTCGAAGTGATCTCAGCTGTCCATGCTTGAACATATTTCCAGTCCTGCTTGTTTCATACATTTGCTATCTCAAGAAAACCAGAAATTGCAAGGATCATGGAGGTTAGATGTTCTTTTGCTACTGGGGAAATCTTTTCATGCCAGAAGTGAAGTACAGTAACAGGGGCAATGCAAAGGCAGGTAAGATATTTGTGAAGCTGTAATTATTTCTTTTGCCCTAGTTTAGTTTGGAGGAAGTAAGGGCAAATATAAGAGAAGAGTCCAAATACCAAATTTTGTTAAAAGTTTCTGGCAGACATTTCCTTCTGGCCCTCTAATATGAGCTGTAGGAGGGCACACAATGATTTGTAAAGATGCCGCATTTCTGAGTGGTTACAGAGAAATTGAAGAGCAGCATGTCATCCAATCACTGTGAAGGATAGCATTCACCAGCACTTCTCATGTGATATCTCAGTAAAAACCTCTTGAGATGTAAAATTCCTTTGGGCTCAACTAGCTCTGATGCTTCTAGGAAGACAAGTTTTACATAATACTCTGCAAATCCCATGCAGATGCAGGTTGCCAAAGGCTGATGCACCTGGATGGGAGCATTCCCACTTGCCATGTCCCTCACTTGGTACCCTATTCCCATGCAGCACAGAAATACATAATCCAGTTTTTTGCATAGAGTCTTTTTATAGGCATACTAAAAGTGGCATTAAAAATATAGGACTTAATATATCCTTTGCTGCAAAGGCTGCTGCATGTAATATTCATATTGTTCTAAAGTGCATGTGCACAGGTGAGCTGGGTAGCTGAAAAAGGCTGCTGCCTGCCATGCATGTCTGAATTGGAAAGAGCAAGAGGAACCCAGGCCAGAAGGGCTGTGGCATAAACTGACAGCCGTGAAAACTGAGATGACATTTTGTGACATGATGTTGTAAAGTTAATAGAGTTAACCAGGTTTTATGTCTTTATCTACAATCTCAGTTTCTGAAACAGAATCCAGAGGCTTGATCTGAACCAGAACAGGAGCATGCTGGACTGGAGAAAGAAAGCGTGAGTTTCTGTGACAGTTTGTATCTGCAGTGGTGTAGACATCATTGAGGCTTTGTCCTGTGCTCCAATCTCAGCAAAACACAGAGGAAGTCTGTGTCTTTCAGAAATTCCCGGATTAAACTTCAGGAAAAAAGAGCAGCTCAAAATTCAATCTTCAGGACTTGTTGGTGTCTTTGATTAAAAAATATCCTGTCTTGAGTATCAAATAAAAGATCTGGGATAAAAAGTACTTTCCAGCCTTATTGAAGCCAATAAAAAATTGCTTTTGACTTCTGAATATTACACTATTGAATTATTTCCCCTAATTCTTCAGATAACATTAGTCACCATCTTCTCCCAGCAAAATGTAGACTCTACACTAGAACTGTGTGTGTCTGAGAACAACAGTAACTGAGGAGGATCTATCTTTGGCTGCAACTGTGACTTCTGGCCTTTCCTGCAGTCTTGATGAAGTAATGAACGTCTTTACTTTGTTTCTTTGCGCTCTGGAAGGCTGGTACTTAGCTCCCAAAGCATTTCTTCTTGAATGTCATATATCTCAGGGGAGTTTGTCGAGACATGTTGTGTACTGATACCCTCTACAGGCACAGGCAAGGCCAGTTTGCACAGTAGTGTTTCACCATGTACTGGAAATGGGGGTCACTGATTTTCTACTTCCTTTCTCTTGTGGAAACAGGTATGTTTGTCACCTCTCTGATACTCCATAGTAACCAAGTTCTCAAAGATTTGGTAGTGTGTGTGTTTGTCTGGAGTGTCTTCAAACAGATGTGTAGAGTTAAAGAAAGGCTATAAATTTCCCTGTGGATTTCATTGCAAGCTGCTGGAGCGATTAATGAATAGCAGCAGGGTGTTATGTGGGTGTTTGCTCCAAGGCTGTCTCTGATTATACAGGACAGGGACTTGCACTTTTTCACGCACAAAAAACCCTGAAACAGTAGTATTTTTCTTGGGGAATTTCTTCTCCCTAATAGAATGAACATATGCTGACTTATGGAAGAGGAGTGCTGTTCCTCACTGGTGCGTGGGTATTAGATGAAGCCTGTACTACTGAGCTACTTGGTGCTGCGGTTCACTGCAGACTACATGGGTAAAGAAAGATTTTGGAGAAGGAGGTTCTGCTCTGGCCACTCTCAGGGTGTATTATTTTCTATGGTTATTGATGGTCTTGTAACTCTCAAGTGACAGTGCAGAGTGGAGTCCTTAAGTGAGTTACGAAAGGCTATCAATAACTTGGAAAAAATGTACCAAAAGCTGGTCCCTCTTAACCCCAGTTAAAAGTAAACCCTGGTTTTAGTCTTTCTGTTGACAGAGTTTGTGGTTTGGCTGGGTTTTCACTTAAGGTCCTGGTGTGACCAGGGTGGCTGGCTATGCTATGGAAAACAACTGCTTTGGAAGAGGGCAGGGGGCAGGCCTGGGAATGGAAAAGGAACTTGATTCTTTTTATTAAGTCAGTTGAGTGGAGGAGGAAATGAATTTCAAGGCCTGCAGCATGGTAATATGGACATGAAATAGTTTGTGGGGCCCGTGACATGAGGGAGCATTTAGTCTGCTGCATTTTTACTGCTGGAACCCAACTCTGGGTTTCAGGATCTCCTCCAGTGGTGGAGGACAGTGTTTATCTTCACAGCATCTGATTCAGATCAAGAGAGAATTCCTGTGCAGTTGCCTTAGCAGTACCATCAGCTATCAGCACAATAAAAGATAGTGCTGCAATGATAGTTAGGCAGGCCAGGGAAAGAGGAAACAACTGCAACCTTTTTTTTTTTTTCCTAGGCTGGCCGTAGTGGTAGGTAGTGTACAGCTATGTAATATAACCATTGGCAAAGCAGGTGAAGAATAGGATTCACTGTTTTATCTTTGGAGAGGTTTTGATCATGGAATCACTCTGTTACCTCTAGAGAACTTAATGACACACAGTTCAGCGTGGCCAGACTGGATAGAGTTAACTAGTTAACATGCACTCTGTCCAGTTTATTTTGAAAGATTGTTGTTGCCTTTGAATTAAGTAGAACAACCCATCAATGACATTCATTTTTAAATTTTGTGTTTTATTTTTACACCTTTTTATATGCATTAAAAAAAAAAAAAAAAAGCTCTCAGACTAATCACAGTGCATCTTTAAAACACCCTGGCCTGTATCATGACCTTTGATCATGGAAGTGTCAACTTTAATAGCTTTATCTATCTGTAAAACAGAAGTTCGGTTGGTTTAGCCCCTTTCCTGAGGGGTTAAATTTTTCCACACACAGTCAATTGCTTTAGGTTAACATATGGGACATCTATTGGTAGATAGCCACCACTATTAGCTCATGATGAATATAAGGTAACCTCATTCAGCTTAAGCCGTTCTTGTTATGAGCTGAATTTAACTGCATTGTTTTCTATTGACCAAGGACATAGACCCATGAGCCCCTCAGCTGATGGATGCTGCCTCCATAGGCCACAATGCCTTAACTGTGTCTGTGCCCCTGATGTTACCCACACCCCATAGTCCTCCATCCAGCACTCTCTTCTCCAGTATTTTTCCTAGCTTATACAAAGAGGTTTTTGCATCAGAGACTTAGTACAAACAGGCTGTGATTGACCTTTTAAACCAAACAAGCTTGCAAGTTTCCAATATGAAGAGACAGCAGACAAGCCTCTGGCTTGAGGCATAAGATGGAGAAGAAAGGGAGAGATAAATATCAGAGGAGTAGGAATAAAGAACATAGCCTTGCTATGTGGAGCAGAGAAAAAACCCACAATTTCTGCTTGCTTTGTCAGTATGTCTGACATGTTGCAAGACACTTTGTAGTGGGAGTTTCTGCTCTGTGGAGGAAGGAGAAGGAATGTGCCTGTGTATATTTATAGACCATAAATATTTGTTTTGTGCAGGTTTTATATACTCTCATCTGAAGATCCTCGGAGTTCTTCTCAGACTGACTTGGCATCTGTTCAGCCACACAGAGGACTTGTGTGCATGTAAATTGTGCTGTAGGAGTTAGCACTCTCTTGCGCTCTCTTTGGTTACCTCTAGGCAAGAAAGGTTTGAATTTCGTCTGGGAGTTCAAAAAGGAAGATGCACTGAATTAGTATCAAATATGTGTTCTGGCCGTTGCCCATCCTGAATATTTGCTCACTTTGCCCTCATTAGAGACTGTGCTTCTCTGGGGGCATTTTCTAGAGGAAGCTGAACTACCACTCTCTTGTGTTTTAAGGGATTCAATGTAATTTGTCCCTGGTGTGGGTGGGGCTGACTCCTTGAACGGAGCTCTGGGCAGAGTCCTTGCTTACCAATAGCTCTTATCAACATGCAGACCTTAATTGCAGGAGGTGAAATGTGGGTGACTAATGCAGGGATTGTCCCTTGCCTATTCCTTTGAAAGGCTTCTAAAAGTCATACCTATGATTATGCATCGTTGTTCTTTGAAAGCTGTCCATAAGACTGCAAATACATAGTCTGTTATGCTTCCTTAGGATAAGTGCTCTTTCCTCCTTAATGCTAATGTTAAACTATGTTTACTGTATTTACTTTGCACTTTTGACTTCTAGTTTTGTATTCTTTATCTAGGGACGGTTTCTCCAGATCATGTTAAATGGCGACAAATGCAAAAACCAGTGCTGTGAAGGTGTCTCTGGACTCTTACCTAATACAGATCAAATGTTTTGGAGTTTGCAGCTTACTACTGCATGAATCCTAGGTCAGATTTTATTTCTCGTTGTCTTTGTTTCCACTGACATAGTGCTGTGTTTTTAATTTAGGATAACAATAATGTGATAAACACACTGATGTTTAGTTGTTGCTGAACTGTGCTCACACTAGGTCAAGAACTTTGCAGTTTCTTATAATGCCCCACTACTGAGTAGGCCAGGGGTACACAAGATGCTGTGAGGGGAAGCAGCCAGGACAGCTGACCCAAACTGGTCAAAGAGATATTCCATACCAGATGGTGTCATGCTGGACAATAAAACTGTGTGGAGTTGGCTGGCAGGGTGTTAGTCTGCTGCCTGGGGACTGTCTGGGCATCAGCCAGTGGGTGATGAACAATTGCATATGCATCACTTGTTTTGTATATTCTTTTGTCATCATTATTGTTTTTTTCTTCCCTCCTATTCTGTCCTAATAAACTATCTTTATGTCAATGCAGGAGTTTTACCTTTCCTGTGATTCTCTCCCCCCTCCCGCTGTGGGGTACTGAACAAAAGGCTGTGTGGTATTTAGCTGCTTGCTGTTTTAAGCCACAGCAGTCCTTTTTGGTGCCCCACATGCGGTACTAAGGGTTGAAATAAAGACAGAGCTGACCGAGTGTGTTAAAACAAACTCATTATAGGCATTCATTATATTAATTTAATAGTCACTGATTCATGGATACCTTGAGGGGGGGACTACAGCAATGAACGAGGAGCAACTGACAGGACAGAGCAAACTCCTTTGGGTTGCTGTGTTGTGGCAGGATGTTGCTGCCTGGGGAGAGAGCCTGGTTGTGAAAGTACATCATGTAGAAGCTCATGACCCAAGAGTTAGACCAGTGAAGAATATCAGAACAACGGGCATATGGATCAGGCTGCTAAGACTTAAGTAGCTCAGATAGATCTGGACTGCCAACACAAGGGTGAATTATTTCCAGCTTGGTGGGTCCATGACACCCCAGGTCACTGAGGAAGAGATGCAGCATACAGGTGGGCTTGTGATTGAGAGGGGGGCTTGACCATGGACGCTATAGCACAGGCTATTCATGAAGGTGAAACGTGTGCTGTGATCAAGCAGGCCAAGTTGTTAAAGCCCCTGTGGTGTGGAGCATGATGGTCAAAATATAAATATGGGGAGGTCTGACCGATTGTATCACACTCTCACAAACCCATCAAGGCAAGTATTATGTCCTTAAAATTGTATAGGCAGCCACCAGTTGACTGGCACATGCCACCACCCAAAACAATTTTGTGTCTTGAAAAGCAAATCTTATGGTGACATGACACCTCAGAAAGAGTTGAGTCAGACAGTGGGATTCATTTTCTAAACAATCTAATAGAGACCAAAGTGTATGCCATTGGTTCGGTAGTCATATTTCCTATCATGCAGCAGCTTTTGGGGAAATCAAATGATACAATGGACTGTTAAAGACTACACTGAGAGTAATGGGTGGTGGGACCTTCAAACATTGGAATACACATTTAGCAAAAGCCAAGTGGCTAGTTAACACTAGAGCATCTACCCCTCCCATGATGGAGGGGAGTGAGTGAACAGCTGTGGGGTGTTTAGCTGCCTGGTGAGTAAAACTGCAACACCTGGCTGGGAAGATACTTGAGATCTAAATCAGCTGTCAGGTTCCAAGTGCTGAGTAAATGTGAGTAGAATTTCAGTTTTTTTCTTGATGTTCTGTCACTTTTACTTTGCCTTGTGGTCCATGACTTTTAGGGCCAGAAGTGGCCATTATGATGATCTACTCCAATTGCCTGTGTAATGGAAGCTGTATGAGCTTCAGCATATGCTCATATGGTGAAACTATTTTGGAGACTTGAAACATTTTTGGGAAAAGTACACTGGGGACAGTTTCTCTCCCTCAACATCCTTCAGCCTTGTCTTAAATACTTTCTGATACTTATTGTCTCTTTGGAACTCAGACTCTGCTTTTTTGTGGGTTTTTTTATCATACTTACCTTGATCAGGGTAGGAACACAGTCTGCAGAGGACCTTCTGAGCCCTGTGGTATGCAGATGTGTATCTTCTACAGAAAATAATCTCCGTTTTTTTTTTATGTCTGCTAGTTTTCTGGATGGCCATTTCAGAACTTCACTCTGCTGTTTGTTAGAAATGCTATTTTAATTCCCAGTGTACTTGTACTTATAGCCAGTTTGTGCACCTTTCTTCTGGTGTCAGTATTGTTCTTCAGATTAAATAAAACCTCTCTTTTTTTTCCTGTCTATAAAGTATTTATACTCAGTAGTCATTTCTCTTTACCTTCATCTTGTAGGGTAAAAATGCCACGTTGTCTCAGTCTTTTCTTGTGAAGTAAGCTCAGGGTTGCCTCATTCATCCTCAGAGGCTTTCTGAAGACTTGTTTTCTTCCTTCATGAGCAGAGCTGGTCAGAATAGTATGTGAAGTTTTAGAGCAGGTCTAACCAGTGTGATGTGTTAGGATCTCTGCTCTAAGGCATCTCATTGCCAGCTTTGTGTGCAGATCCGCCTGTTAGCACTTAGCCCATTTTAAATGTCTGCACAAACTGTGTTAGCTCATGTGATGTTTGTAAAGAAGAAAGATCTCTCTTTTCATGGTATGGATGATGGATGTTGGTCCTTATGGCAACATAGACTCAACTTCTGCTCCAGAGGCATTGGTGGAATTTCCTCATCCCTGTAGCTAGTGATAAAGATGTAAAGTGGCCAAGTCAGATTTAATTCAGAAGCCAACATTCTGAATTTAATTCTGAAGCCAGCATTCCTGCTGCTTCCTATTAGTGCATCTATGTTAAGCATCTACTTAATGTAATTGCATGGCCACATTGATTTATGAGGTCAAATAACCAGATAGACAGTACAAATAGTGCAAAATAGGTCCTCCTTTACTGTAGTTGAGGGTAACACTTTTGATTGTATGTGGATCTGAACACATCTGCTTTCTGAGAACATGGTATAGTTATATGTAATAGTTCACATATGAACCTTAAATGCCTTTAAGGATAGAAATTAAATGGTTACAAATAAATGCACTTGTAGTGTGAGATTACGTATAGATGTAAAACTATTTAAATATTTTGTTGATGATTAAGATGAATATTGTGAGAATGAATATTATGGAAATTCTCATAAACTAAGGGGAAAATTGGTGACCTGCTACACCACTTAGACACAAAGAAGCCTATGGGGCTGGATTGATCTGCCCAAGGGTACTGAAGAAGCTGGCTGAAGTGCTTATCAGGCTGCTTTCCATCATTTATAAGCAGACTTGGCTAACTGGGGAAGTTCCAGTTGACTGGAGGTTGGCAAACATGACACCCACTTATCCATCCAGAAGGACGATGCAGGAAAACTATAATCCTGTCCTGACCTTGGTGGTAGGGAAGATTTGTGGAGCAGCTCGAGTGTCATCATGTGGCATGTGCAGGATCAGGCCCAGCCAGCAGAGATTTAGGAAAGGCAGAGTCCGG
Source organism: Certhia americana (assembly GCA_018697195.1). Taxonomy (NCBI): domain Eukaryota; kingdom Metazoa; phylum Chordata; class Aves; order Passeriformes; family Certhiidae; genus Certhia; species Certhia americana. Next base: position 41,649,196 of record CM031861.1, read on the forward strand.
CTTTACCAACCTGATCCTCTATGACAAAGTGATCTGCTTCATAGATGAGGGGGAGGCTGTGGATGTTGTCTGCCTAGACTTCAGTAAAGTCTTTAATGGTGATTACCACAGCAGTCTCCTGGAGAAGCTGGCTGGTCATGGCTTGGATGGGTGTGTTCTTCATTAAGTAAAAAGTCCGAAAGGCCAGGCCTACAGCATGTTGGTGAATGGCAATGGATCCAGCTTGTGGCCAGTCACTAGTGAGGTTCCCCAGGGCTCAGCAGTGGGCCCAGTTCTGTTTACCATCTTTATTGATGATCTGGGTGCAGGGATTGAGTGCACCTTCGGTAAGTTTGCAGATAACAACAAGTTGGGTAGGAATGTTAATTTCATGGTGGGCAGGAGAGGTCGGCAGTGGGATGTGGACAGGCTGGATTGATGGGCTGGGGCCAATGGCATGAGGTTCAACAAGGCCAAGTGTCAGGTCACTTAGGTTCACAGTAATCCTGCACAGTGCTACAGGCGGAAGGAAGAGTGATTGGAAAACTACTTGGCAGAAAAGGACCTGGGGGTGCTGGTAGCACATGAGCCAGGGATGCCCAGGTGGCCAAGAAGGCAAATGGCATCCTGGCCTGTATCAGCAATAGTGTGGATAGCAAGACTAGGACAGTAATCATCCCCCTGTACTTGGCTCTAATGAGGCCACACCTCAAGTGCTGTGTCCAGTTTTGGGCCCCTTGCAACAGCAAAGACATTGAGGTGCTGGAGCGTGTCCAGAGAAGGGCAGCAGGGCTAGTGAAGGGTCTGGAACACAGGTTTTAGGAGGAGCTGCTGAGGGAGCTGGGATGTTTACCCTGGAGAAGAGTGGCTCAGAGGAACCATTCTCACTCTCTACAGCTACCTGAAAGGGGGCTGTAGCAAGGTGGGGGTCAGCCTCTTTCTCCAGTAACAAGTGAGATGATGAGAGGAAATGTCCTCAAAATGCATCAGGGAAAGTTTAGATAATATCCATATTAGAAAGAAATTCTTTACAGAAAGGCTAGTCAAGCATTGGAACAAGTTGTTCAGGGAAATGGTTGAGTCACCATCCCTGGAGGTATTTATAAGGCATGTAGATGTGGCACTTAGGGACATAGTTTAATGGTGGACTTACCAGTGCTGAGTCAGTGCTACAACTTGGTGATCTTGGAGGTCTTTTCCAACCTAAATGATTCTGTGGTTCTTAGATTCTATAGCCCTGTTGTGTTTGCATACCACCTTACAGTGTTATGATATAACAGTTCAAGTACCTAAAGTTTGGAAATTGAGAATTTCTGTTTCCATAATGCTAATAAACTCTATTTTCCATGTGATGTGTTCAAGCCACAATCAAGATAAAATCCACAGGAAAACACAAAATTTTACATCTTTTCTTGGGGCTATATCATGGTTATGATGGGAACTGTATGTTCATAATCTTTGAATTTTGCATGATTAAGTACTCAGTAAATACATTTGCACTGTATATGGCACAACTATAAAAGAAGGGGGTCTGCAAGGAAAAAAATTAGTATTTATAGGATGCTGTGGTTGCATTTCTTGATATTGTGATGGTTTCCTTTTTTGAGTTTGAAACTTTGATGAATGAAGAGGTGGCAGGACATTATGATGAGTCTTACCCCTCAGCAAATGTTGCCTGTTGTCTTTTATCCAAAGAAGAAGAAGAAGGTCTTTTACACTAGAGGGTTTTCCATTTGAGCAGATAAAGGTATATAACATGAACAGGTGGTTAGGAGCTGAAATAGATTAATTTGGACTAGAAATAAGTTACCCATTTTTAACAACTATGATAATTAGGCCCTGAAAAAATGTTCTAGGAGTTGTTATGAACTCTCCATTAATAGAAATCTTTAGGACAGGAGTGGATTTTTTTTTGCCCTGCTTCAAACAGAAATTAATTCAGAGAAGTTCTCAAACTAGATGACCTCCAGGGATGGTCTTTGTTTTTGTAATTTGTGAATCCTCCTTAAGTCATAGTCCAACCTTGGTTGTACAACAAAGATGATCTTTGTGGTTGACAGACACAGGAAAGTGTTTCCTCCACATGGTCCCTGTATGACACTGGAATTACAAAATTGTCTGTCTTGCATTCTAGCTGTAAAATAGATGTAGTATATTTTTCCTTATATGGGTGTAGAGAATTGCGATCCTTCTGTGCAGAGAAGCTTGGGATGTATAGGGCTGTTTTCTGACTTACTGGCTGTTTTTTCCTTAAATATTTGCAAGTAGGATTTGGAGACACTTGTCTCCAGTATTGAATGGAAATGTATCATCTGCCAGAATGTGGTAGGGTGGAGGTAGATTGGGTCACTGCATCTTTTGACTGTCTGCATTTCTGGCATGTGTCTGTGGAGCACAGTGAGAGGATGAACCTGAAGGACACAACTGCTCTTCACTCCTTACTTCAGCTGCAAAAGCCTCTGTTCAGCAATGTCGGGCTGACTGCAAACAAATTCAAGGGAAAAGAAGAATCCCTCTGTTTCTGTGTGTATTTTTCTAGGTGATTCAAGATCTTTAACTGCCACTTCTTTAAAGTCCATTGTATATGGGGGCATAACAGAAGCCAAAGATTGGAGTGGTGCTAATGCTGAAGATGAGAGGGCAATAAATAGGCCTGAAAGCAATAAAACATATTTATGACAAGTGCTTCTTCACCCCTTCCCTGTGTCTGGGAATGTGGCACAGATGCTGAAAGTAAACATAGCTCCTTAAAATGTGTGCACATAAAATTCATGGTCATTGAGTCCTTTGACATGGGCACTGGAAAACTTCAACCTGAATGTAGTAGGGCAAGGCTAGTTTACATTTCTGCCCCATCACCAACATTTGGTTCTCTTTCACTCCCTTTCCTGCCTGCTGCATGTGTAAAGGAAATTTTTAGTCCCTTCTGGCTCTGGAGTTGCCCTTCCCAGCTGCATATTGCACAGCATGCTCAGCCTGCCACCCTGCACCATCAGCTTTTCAGGAGCTAATTGGATAAACTCTACTCTAGAGCCCATTGAACTTGCCTGTAACAGCGCTTAATTAAAGTGCACAAAGTTTGAAGAAATAGCAAGTTAAGGCTTAATGTAATAACGAAATGGCACTATTCCACCATCTGCTTCCTTCAAGACGTTAATTGCTTCCACATATTTGTTTGTTTTAATTAGGAAAGAACCTTGATTAAAATGGAATGAGAAGGGTAAGAGTGGAGGAAAGAAAGGCTGGAAGGAGAGGAAGATGGGAGTGCAGGAGAGTGAGAAAGGAACAAAAGATAAAGGTTTGACCATGCTGCTGAGTGCTGATCAGCAGCTATGAAATAGACACCTAGGAGTAAATATTTTGGCACTTGTGGACGTGGCTTAGACAAGCAACATGGTGGTGTGTCACTGAAAACTCAGTCATAAAAGTGGAAAGAAATAAGTGAAAAAAGCAAAAGCATTTTCCATAGAGCAATCTGTGTTATAACTACTTCTTACCCACTTCTGCAGAGTCTTTCCTGGTTGTTGTGACTGCAGTGCTTTGTTTTTTCAGTCTTAAGTACTAACCCACATGGAAAGAAAGGTAAACAGACTACTCCCATGTTTGCTGCTTTCCTCTTCCTTGAAGTACCATCAGTCTGCATTACGCTCATCTTGGAAAGTCTTCAGTTTCTTGTGAACAGCTCCAGATAAACGCACTTTCTAATGATTGATAACTAGGTCTGCTTGAAGATGTCAGAATTATCTGAATAGATGACTGATGAAAAAACCCAAATAATTAAAAAAACTCTTTCCCCCATATTCCTAAGTTGGGGCATTGGCTGAAATTTCAGAGATAGGAGGTTAGAAACTTTTTATTTCATTAGTCTGGCTCACCATTGTCTATTCTTATTCTATTTCTTTCTCTCAATGTCTGTTTTTTTCTCTTTCCTTTTCCCCCTTTTTACCCTCTTGAGAGTGAAGTCTGATTTCCCAAGCAAGTATCAATGTAATTAAAGTCAAACACAGCTTTTAAAAAAGGGAATCAACTAATTTATTTTCTGAGCCATTGGTATTTTGGCCTGATTTTGATAGTGAAAAAGCATGAACCCAGGAGCCTGAAATGGGATATTGTAGTCACTGAAATAATAAAATGTTTAATAACATGATCAGTAAAATTGCTTGTTTTACAGGAGTCTATAGGCCTTGTGTTATTCTATTCTTGACATTCCTTCCCCATCCTGCTCTCTGACAGAGGCTGTAACTTTGACATGCCTAAATCTACTGTTGTTTTTTTATATTCCACTTTGGATTTTTTTCTAAAAATCTCTTTCGCTAGTGGAATGTAGTTCCATTCCCCTTTGACAAGTTTAAGAAAGCTTGTGGTTCAAGAAAAACCTTTTATTCACTTAATCTCTCACCCAAAAATAGAAAAAAATTCTCAACCCCAAACCATCACTTGATTACCTTGGATAGATTGGTGAATGTTTTGACAACTTCAAATAGTTATTTGAGTAACTCAAACAGTTACTATCCAGTAAGTATGGATAAATATTTTGTGGTTGGGAGGTTTAGTACAAGGATAGGAGCATGGCTTTTCACATGTGGATCTCTGGTCCAAAACCAAGTGCTTTAATTTTGTCCTTACAATACAGTGTAATTGTTCCCTTAGAGCAGGATAGGAGACTCACTGGATCAATTCTAATCACCTTGCTTAGTGTTATGCACTTGAACACCTCCAAGATGTAAACTACAAAAGAACCAGAAGAGAATCCAGGTTAGTAGGGACTTCAGAGTAAACTGAGTGTTATGCTGGGGTACCTTGGAGTTTTGGGTTTAACATCTCATATTTTTAAATTAATTTGCTTTCTTTTTGCACTCTAAACCCCATCAATGTCACAACTCAGTACGATACAGCTTCGTGGCTTCATGCGGTTCTGGTGATCCCACCTAGAAACATGGAGAACATTCACCAGACCCCAGGTGGTATCTATGTAAAGAGACATGGTAGAAGGGCTGGGACACCTCAGCTTATGACAACAGGGCTAGGGCAGGGTGGTCTGGAGAACAGGGATGTGGCCTCCAGTTTTGGGTTATAGCCAAGACTGAAGTGGAGAGGAGATAGATGGCTTGCCTAAAACTGGGTGAATATGTCTTTAAGTGTTGAGAACTGGGATGTAAAATGACTGAGCAGGAGGCAGACTTCCAGTCTGGCAGTAGGAGATAGCACTGAAGCAAGATTCTGGTGAGGAGGAAAAGAAAAAGCACACACTAGTACCTCTTAATGCAAAGTTATTGCGATACACACAGGCTGATTTCAATGTCCAGGATCTCGTATTTTGATTGTGAAAGTATTGAAGATGTTCAGTGGATGGGGTGACTAGACCAGTGTCTAGCTGTCTTAGGAAAAAACCAACTGTTTTCAACAGCAGAATTTTCCCAGCCTAGTGTTTTAGAGTTTATTGAGGATGAATGTTTGAAGAGGAAGATGTCCCTGTGGGATTCTTAGCTATTAATGGGTGTGAAGATTAAGGGAAGTTTGTTCTTGAAGTCTGTGAAATCAATTGAATCAGTGGGATGTCCTCTTATGTTTTTTCCCCAGCAGTGCTGCTAAATAATTTTTTCTGAGTTTATTGCCATTACCTACCTAAATAGAAAATATTCTACTGAACACTACCATTCCCTTCCTTCTCTGCTCAATCATGCATTCCTGCCTCTATGGTATTGTTACCTCAGACTTTATTTTCATCATCATGGAACAGCCTGCAGTCCTCTGGCTTAAAATCAACTAGTTGTGTAGTGAATGGCAGGTGTAGATGGTACAGTTGCAATCTTAATCTCTTCCACTAGTCAGAAAAAGCTATTGGGAATAGATATTTTTGGAGATATACTTTGAATGTCTCTAATTCTGTTGCCCTGGATGAACAGTGTTTGCTATTGTGAAGCTGTAGAGTATTCTCTTGGGAGACATCTGACAGAAAGCCAAGAGTGAGCTGTAGTCCAAGACAACAGACTGACTCAGTGCTGCAGAGTAACTATACACCTTTATCAACATGTATTTTTTAACAGGTGACTACTTCTAGCCTGTATTTGTGAGGTAATCAGAAGACCCAAGGACTCATGAGTTTTCCATATCCTCTTCTCTTTTCATTTAATTCTGTAGGAAATCCTGCATTAGGTTTTGTGTAAAAGCAGCTTACAGTGATGTGTGTCTTCCCTTTCCTGTAAACTATGGAGACACTTTTACTTTCTGCTGTAGTGTACATTGCACATGTTTGAAAATCAGCTGTTTTGAAAGCAGCTTTTCATTTTTTAAAATGATGTTAATAATTGAGTGAATCTAAAACCTCATATTTTTTCATAACAGACTTTGTAGATTTCTCCCTTTATTTAGATCTTAATTAAATGCATAGATGGATTTTCTTCTTAGATGAATGTCGTTTTAACTTACTTAATTTTTGACTTATAAAAGCCCCAGAAAAGTGGAAGAAGCAAGTTGAAATAGTTCTACTTAGCTGATCTTTAGTGCTGAGAAATGCTGCATAAAAGCAGCCTGCCTGGATTTGTCTTTCTCTTCCTCTGAGCCTTTCAGATAGTTTAGATGACCACTGGTCAAAAATGGAGTTAAATGTACCCATTTTTTCCCCAGATGGTTGACTACCTGTTTCTGGAACCCCAGAGATGAGTTCTCCCTTAGGGAGTTCTGTGGGAAAAAAGAGGGGTTGCAGTTCTCCTGACTGAGCAGTACATAAACTGTGGGCCACGATTCCCATTTAAAACATGGAGCAGCCATTGTACAGATTCATTTGGTTTGTATTTAAATGGTGAAGGTGAGTGCCCCGGTTTCCTGTGTTGTATCACAGGAGGGACGTATGGCATGGCTGGGCATGGCAGCCCCCAGGGTGGTGCAGACCATGTCAGCCCTCTGTGACTGCGCTGTTCAGCGCTGCCAAAGCTGTCTGGTGCAGGTGGAGTGAGAGGGCAGCTGCAGGTAGGTCAGGAGTTGAGGCAGATGAAGGCTTCCCTACTCCCCCCACCATTGCCTTGTCTTTCTCCCTGCCTGCTGAGTAAATCTGTGCCTCTTTGGGACTGAGACATCAGGAATAATGGAAGAAAATATGCTGTGTTTTATAGATACATTTTCCCTTGCTTAATTTGAGAGTAGACTGTTAATGTCATAAAAGAAGATAGATTGCTCTTCTGTTAGCTTGCCTTTTGAGTGGTTTGAGCACTTCACAATGACTAATTAAACTTTACAATGTGGCTGCTGTAGTCCTAGCTATATCCCCTGAAAGAGCACTTTGCCTAACGCCAAGCAGGTCATGAGTCTCCTAATTTTGACTCTTGCATGTACCCTGACTGCTAAAACATGAAGTTCGTTGCATGAATCTTACTAGTCAGCAGCAAAATATTGGCAGCCAAAACCTAGGTTCTATAGATAAAATGAGTTAAATTAATGTGTGATGAAGTTACATGGGGGAGAGGTTTGGCCTAGAATCTGGCAACTGGCAGGTTGCAGGAACCATCTGTTGCCCGTGGTATCAAGTAATCATTTTCATTAGTTACTTCTAAATCTCAGTTACTCAACGTAATTTGGAAGCAGAAGTTCTGCCAGGTTATTACAAGCACTTCAGGTATCTTCCATATAAGTGTTGATTAGAAAAGCTTTTCCCTGTTTGTCCCAGACTTATTTCTGTACTCTTGACAGGTGTGGGGTGGGAGACTGGAGTGCTCAGTCTACCCAGGAATGACTGCTCTCACTGGTGAATTTTTTTCTACACACATGTTTTAGCTACATCCTAGGTGCAGAGTGTCTCCTTAGGTGTAGAGAGGAGTTGTACTGGTTTTTCTTTCTTTGATTGACTTACCAGTGGACAACAGTAAAATAATTGTGAGGGTTTGTGGTGTTTAATTTAGAAACTGGGGCTAATCCTGCAGCATTTCTCTCACTGGCTTCCAGTCTGCCACCAGCTAGCAAAAGCTGTATGGTGAACAAGGAGGTGAAAATTTGGGCCGAAAAGGAGCGAGACCCATCACTGCCTCATCACTGATCTCTAGAGCTATGCAGAAGTTCCCAGACAGGTGCTGAGCTGAGTGCAGGGCCTGGTATGAAAGGGAAAAAGTGGGTGCTGTTAGCAAGAACTGCTCATAATGTTTTTGTCAAAATAATCGCTTTTCAGACTGTGAAAACAATGTTAGCAGAAAGGATGTATTATTCAGATTGTTCAGAGGTTTTTTTTTTGTTGAGAGGGAGGGTAATACATTTAAAATTGATTTGAAATGAAAAGTTATGCAGTTGCTAGGAATGAAGCTATTTATATAGCAGTCTCAGTTTTCCCACTTCTATACTCCTTCCCTATTCTATACTTCTTTCCCAGAAGAAATAAAAATAAACTGCAAATAATGACTAGAAGTTACTATATCCAAAGCCAGGTAAATTAGAATGTTTCATTTTTTAATTAAAAATAGAAAATCCAATTAAAGCACCTCAATATAATAAATGTTATTTTAATTTTCACTAGGGGCTTTCATAACAAACCATTATCCTTTGTCAGCTGTATTGCTAACCATACAGAGATTCATATTTAGTATGGCAAAGCAGACAATATGTTTCATGCAGCTATGGAATACAGTATAGCGATATTCCCTGAGCCACTCTTGCATCTGTAACCTCAGAGATTCTGGCCTGGGGAGTGGCAGGAATTCAAGTATTTTCCTTGCTCTCTCTTTTTTTCTTTATCGGTTTTTTTTCCTTTCCTATTTTTAAAGTATGTGAGTTTGAATCCTGGCTTGAGCAGGTTGAGTTGGGATTTTGAATTCGCAGCCCAGTCACTCAGAATGCCAATTGTCTTCCAGGGCACTGCACTGTGAGTCCCAAGGCTGGAAGCTCTTTAAAATACCATCTGACTTTTAAAGGAACATTTGCAGGAGAATATATATATATATATATGTATACACATACATACATACTTATATATGTGTGTGTGTATTTTAAGTCTTTCTAAATCTATCAAGTGTGATTAATTTATCAATATGTAGCAACTAATGATTAAATAAAGAGACATGTCTTCTCTGGTGGTGTTAAAATGCTCCATTAGAAAATCTGAACTAATTTCTAAAGTCATTAATTTCCCTAGTGCTGCTAGTTAGCTTTTACTTTACCTGAGCTCACCTGAGGTATTAAGCTGGCAGACAGACTTTGCTTCCTGGGTCTATGGCCCTGGCACACTCCTATGTTTGGGACTTTAACATATAGAGAAAAAAATATAGAAAGAAAATAGAAGAGTGCTGTGCAGTGCCCCTAATTTGTTTCTCAGGTGTTGAAGGGTTATTCTCTGTTAAATTATTTTCTATTTTTTAATCCAAGTTAATTTTAAAATAAAATGCAGTTGTGCTCTTCCACCTTCCTGCAGTCATGCCCAAGTGCTTTTGAAAGCCCAGGACTGTCCAGCCTCTGGACTTCTTGTTTTGGCTAAGTGTCTGCCTCTCTGTTGCTCTGTGTATGATTCGTCTTGTGCTTTGCTGCATGCACACATCCCCTGCCTTTTTGGCATCTTGTGTGTTGCTTACTCCAGGAAATGTAATTTCCTCATCATTAGGTGGTTCCACTGAAATAGGCAGATGAATCCTTTATACTTGAATTTTGCAAAAATCCTTCCGTTTTGCACAGAAAATCCTTCTGTTTTGCACAAACATCTTAATGCTTGGTTCTACCGTTCAGAGAAGGAAGTTTGAGAAGAAAAGACAACTAGAAAGAAAACTTGTAGGGCAAAACAGAGTGAAGCACAGAAATACAGTCCAGGAAAGTGTAAATGAATTAAAAAACAAAAATGGGAACCCTTTTCTGTGTGTAACTTGTCCCACTGTCTAGGCTCATAGGACTTTTAAGCCAAAAATTGCCTGTTCAACATCCTTCCTTTCAAAACACATTGTGCCACAAGCACTGGATTTCTGCTTTGAGGGTCCCTAGGGCTCCGGAGCCTAGGTAGCCTTTACAACTCTGTTTTAGTCCTTAGCTGTGGGGCCACTGCTGTGGCAGAGTGACAGGTTTGTTATTCCAGCCTTGCCTGCAGGCAGTCTGCGCTAGGTGGAGGATTTCTTGGTGCACACTGACAGATCACCATGTAGTGCTGCAGGCACAGGCTGGCTGAAATGACTCCTTGCAAGTAGAGTGTATTTAATGTATTTACCTGTCCCATAATTGCTGGCCAGTTTAGAAACTGACCCCTATCATGCAAAGTTACAAGTAATTTCCTTGATGATCTGGAAAGTTTTCAATATCCTCAGCCATTTAAAATGTTGTCCTTTTCCAGCCAAGACAGTGACACTTAAAGATTTTTGCAGCCAGTCTGTCTTGGCCAAGATTTCTACTTCCATTTCCCCAGCGTGCTAGAACTGGGAAACCTTATCTATGCACAGCTTCTCATCATGTTCACCCAATTACCCTGAGGTAGCAGTGGGGAGAGGGATGGGATGGAATGAATTTTGGCAGGAATTTGTGTATCAGAGGATGAAAACAACAGATAGCTGGAAGAATGCATTGATTTCCCATGGCAGGGGATTCCCAGCCTGCTGTTCTGTATACACCCACGAAAAGCAACATGTTTCTAGAGCTAGTGGTAAGAGAGGAGTGTGGTTCAGAGAGCAGAGACCTAATCTCACAGTGGCTGAGACTTCTAGAGAGCTTACCAGGGTGCCAGTGTGAGCTCCCTGTGTTGGTGAGCATCAGTCACTGAGACCTGGGTGGATATGGATCACCCTCACTGAGAGGTTCCCTGAGAGGCATTTGGTCCGTAAATGGAACCTTGGCTGTTTAAAGAGCATAGGAACTGAGAGCATTGCCTGCACTCTGGACAGCTTCTCACACCTATTTGCTACATTTGGTGTTTGTGTTTGCTTTGTGGGAAGCTGAGTATAAATTTTTGCAAGAAATTCCTAAGTTGCAATAAAACTTCAGAGAACTGAGTTCACTGATAGAGACTGCTAACATCTTACATAATGGGAAAATCCACTGTGGATTTCAAGATGTCCATGTGCCCTTTATTTCCTTTTTAAGTGGATTTTTTAATTTTCCTGGGAGCCAGCTGACTAAGGGAATGATCTAAATTAATTACTGGCCATACTAATGACAGGGAAATCTGGCCAGGTGCAGTGTCCCCCTCTGTACATGCTATGTTTTTAGTACAATAACAGATTTGATTGCTTCTGCTTCCTATCTTTATAATATAATATCACAACTTATTTAAAAACATGCAGAATTCTCTGACTTACTGGAAACAGGTCCAAGAGTATAAAATATATTAAACAAAGTGTGAATTGACTATGATCTCTAAGTGAAAGAAAAAGTGAGCTAAAATTTTTTTCTTATTATAGTTGTTCTGATAGTCCTTTTAGGCTTTTCTTCTTCCTCTTCCTTTTTTAAAATTTTTAAAATTTTTTTTGAGAAAGTGTTATATAAAGGCATTTTAGTGCTGGCTCAGGTACATAAAATCACAATTATTAATGTATACATGTGTGGTGCCTCATAGATCTGCTTTTACCTATGTTGTGCTAGATTCTGTCAGACAGAAAAGAAAGTTTTCTTGCTCCTGAAGAACTTAAAATGCATATGGAAAGAAGAGGCAGATGGGTAGACAGACAGCTAGGAAGATCAAGGTGGTATTACTTAGTATGCTGGCCATTTGTTTTATTTGTGCTTTGTTCCTTTTTCTAAAATTAAGTAACTGAAAAAGCAGTGCACCAGTCACTTCTTTCCTCTTGCTTCCAAGTCAGGAGTCCCCCCAACACTCCAGTTGTGTCTCCCCTTTGAGCAGTATCTAATTTGGGGGGAAATAAGTAAGCCCATCCTACACTGCTAGTCTTAGGAAAATCTTCTCCGAAGCAGCCTTATTTTCAGGCATTAGTGACGGGCTCAAACTCCGTTTTTTGGTAATGATAAGCACATATTCAAAAGAATTCATATTCATTTATTAAAAGAAAATGGAAATACTATTTATGTATGTAAAATGGAAATACTGTATACTTCTGGAAGAAGTATTTATCAATAATCAATAATGCCAGCACTGTGGTATCACCAAATTCCCCACTAACATTCCCTGCTGAGATGTATGTAGCTACTGACTGCATTTGGTGTATTAGGATATGGTAGAATAAACAATGCTACAGATCTGTCCGAGTTTTTTGATGGCAGAAAGGAGAGGACGTGGGGGATGGAGACAGACCATCTACAGAAGGAGTAAAATAAATGATAATGATTCAGGGCTCTCCAACTGTTGAGCTTCAAAGTCTTTAGAAAAGCAGGCATTCTTTGTTCTCTTTTAACGATGGTGGAATTGAGGCAAGGCCAGCGTTCTCAGTGCAGCTGCCATGGGAATTACAATAAAGGCTGTTGAGTTTTGCAGAAATCGCTCTCTTGGTTAGTACCAGCTCAGAGATGGGGGAGTCTGGCTTCTCCTTCTCCTGCGTGGCAGTACAGAGCAGTAACTGCTCAGCTGCTGCCAACGCTTCCTTTTAGCTACTCCTTGTTAGTGGAGAGTTTGTGGTAATGGGAGTAATTAACACACTGGGAGTCATTTCTGTGTCCTGGAAGGGAACAGAAAGCCATCAGAGCAGCCCCAGACATGATTGCTCTGCAGGGTTATTTTCCCTCTCTCTTTCTTTCTTTTCCATTGTGCTTGGGTTTTGATTTTTCTTCTTTGTGTTAAGAAAGCTGGAGAGCTGAAATGGTCTGTAAATTGCATTCATGCTGAGCCCAGGCTAGGTAGGCTAGTTAAAGGTCACTTTCATGGACTAGATGGCCTCTTCTGTGGGGTGATGAGAGTGTTTAAGAGGGGAGTCACGATGTCTCTTGTGGCTTTTTTAACCCTTCTTTTTCCAGGATAGATTTGTAGTGCTCTGGTTCTGAGTTAAGTTTGTTTAAAAAGTCCCAGGATGTAAATATGTGAAGGGTGGTTATGATTAAATGGTAACTCTTTCAGCAGTCAGATGACTTTCCAGGCTGATAAATCTGAAGTGAGACTGTGCTGCCATGGTCTCATACTGTTTATTGAACTAAGCACTTTACTAGTTTGCTCATATCCCTTCTGAGGCTGCTGGTGGCATTTCGACTGTATGTCTTGCTAGTGCAGGTGGGTTCAGCTCTCCCATGCATTGGTGCCTAGTTTGGGTATTATGCAGTGTTTCTGGAGGTGAGCTCCAAGGTTAGCCTTATCATAAGCAGTCATTCTTGCCTTCCCCAGAGAAGAACTTGGAATGGGGAGAAGGGCAGTGGGCTTAAACTGACTGCACATCACATGCCCAGGTACCAGGAAACCAACCACCACCTACCTGCAGGTTACAATTGATGGTGAATGCATTTGCATGGGTATATACTAATCCACTTTTAGGGAAGCAAAGACAAACTAATTTAGCTTTATAGTCTATTTTTTTCTTACTTTAAGAGGGCACTGTTGAATTGCAACCCCATACCCCGTTTTCTTGCTTTTTGCTGGATACAGTTTATTTGCAACTGTCTCCTAGGGAGCTCAATGCTAAATTTAGATAAGAATTAAGTAACTCCATATCAGTTTTCAATAATTTGTTGAAAAGTTAAGCCTGCAAGATATATCAGTAGTGCAAAGAACCAAAAAACATGGAAGAATATGTTTTCTTCTTGGGCTTGGAGTGGGGCAAAGGCATGTGTGGTTTCACAGTGATGCGAGAGACTGGCATGAATACTTATATACCTAGAAACCACACAGAAGAGGTCAACAAATGCTCCATGTCACCCTCAGTCCCTAATTTTAAGATGCTGGTCTTCATATTCAGATCTCGCTACATCCAAGATACAGCCCAAAATATCATTGCTTCTCTCCTTACACCCAGCCAGCCAGTAATGTAAATGCTGCATCCCATGAAGTTCTGCCAACTTCAGCAGAACCTAGGTGTGTTCAGCTCTTTGCAAAGCAAAGCCCCCATTTTTGACCTCACTTCCAGCCTCTTCACTAAGCAGAGCCCATCTTGCCTTACCTGTGACCTCTCTGAGCTGTGTAGTGCCAGTGAAATCTCCCTTGGTAAGAGAATTATAGAATTGAACAAAGATAGAAGCTCTGTTTCCATCTTCATCCTAATTCTTTCAGTTCAGCTTCCCTGGCACCACCCCAGAGTCCTCTCCATCCCAGCACGGGTATGTGGAAGTGACCAGATGTATTACTGAGAGGAAAATGCTGCTAGAGGAATTAAAAACTAAATTAGCCCCTGTGGTTTTCTCTAGTCTCATGAATTTCAAACCCTCCATGTCCCCTCTCAGTTCTCTGTAAACATCCCTCCACGCATCCTTGCTGAGGATGTTGCGTGATGGGAGAGTTTCTGAGTTCCTTTTATCTATAGTGGCTGTAGCAACTCAGAGTTTTCATATCTGCATTTTTTATTGGAAGGGTTACTTTTTTTGTTATGCTTTGACCCTTTGTCTTTAGCCACAATTCAGCTGGCAGAAAGATTTCAGAGCATTAGCCAAAAGGAGCCCGTTGTTCAGAACTGGATGGGTGAATAAAAACTATGAATTCCGCATTTCTCTCTGCTAGCAGGCTTGACTTTTAATATCAATTATTGAGGGTAAATTTTACTGTATAGTTTTGAGCAGCATATGTCATAGAGCTGTAATGATTTGATTGCTGTGCTTTGTGCCAATTGAGGGAAGACATGTGGATGCAGAGCCAAATTAGGATCCTGTTTACTCCTTCCTGAAGTTCTGCTGCTTCATTAGGGCCTGGGGAATAAAGGAAACAATTGGATTTTGCTTGTTTTAGAGTGAAGGAAAGGACAAAAGTGAGTTCACATTGGGTGTTAAGTACATGGATCTTAGGTGACTAATGTCTATTTGTCCTTCTGCACAGACTGGCATAGTGAATAGTTCTGGTTGTGGAAGAGGATGTCAGACTGGGTGTACTGTAAACCTTTTGCATTAGTGTATCAGTGTGATTTTGTCCAGCATCCTGAAGTGGAATAATAGGACTTACACAGGCTTGCACTGGGCTGCTGAGGCAGGCGTTTGCAAGGGAAGCCAGCCTGTCTTTGAATTCATCTAACTCTGTTCTTTTTTCCGCTGAAAATTACACTTTTAAATACAAGTTAAGTCCATCCCCAAGCAATTAGCAGTGAAAGAGGGAGGTAGTGGAGGAGGGAGGATGGGGAGTGACAAACCCATCTCCTGCAACCTTTCTGTGCAGTTGGGTAAATAAGCTGCAGAGCAACAGCTTCTCACCCCCTTTCCTAAGCAGGTGTGTTTCAAGACGTTTGCAAAGATATTAACCCAGCATACAGAGTGTGCCAGTCAGTAATTATGGAAATTAGTTGGCAATTAGATAATGTCACTCACTCTCTGCATACAGCTGATAAGTGGTTGAGAGCCACTTCAAAGCAAGGGCAAGACCCCCTCCGTGGGTTGCTGAGCAGATGGCTCTGACCTGGCATTAATAGACTGCTGTCAAGTTTGGGACAGTGTACGGTGGTTCGGCAGCACTCGCCTTTGGCGCTGTGGAGGGGCTGCCTCCCTTCCCTGGCTGGGGAACTTGTGCAGCTCTGTCAGCCCTGTGAGTGGGACGTTTCAATAGTGCAAGTGGGTGTGTTTCCTACAGTGGGTTTGGCATGTGCGAGGTGCTGAGCTGTCTGTTCAGCGTGCAGCTTCTCGCTGTTGCAGCTCTCAGGTGGGCCAGGGAGGCAGTACAAGCTGTTGGAAGTGCAGTGGAGATAACTTGCTTGCTGCTGTGTGTCATAAAAGTCCCTTTTAATGCAAGATGTGGTCATGCCATGACAATGAGATTTCTCAGAGATAAAATATGTAAGACAATACCCTGGGATTCTGTAGCTTTTGTCCCAAACTGTAATGTATTGCTATGGTAGCAGTGTGCTGTATGAGGCTGCTAGGGTAGTATTTATGCTAAAAATAAAATGGTAAGAGCAGAAAATTATTCATTCTCAGCGTGTCTTGGAGAATCATTGTGGGAATGGGTGAGGTACAGAACTAGTGTGTCAGGATTTACTCTCTCAAGGTTGGGATTCAGATCCTGCTTCCTGCTATAAAGGGAACTGGGTCTTCTGAGCTCTTCTTGGAGACCCTGCTACTGTGGTAAGATTTGCTCTGACAGACTTAACTGTGTGAGACATGAAACTGGAATAATGGGAAGCACCGTGAGTCAGGGCTGACGTGCACTGACAGAGCTCTGGGGGAGTCACAGATGGCCCTAGCCTGCTAGTGGCTGGGTGTGGGCAGCTTTCCCAAAGTCTGAGCTGCAGTGTCTAAAAGGCAATAAAGCACCCAGCAATGACCCCTATATTTAATGTTTTTTGCACTGTCTTCCTCTTCTGAAACAGAGCTGGCTCTGTCTTCTTTCAAAACAGCTAGAAAGGGATTACCTTGGCTTCTCTCAATCAAAACAGAAAGAAGAATTCCCTTGGCTTCCCTAAGTCAAGACTGCCATTCTTGTTTAACCATTTCTGTCTGATTTCCCTTGTTGACTATGCCTTTTGTCCTGCCCTAAGACAGGACAAAATGAACTTGTATCACCACAGAAATTTGCACCACAGAGTTAGCCTACTTCTGTTACTTTACCTTTGAAATATCCCAAGGATTGAAGTGACCCATGGAAGCTGGGATTTGTCTGTGTAAAACAGGGTTTCAGCATCCTGGGATTGGGAGAGATTGATAGGCTTTTCAGACAGGAGTTTGAACTGTGTGTGGACATAGGCATCTCATCTGTGGTTATATAGTGTTCACACCTGCTGCTGGGATTTACAGCATCTTTCACTACTTATCAAAGTGTTGTTCTTCTAAAACAGTGAGGGAAGAGTATAAGACTGAGGGCTGTTTTTGATACAGATGGTGCAATCTACCCTGCACAGGAGAATTAAAAGCTGGGGTGTTGCATTTGGGACTCTGTGGATGGTTGCTGCTATGCTGGGCTTGTTGCCCTTCTCAGTTCAGGCTGAGTACAGAGCTATCTGATGGAGTAGTGAATTTTGCCATGGTGGGAGTAAATGGTTCAGGAAGCTGTGATCTGTTGGAAGCACATCACTGGCTAATTTACACACATTATGATGTTCCTATTTCCATCTCATCAGTAATTCCAGGCTTGGGTCATCACTTTCTCTCTTACCTTTCTCTCACTCTATTCTTCTCCATAAATCATGGGCTATTTTAGTGAATCCACTAGGGAGCACAGAGAAAAAAGGTAAATGGACAAGAACCACATAATTTTTTTTCCCAATAAATTTTTCAGAATCCCCCAAACTCCCCATGAATTTAGCCAACATTGTGATTATTGGGAAGACAAATGAATTGAGGAATTGGATTCTGTGTTTAATTATTTCTTCATTTTACACTTCTCCTAACACCTCCTTTTTCCACCTTCCATTTTCCTCAGCTAAGCTGTTAACAATTAAAAGGAATTCTCTTCCCTCTGGTTTTGACTTGATTTTATTTGTGTTTATAGCAGTTTAGGTAACACGCTCCACTCAGACAGCTGCAGGGAACAGGCCTGGTTTCCACTGGGCACTGAAAGCTCACATTTCTCTCCAACTTGGGGGTTTTCTTTTAATTGATCCCTTTTGTTTTCTAAGTGACTTGTTTTTTGTGCTGGCTAAATTTGTCAGACTGACAGCTCTGGAGAGTTACGGCTTCTGCAGGTCCCTGAGGCAGGTGAGGATGTGACTGTGTGAACGCTCCTCTCTGTTTCCTAGTGATTCTCCTCCAGCTCAACCTCTGTCCCTACCAAACAGAAACTTTCCAGCACTGCCCACTTCTGCAGTGTCTGTGTGCCTTCTCCTTCGGAGCAAGATGGATGATGGGGTTGAAAGGCATCTGCTGTGAACAACTGTCATGGTCCACAGCACAGAACACTTTTCCCAAGCAAATACTGCCTCGCAATATTTGTGTTCCAGTTTGTGGAAGCTGTGTTTATTCTGACTTCTGTGAGGCTGAAGGCCTTGATTCTCATCACCTCCTTTCCTGCTTTGTATCAATGTTAATGCTAGCCATGCCCAGGGTTGTTCTTGTGTCCAACCCATCTTTGTGAACAAACACCTGTGTTTAATAGAAAACTTACTTTCGTCTTGGGTAGAGTTTTCAAAGAATTAGCCTAGCTTTGTGTTGCCTTTACTTGTCACTTAAAACCTCCTCCTACATTGGCACACAGTCACCCACATGCAACTACACAGAAGTGAGTTAAATCCCAGGGTTAATAGACGTAGCTCACTGAAAGCAGTTAGAATTCTTTGCTGTTATTTAGGAGTGAATTTGGCCCTTTTGCCAAATCACTAGACCAGGGTAAGTGGTTGAGTGCTTAGACAGCTCTTAGCATCTAAGCTACAAGTTTGCTATCATCTAAGCTGCAGGTTGCCATATATAATTTGCATAGCACGTTTCCTGGTTGCAGAGGTCTGTGGTAGTCTCTGAAGTACGCAAGACATGTAAAGTAAAAGCAGCTATTGTGTGACAGGCTGACAGCAGGGTTGTCTTCTCTAATGCTTCCTTGGTGTGCTAGGAAGCATGATGTAAGCAATGGAATAGGAAATTTGGATAATGGTGTCTCTTGCCCTTATCAGCTTTTAAACTCTAAGGAACTCCGGTCTTTGTCCATTTTCATGGAGAGGTAGTTTTTATTGGGAAAGCTCCAGCACCATTTCTCAGTAAAGTCAATGAGATTACATCTGTAGAGGAGCTAAATAATTTGGTGTATTTTTATATTGCTCATTTTTGTTTTGTGTGCATAACATAGCACATAACATGTTATGTGTGCAAAAACACATAACATGTTATGTGAGGTTTGGTGAGTTCTTTATTTTGGCCTCTTAGTTTTGAGGACATAGATGTCCTTGCTGCTTTTGAGATCTATACAGCCAATTGCAAGCATGAAGAAGTGTCCAGAGTGTTAAGAAATGTAAATGAGTTATTGGACAAGATGTTAGTAAGCTTCATAGTAAAGGTATGGTGACTGTTAAGATTAACTTTTCCCTTTCTTTCTTTGTCTTGACCCCACAGGTCCTGCAAGCTTCGTGAGTGCCAAGCAGTGAATTATGGGCTGGGTATCCACCAGTGCATCATGAAGATTGGCTGTATTTTTGCCCTCTTGAAGTTCACGTGCTTTATGAATTCACTCTCTCTTCTATCTCACTGCCATCTCCGTCATCATTTCTAGAAAACAAGAATTTTAGGCTTGGGTTTTGGCTCTCCCTTTCCTTCCTCCTGGAACACCAGTGTCACCTTTGTGTTCTACCAAAAGAAATCACTGTAGGTTATTTTGCCCTTCAGAGAAGTACACCACCTGGAGAAGTCACTTCATGTACCCTGTACTTCTGAGATAAAAGCCTCTGGTTTCTAAAGGATAATTGAGATCTTTCCTTGGGAGGAGACACTTCCTCTTGGTCACGTGCACTTGCAATCTCACTCTCCACTTACTGTCCTGCTCTCGGCCACTCTCTCTGCTCTTCTTCTCTCCCTTTTGGATTTAACATTTGGTGTTGACTGCTGGGGTTCTCCTCCCAGTAGTGTGGCTTCTTTTTTTCTCCTAGGGAAGAGCAGATTCTTGAAAAAATGGGCTTCACTCTGCATTCTATCTACTTCACCTTGAAGGTGAGTTTGCTGCTGGGCTCCTTGCTGGGTCTCTGTTTGGGTCTAGAGTTCATGGGCATCCCCAACCAGTGGGCCCGCTACCTCCGCTGGGACGCCAGCACTAGGAGCGAACTCAGCTTCCAGTTCAAGACCAATGTCTCTGCTGGGCTGCTTCTCTATTTTGATGATGGTGGTGTCTGTGACTTTCTCTGTCTGTCCCTGGTTGACGGGCGCATCCAGCTGCAGTTCAGTGTGGACTGTGCAGAGACGACAGTAATCACAGACAAGCAGGTAAATGACAGCAACTGGCACTTCCTGATGGTCAGCCGCAATCACCTGCGGACGGTTCTAGTGCTGGATGGTGAAGCCAAGCCGGGGGAGGTGCGCCCACAGCGCCAGTATATGAATATCGTCAGTGACCTTTTTATTGGTGGAGTCCCACTGGACATTCGTCCTGCTGCCTTGACTCTTGATGGTGTCCTGAAGGAGCCTCCATTTCAAGGATTTATCCTGGATCTGAAATATGGCAATTCTGAGCCACAGCTCCTGGGCAGTCAAGGGGTCCGACTGGAAATGGAAGGACTTTGCTCAGAAAATCCCTGTGAAAATGGTGGCACTTGCTTCCTTCTGGATGGCGAGCCACACTGTGACTGCTCAGCTACTGGATATGCTGGCAAGCTGTGTTCTGAAGGTAAGCGAATAGTTCCCTTCTCCTTGACCTTTACACAATCCAAAGAGTTAATTTGTTGTTTAGATTCTTATTCCTGCTGATGGTTGTCAGAGGAATTCCGGTTCCACCATTCTTTTTCCAAATGGAAGTAATGAAATGGGAGTAGATAGAGTGTGAGAAACTGCAGTAAATGTCTTTCTGAAAGGTGCTGCACTTGTAGCATGGACAGATTTTTATCATCATCATTATTCATTTCATCAGCAACTTATTAATAAGGGTAGAGAACACAAATTGGTAAATAAAACTAAGAAGGACCTTAGGTTAGTGTTGGTAAAAGCAATGGCTGGCTTTTTTCAGTACTCCAGAGTGAACTGACAGCAAACAGGAGCCATATATATACATATATATATATATATATAAAATAACTGATTGACAGGACATGGTGTAGTTATTTGATGTTAGCCATTGCTGGCCTGTGGAAGCCCCATGCTTCCCTTCAATTGCTTCCATACTAATCACTGAATGGCACCTTGATTGTTTTAGCATCCTTGATTAAATTTCTTGAATTGCTTTTTGAATTGATCTTACTTAGTGTTGCAAAGGGAAGAGGATTTGAATGTATCTGCATTGTTTGGTTCTCTCTTTCTGAATTTGAGTTTGAAAGTTTTAAGTCATGCAAACTACATGATAAAGTGTATTTCAGATTTTCCTTTGGTCTTTAGCAATGTGATGGTAATTAACTCTGTATGTGCAGGATACTTAATTAAGTCAACTGAAAATCCCTGTGTGAATTTGAGAATCTCATCACAACATTATTTATGATATTTGGCTTTAAACACCACAATTTCAGCTTAAACCAAAGATGGAACCTGGAAAAGAAGTGTGCAATCTCAAGGAAGAGAAACCCCCACCTGAAATTTTGTCAAAATGGAAATATTTGCAATAATATATTTTCACAACTGCCATTTATTCACTTCTTTTGGCAGTGAAACTAGATTAACCAGAGTTTAGTCTGTACCATGTGAGAAGTGGTAAAAACAGTCATACTCTTGATATCCAAGTGAAAAGCTCTACAGCTCTATGTTTACAGTCTGCGTTTAGATGGAGAAGCAAACATGTTTTTATAGAAAGGGAAGGTTTGGAAAATAAACTGCATCCATATGTGCATTCATTTTAGGGTGATTTTATTCATAACAGAAAATTTGCCTTTATATCCAAATAACAAAGTAACAGTACCTGAGCATTAGACAGGAGGTGTGAGCCTCTGAAGTGTTGAACGCCAGAATTCTTTCTGGCTATTTGCTCTGACCTGATCAGTCCAAACCATTAATGAGCCAGAACTATTTTCTGTGCTTGAGCCATGAGTTATGTGAGGCTAGACAGTCTCCTGGCTGGACAGACTGCCTGGGTGTGACCAGGCGGTTCAGGAGCTGGACCACTAGCCTGATCCTCATATGCTTACGGAACAAATGCACCTCAGGTCTAAATGCCAGCTGTGGTGATAGAAGATTGCAAGAGCCACACAGACATGTGGAACCTGAAACATAAAGATATAAGGCTCTGTCTACTGCTGGGCTAATGGATCCAGACTCCTTGGGGAGCTGCTCAAGATATCAACAGCTGGGGTTTCAAGATATCAACAGCATTTGGTTTTCAGTGAACCTCTTGAGAAAGTACTGTAAGTGAGCAGGGATTCCATGTACCTGTGGGGCAATTGTGAGAACTTGAACCAGGGCTCAGGGGGTGGACTTTCTGCATTTCCTGGGTGGGTGGAACAATCTGAAATACATTTTCTAATGAATCCAGGGATATTTTTGTTGTAGACACCGTGTATAAAGCAGTGCTATTGTTACTGTTTGAAGCCGTGAGTCACCATTGCTGTTTGTTTCCTATAGTGAATCATCAGTTTCCAGCCCAACCTGCTGTTAAGGGTGAGCAAAGAAGTTTGTCACAATGTGCCGTCTTAAGCAAACACTTTTAACTCACTGTTAACTGGGGTCTTTTCACTCTCAGAGAAGATGCTGTGCGGAGAACTTTTCCAATGTATCAAATGTAGAGATTTCCACAGTCATTACCTTGTTTGGTTCTTTTTGTTTTCTCATATATTAAATGTTGTATATTTTGTTTATGTTAGAATTTTATAATCAGCCATGTTTTCTGCCTCCTTTATGCTGTAGCAGTGGTGATTTCTGTGTGTTAAATGCTGTCATTGAAAAAAATGTTACAGTGTTTGTGCAGATAAATGGGAAAACCAAAAGAAAAGGCTGTTTAGGAAGTGGAAACAAGCAGACAAAGAAAAGTGGCCAGAAAAAAACAGGAACCAAATTAAGTATGGTTACCTTTTTGTTTGACTTTGAAAAGCTTAAGATGTTGCCTTTCAATTCTGTGAGTGTTGCAGAACCTCCACTAATAAACAGTAGGATGTGGCAGGAATGGCAGAACTGGTTACAGGCTCTTCCTGCCTGTGGCTTGATTGGCCATTGAACAGCTTGTATTTTCTTTGTTTGCTTTTTTTTCCTCAAGAAATGGAGATGTTTGTTGTCAGAACTGTTCCCTTTTCTTTTGTATCTTTATCATGCCCCTGGATATATGCAGAAGTAACATGGTTATTTTGTTCCCAGTCTCACTTTTGAAAAAGATTGGTCTATTGACTGGATATCAACAACTCCTTTTAGGGGGAGAACCTTCACTCCATTACAGTGTTTGCTAGTCTGTAGTCTATGTGCATATTTTCATTTCATCACCAGAGTTGGCTCTTTTACTGGGAACTGATGGGATCCGATCAATAACAAGTTCTGTTTGAACAGCTAAATGTAATATGTACCTTTTTAATAATGAGTTCTCTTGACAGTGTCCGGGCCATTACATTGCTATTGACTGATACTATGTCTGCAGATGGTAAAACCATACCAAACTCATTTATTTTGTGGCCAGAGATAGAAGTAAATAGAGAGTGGAACCTGCTGATTCTGTACTGTGATGGAATGAAGCTCCATTTACAGTATTATAGGCTACTGTAACTCCAAGTGCAGTTCCAGTTATAATGAATGTCAACAGAGAACAACCATTCCAGACTGAGATGAAACTGTGAATCCTGTCCAGAATGTGCCTCCAATGTGCAAAAAAATTTTGGCACTTCATGTGCACCCCGAGTTAGTAGGATTGTGTACAGCATGGCAGTCACATGCCCAGATGGTAGCTGAGCAGGTACAGTTTCTGTGTCCGAGTTTATACTGTGGGAGTGGATATATGTGCGCTTTGGAAAGTTTGTCTGTTTTGAATAACATGTGAGACTATTTTTATTGCAGTTGGAGTAAACTGCTTCACTGAATCTGACAGCTCTGTAGAGTACAAAGGATGGCTGATTTGAGTAGCTATTAGTTTATATGTTTCTGGGCAATGGTGGCATTAGACATGAAAGCTGAACTCAGAGACATCTTCCCCTCTAATACCTCATCAGTCTCTGTGGAATCAAGCTGCTACCAAGAGAATGAGATTCCTGTAAAATTTGATCATCACAGATACATTCATATTTCTGGGAAAAAAACCCAAGAAAACCTGCTCCATGCAAGTTTTTCAAGCTGAGCTGCTGTAGAAGTCAGATGAGGTTGTTCGTATCTGCTCATTCAGGACCATGCTGTCAGTCTGCAAGAAATTTTCTCTTTCTCTAACACTGCTGTGTAGAGAGTGAGCTCACAAATGTGGACAGTGAAGGCAACACTGTTTGTACAAGCGTGTTTTGGCCTAAACCCTCACCCTTCTTTCCAAGACTCCTTCCGGACTTTCTGAGGAAAGGTGATCTGAAGATGTGCTTAGAAATGCATCAACTCTGCTTGTAGTTGCAGAACCAAGACGTTGATCACCAACTTCACAAAGCACCATGCTGAAGCCTTTGTGTCGCCTGCAGGGGATGTTTCTAAACGAAGGCTGAATATGGGCTTGATTGCACCTCTTCCCTTGATTACAGAGCAAGATTTCCTGGGGATGCTGCCTGCTGAATGACAGAGGAGCCCATTGCTCTGTAATTATCACACTTCTAACTGCATTGGGAACAGATTTTTCTATAGTCCCTCAGCTTTGTTTAAAGTGACAAGTTACTGCGGGATTTATCCTCTTCCTGTCCCTTCGGAGCAGCCTTGCCGTGGCTGTATCTGAAGGCACTGCCCAGCCTCATTTCCAGTCACTGTATCTCCCTGCCAGCGGCCCCAATCTTTGTAACACTAAGGGATAGTTTGGCACTTTGCCAAGAGCCTGATGCTTGCACTTAATTTGCATATACATTTACATACATTTTATAATCAGAAACAAATGAACATGACCACAATATTTGCTTCCACTTGCATGTTCCTTGATAGATGAATATAAATTGGTTGTTGAATTCACCAGCAATAAACAGTTGCAGACCCTCCGTTTGGTCATGCGCTCTCCTGTTCTAGAGGACAGCAGGCAGTTCTGGCACATGCTTTGGATGGGCCCAGATCTTTACTCACCCGTGCAAAACTCTAGAATTGATCATCTCGAAGGTCTGGGCAATAAATATTGCAAGGGGCAAATCTGCTGTTTTATGTCACTTCCTATGTCATAGCACTGGCCATTGGGCAGAAAGCTGGTACAACTCTGCCCATGACTTTGTTTTGCAGCAATTGTTTTCCCCATCTCTTTTGCTTGCTTACTCTTCCTGGTTTAAGTTCCTTCAGTTGTATTTAAAATTATAATCTTTTTCCAGTCTGGTCGCAATTTTTTTGATTCATTGCCAGATAAGATTGTGTGTTCAGAGAAAGACGGTGTGTTCAGGTATTAATGTTTATAAAGTTCTTTGAAACTTCAAAGTGGAGTTTAAGCACCATTTTTTAGTTTTAATGGTAAATATTAAAACTGAGCAGGAGCCACAGGATTTGAATTTAGATCCTACATACCCTTTCACAGAAGGTGCCAAGGACCCCCCTCACTACATGTGGACTTAGCAATTCCAGAGCTAGCTGGATTTGTTTTGTAAACTCCGCTGCTTTAAAAGCAGGGGAGCTGCAAGGAGGTTGCAGGACCCTGTATGGTGAGTGCCATTGATTCAAATAGTCTGGCTGCAATACATGCTGACAGCTGTATTCTTGTAGTTTCCCTCTCTTGTATTATAGATAACCATGGGGCTACAGTCCTTTTTTGCTGGGTTGCAGGTCAGCTGCAGACCTTGGGCAGAAGAGATGTTAAACCCCTCAGTTAGGCAAAGCTTGAACATCTCCTCTGATAAAGTGAAACAGGTGTTGGTTGGGTACAAAGGAGATTGCTATTTGGTGTAAGGTGGAACTGGTGAAGAGTGGCAATAATTTGTGGGCCTGGAGAAGATGGAACTCAGGGGAAAAAGCCTCAGGATGGAAATGTTCTTTTATAAAATTTTATAGAAGAGTAAACCATAGCTCATATGGACTATTTACAGTGTCTGCTCCATATTGGTTTTACCTGCCTGATAGAAAAAAAGAAGAGTTCTTGGCTCTCACAAAGAGAATGGCATGACCAAGCTTTTGGAGGACTAAATCAAGATGGAGTTGGGATACCAACATTCTCTGTGTGCCCAAAGATCAACCTGCTGGCTCCTGCTCTGTCCCAGAGTGCACAGTCTTTGATCTAAAGGATCTAAACTGAATTTTTTGGGCATTACTGTATAAAGATCGAAATTATGGTAACTAGTAATTATGTGAAAGTGAGCAAAGTCAGAAATTTCTCTTTCCAACTTATGGATTTCCAACTTGATTTCTCAAAAGGGGTTTATTTTCCTTTGGTTTTGCCATAAAAAAAAAAAAAGGGGTAGGAAGAGTTGATTTATTATTACTGTACAGGCTTCTGCTGAGCTAGGCAGCTTGTCATGGAGGTCAATCAGCAGTAAATACGGCCTCAAGCAAGACAGCACATGCTATAACTGTTGCTTTCATCCTTATTCTGGTATGGAGGTGTGCAGGGCATTTGCTACAAGGTAATTTTTGTTATGTTTTGGTGAAAAATGGAGGTCAATAATCCTCCCAGATACCTTGAGGATGCTGGAAATGGTGCCACAAAGCTCCAGGGAGAGAATTGGAAGAGGACAGTCAACTCTGTCACTACTCAAAGAAGATGAGCTCTGCACGTCAGCGTCAGCACTGAGTGCTCCCTGGTGCAGGAGAAGGTGGTAATCCATGTGATGAAATGGTAGAATGGCCACCTGTCCTTGGCTAACTTCTAATTTCACTTTACCTCTTTGTTTCTTTGCTGACCAACTTTGAACTCGATGGACAGAACAGCCTTTTTCTCTCCCTGTAGAAAGCAAGGCAACTGCCATGTTATTGCTGTCCAGAGACAGCAATGTGACCTCTGGTGTATGTGTGTCTCTCCCACAATCCTTCATTGCAGACAGGTTCGCTGCCATTGTAAACTCACACTGCAGAGCAAAGCAGTTTCCCTTCTTCTATTTGTAAACAGATCCAGGAGCTGACAACTGGGTGCAAAATAGCCCAAGGGCTGAGAGAAGTAGATGGGGAGGGGTGGGGTGGGTGGGTGTAGAAAGGACTGTGGATGTCACAATCTACTTGAAGCAGAACTCATTTGTATTTGAATGTGTTTGCTCTGAAATGGGGCTGAGACCTGAGTACATTGGATTCACGTTCTGTGCTACTGACAGCTTTGCCAGTTATGCTGTGTCAGCTCTCCAGGCCCTGCCTACATGTACACTTGTTCACCTCATTATTCTGAAAAGAGACCAAGGTATAATGTATAAAGAAAGTGGAGCAGGGCAGCAGAACTTGAGTGCTCTGGTCATAAGAGTGTTAGTACCTAAGAGGCTGATTTCCATTTCTGCCACAGTCTTTCTGCATCCCTGGAGTGATTTGCTGGCAGACTAAAGGACTCAAGACTGAATCAATTGACCTTTCTTTGCAGAGGATATGTACCTGGTTACCCCAGGTGTCACAGTTTCTATATCTGAAATATGTAGCCAGTGGGACTTCCTATACTCCAGGTATTAAGAATCCCATATGCTTCTGTATGACAGTGATAGAGACATATAAATATCTTAGCATGACAAGTAAATGATGATAATGTATGAACACCCAGTAGAATGACCTGGTTTGATTGTCAGTTTTTTAGCTAAGACATGCAGTTAGAAATTAAGGTGGCTTTCCTTGTTAAGTTACCTTTGAGGAGTGCTCCTCATCGTTCTTTTCAACAGAAATCTCCCAGTTTCCTGGTGCTCTGTGCAGTGTCACACTGTGAGTAGGCAGGCCCTTCTCAGGCTAGGCTGCAGTTGTGCTGGTAAAGACAGAACCTGAGCAGCAGTGTAGCCTCTTCCCTGTTGGTGACATGGAGCAGATGCTGCACTGCAGGGTGCTGATATAAGCAATAGAAGAAAGAGCTTTTGACTATTTTTTTTTTTTTTTAACCTGACCCATGTGCTCCACTGACCTCCTCCAGATGTCCTCTGCTATGAACCTCAGATGCTGATCAGATACTTTTCCTTGTACAGTGGCCCACCTCTGCCTACCTGTCTGCATTGGTGCTCTCCCTGCTGTGGCTGCTGGTTTCAGCCTGCCCCTTTCACCCTCCATACTCAAAACTCGCCTCGACCTTGTGCTGTCAGGGGAAGCAAAGAGAGTATAAAAGGCTACCCAAGCAGAATGGCATAGTTTGCACTTCCTCTGTTCTTCTATGCATAAAAAGCAGGATAACAAAGAAAGACCATTGGATTGTTTCTGAGTGTTTAATTAGCACAAAGCTGGCAACTGTTTTGTGGTTCTAAGGCACTGAAATCTTTCTTTTCCTGTTAACTCTCATCAGAGCTCTAACTACTTATTAGATAAAGCAGGTGTATTTGTCTGCACTTTGCAATGTAGGGCAAGGAAGAAAGGTATACTTGACTCTCAGGATTTTGCTCTGAGATGTAATCTTCCTCCTCTTACTCATGGAATTTGACCAGTTAAGTAACCTAAGTGAATATAATGGGCTGGGTTTGGCTTTGCGTATTTTTCAACAGACCTTTATCAGAAAAGAAAGAAGTAGTTCCTTGGTAGATGCAGGAATTTGAGCTTGTAGGTTAAAACCAGGCTTCAATCTCTAATAGTACTGGCAGGCTCCATAGTTTGCTTGGCTTCTGCATTTATTTAGAAGCCTTTCGCAGCCTCTGGAGTCTCTTGGGTGGATTTTAATTTCTTTGTGGTTTGTTGCCTTAGTACTTGAGAAGAATGACACTGACTGAGTTTTCCATACCTCTGGTATGTGTTCAAAGGCATGTGTTTGATTTTCTGGTTAGTTCTGCTGCGTCCATCTTGCAAGTCTGGCTTTCAGGGTTGGAGAGCCTCTCAGTACCTTTCTCCTCAAGGTAATAAAGGAGAAATCCTTGGAACTGAAGGCATGTTTCTCAAATGAGGCTGGTCAGGAACAAGAGTTGAAGAATGGCTAGCCATGAAGAGAGTGGGTAGTGTTGTGATCTACGAATTTCATAGCTCAGTTTTTGCAGCTGAATTCCTTAAGCCTTTTTCTGTATGTGGTTGAAATTGCTTATATTCCCTAAAGACTTTTTTAAATGGGGAAGAAGTGTGTGAAATAATTCCTTAATAAATTGCTGATTAAAAACATAAAGGAAAAAAGAAAAAGGTGAAATTTGGGAAGAGGAAAAGAGATTAAATTTCTTGTCTAGGACTGCCTAAAAGAATAAGCTGGTAAAGTAACCAGAGTTTCTGTATTTTTACTTCTTTCTTTTGCCTGTTTATCTGTGGATTCTCTGAGACCTGCTCTGGGACTTGGTGTGGTAGGAGGCAGGGGGCTGTGCAGAGGAACTACCCTGCATGATGCCTGCCAGACCTCTGGTGTAATGGGAGATCTGTGTAGATCCTTCTAATTCACATAGCTTTGACTTTAATGAATATAATGGGAGATCAGTAAACATAAAAAAATTATGGATGGCTATTTTGCCATTGCGAAGCAGTAGCATAACCAGAGCTAGAGGTAGGTTTATATTCGTGTCAAAGATGGGGCAAAACCTCATACAGGCATATCTAACTGAAAATTTGGTAGCTGTGTGATCTCAGAGGCAGAGCTTGGAATATGATGATATTCTTATAAGTTTATTACTGTGTAGAAGACCAGTTGAGTAAGCACTGGATGCTGCAGAAAATGGCAAAATCCTCTTTCTTCAGAGTTCCTCTAGTGGGCACTGTGTTGTTGGAGATCTGACTTTTTTTTTTTTCCTGCACTAAAAAAAGAAGTAGGGATCCAGTGATCAATTTGTAATTTAGCTTGCTGGCTGCCTCCTCTTAAATTTTCTTTTCTTTCATTAGTTACACTGAAATGCTCAGTTGTGTCTCAGCTGCATCAATGAACACATCTACAACAAATTCCAAAGCCTGCTGGTTTTGAACAGACATGAGGCCTATATACACCTATACACATTACTTTGCATCTGACACAGAAATATATCTTTAAGGCAGTTTGGTGTTTGCCTGCCCTTTTGTGTGGCATGTTTGAATGAAAGACATGTGAAGTTACATTTTGACCAGCTCAGACACATCAGAATCAGACAGACTGGAAGTGTTTTCCTTGTGAGAAATGGTGGTTTAATTCAGATCAAAATATTTAGAAAAAAAACCCCATCTTATTTGGATGACAATCTGCAGAAAAAAACAATGTATTTTTATTTTTTAGAATTTCTGAATCCTGATTTTTTAAAGAAAATGCACTCAATAAATTATTTTATAATTTACTGACATGGATGTACTACTGATGTACTGCAATATATCACAAAAACCAAGCTGAAGTGTTTTAAGCATGTGGCATGTATTCCCACAGTGACCAGATGGGACTAATGAAAACCCATGGATTCAACCCCACCATGCTCCTGTGGGAACTGTTAGGTTCAGAAGAGCAGGCAAAACGAAACCTAAGCATAGGTTAAACTTAACCAGAGAGAACAGATTTCCAGCTTGCAGAAGCAAGTGGAGCCTGGAGCACAAATACAGCAATGACCAGATTGGTGCCCTTTGAAGCCTCCCAGGAGGGAAGAGTGTTGTGAAGCACTGTTATCCTTTCAGTTTGTTGGAAGTGACAGCTCCATAGGTACTGCTGTCTGTCAAGAGCTCCACTAAAAGAAAGGCTTGAGGAATAATTATGAGTGGATAGGACTCAAGTGGGCTCCTTCCCATTTGACTTGTAATATGTATCACTGAACAGTGCAGTCTCTCAACAGTGACAGTGAAGGCAGCAAGGCTGAGTATATTAACGAAGAACCACAGCTGCTGATTTGAGAGGCTGACATTGTCAGCAGTTGGTTTTTTAGCTTTTTAGCATGTTGAACCAAACATTGTTGGATTGAACCAAAGTAGTTCACAACATAGCTGGACCTAAGGACTGGGCAGCAGACATTCACAAAGAAGAGCATAACAAATACCTCTCTGTGCAAGAAATGCTCTTTGAAATGCAGCCAGCCCAAGCTGAAATTTGGGCTGGATAAGCAAGGCTCTGACTATGAAAATCACTTGGGATCTGCACCGGTATGACAGTCATTCTTGAGCTCTGGGATGTTTTCTCTGTCATTGCTGCTGCCAGTGTGGTGACTCCCAGTTTGCCCGAGGCAAAAGATAGCTAAACCGAAGTACTAAGTAACAGATCCTCTATCCCGGGAGAACAATTGGCTGTGATTTCAGAACTCATTTGTCAGTGGTGTTTAATTATAGCCTTGCTACCACTTACAGTGGAGGTCACCGCTATATTGTAGGTCTATTTAGTGCTCCCTCTGGTCTGAAAAATCTATGAATCTATATCACACTATTTTGGGGCATTTGTAACAGTCTCCACTAGTTTTCTTCCAGAGATGAAATTGCTTAAGTTTCCTCCTAGTTAATTGACAAAATGTAGTTGTTGGAAAGCTGACTAAAACAATTTAGCCCCTTTTCAGGTCTGGAAATGAAACAAAATGTAGGTTACATCTTTAGTTTCTTTCCTTTCAGTTGCCCAGCTGTTTTCTCCTTGTGCATGGCTCTGCTGTGATGTGGGCATGTGAATTATTTTAACTTGCAGATATTGTGTCATCAATGAGCTTTCTGTAGTAAAAATATCAAATGTAAGGATCAGTGTATAAAATGTTTTCTTGCACATCTGGTCTCATAAATAATACTCAAATTTAACTTCACACACCAAGTACTCTTTATTCAAATAAAGCTTTCATTCATCTGATGGAAGATGTTCTAAACTAAGAACTAAATAAAAATATACTTAGATTTGTTGATCTTGTCAGTTAAAGAAGTTACTTTTAAGTCCCATTTTGAAAGTGATCCAGGCATCTTGAAGCCTTGTGACTGATAGAATTTAAAATAGTAGTTTTGATAATTTTACCTTAATATTGTATTTACTTCTGTCCTTTTTCACCTCTAAAGATTTGGCCCAAAGAGCACATTCTTCTATGAGATTCTTTCCATGACTGTGTTTGCCTTTAATAGTTTTAATGATCTGATACTGAACTGAAACCAAGATCAATCAAATGTTCATCTTCTAAAACTGAGTGAGGAAGGAAAATTAATTGCAAAGATCCTGCTTAAATTGTGATGTTAAAGTTGTGAATTTCAGAATTAAATGGTAGTACCTACTACAATCAAAATGCCACATGGCATCCATTCAAATGTGCTTCAGGCATCCCGCACTTGAGTAGTGTGCAAGGCAGGAAAATAAAAGAGCTAAAATGCTGTCAAGTTAATAATAAATTGTGCATACATGTGGCACATTTCATCAGAGTGTTCCTAAGCATCTCACAACTACTGATAAATCAGTCAGCCTTCACATCACTCTACCGCACCGTGGAATGCATGCTATCTCCATTTTACTGATGGCAAAACTGAGAGGCAAGCAGAATGAGAATTATTGAAGGTTATCAAGTCAGAAGCTGCCTGAGGTGAAACTGGAATCCAGAATGCGAAATCCTAAGTATTTAACAATGTAGTAGTTTATCTAGTTTTATCCAAGCATGCTAGAAAAGCCACAAAATACTGTGCTTTACTTTGAATGTGAAGTTAAAACCAGAGCATTGGATTTTATGGATTCTTGTAAAATTTCAGTTGAAATTCAAAGAAATACCCCTTTTTATTCTTTTTGGTGGATTGGGTTGTCCATAACCAAGTTCTGCCTTTGGGGCTGTTGTCTCATAACTTTCTCTGCTGAAACCACCTTGAACCAGCTTGTTCTGTGCTTCATGCCAGTAGGCAGTGCTGCTTGGGCTATGCTTTATGGATTCCCCTGTTTAGTGGTTTTTTTTAGAGTTACTAATGAGGAAAAATAGACTTGTAGCAATAAAAGTTTCAGCTGGTTTTGCCCCCTCTGTGGTTTGTGTGTTCCGATACAACTTTTCAAGACAGGATCCACTTCCTCTGAATGTTTCTAGTAGAGAAAGGTTTATGATTTCACTTAAAATACCAAAAT
The DNA here is from genome assembly GCA_018697195.1 of Certhia americana. Taxonomy (NCBI): domain Eukaryota; kingdom Metazoa; phylum Chordata; class Aves; order Passeriformes; family Certhiidae; genus Certhia; species Certhia americana. The sequence goes on from CM031861.1 coordinate 41,681,831, forward strand.
GAAAGACTAATTTCAAATATTTGAATACTTTACTGAACATGCCCTTGCATGGAAGGTGGTAGGAGAAAGTGTATTCTGGTTTTGCATTTCCCCTCCCTTCTGAATTTCCTCAAACTTGCAAATGTTAGGCTCTTATATAACCTCCTGTTTCTGTCCAGCCTTCATTGTCCATAGAAACACTAAGTTTTGCTGGAAACTTTGTTCCAGAGTGGAGTGGCTCCAATGAACCAATGAAGGCAGGACTCTGCCTTTGTGCTTAACTTCCAGCTGAGTAAAATTGATCATATAGACGGTTGATCGTCTTTGATGAAGAAAGAAGAGTTTTCAATTTGACTTTTTTGTTATGTTGGTTGTTTTCATAGTATCATTTAGGCTGGAAAAGACATCTACAATCATCAAGTTCAACCGTTAACCTACCACTAAGTGCTATATTTAAACATTTTTTATATACCTCCAATTGATGGTGACTCAACCACTTCCCTGGGCAGCCTGGTCCAGTGCTTGGCAAGCCCTTCTGTAAAGAAATTTTTCCTAATATCCAACCTGAATGTCCCCTGGCACAGCTTGAGACTCTGTCATCTCATCCTATCAATTGTTACTTGAGAGAAGAGGCCAATCTCCCCTAGGCCAAATCTACTTTCACGTAGTAGTAGAGAGGGATAAGGTCTCACCTGAGCTTCCTCTTTTACAGGCTTTTTCTCTTCTGCAGCTCCCTCAGCTACTTCTCCTAAGGTTTACTCTCCAGACCCTTTACCAGTTCTGTTCTCTTGACAAACTCCAGCCTGATGGAGAGTGTCTTTCTTGTAGTGAGTGACGGAGACCTGAACACAGGACTCAAGGTGTGGCCCAACATTATTGAGTACAGGGGGACAATCACTGTCCTGGTCCTGCTGGCCACACTATTGCTGATAGAGGCTGGGATGCCACTGCCTTTCTTGGCCACCTGGGCACATGCTGGCTCATGTTCAGCCACTGTTGATCAGCACCCCCAGGCCCTTTTCCTCTGGGTTGCTTTCCAACCAGCCTGCAGTGATGAACGGGGCTGTTGTGATCTGGATGCAGGACCTGACCTGTCTTGTCCTTGCTGAACTTCATACCATTGGCCCATCAGTCCACCCTGCAGATTCCTCTGCAGATCCTTCCTGCCCTCCAGCAGATCAACACTCCCACCAAACTTGGTGTATTCTGCAAAGTAAGGCTGCATTTGATCCCCTCATGCAGATCATTGATAAAGAGACTTAACAGAACTGGTCCCAATGCAGAACTTGGTGAACCCCACTTGTGACCGGCCACCAGCTGGATGCAACTCCATTCACCCCCACTCTTGGGGCTTGGCCAACCAGTTTTTTACCCAGCAAAGGGTACACCTGTCGAAGACATGAGCAGAGAGAAAGTCCCATGGAAAAATGCATTCCTGAAAAGACCTTTATTAGCTTTACTCCCTTTGAGCAGTTTAAAAATTTTTTTAGGAGTTCTTTCTTCTGTGTTTGTTGCCCAAAAATCCCCTCTTTAGACATAAAAAATTGTTCCAGTATGTGCCATTTCTAATGTTACCCTTGAAAACAAAGTTGCCTGGAACAAAGAGCAGTTACCCAAGTGAGCAGCAAGTTTGGTATGGAATGAAGATGGTGGCAGACGGGGCATGATGACATTGTGCTTATGTTGGAAACAATAACATAATGAGAAAACATGATTAGATGCTCTTTAGCCCAAAAGTGCTCTCTCATTTCCTACGTAATTGTGATAAACTGCATTTAACCATGCTGTCCTCCAGCAGATGCTCTATTTTACTGCATAGTATACAGAAGTATGAGTAAGACTTCTGCTCAGGGTAACTGACAGTTCTGACTGGCATTTATTATGGAATAATAATAATAATAAGCTGTTTAAATTAAATTATTTGAAGCTATAAGCACTATGTATGAATTATTTTAGTGCAGTGCACAACAATTTAATTGTTGGTGCTGTGAAGAACCACATCAGTGGAACTTCTTTATGTCTGTAATAAAACTCATCATCAGAACTAGGCCAGAAGGAAACAGATCTAAACTAACAGGCAATCCCAAGATCAGGAGTGACATTTGTTGGTACTGCTGTCAGACTGGATCCCAAGATACTCACACAAAAGCGAGTGGCCAGTCCAGACTCAGATGTACTTGTAGAACTGTTATCTCCATGATGGATGCTTGGAGAATGATGTGCAGACCTGTGACTATGTGGATCTTTTCTTTAAATCTTTCTGGCACTCTTTTCTAAGCCAAATCACACATAAGCACCAACACTCCAGCTGTTCCTTTCTCAGAGCAGAAGTATGAGCTGATTTTTGTATGAGCAGCTTATGGTTCTGCTGCTTTTCAGAGCTTTTTCTCCGGCCCAATTGTTCCATCCAGGCTTGACCCTGGCTCTGTTTGCTTTATCACTCTAGTGGGAGAAGGAAGGAAGGAAGGAAAGAAGGAAGGAGTTAGTGCTCTGACTTTGGCATTGGTTGTTGTTCTTCTTGCCCCCAACCCTAAAGTGGTAGATGGAGTAGGCTGATTTCAGGGAGAGGAGGTGCAGTGAGAGAGATGACAGATGATGTGAGGAGAAAGCAGAACTGTCAAGATGATCATGGCTAGCAGGCAAAGAGCCTTCTGGTTGTGACTGGCCAGGCTGGCTTTTGCATACTGGCACTGGGAGGCAAAGCTAGGGGAGGCTGGGAGTTGGGCTTTGCGACTGGAGGAAAAGAAAACGAATTAACAAGGGAAAACCCAGTCCTGCTGTGTTGTTGTAGCGGGAAAGCTGTCCAAGCATGGAAAACTGATCAGCTTTCAAGACACTCAGTTGGAAGGGAAAGCTGTACTTCCATGTTTGCATTCTAGTATTTGTTTTCAGCTAGGTGAAATATCCACATCTTTGAGGATCTCTTCCATGAACATCATTTAAATCTCCCTCCTTTTGACACCTGATTCCATTGCTGGAATTTGCCACCTGATACTAGAGACACACCTTTTGCACCTTCCTAGCCCTTTTCAAATGTGTTCCAAGAACCTTGCCAAGAAGAATGCAGTGATGCATGAATCTTCTTTTTCCTACAACAGTCTTCTTTTTTTTTCTCATTCCTCTGCTCTTGACTTTGAGGAGTGAAGTCTTCTAGGTCTTCAGATGTCAGTATGGATCCTATTTGGCCTACACATTCCTCATAAATTAAATTAGAAGAGTTGTAGAAACTTTGGCTCTCTCTTTCCTTTAACAGGATGATGTAAAGATGGTGTGACCTTCTTTCATTTGCCTCCAGGCCTTAGGACAGAGAACTAGATAATGGAACATTGCTAATGCACTCAAACTAAACTAAATTCTGAGAAAATAGTCATCTCTCTTATCTCTTAGACCATCTGTCTGAACTGACTTCTCCTGACCTCTCTGGATTCAAAGCCCTGCCAATTTTAAGAGTTGTGTATTTTCCAGGGTGTTTTGGTTTATATTAATCATTATAGGGGATGAACACAACAGGCTTCTCTTCTGTGTGTGGGAATTTCAGAAAAGAGCAGATTCCTGACTTGTCCTTCTCCACAAAACTGTGTGAATTGGAAGATACGAGGTAAAAGCTCCATCTGCTGGAGCAGTTTTTGAAGGCCCTGTTGGAGACAAGCTCTGGCCTCCTGCTCCCAAATGAGATGGCTTCATTCAGTGCCTACTGTAGCAGACAGGAAAGCAAAGAGTGATGTGGAAACTATAGCAGGCAGAAAACAGCCAGGGTTGATGTCACTCATGGTCTGACACAACAGCACCAAGGCTGTCTTGATCATCACTGGTAGTGGAGCCAAGTCCTGTATTTTCTAAGATGATTACAAAGGTCCTGCCTCAGACCTTAACAGAAATAGCCTGAAGTTGGCCAGTATCCAGCAAACCAATGATATGCCATGAGACTGTGCACTGCTGAGTGATCTGGAGTCAGTAAGAAGGCAGTGTTCATTGCATTTGAGACAACTGAAAATGTCTTTCCCTACTGGTATATGGAGAAAGACTGTGAAGAGTAAAATCTAGTGAGAAAGCAGTACTAGTGCTCACTTGAGACTTCACAGCTGTAATTCAGAGTGGGACAGAATGTTCTGAAATATCAGAAGGCCCAACTTGTCCTTTCTAGAGTTTTGCATATTAATGAATTGCAGTGAATGCAATTCTCAGGTCAATAGATTTAACTTTCTTCCCAACCTGAAGTTCAGTGAGATACTGGAGGATAAGAGTTGTCTTCTTCCCTGATAATACAGCCCACACACATTATACACCTGCTAATTTGCAGTGGTGATTAGGAGTACGTTCAGAGTTTAATGAATAAATCTTTGGAGACAGACTCATCCTCTTTTCTAAATTCAATATGGCTGTAGCTACTTGACCAGTTTAATCTTTTATATCTTTTCCCTCATTTTTTTTGCAGGGTGTCACTCCTAAGAAAGCTTGCCCCAATAGAAGTGGGTGTTGCTTTCTTTGTGAGTCATTCAAGAGACTATGTAGGAGTGAAGTGGCTTTTGCTCATGGTCTATTATGCCAAATAATAAGGGAGGTTGTTTCCGTCTTCTGGGTTTGGATGAACCCAACAGATGCATGCATTCTGTCTTCTGTCTGAGGTACAAACTAGTGAAGTGGGTCTTTATTCTCTGACCTTACCAAACTTAAGACTGGCGCAAGACAGTTCTTTTGTACCATTACCCAGTCTGTTGGATATACCTTGGAGTGATCCTGTTGACCTTAATGTTCCTAATGCAAGGCCTATTTTTTCATTTCTTACCTTACTCTTCATGTTATTATAAACAGTTCATCAAGCATTCAGCATTTGGAGTAGAAGAGTGTTCCACTTCCCTGGTAGATGGAAGCTACAACAGTTTCTCTTTCACTCATAAAAAGCAATTAACTTCATGGACATTATGGCTGATAGGCAATATCCTCCTCTTGGATAGCTTTTTTTTTCTCTAGGGTTTAAGTTGAATTATGTTGGTGAGAAGGATTGGTGCTTCTCAAATTATGATGTGCAGAGTTTATTTGTTAGAGTTCACCTCTAGCCTTCTAGAACATGACCAAGGTCAATATATTCTGTCTAGGCACAATAAAGCGATGGGATTGCATGTTTTTACCTCAAAGTTGTATGGCTAATCCTGGAGAAAAAGAATATTCCTTATTGTCCTCACTGCAGTGAAAATGGTCATGACTATTCCAGGGCAATATGACTGTAAGGCACAGATAGCTGCTTGAGCTGTCTGCAGTGATGAATGATGTGCTCTAGGAAGGAGATGAAGCTACAGTAGCATCCTGGATTAGAAAGTAGTCAGGGTTAGTCCACATGGTGTTTCTGCTTCTTTTATAGGGTTCTGTTGTGGCATGGCTGATAAGCAAGATGTCCATAAGATGCTATGTGATATAAACAGCCAGGAAGATGCACTCAATTGTTCTCCCACTGGGAAATCATCAGGATCTGGATCAAATATTAATCCTGTTGCTCTATACCTCCAAGCTGGCAAGCTTCCTCACCAGACTTTTGATACCCAGCAGCTGGTGGCTGCCGAAAAAGTCCTTGTAAATCTCCTTCTGTACATTTTGCTAATACAAATATTCCATGACCAACTTGTTACATGGGAAGATACCAAGTGCTTTATCTGCTTCTCTATGTACTGCCTGTGCTAGGTTTCTATTGCCCTAATTTTGCAACTGTGTAGTTTTCTATTACGTCCCTACGTATGCTGCCTAATATCCAGGGTTAGGTGGTGCAAGGCAATGATTTACCTGATCATCTTTCATCAAATGACAGTGTTTGGATTGTCATACTGGTCTAGATATATAAATGCCCCCCACTCCTCCTTCCTTCTTCCATTTTATGTGGATGCACACCAGGTTTTATCAGCTCTCTTTAAATGTATGTCCTGTTTTGCATATCCAGGCTCACTTCACCAGCTGTTGCAAGGTATTCCATGTTTGAATACAGTAAAAGCCTGACTAGTTAAAGTCCTGAGCAATTTGGTCTACTTTGACCAAAAGAAGTTGGACAGTCAGAATAGGTGGTCAGGAGTATCCCTTTAAATCTCAACTATTTTGTAATTCTGTGAACTCAAAAGCCCATGTTAGTACCCGTTTCTGCATCGTGTTGTGAGGTGACAATACAGAATAATCAATTTTTAAATTCTTGTTAAACATTATTTCTTTGAAAACCCATCTAGATCAGATGCCATTTCAGGAATACTGTCCTCCAATCACTCCTTGAGGTAGCTAAAATGCTCTCTTTTACCATCCTGGAAGGCTCCTGCTTTCCAGCAATTTCTAGTGGGGTCCATACTGATATATTCCTGAAGAAGAGAGAAGAGATATTACCCTTTTAATAATTAGAAGGCATAGAAAAGAAGGTACTGTCCCTCTTCCAAATTCCTCAGCAACAGTGTTTATGACAGTCACTGAAACCCAGTGATGAATTGCATCTCTGTTCCCTAATTGTTATTGTTTTATTTCAAGGCAGTGTCTTCCTAGCGAAGGAAGTTTTTATTAGCTCTTTAAGTGTGGGACTGATTACTCACCTGGCAGTGAATGAGGTTCTGTAAGATGTAATCAGAGTAAGCTGAATGACTTTCCCTGGTTCATGCTGCCATTACAAACCCTGAATTGCTCAGGGAATAAAAAAGGGATGTAGCTCTCTTTGACCTCATCAGACAAGGAGGTACAAACACTCTGGAACAGCCTGATGTATGCTGCAGATTCTAATACCTTTCTTTTCCATGCTTTTAGTGCATGAATACGTAGAGCTGGATCCTGGACGGTGAGTAATAACAGTTCCTGGAGGAGAGCTACTGGCTTTTACTCATGTAAAAAGCATCTAGTGGAAATTTTCTGCAAAGGGATGGCATTTAGAAATAAGAGACTCAATTGCATTCTTTCTGTGCATGAGACCCAGATGAGGTATCAGTGCTAGTGTTTGACACTGTGTTTGGCAGTCTTCTTGGTGGGAAGGGAGGTTGTGCTCTCGCAGTTTATACAGTGCCCAACACATTTGTGTACTGTTGGAAGCCAGTTATTGATGGTGGATTTTCTGGATTCAGAAATCAATCAGGAGATGAATTAATGGGTCTATTCATCTGTTTCCACTTAGGTTATGGGAAGACTGCGAGCTGGGAATAACTTTGAATCTTTATTGACTTACAGTGGATTTGAACTGGTGGCATGGAGGCTTCATACTATTCAGCAGTGTCTTTTGTATAAAAAATCTGAGATAATGAGCATGGAAGCTATTTATTGCATACGCTCTTTTTCATAGATTTGAAAAGAGTAGGGATTTTAAGCCATTATTTTTTTCAGTACCAATAAGATGTACACCTTTTTTCCTACACGCTCTGTGTTTTCTGTTTTTCTGGATATGCGCTTATGTGTATTATGTTAACACTTTAATCGAAAGGAAAAACAGACCAATTTTTTCCCTGCATTTGAATGCTGTTAATTTTAGGGGACTGGGCCTAGTCCATTCAATGAAGAGAGACATCTGCTGAATTCAGTGGGTATGAGGTCCTGTGATTATGCACTTGGGCCTGCATCTGCATAGATTCTGCTGCAGGCTGCAGGCCTACATTTAGACAATCACACAAGAAAATTTAGCATTTTGAAAGATGCAGAATGCAGCTGTTTCCTGTCATTATGTTTCACATTTACTGAAGTCAGCAGTTACTCTTTTTCAAGCAGTGCTTTTCAACAATAAACAAGGCAAATGCTTCCAACAGAACCTCCTGATGACTTCTGTTTAATTTAAATATATATATTGCAGCAGCAAATACAGCAATAACATGGAATATAAAACTCATTAACACATACTCTAAAAATTATAAGTAACTGTAGAAAGGAGAGGAAAAGCAGATGCATTTCTTCTGATTACTCATTGCTGTATTTAGGATGATTTTTGTACTTGGAGGAGCATGCACTATATATTTTTATGGGTAATAAAAGGAATTCTCCCTTTTCAGGACTGGAACTCCATCCGAATTGGAATTGGAGTGAGCGAATCAATAATTGATACTTACACCAAATCCAGAGGCATGCTTGGTGCATTATAGATAGCAAGTAAATTTCAAGACAGTGGTCTTTATTTTTAGACCAGTAGACAATTCAGGGAGATGAGTGTTTAAAACAGGAGACTGTGAGTGGTTCCTTGGTGAAGAGACTGACTGAAGCACAAGTCTTAGCACCTGATGGCACCAGGTGGTTAACCAGAACTGTGCCAGCCTTTTTTGAGGAGTCTCTCCCTTAGTGCTGGGGAGCAGCTGTGTGTGAGAGAGATCGTGTGAAGGAATTTTTCTGGATCTAAATTAGAAGGCTCAAAAACAAATGGTGTAATAAAATAGACATTCTAATATGATATAATTAAAAAAAATATAGATAGTGAGTAAATTTTTTGTCACTTCAGAGGATTGGAGTCCCACTTTCATGCTCCATCAAATAGACCTCACATATCATCCACTTTGAATGGATTTTCCTCCTCCTTCCCATGTTGTAGTGCCTTTTATTTTGTGTAGCAAACAGAATCACTTATCTTTTCCTGAAGGGTTAGGGTATTAATTCTGTTGTAACGTCCCATAGCACAGGTTGGTGCAGGGCACTCCAACAGGCTCTTGCAGTGACTGCTACTGCTGTTGTATGGGTTTTTGAAGCCCCAGATACAAGGATCAACCCAGCAGACATGGTCTGGTCAAGTTCACTAACTCCTTGAATATGGTATTTTCTGCAAGGCTCCCAATATGGAACTAAGCTCCAAATTAATGCTATCTAAATCCTATAATAAACCTAGATTTTATTCTATATTAGCTATAATCAGTATTGAGGAGGAAAGTAGGAGTTTTATCTCCCCGCCTTGCTCTGTTTTTCAAGAAGAGGTGTATTTTCTCAGGAATGTTGGCAAGGTGTGTAGTATTACGTGTTCTGGATTCAGTAGTGAAATGCTAATAATCCTGCTTAGACCTTCCAACAAAGAGGTACCATGATACTGACAATACAATAACTGGGCTACTGGATGAAGCCTGCTAGAGATCCCTTTTAATGCAGAAAATGTCAGCTCTTGATTTTTTGGGAAGTCTTGCAGATGGTTGCAGTATGGCATTTGTGCCTTGGGATGCTATGGTGCAGCATGAAGCATGTTGGCATATGGCACTACTAAGTGCCAGGTGTAACCAGGTAAATGAATATTCCTTGCCCTTCAAGCCTGCACGAGCTGCTTCTTCTTCAGGTGGTGTCCCTGAGACCAGTGATGCAGGATATCCTCCCTTCTATCACCTGACACCCCACATGTTGTGCGCAGGGAGGGGCTCAGGCATCCTAGGGCTCAACCAGTGGCACCGCCTCTCTCTTCCTGCCTCATGTAAGATTGAGAAGTGTAGCTTTGCCTTTTGTTCTATAGCTTCTAACACTTCCTAGAGTAGGCTGGACAGGAATAAGCAATGCTGACAGAGAGAGTCAGGTGGGTTTGAAGAAGGGATCCCTTTCTTCTCTATCCACCCTTGCTTGACTAGGCTAGTCACAGCATTCTGTGGCTCCAGCTTCACCTTTTCAGATTGCTCTGAGAGGAATATTAGCATCCTCTAATAACTCTGTCAGACATATCAAGGGATTTGTTTTATTAATTCCAAGACTGGGTACAGCAAATAGATTATAACTTGGGCCATTTCATAGGCTTAACAAACCTTTCTTTGCTTACTTAAATTTTTTTTCCCAAAAAAATCTCCTTGGGTTAGCTCCTTTTTCTGTACTTTGTGTTACTATTTATTGAATTTTCTCATTGAGGTATATGTCATAGGAAATATGCTTGAAGTTCATTTCCATCTGTCATTTTTTAGATGATAAAAAAGGAATAGAGGCAGCACAATTTACCATGGATTTGGCAGTAGTAAATGCCTTTTGTAGCTGTCATGGTGATGTTCTCAGAACAGGACAAAGATGAAAATCCTTAGCATGTGTGCAGGATCTTCCTCAACAGGAGGAGAGGTACTCTCCTTCTGTGATGTATGGTAGGTAATGCCTGGGTTTCCAGTCTCTGTGTCAGCCTTGCAGGTGATGTGGACAAGGGTGAAACACCATGGGCCTGTTTTCAATGCTGTCAGCAGATTGCAGACTGCCAGCAATAAAACTAGTTTTAGCTTCTTGTTCACTTTTTAGTGTAAGTTTACAAGACTACTCAAAAATAGGTTAATTTTCATGGTGCTCATCTTAGGAAAGTCCACTGTTGTGCATTGGCATAATCAAACTCTTGAATGTCTTTATGTCCTGGTAACCTTCCAGCAGTATTGCCTTTGCTGCATCCGAGAGGTCAGAGAAGAAGTAGCTATGTTGGTAAATCCAGAGAAGGCATTCCTGACAGGGAAGATATTTCCTTTAGGGGCATTCATCCAGTTGCCATCCTTTCCTGATGCCTAAATCAATTAAAACAAGAAGACCATTGGAAAGAAACTGACTCCTGTATCCCTAAGATCTTTTGTGTGTCACCTCCAGCTTACAAGAAAAAGTCTTGCTATGACATGATGCAGCCATTGAAATGTCACATTAATTGATTTAGTTCTTGTTAAAGTCAAGAGAAAATTTGGCTTGTAAATGGAAGATGGTTTCAATTGCAATTAAAACATGAGGAAGCAACTGCCCATGGGAATGTTGCAAATAGCTTTTGAAAGGCATTTGAAAGAGTGTGAGACTTTTCACCATGAATGGAAATCTGAATGATAGGAGTTTCCAGTCATAAGTATGTGCATGGAAGCAGATACAGAGATGCCTAGGTAAAGATATAGAAGTGTGGTATAGAAGTATGCTTATATGCTTTTAGAAGGCCGTAGCTTCTTGTTTCATCCAAGCTGGGAAGTAAAGAGAAATCATCTTCCTCTCTTTACCTAAGATAATTGAAAAACAGCTTTCTATTTGACCATGCCACTGTTCCTAATATATGAGTGCCTTACAAATTGTGGTCCCAAATATTGTAGCTAGAGGCTGGAAAGTCATTTAGTCCCTTTCTTTTTTCCCCGGTGAGTGGCCACTTAGGTGGAAAATCTTTGTGATTTCCAATGTGTAACAGAATGAACCATACGGCAACTTTTGCTGTTTGCATGGAACATGGAATGACAAATGACACTGCTTATGGAGGATACCGTGTGCTGTGTGTGCCTAACTTGGGCACGTGCCATGTCAAGAATGTCCATGTTATTCTGTAACATACTTTGTTCTCTGGACACAGGGGATGTAGCTTCTTCTCAGTCCAAGCATTTCAAGTGAATTCTAAGGCAGATAAATGCTCTTTATAGGACTGCAGGCATAATACTGCTAAACAGAAAGAGAAGAAGGGGCCTGGATATGCACCAGCTTCTGGTGAGGTACAAGGACTGACAGAGTGGCCAGGTGATCTTAGTCTGATTTGTTCAAACACAGTCTGCATTTCTTACTCAGAAACATGTCAGTCCATGTTTCTGATAAGAATAATAGCCTTGTTCTCATGGGAGTTTTGGTCAGATGGGTACTTAGGAGAGGGAATGACTTCCAGTGAGTTTAGACCTGTGCTAAAATATACTAGTTAATGGCCTGGTACTGCTAACTCCAGGATAAACTTCAAAACTGGTCTTGATGTAGATCACTTTGGTGCTTTTCACTATAGGTAAAATACAGCTGGCATCTGCAGAGGATGTTGATGGACCTGCACTCTTTAGTTTAGAAAAGAAGTGGCTAAAGCAGGAGATGAAGTAGATATTTATAATCATGAATACAGTGGTGATGCTGAATAGAGAATGCTTATTCATGTATTTTATAAAGCAACAGTGTGGGGATGCTCAGTTGCAGGTTTTAAATGAACAAAGAAACCAGTTTTTACACCACATCAATTCTGGCTCTGGAAGAGACCGGACAAATTCAAGGAGGGAAAAGTCCATCAAGGAGTGATCAGCATTTTGATCATGATGTAACCTCTACTAGTCTCATTGCTGGAAGTTGTTGATAATAGTACTGTGATTTTCCTTAGTTCCTTTGACTCTTCCCTGAGTATCTGTGCATGGTTGCTGTCAGAGGCTTGACTTCAGTGTCTGTCCTGCTCCATCACTGAAGCTGCTGGCTTATGATGCCCGGCAGATACTGCTGATGGGATTGTCTGAGTAGAGTGTGTTTTGAATTAGAATATTAAAATCACAGAAAATGTGATTTAAGAAGGTCACAAGGGCCAACTAGTCTTTCCAAGACAAGATCAGGTGAATCCAAAAACTAAAAGAGAAACACTTGTCTAGTCTTTTCTTAATAGTCTTCAATGCTTTTGGCAAGCTCTCATTGACCAAAGTAGTTCAGAGCCTCACTACCCTGTTCCTACCAAATTTTTCTGACATTAAGCCAAAACTTCTCTTTCATGATCATAAGTTTCTTCTCATTCTGTGGTGAATATGAAGGGCACTTTTTTTTCTGTTTGCATCTGCCCTTCAGAGGTATATCTGCCCCTCACTTACGTATCTTCATATCTTCCCACAAGACTGGGAACATAACTGGCTGAATGTAGATGCATGAAGGTGTTGTGCAAAATAGCAGGGAGCAAATCCTCCATTTTGTCCAGTGCCTAGACACCTAAGATGAAACATAAAGTTAAGTTTCCTCCTTGGAATGCTTGGGCACTGCACCTAGGCGGCTTAAGTAAAGATCAACAGATTGTTTGGAGGGCACTGAGTAATTAAATTCCATTTTGATTTTTGCTAGTAGTGGGCTGCAGAACTATTGACTTTTCCCCCAGCAATGCAGCCTGGGACCTGAGGAATGTACATGAGCATATTTGTTAGGATGTGTGGGAGAGGATGGCACTTTTACTGAAAGCTGTGAAATCAGTAAGCAACTTTATCTAAGAATAGTAATGATACAGAGTTAATTAGAGGGATTCTTAGGAATTTGTTTCTCTAAGAGTTTTTTTTTCTTATTGGAGCTAAGTAACTTTGTGCATTTGTTTCTGAAAGCAGCAAGCATACTTAATCAATCCATACCATGTTGATATGAAAACCCTTTTCTAGCAAAACCATAATGGTTTGCAACTGTCTGCTCAGCTAACTTGAGCACACACTCTGCCCTCTGAGTGTCTTGGTTGCCTGAGACAACAAAGGTTGACCTGTTAAGGTAAAGACTCCATTTTGCTTAGTAAATGAAGGCTCCACTCAAATTTCCAATACTTTAGAAGGGGATGTACTCAGGCACAGGTCAGTCGACCTCACATTTGACCTCATGGAGAGGGTAGGCTGGCCACAATATTAATGTGCACAGCAGGGAGAAAAGGATTGGCAGCCTCAAATCACTGTAATTCAGATAAGTTTTGAAATCAAATCCCTTCACCTCATTTAAATGATGAGTGCTTTTAAATCACACAGCACTTTTAGTAGAATCAGCTAAGTTTCATTCTGCCTCTTTAAGTAATGCTTGTTGTTCTAACTCTGACATGCTAAACTGCTGTATGGCGTTCCTATAAGCTGTTAAACATCTGTCTCTTTCACTCCAGAGCTGGCTGCTTTTCAGTGCTGGATGAATGAGTCCTATATTCACAGCTAATAAGTGCTTTGGGATCCCAAGTATTAGCTGTGCAAAGGCACAGTACCACAAATGTATGCAATTCTATGCAATGTATCAAGTGAATAATATTCCCAAGAGGCTGGCAGCCTAAGAGATCCCATAGGACAAAGAACACAGAGAAATGTAATTGATTGTAATGAACTTGTTTGTGTATATGTCACCACTTATCTCTACTGAATAAAATCAGAAGTGTTCAACACTCCATTAACACAAATTACAGGGTCCTGTTCTTCTGGAGTGAGACAATAAGGCCTACACCTGCTAGTACTGTGAAGTTCGTCATGATCCCAGTGTGTTGCTCAGTGACAGACATCATAGGCTGGAGTGGTCTTGGATTTGTTTCAGTGCCCTAAACATTTAGCAAATTAAGTATTTAGCAAATTAATCCCATTGGAATCACTGAAAGGACACCAGAGATGCATCCTACTACCACGGTAAAACAAAAGATGTTAAGTAAGTACGAAGGATGAAAATTGTAATACTCTTAAAGTATTTTTCAAGTCTTTTATGGATTCAATGGAGCCAAGATTTTAACTTAGTTAACCATAAATACAGCAATCTTCAAAGTGTCTGTGTCCGGTGTGAGCGCTGTATCCAGGGATGTGCTGATGCTTGGAGTCGATCTCATTGCTGAGCCCATCTTTACCCAAGAAAATTGTTGTTATAAGGTGTTTGCACAATGGAAATGCTATTTGTTTTTGCGTTGCTGTAACCCTGTTACCAAAACCCTGATGGTTTTGAGCCACTGTGTACTGACGAGAAAGAAGAGTCGGTAGGAGGTGAAGTAGGACCATGTGTTTATCTGTGCCTTAACAAACCATATTATGATAGAATGAGACCACTTGCCAAATTAGCATGTGAAATTAACAATTCGTTTGATGAAGTATCAAATTAGTGAAGAGTTTGCTTTTGCCAGTTTGAGGTGTTTCCAGCTGAATCAAAATGCACTCTTCATATTGTTGAGATGTTCCATCAGAGCTCTGTTAAGAGGTAATCACCCAGTTCTGAGTCACCAACATCTTACTACCACAGTTCAGGAGTTCAGGCTAGCTTATCACATATCTTTTGAACCATTTCACTGACTGCCGTAAATGCATCGATCTATGGCCTGATGGATTATATATAGTTTATATATATACATATAATCTATGTATGTGTTTATATATATGTGTATATACATATTTATAATATGTCAAAATAAGTTCCTGAGTTCCCAGCCAGTCATCTTCTGTCAGTGAAATTCTAGCCATATCCATTTTCTGTATTTGCAGTATGATGAGAGCCAAATCTACTTTAGAAAAGCTGTTTTGGGTGTCAGTATCTGAATATATCTTCACAATATGGTAATTTTTTGTGCCTAAAACCTAGATTTCCTCTCATTTGGGAGCGAGTCTCCTATGACAAAAAATGTCTCTAAAGGTTTATGGCTCTTGCCCTCCTCCTCTCTCCAGTTTCTGCCTGCTCCCCAGTCCTCTCTGTACACTGCTGTTCAGAGTGAGAGTAACAAGAGAATGCTGGAGGGCAATGCTGGAGAACTTCAGTGCTCTTCACTTCTAGGTGCTTATTTCCACTTAGCCTAGGATGCTTCTGGCTGCCAGCTTGTTTATGACTTGTGAATTCAGTCAGTAGCTCATAGCTTAGCTGCCAGAAGAAAGGAGTCCACAGGACATGAAAGTGAGGGACAAGATTGAATGGATTACAGAGATGGAAATGAAAGTAGGTTTCTTCAAGTCAGGGTGATGAGTATTGGTAGAGCTTGTGCCTTCAGAAAATTTGTATTTGTCCGTGTCTTCCAGCTGGAGAGAGAAATGTGCAGTCATGATACCTTCCCTTTTTTGCTAAACTTTGTGTTAAAAATGTTAGTGACAAATATCTCAGATGTTTCCTGCAGATCCATGGAAATGATCTGAGGTATAATAATGTTTGCTTTCTTCCCCTTGCTCTCCTTGATCCTCCTCCTTCCTTTCCACCCCACCCAGATAGATGGCTGGGGCTGCACCAGACAAAGGCAGCAGCCCTGCTGATCCCTCTTTCAACACAGCTATTATCATCAAAGAACAAAAGCAAACACTACTGGCTTGTGGCTCAGCCCTTTACAAAGCAGCAATAAATGGACTCTTGTGTATAGGATAAAGCAAACTCTGCCTTGTCTTACATTAAGAGGCAGACTTTTGTGTGTTTGAACTGCTCTGAGCTGAAGGAAGTGGGGAAACCTCCATCTACATGGCAGTGAGTCACATGGTCGCTGAATTTTTTTGTTGACCATGGGTTCTGCGTGCTCCCTCTTTAACTGGAATGTTCTACCTCCTCAGTCCCTGCAGCAGGGAGGAGGTCTGTGTAGGTGGAGGAAGGTAGCACAAATGGATGAGGAAGAGAGTGGGCACATGCTTTAAACAGTCCTAATGTAAACAGTGCAGGAAAACATAAAGAGAATTTGAAAGAACATCTCAGATGACAGTGTCTGAAGGACAGTCCACTCAGGTCCTCAAATCTGGTCTCGCTAGCTATATATACACTATCTCTCTCTCTTTCTTTAGGCATTAGATGTCTCCTAATTGTGGAGACACCAGCCTTAAGGTTTAGTGGGTCCCTTTTGTCAATATATGCAACCACAGTTTTGATTGTAACATTCCACACTGCAAAAGTGTGATGGTGTTTCCTATGAGGTCTTATATTTGATATTAGAAAATGTTTTTTCACCCAGGTGGTGTTCGGGCACTGGAACAGGCTCCCTGGGGGAAGTGGTTACAGCATGAAGTCTGACAGAATTCGAGGAGCATTTGGACAGTGTTCTCAGGCACATGGTGTGGTTCTTGGGGATGGTGCTGTGCTGGGACGGGAGTTGGAGTTGATGATCCCTGTGGGTCCTTTCTAACCCACAATATTCTGTGCTTCATGATTCTGTGATTTGCATGGCAGTTTCACTTGTATGCCACAGTGGTATTTATTGTAGGTCTTTTGTGAGGACTGACTGGGTGTATGTCATTTTTTGTCTTTGCAAAGAAAGCAGTGCTTTCTCTTGTTTTAGTCTAAAAAACAAGTAGTTTCACCATTTGGAAATCAGCATTTGCCAGCAGATACCACATGGGGGGGTGTCTGCAATACAAGAAACTCTTTCTGCATTTAGTATGGGAAGTAACACTAATGACCTGGGCTGCCATGTAGGTAAGTACTGTGAAAGTGTCACAGAGATGCAAACAGTGACTTTAGTGGTGCAACTAATATCTACAGAAATTGTGTTGGGTGGAAACTGCAAAAAAAGATACAGCAAAAAAAGATAAATCTGTCTGGATTTATCTGGGGAATGCCTGCTCTTAGGGACATGGGCACAAAAAAAAGGACAGGTAAAAAGAAATCCCTTTACTGTTACTTGCTATTGAGAAACTAAATTTTGGAGATACTTACGTTAGCTCTTAGTACTTCATCATTTGCCTTTTTAACAGCTTCATGACCTGTTTAATTTTTGCACAGTTAAACAAGTATTATTTCAAGCAGTGTATCAGTTACAGCCCACTGCCTCTTCTCTTACTTGCTTAATGTGTTTATCCCTTGCTAACCCTTGGCTAGCTCTTTCTTTTGCCCTTTCTATCTGCTGATAGTTTTTATTTCCCAGCCATCCCACAGATTTCCTGCTGGAGCAAAGACACACTGGTGAGGCTGCCTGCTGTTCCAGGTCCCCATTGCTAGCCTGGACTGGAACAGTGCATGCTCCATTGTCAGGCGTGCAGGGAGGCTGAGAGGACAACATGGGTCGAGAACTTTTTACCTACTTAAAACGGAATTTCAAGTGGATGCAGGATTATAGAAGCATTTGCAGTACCTTATGGTAATCACTTCTACCTCTTCTGAGACACATCTCTAACTGCCACTGATTTTTCCCAAGCAGCACATCAACTCAAGACTGCTCCTAGCAGTGGACTTTTAAATTCTTTGTCATGTTCACATTCTGGAGTTGTGTTTATGGGTCTGCTTCTTCCTTCTGCCCCTAGGCATCACTATCACCTTATTTAGTTTTCCATCCTCAGTGCATGCATTGCTACTTGACACTTGTTTTCTTTTCCTACCTAAAAGTAATTACTTTCAGGTAAACTTCAAGTGCTTGGTGTCCTTCTTAGATGCAATTATGGGCTAAAAGAGGAAAGGCAACAAATAATCCACATCAGATCTGCCATATATGTTTAGTGAAAGCTATGGAATTTATTGATACAACAGTCCCTCCCCTCTTCGTGCATTGTTTAATTTGGGTTGTTACCACCTTAGGAGAGTACAGCTTGATATATGTATGTTGTTCCACAGACACTTTTCTTCAAATGGTTTTGGAGCCATTACAAAGTGATAAGCAAAAAGCAGCATGCACGGGAATCACTCCCCACTAAATTGAAGGGGTCTCAGGAGAGCAAGTGGCACCAGTTTCACAGGAACACAGAGGGTTTGGACAGGAAGGTAGAATACTGATGAAATTGGAGGGCACACTGGGAGAAAGAGAATATAGGCTTAGACCTTAATGTGAAGCCAATGCACTCAGTATGTCATGCTCCTAGATTTGTAGCAGAAGTAGTCTGGCATCTGTAGTCCAAATCATTCATGTATTTCTTCTTCTTAATGAAGCCTTACTGGAAAGGTGGTAACTCCACCAGCCCAACTCCTGGACAAGGGTACAAACTTCCAGGGGAAAATGCTGTCTGTGGACCTGGCTTCCCTATTTCCTCAAGCAAGTTGGTTGGTTTTTTTTTTTTTTTTTTTTTTTTTTTTTTTTTTTTTTTTTTTTTTTTAATTTTTTTTTTTTTTTTGAGGACTGCCTTTTAAGGAAAATATTAATCTAATCCTGTGAGATTTCAGGGGATTCTCCCTCTTGGTATTATGATAAGTGTAGCTATTCAGAGCAAGACTAAACTTGGTATGCTAAAAAGTTATGAGAAGCATTTTTTCAAGGTACTTTCTTTGGGATTGGTGGGCTCTGCCCAAAACAGACAGTACATTCAAATATATGCCTTCTCTGTTATCAATACTATGAATTACATAGTCTTGCTCCTCCCTTTTTAAAGAACTTACTTATTTTGAGATTTGTGATTGAATCTGACAAGTGGTCTTAGGCCACAGAGAGAAAAAGTACCAAATGATATTTTTTTTCTGAATTTAGCATCTTGTAAAAGACAATATGTGGGATATGCAGAACTCTGACACTCCCTCTCCCACACCTCTACTACTGTCTGCAATGAAGGATGTTTTTTGGGAAATGATGGGCAGAAAGAATGGTCTATCTTCTAGACTTTGGTACTATGTTGTATGTCTTACACCTGGTCATAAATTCACATGGCCCCTTATAAAAGGGGAGCAGGTTCTTTTTTTTTTCTGGAAACTTGCTTGAATTTATGTGCTATAGAAGCCTTCTGCAGGCAGGTTGATTTTTGTTTCTCTCTTTTGCATTTGTGTGTGTGAAAAGCATAGAATATTTT
Source organism: Certhia americana (assembly GCA_018697195.1). Lineage (NCBI taxonomy): Eukaryota > Metazoa > Chordata > Aves > Passeriformes > Certhiidae > Certhia > Certhia americana. The sequence continues at coordinate 41,700,844 of CM031861.1, forward strand.
ACCTAATATTCTTACAGGAACTGATGTGGCTTGGTTCTATCTGATTCCAGGAACTCTCTCCGGACAGATATGATGCTGGATTCACTTTTACATGCACAGTGGAGAGGGAGCCAGTGCCTCCTCCCTTGCATGGCAGCGTGCTTGGATGCAGATGGGTGGCCTTCAAACAAACCTAATTACTTCTGGTTTTGCATGAAATTGTTTTCCATGCAAGGATGCTGAGTTGCTGTGTGCCTCTCTAATAGCTTTTTTTTCTCTTCTCTTTCTTTCTCTTTCTTTTCTCCCTTCTGCTTGCCATGAACACACCTCGACAGATGTCAATCATATTCCAGGTAAGTGTTACTTTTGCTGAGCTGAAAGACTGTTCTTTAAGGAGTGGTGGTAAGTTACCAAGGCCGGTCTCATCCTGTTTCGTGCTGCACATCACAAGGTCTGGGTTGCATAGTCTTTGCTGAAAGAAGTAGCAAAGACTTCATAGTAGCAAAGGTCACAAACTTCCCTCTTCAGAGACTACATTGTGTTGGTCAGTTAAAGGGATGTTCTCTGAAAAAATTTACATTAAGAATGGTTGCTTGTATTGCTAATTGAACCTGCCATTGAAAACTGCATTATATACAATTTATTTCTGATACATCTGTGTATAGTCTGGCATAAAAATCTAGTTTAGTCATTTTCTTTCTCCTACTGCAGTCTATTCCATTTGCTACTCCCACTGATAACATGTAGAATTTCTGTTCTTCTAACAAAGGGGGTTTTTGTTGTTGTTTTATTTTACATTTTTATAAACCAGTGATTCTGGCTGAATCTGAATGTGTGATATTTAGGTAGCAAAATTTTATTCCCACCAGGGCACAAATTAATCATTTAAAAGTAAAAATGACTGTGTGTTTCACATACTTTTTTATATGTGGAGTTCTTCCACAACAGTCTATGTTACCACAGAGAACTCCAAACCTCCCTCCTTCTATTGCTGTCTTATTGTTGATGGGATCAGGGTCCCCCAACTTCAGCTACAAGTGTTAGATAGACTAGGCCACTATGCTCTAGTCCACATTCTGTTGCCAGTGAAACTTCAGAAACAAATTTTTAGTTCATGCTTGGGCAGTTCCACCTGCTTTATCATTATGTGAAATGGAAATGAGAGCCCAAGAAAGCACCCTACATTGCCCTGGCTGAAATGGGATAATGGGCAAGTCAAAGCTCTTTTCCATCTCAGCTTTCTGCATAACTTTTGCTAAACCTAACCTGTGAGGAGTTGTCTGGGTCTGGAATGTGTTCTCTGTTCAATTTGCTTCTTTTCTACACATGGATAATCAGATCTTGTGCATCACTTCAGAGAGATGCGGGGGGGCCTGTCCCTTGGGTATTTTCCTGGCATATTTAGCATTTTGACTTCTCTCATCAGCCACCTTTTTGTTCTGCTGAGAACTTTTGCATTCTGTGTGCATCTCAACTCACAGTAGTGGGAATGGAAGTGGCCAAATGGCAAATGTCACTTGGCATGCTTTGGAAGGAAGGCTCTGTTAACTTTGACACGCAATCTTTTCAGTTATTTACAAGGCTGAAACTGGACGATCTCTTCATCAGTCTGAGGTGTCCAGGAACTCCTGTTTCCTCTTGTCTTGGCAGGATCTGACGGGACATGGGCCAAAGGCTTTGAGCTACAAGTCTCTCCACACCATCCTGAGGATGTTGATGTGTGTGGCAGAGGAGGATGAGTGAATTAGGAAAGCATGGCCTTGCTATGCTCTACCAGTAGGACACATGATGATTATGCCAGTAATGAGCATTGCCCCAGGTAACATCAGGGACATCCCCTGGTGTTCAGGAGCTGAACCACTGGTAGGAGCCCAAGCAGAGGTGGTACCTCCAGTACAGGACTCTACTGCTGTTAGTGTGGGTACCATGGAGTGGTCCATCCTTCTGCACTCTGACTGTGCTCTTCTGCCCTGCTGCCCTGTTATTCTCATGATTTATATGCTTGGATTTGCATTTTATTCTCCCCATTGCTCATACACTTGTTCTTGATTTTATGGCTGCTGTGTGCTTTCTCACGTGGGTTTTAGTCACATGTGGGTTTCTAGTGACATGTGAATGCTTTTTCTTGTGTTCTTGCAATCCTCTGTATATTGTCAGTCTGACAATTACCCACAACTCACTACAAGGCTCTGTCACTGTTTACTCCTAGGCAGTCTCATCCCTCTGCTCATCTCACCCTCAAGGGTGCACTGGCACTGCTGTGGGATTGAGCAGTGACATGAACGTCTGGGGGGCGTTGGGTCTACACTTCTCCTCTGCCAAGCTATGCAGACACTTTCTACCTATTTGGCCATCCCACTATCTTTATGGCAAAGACAGAGCCTGAGGCTCCTATCAAGATGGTTACTTTAACCATCTATGGTTTGAAAGTCAAATTAGCAATTTTATGTGCTTGTGGTAACTACCCACAGGCAGCAGAAGGGCTGTAAAGAGCCCATTGATTAAATAAGTATTCATTTTTGTTGAATAGACTGGTTCAAACTAATTCCCCACTAACAGGAGGTAGCTGTGAATAGACTGGGGCTGGCAGCAAGTGGGCACCACAGGCTTCAGCTCGGTGCAGTTACTCCAAGGTGCAGAGAGGTTGTTTTTTTTTAATCTAAACAGAAATATGTAGCATAAGCCTTTCCTGGCTGTGAGGTCTCTGCTTGTGAGGAAGCACACTCCAGCAACAGAGGCTCATTTCTATACTCTTTTCAAGAGCCAACTTGATCCCATCTGGCTTATTTCACATGTGAAAGAAGTTTGTCAGATGTTAGCACACCTTTCCTGCAAATGTATAAGTTATAAGCCTCAGTTATAAAATAACAACAACACATTTTTAACAGTGCCTTGGAGTTGGGATTGTTGCTGTCTGCACTCGGCTGGGTCACTGACTCACTGTGTTGTGTAGAGGAGAAATAGCTTCTTTCAGTACTTCAGTTTTCCCTTTGGGGTTACAGCTACAGCCTCACCTCACCTTCTCAATCTAGTTTGAATGCTGGGGCTGATCATTAAGGAGTTTAAGAGCTTTAGAACAGAAGTTAAATGCCTGGCTGAAAAGTGACATGCAGCACAGACCAGAATGGATGCCTCTGTCACTTCTGCACAGTATCTGCTTCTTTCTTTGTACCTTCTATTCTTAACCAGTGGTATAGATTCTGAAAGATAAATAGTTGGGAAAAGACCAATAAATCAAAAAAAAAGTTACATGCTCCTGTCTCAATTTAAAAAAAAAAAAAATATTTTTAGTGGAAGAATATATGCAGGAGAAAGAACTAAATATAGTTCCTTGATATTATGGAGGCTGTTACTGATACCTGGGGAGGAGACTGTCTTATTTTTAATAATAGTAAGTTTAAATAGTGCTTTTCCTATTCATACCATGCTTATTCCTATTGTGGGAGAGACTTTTGAATGTTTATGAGGAGGAGGCTAAGAGATTATGTTCTGGGCATTTGGCTTTCATGATTTTACTGCTGACATGTGTTTACATGTAAATGAATGGACAAAACCCAGTAGACATTACCTAGGCAGATCCAAGAGGAAAAATTAGTCCTTGTTTACCTGAACAAATTCTTCATAAACACTCAGAGATTGTTGAAAGTGTAAGTATACTAGCACATTTTTGATCCAGGGCTTTAATCTTTCCAACACCATCCTTAAGTGCTTCTTTTCCTTCTTCATCTCAGGTCTGCTTCTTACAGTTGGTCTCCCTGACTCCGTGCCACAGGGTCATTTAAGCAGTACCTTTATGCTGGCTTCTGCTTCCTTAAAAAACCCTCTGCTTTTGGGCCATGAAAATGATGAGTTTCAGCCCATCTGAAATCTCCTGTTTGCAAAAGGTATCAGGTCAGAGTAGGGATCCATCAATGCCATATTGTCAGTGCCACTCATTAGGAGTTTGAAACCAGTATGTATGGGCTTAGGTGGTTCTTCATAGGTGCCATAATTATTTTGATTCTTGCATGCCCTTTGCACAGATACTGTCCTCTAGTGCAATTTTCATACACTGGAATGTGAATGTTTTTTAGTTGCATGCAAACCTATTTGCAAAAATATGGCCGTAGTAATCACTAGGATAAGAGCAAAGATTCCTCTATCCTGGAAATGTCTTTTTATGAAAGCAGATGCTTTGGAGGAAGTTTAAGAAACTATGATAGCATAGGTCTTGTCCCAATACTTTGATGGTTTCTGGTAATTACTGCTTTAAGGACTTTCTTACCTGATGTTGTATCCTGATTGTGTTCTACAATCACTAATGAACATATTTTTTCTGGATATATCCAGTCTTTGTTTTTTTTAATCCACATGTATTTTTAACTCCACTGTATCCTGTGATAACAAGTCCCATTGTATAATCATTGAACTGTAGAAAGTACATTATTTCAGTTGTTTCTACATGTTACTTAGGAATTTCATTCAGTGATTCCTGTTTCTTTTGTTTCCCAAAAATTAAGAAAGATATTTCCTATTCACCTGCTCTGTCTCAGTTGAGGTTTTATTTCCATCACATGTATTGTCAGAGATCTTTTCTAAGCTGAAGAATTGTATTCCATGTCTAACAGTTATTTTCTCAACTTTTGCACCTACTTGATCACGTGCTCTGATTTGCAGTGGTACACATTTTGTGGATCAGTCATAAAATGCTTTCACTCTCAGGTCTTCCACATGCACTTTCACATTCTCTTGTGCACGTGGTCATCTTTGTGAGCACTTGCATGTTTGTTGTCATGTTATCAAACACCATCATGTTTGTAGCCCTTCCTGTGCAAATACTTATAGGAAAATGCCACATGGAATGTGAGAATACTGTTTCTGCTGGGAGTGAAAGGAGATAGTATGGGTTTTTTCACTATTCCTTCCATAGACGTCGGGATAAGCAACTTTCTCTTTGGTTTCTATCTCATGATCGTATTCCTTTGATCGCTCGAAGTAGATGCCATTCACCCTGACTCACTGCCCCTGATAATGACAAAACCTATCCTGGAATTACATAGCAGAGGAAGGAAAGGGGATGGGAAAGAGGAGCTAGCACAGCTGTTGTGTGTAATTGGATTGGAAGTGGGCCTGCGGCTACAATAACAAAACTGCACTCCCGGCTGGGCTCACTGCTGGGGCCTGAGAGCAGCCCCTTGGCTGTCGTGCATGTCATGGTTGAATCAAACAGAACTGACCTCCTCAGCCTGTGCTGCTGCTTTGCTGGGTTAGAAAGAAAAGGCCCCAGGTACACGAGCAGCCAAGGAATCAGGTTACCCTTCTGGCAAAGCTGACCTTTCTAGCAGGTAAAAGGTTTGAACTAGGCTGCAGAATGGTTTTGCTTCTTTATCCATTCTTCATGTTTCTCAAGACAAGGGTTTTGCTTCTTGTTCTGAGTCCCATCATTTGGCCCTGCTAGAATGTCCTCTTTTTTGATACCTGGGGATTCTTAGGGAATTTTCCTTGGACTTTTGGTTTTAGAGAACTTCAAGATACCTATTTTATGAAGACCATATGAAAGACAAAGAGCTTGTCAACTCTTTTCCCTAATAGAGAACGGAGCTGACGATAGAGCTTAGGTATGAGGCTCAGAGTGGAGAAAAGCCTGTTTCTTAAGGAACTGCTAGTTTTTGGATATTCAGAAAGGAGGTGAAAACAACAGACTCCAGTAGTCATCTGAGTGCTCTTCTCTATCGTGGACGTCATTTTATTTCTGGAAGAGTCTCTGGTTTGCATGATTTCTTTCTTCAGCTTTGCCATAAAGGGTTTTGTGCATATCCTGGACTAGAGGGTCTGATGTCCTAACTCAGACATACATTGTAGCAGACCCTGTTATTGTCTGAATGTGTCATGCAGCCTGATATCCTGAGAAAAGGTCCTCTCTGGGCAAACTAGCCCCAGGGAAGATCTGGATTACTGCTGCTGCCTGGCAGTCTCTTTTCACATTCATTAAGAGCTTTTGGACTAATCATTTGGTAGCATCATTAAAAGGGAAATACTGAGGCTGCCTGCCTTAACAGAGCAATTGAGCAGTGTGTGCCCACCCACAAACACATGTGCACACCCCCAGATCATGGGCCCAGTAGCACAGGACAAGCTATAATTAACTAGATGAACAAGTCCATCTTTCTTTGTTGCTGCTATCACTTGTCACTCTCAGCTGTGTTTTGTGCTGTCCCCACCTTCTTATGTTTTGTGGCTTTATTTTCCATTTTAAATGCTAAGTACTAATGGGGTGGGAGGGAGCAGGATTCAGATTGTTTCCAAGGTTTCCCATATTTTCTCTTCCACACTGAAAATTGCCCCTAGCAAACCCTTAAAGATGAGGACTGCTGTTTAACTGTATTGCTCTTTCATATAATTTTACTATGAAGCTACTTTTAAAAATGTCCTCTGGCTTCATAAGAATCCAGTACTGGCCCTTGGTACTTTGTACAATTAATTTTACTTAAGGACACCTAATTTACTATTTAGATATAGAAAGCAGATGGCTTACAATATTTTTTTTTAAAAAGTAGTTTGAAATGGATCAAGGGAGCTTAATTTTAAACTTTAAGAAAATAATACAGATTGGGTGGCAGGTTAAAGAAATATTAAAAAAACCTCCCAGATCTTAATAGGAAAAGTCAGTTGTGGCAGACATAAATCATGGCCAGAGAGCAGAGTTTGGGTCTGTCGGCCCTCAGCAATGGACATATTATTTTAATAACAAACTGATGTTCTCAAGAAACAGGCTGCTTTCTCTTCACATTACTGCTGAATGTTCAAAGAAGATGGGTCTCCTGAGGCAGAGTACAAGCAGATGTTTATCTAAAAAACCTGTCTAGAGTTTTCTTCTGAGGCCATGTGTTTGTCCTTACTGTCTCTCATGTTTGAAATTCAGGAATGGAAAGTCACCAGATTCTTGACTTTGACATAAAATTTCTTTATAGGCAGATAAGCCATTTTTTTCTGAGGTTTTTGCAAACCTTTTCCAGACCACTTACTACACACCTTTTTTATTGGGTAGCAGTTCTGTCCAGCCAATAAATTCTTGTAAGGATTATAAGGATGACTAGATTGGTTTAGAAAATCATGAAACTTCTTGGCTACTAGAGCTCATGCAGATTTTTAGCAATCTTTTCCAATATCTGCACTGGCTGGATTTCCTTATAGCTGAGGCTATAATCAGAGTTTCTTGTTGAAAAAATCCAAGATTAAAAGGAAAATATGTTTCACCTGGGTTAAGTGGAAAATCAGATTTTCTTATAGGATTATTCTGAAATGGGATGGCTATTGGCACAAACAATGGTAGAATATGTGAAAAATTTGCTTTGGGGCCTAATGAGTTCATTTGTATCCTGAGCCTGCTAAAAAGTTTGCTTGTCTTTATGACTGCTGCCCAAATAACATGGTGATAGGTGTCCCCACTGATCTGGAAAAATCTGGTCTAATTTGCAGGTCTGAACAATTTGTACAGTTCTTGCACTGGTTTGTTGGAGGCCATGTTAGTTTCTTACAGTCCAATAGCAAGTGTTACCCCATTCCAACTCAAGGTGGCTTTGACTTCTGTAATTTGAAAATTGTTTTAGTATCTTGCCATGTCTTGAAACTAATGTAAAGGTGAGACAACTATGTCAGTTATCATTTTCCATGTTGATTTTACTCTGACTGATTTGAAGCCTTTGTTACACATGTTGCAAATGTCACAGATTTTGTATCTCAGTGGTTGAAGGTATTGGTTGTTAATGACATCTTCTTGGAGATAAATACACTCATTTTCACTCCCATTTTAAATTGCAAGGCAGAAATATTTTCAGGTGAGAAAAGCTGATATTTTATTTTATTATTTATATTATTGTTTTACCTAATAATGAATTTGGAATTCTGTTGGTATTTCTGTTCTTAAAATGTCTGTCAATGGACAGCTTATGATACAATACTGTTTTTTTGTTCTGTCTCTATGTCCACCTTCCTTTGTTCTTCCTATTTTAAAAAAGGAAAAAGTAGCATTGTGGGGGAGGGCATTATTTTTTCATTAACCTCCCTGCTTTCAATATCAAGTCGGGACTAGAAGATCAAGAAGTACATGCAATATCAGTACCACAGCTGCTGTGGTATTTCAAACCTGTGAAGAAGCAGAAAGTGCCAGAATATTTCTTAGGTATACTTTCTTTTGCAGACACTTGAACCAAGGCCAAATCGGGGGCCACAGCATTGCAGTTATTTGGGGGTGTGCTCACTCCTCAGCTGCAGGTAAAGGAATTGTGAGGATGCATCTGTCTGATGTGCCTGACAGACAGGGCACATGACATTGGCCTTCTGGGGATAAGGACAAAAAGGGGTGTTGACATCCCTGACCTTTTGAGATTTCTAAAGCTCCTCTGTGGCTGGTGGAGAGAAAAATGGATCTTCTTATGGTGTGATTTAGGGTGTTTAATGTAGACTTTTGCTTTGACCCATCTCTGGAGGTTTTTCTTTGTTCGTGTCCAAGTGGACAAAACCCCGACCATCCCCAGTAGCTGCTCCTGTTGATGCTGGGCCTCTTAGGTATGACTTTCCTTTCCCACAGTGTACAAGGCCTCAGGATCCACATATCCACTTTGGATATGATATCCCTTCCCTGTTCAGCCAGCTTCTGCTGCATGTCATACTGACACTTTCTAGTCTTTTCACTTTTTTTGCTATTGGTACAGGGGTCGTGTGATTGTAGGTTCTAACAATTGTACTTTTGTCTTCATGCCTTTTACGGTGACTTTCAAGTGTCCATTTGCTCAGTCCTAAGATTTGCCTGTCAAGAATGATGGGGTCAGTGGCCATAAATAGAGACAAAAATTCAACCCACTCTCCTAGCAGAGCAAATTATTCACTGAATTATATCTTGTAATTTAAACCAGAAGTGTCCTGCAGTATCAAATCTGCTAGGTTTATTTATAGCTAAAAAAACTAAAAGCATCTAAACCTATGTTATGTTTCTGATTATTTTTCTAAATCCACAATAATCTTCAAGAACATTAAGGTATTTGCATTCCTTAGACTGTACTATTATTAATCCCCTTATCTGGCTTGAAGTTCTCTGTGGGTGAACATATTCTTAGGATGATCTGGATTTTAGATTTCTTCAGCCAACGCAAAGGAAAACCATAAAAGAGAAAGGAATAAACAAATTCAAACTCAGCATGCTGGTTGTTGGAAATTCTCATTCTAATAAATTCATTTGACCTCTCATCCTCCGTGAAATTAAAAAGTCACAGCCCTATTTAGTTAAAAAATTGACTTAAAATATGGGGTGTGTGGTGTGCATGTGCATGTATTAATATGGCCCCTGCCATATTAAGTGCTATGAGAGGTAGATGTTAGAAGGAATCAAGCTAAGGGAAGTTGGTCAGGGAACCAAGTGTGAAAGGGGTCCCTCATGGCTTGAGTGTGTAGGACTTGATTTTTGTTCTGTTAGTTCTGTGATGTCTTGTGTCATAAAATTGATTAATGGGTCACTTCTTGCTTAATGGCTTGGACATGGATATATATACAGAAATATCTAAACAATATTTGTATGAATACAGTGCAGTAAACCTATTTGAAAATTGGGCCTAGACATAGGATTTGATTGAAACAAACAAGGTTTATGCCAGAAAGAGTTACCAGAGAGTGGAACAATTCAAGTAAACACTACAGCCTCATCTGCAGAGCTGACAATAACTGTCTCTGCTGAGGGGAACAGAGTGCTGCTTTCTGGCTTTACTTTCAGTTATGAAACTGAAGAGTAGCTTTAGCTATAGAGCCATAAAGTCCTAGGAAGCTGAATCTGCAGTTCTTTCCAGAAACGGTATGGAGATGTATTTAAATAGGTTACAGGTAATGTTTTTATGTTTAATGTCTGGTGTACTGGTGTCTGATTACTACGTGTGAGCAGTGTTGATAGACTCCTAAAAATACATGATGAAGTCACATGTTCAATAATGATAGCTTTGTGTATGTGTATGCATTTAGACCAGAGGATTCATCTGAAGCAGGTGTGGTATGATCATGGCCTCCCTTTTACTGACCACCACAATCTCGATTTTAAAGTCTTCAGCTGAGGAGAAGTTATTTCTGTATCTCTCCAGAGGAACAATAGCTCGCTGCAGACTGTCATTGCAGACCTTGGCTTTCATAGCCCATTTAGCTATAGTGTTGTGTAGTGCCTCTGGAGTCACCCCTCCCAGGGGATGTGCTGAATCTCAGACACAATTCTGCAATGAACAGCAGGTTTTTTCTACCGGTGACAGATGCTTTCCTGCTCAGTGTGGGAAGCAGCACTTGCAAATGTTTGTGCCCAGTGTGCTACAAACCGTACTTGGTCTAGTTCAAGTACTTGAGCTCCAATCCTGACAGGCATTGGACTGTGACCACTGTGCATGGATATTACTGCTTCTTTTTCAGTTTTTTTCTTTTTCTCTTACTTCCTTTCTCCCTTTCCCTCTCTCTCTCTCTCTCAGGCCTTTCACACCTGATGATGGGTGACCAAGGTAAGTCCTTCCACTTTGTTTCTGTCACTGATCATGCAAGAGGTTTGTCCCTGCTGCTTTTCTGGGCTTGGGCTTTGCATAACAACAGCAACTAAGCTTACAAAGTGCCAGTCAAGCCATTTGCATTTTTGCCTCTGTGTCCCATGAGCCAATGCTTCTTGTCAACCTGGGACTCAGATGCCCAGGAGGGAGCATGAAATAATTCCATGAATAATAAAAACCTATGTATCCCACCAACTACTTTATCTTGCCATTTCTTTCTTCTTGTGCCAGCTGTAATGACTTCTGCTTCTGCCTACTAAATGTAGACCTCAATGTTGGTCTTTATTTTAAGAGTACAATTATTACAAAAACTACATTAATAGCCCTTGTAGCATGATCCTTACTCATTATGAATCTTGAGGAAATTTGCATATAATGGCCTGCAAGTCCTGTGTCTGCAATTTAAAATACTCAAATACATACAGAACAAAATGGTTAAGAAGAGCAACAACAGGGCTAACCCCATATTGGGCTACAATTGGAATCTGTGCCAAGATCAGAGATCATATTTTAATATTTCAGCCTACACTGAGTTACAGATCTATTGTCTGTGACAGGATGGGGTAGTTCATCCCATTTTGCACTGCAAGGGTGTGGAATAAGAAGCTGGTGAGAACAGGTAAAGGGAGGAGAATTGTGATTCAGTTTTCCTCTGACAGTGACAGTGTCTTAACGACATTGGTGCACGGGAGTTAGCAGCACTCCTAATGCTTTCTAGTCTTGTGAATGTAGAAGTGAAACGACTTAATGCAAGGTGTGTGGTCTAGGAGGGCCAGACCAAGTGTTTGGACTATGAGAAGAAAATGTAAGTTTTGACTCTAAAGCCTGATGAGGCTTTCCAAGACTAGATGGCATTTTTTGACATTAAGTAAGCATGTATCTGAGGACAGACAGTCCAAGGAGTTGGTAAGATAGTACACAGTGCCTCTGAAGGCTAAAGATTAATTAGGTGCTTGAGTAAAACAGACAGACATATTTTCTAAGTATCTCAGTGAAGTGTAGAAAGATTTAAGACATAGCCAGTTTTTATTCTATTTTTCAAGACAGATGTCTGCTCTGAGGTTATGAAAGGTTAGGTAACAGTCAGAAGTGAAGTAGGGGCTTATCAGTTTCTGTACTGCTTAACTTCCCTATGTGATAGGATAGGTAGGAAAATTGGGCTCTTTATAGGTATATGTCAAGACCACGGTGTTTAGCATAAGGAGCATCTGACTAAATTCTGGAAAGCATTGAACTCATTCTCTGTCCCCACTTACTGTTCAGTTGGGCTTATGGCTCAAGAGGTTGTGCTTATTGAAGGATCATGCAGCAGACAGGTTCTTTCAGCATGTACTAGTTGCTCAGGATACAGTTGCGTATGGCAAGCTGTTTTGACAGAGGAAGGCATGTTGGAAGTGATCAGAACAGTTGATAACCACTTTCATTCTCAATAACACTGAACATTTCTTTGTAGTAGTCTGTGATTTAGCACTGGATTTAAGTAAACAGTTGCACTTGCACATTTAAATTACAAGTTGCAACCCAGCTGGCTCATGAAGACTTGCATGACCTATTCAGATCAGTCATCAGCACTTTCTATGCTCCCTCATCTGGCAAAAAATGTGAAAACTATTGGCTTCTGGCAACTTTAGTCACACTTGTTTATCTATATACATCAGGGAACAGTGGCTTCTCCTTTCCTGCCAACAAACTCAGATACTGCCTTTTGATAAATATTTACTCTCTTAAAAAATATGATGGATATAAAATATGTAAATGTATATGTGTCAATAAATACGCTGTGTCAACATTATATACAAATACATTAGCTCTGGTAGGTTATATGTGTCTAGCAAATATATTACCATGAGATTTTTTTCCTGTCCTATTCTGTTGTTTCCCTTGCTGTTTTGAATTTGACGTGGATTGAGGCATATCACTGGCGTGGTATTGCATGAGCAGTTTGCATTTCTCAGTAGAAAATCAAATTAAAGCTTAACCAGGCAGCTGCTGATTGTACTGTCAGTGGTTTAAGCTTTGCTTTGTGCTTTATTTGTGGTGTGTCTCTTGTTTTTCTGTTGACAATGTGTTTTGTTGGGTTTGGTTGCTAGATAAATATGCCCATTTCCTTGTTTTTTGAAGTATGGACAGTGATGTATTTTTCTGGTTTTTTATGCTTCCTTCTTCTCTTCTCTTTTGCCTCCTCCATGGTGGACACCTCTCTTGTTCCTCCTCTTAACTGGATGCACACCTTCTTGTCTATAGGTAGAAGTAAAGGTAGAGATCACATTCTTTCTAAGACTTAATTGCTTGTAAAATGTTTGTTGATGGGCAAAGTGTATTTTTGTGAATGTGTTTCATAGTGGAACTTAATGCTTTTATTTTTAAAAGTCTCTTAAAAATGTTTTGTATTGAATTATGGAGGAAATACTTATTAAGGTTAATGCTTTGAGGCCTTCCAAAGAGATGTTATTTTCTCCCTATTCACACTAAATATGGGCTGTGTAGTGTCAGGCCATCTGTAGTTGGTGATTCTGGGATTCAAACAGTTTGTTAGTTCAGTCAAGATGATAGAGCCATAGGCCAGTGAGCTCATCCTGCTGACACTTGCACTGGAGTCGTGCCACTGCTGGTCATTTTGCTACTGGTGTTTGTGGCTGCAGAACCTGGGCTTGTCCAGTACCCTTCAACAATGGAGGTTTTTTAGCTATTGTTTCTTCCCCTGGCTCTGATTCCCATCATTTCTGTTAGTGCTAAGGTGTTTTTTAAAGAGAAACTGAGTTGCAAAAAAGCTGCAGAGGAAGCAGAAGTAATCGGCACCACAAAACAGAGGTCCATTTCCTTTGCAGCCCAGTACAGCTCAAGGCATGCTAGACTGTTCTGGGGCTTCAACCTGCTCTTCAGCAGTTCGCACCTATCTCAGGCATGCTGAGGGCAGTCATCCATCCCTTATTAAAACTGCCAAAAAGGCAAAATGCTGCAAACTTGCTATGGCTCTTCAGTTGGACTGAAAGGAAAAGTGAAGATTGATAAATTATAAATGTGGCTTGAGAAAGATCTCTGGATCCTATTTTCCAATGAGAAAGAGTAAAAGGTTTTGTTATGCTGAGGCTTACTCCGTTCCAATGAATACACTGCTTAAAAATCTGATCTATTTTTAGCATGACTTGAACATGTTGGAGGATGTTGCTTGTGTCCATGCCAGTAAGACACTGGGGAAGGAGATGACTAGTTGTGTAGCTATGAACTGGGGAGGGATATGAGCTCAGAGGATTTGCTCATAACTTTCCTTTGAGGCACAAGTAGTCTCTGCTCAATAATTACTACTCCTATACTATCTGAATTCTGGGGAGCACAATGGCATATTTAACACCTTAATTTGTATGATTCCTTTTTCTGATACCCAGCTTTCTTCTAACAATTTTGTATTGTTGAATTCTCTGTAATGGACTACATTATGTAATCAATATTATTTGTTCTATTTTGAGGATGGAAAAATATTCCAATAATTAATGTCATAGTTTTTCTAGTCTCTCCAAACTTGGGTGATGGAGGGTAATACCTAAGCTGTATTCAGAGCTATCTTCTCAGCAAGTGGTGAACATCAGAACATAATAATCACATATATACACTGTAAATAATCTGAGAACCTGAAGCTCTAAGCAGACCATATAAAATGTGACTATGCCCTAAGACAGCTGCCGATAATTCAGTTAGCTGATGTATGGCTTAGTGTGCTTTAAGGGTCAGTGTAGATCAGGGCAAGTCTTGTGTGATGTTAGTTCATGTTCTTTTCTTGGGTGGCATTTATGCTTCAGGCCAGCCTGTGTAGGACTAGGCTGAAAGTCTTCTCCAAGGCAAATTTCCTAACTGACGAGTATAACATGTATTAATAACACAATTAACTCATATGTACTGAAACTTAATTTATTGTGCCATTGAGTGAAAATATAATTTTACTTCCCAGCTATATGTAGTTTTTAGCTCTAATTATAGCTAGTGACTTTCTCAGTGAGCCATCAGTCTGTATGAAAAATGGCATTGCTTTCAGAGGGCTCAAACTGTAATTTTGAAACCACGCATGGCCTGCAGCTCACAGAGAAAGTGGTATCAGATGCCTTTATGCTTGCATGGAAGACTCATATTTTTTTGGAATTCTTGTTGCTTTTGGTAAAAACTGGCAACAATTCCGTCTCATATCATGTATGTAGCCAAAGGATATGATGTATTTGATTTAATTTTGGATATGATGCGTTTGATTTCACAGAACTTTTTCACAGCATATAGTGGTCTGTTACCTTGCATTCATCATGTAAAGCAAGTAAAGCATTAGCTTTTTCCACTGCAGTAAATAGGCTTTTTCTGCATCTGTCCTTTTTAAAGTATTCAGGAGATTTAATTTTTTTTTTTTAATAAGTTCCTGGAAGTAGAAGAATACGAAGTGTAGGTGTTCCGGGGTAATGGGTGGAATAGTTGAGATACAGACAAGCATGTGGATATTACTGGCATTTTAACCTGAATTGAAGTTTCAGGTTAAATGTGCTGAGTTCTTATTTGAGGTATGGAACCAGTCATAGAGGTGCAGTAAATATGTGGTGAGCAAGGACTTCTGTTTAGTTTTGCAAGAATTGCTGAATATGACTTATCTTCTGGAGAAGTACTGGCAATTAAGGAACAATTATTAAGTTTACTTCCCTAACACTTCCCCACAAGTAAATGATACCAAAGGAAGTTGTAGATATCCAACTTAAATTTACTACTGGAGTTAATGTGTTACCACCTTTTTCCATATAATTTGTTCTCTTGAAAATCATTGTTAAGGAAATGATTATTTGACATTTTTTACTCTCCACCATGTGGGTTTTGTTTTACCATTGCTCTTGGTTTGGCTCTGACTTCTACTGAGGCTCATGTCCCTTTGAAAATTGTCTGTGTTCCTGGTGGGAATCTGCTGTTTTCAGTGAATTAAGTACCTTGTTTTCTTAAAGGCAATAGCACAATTCACATTGAATCCAGTGGGGCAAGAGCCCAAAGAACTGAAGATGCCCTCTCTGACACAGAGCATGACCAGTGAGGCTGTTTTCTGGGTGTGCATGGCACATCCTGTACCACCCATGCAGACTGTTGGCTAATCTCCAAGGCTTGTGGCTCCTTCCTTCCAGCAGTAGCTGTTCTTGGTGTGAACTACACAGCTGCCCACTAATTTTCAGTATGAAGTACAATTTTTCTTAATTGTCAGAGAGAAGTGAAAGAGTAGGATCTTCTAAAATGCTTGTTGTGCGGACCAAAGGCTACTGCCAATTTTGCCGTTTAATAATCAGCATTGCAAAATCAGATTATATGCTTTGGTCCTACCTGCTCTTAACTAAAGTAGGTCTTTTAAGTCTTGGAAGGTTTAGCATTGCTCTCAGAGAATGAGGTTCTTATTTCTTTGAGATGTTCAATAATATTTACCTGAAGGTAATGGCACAGGAAAAATGAAATAGCATTTGTGGGCTTGAATATAAGGAAATTACCTTACTGATCAGGAAAATATTTTCAAGTGCTTTTTCACTAGTAATACCATTAGGATTTGTATTGGCTCGCTTCAGAAATTGTGTAGCCAGCAGGACCAGGGCAGTGGTCATCCCCTGTACTTGGTGAGGCTGTACCTTGAGTGCTGTGTCCAGTTCTGGGCTCCTCATTACAAGAAAGACATAGAGGTGCTGGAGTGAGTCCAGAGGAAGATGATGGAGCTGGCGAAGGGTCTGGAGCACAACTCTGATGAGGAGCTGCTGATAGAGCTGGGGGTGTTTAACCTGAAGAAAAAAGAGGCTCAGGGGAGAGCTCATTGCTCCTTAAAACTACCTGAAAGGAGAGCATAGCAAGGTTGGGGTCAGCCTCTTCATCCCAGCAACAAGAGATGGAATGAAGGGAAATGGCCTCAGGTTGCAGCAGGGATGGATTTACATTGGATATTAGTAAAAATTTCTTTATGGAAAGACTTGTCAAACATGGGAACAGGCTGCCCAGGGCAGGGGTTGACTCGCCAGTCCTGGAGACGTTTAAAAGATGTGTAGCTGGAGTGCTCATGGACACAGTTTAGTGATGGACTTGGCAGTGCTGGGGGTTGGATTTGATGACCTTAAATGTCTTTTCCAGTCTAAATGGTTCTATGGTTGTATGTGAATAAGTCCAGCTGACTGGCCAAGAGTTTATGCAAATGTTGAAGTGAAACATCAGTAACAAATTAAATCGTTTGTGCTCTCTAAATGTCTAATTATACAAGGGAAAAAACAATGCTACATTTGTCTTGCCAGCGTTGGCAGTAATTTTTAAGCTCTGCTTTGCTCTGTAAAATATCTTAATATTTGGGTTTTAAATGTGAATATTGTATTGGTTTGGTTTCTACCATTAAAAGTATTAATGAAAGGACTAAAATATGTGTGGTAGTGGGTTTGTTTTCCTTTGGTGAAAAAAAATCCTGCATTATTGTCAGGATGGTGACTTTCAGTTTTAACTTTACTCTTAATGACTATTTAAAAAAAAAAATCATTTTGTTTTATGATTAGCAAGTACCAGATATGCAAAACCTCTTTGATTCAAAGCCCTTTGAGTGAAGATGCTATTCTTCTGGAATAAATTTTTTTTGTAAGTGAATTTTTTGCTGCTGGTTTCATAGTTTATTTAGGCAAAAAAAGAAATATTTTAATGTAATTTGTTGAAGTCTAATTAGAGGTGATTGATAGTTGATGAATTTCAAATGTAAGGTATTGGGTGGCATTTCTGCAAGGCATTTATCCTATTTCTTTATATTCCAGTGGTGATGACATTTTCTAAATTTTGGGGACTGGAGTCACTTAATTGTTCAGTATAAACTAATGCAGAGGAATAGATGTCTTGTTCTTCTTTTTATATCTTCTTTTTATATATTTATATTTATAAATGTATCTTTGTGATACATTTATGAACACAAACATAAAAGGACAGTTCTGGTAAATTATTTTTGTTTGTGCTTATGAGCATGTGTGTTTACAAATATTGTGTATGCAGAAGGTATTTAATAATGTGTTAAGTATTCTGTAGTTTATAGATAATTAATTTTTTCTTGCATGTTTTCTTTCTGCCTTGTTTTAAAACTATGTCTCTCTGAGTGTGTGAATAAGCTGCTGATTCTTTTCTGGCTTTCATTTTTATTAAAAAGAATGATTCCTGTGAGAGTTAAAGGCATTGTGTTTCTGTTGTGTGTAAAGAGGAGCTAAAATATTGTTGTCTTAGGCTGTATTCTAGTCTCGTGTTTTCAGTGAAGCTCAGGTTTCTCTCTGCCCAGAGAGAGTATTTAATTGATATAATTGAAAGGTTTCCCCCCCCGCCCCTTTCCTCTGTTTTCTTCATTTGAAGCATTCGGTGGTGTGTAGAGATGCAGAGGTAGCAAAACAGGCCACGTGCTTTGTAAAAGGCAGGCTAATAGCACTTTTGATGGATGTCTGATTTTTAAAGTACTGTATGTTTCATTAAAATTTACATGTGAAGTAAGGGCAAGTGCAGTGACATGAAAGCTAATGCAAGTTGCACATCTTGACATAATAACAATCACAAGAAACTGGCGATCCCAGATGGCAGCTTGGCCTTTGCCATCCATTTAATAAGCTACTAACTGCTAATTATTGCACTGTTACGGGCAAGTTAATTTACTGTTGACTCTTAAAGAGACATTGTACATTTTCCTGACATTTAGGTTTTTCAGTACAGATTTGAAAGTGTTTTTTTCTCTGCAGATTGAAGCCCTTCCAGTGGACAGTAACAAAGAGACAAAGAAACAGAGTGGGAAATGGAACATAATAATCTTTGGGTTTTTTGATAATAGTAGAATATAGGGTTGTGGGGGTTTGGGCGTTTCTAGGGCATGGATTTTAGCTGAAAAGAACACCAGCATGTATATTAAATCTAGGATTTAAATTTTGCATTTAACAGCAAATGCAATTAGTATTGTTGTTAAAAATAAGTAGAATATCTTTCCCTTAAGTAATTGAAGCTTGAGATTTGGAAAATAAGAGAAACTAGAAATAGAAAATTAAAATTACGGGTTCATTTCTTTTGCCAGAGTTTATTTGAAAGCAAAATTTCAACTTACAAATCTGAAAGCCAAAATGTCCACTGTATTTTTTGAAAAGTTCTTAATTTTAATGTTACTTACCTAGTTGTCATATTACAAGGAAGGAATGTTATCTGTAAAACATAAAATTTTTTGAAGTGATCTTTTTTTTCTTCCACTTGAAATGGACATTCAGTAATGAGACCAGTCAGGGAGAAGTTTTGATCTAAGAACCTATTTAGGAATGAAGGAACAGCTGCAGTTTAAATGGACTCTAATTCTCACAGTTAATGCTGTTTTGTGAGTGCATGATTGTCTGTGATAACGTTTAGGAGGAGTGTGGTAGGTAATAGCTTATTTCCTGGGCTTTATGGTAATGCAGCAAAGTTATGATAATGCCATCAGGAACTGAAATAGACCCTGTCACACACATCAGACAGTCTTGCAAAAATAGGAAACCCTGTGAAAGAGGGGAGTTTCCTGTTTTAAGGCTCCTTGTGGCCTTTTGTGGACTAGAGAGATAATGTTATGGTATTGAACAGCTTAGAAAATATGTGCTGTGTAAGCTGGATCTTGTACATGAAAAATAAGAGCTTACAAACAGCAGTCTTATTTGCTCTGCTTTACCAGCTGGTAAATATTTTGACTAGAGATCAGGGAATAACACGCCATGCAAATGGTTGTAAAACTACTACTGTGAAGAAGGTCATGTGTGTCAGTTCCCAATTTATGTCTAATTGTGTGTGATTTTCCCCACATCAGTATTGCAGGTTTTGATTCTGATTTTGGCAAAGCACATCTTTCTGTGACACCCAGAACTCTTTGTGTATTTGGCTGTACTCACTCTTTCATGGAGCTAGAGCTCCTTCTCATGCTGGTTTTCATTTCCTCATTTGTTTCAAGAGCCTTGATAGTTTTGGATGCAAGTATAGAAATCAGTACTGATAAGCTATGAAATAAGGGAAGATAATAGAAGAAACCACTGTGGAGAGCAAGGAGTCAGGTGTGAATGCAGCCCTTACAGGTTGTAGCATATTCATTTGTTTTGAAAGCCCTTTTGTTTTGAAATTTTGGTTCCTGATAACCTATCTTGCAAGTTACTGTGCTGAGTCTACTGCATTCCCTAAACAGCTGGAGAAGCCCATAGAAATTAATTAATTTCTATATTATATTCATTAAGTGTTTTGCTCTTGGGAATGTGCTCTATACCTGCAGGGATAAAGTCCCCAAATTCTGTTACAGACAGATTTCCTGTGAGATATTGGTCTTATACTAGGTGTGCTTTTTATACTGAGAGGTTTGATGCAATGATATTAAGAGCCATATTCTTCACTGCTCTGAAAGCATTTTATTGTGTTATACTTGATACTGAAGCAGAGGAAATGCACTGATGCAAAATAAATAGTGCAGGGAAGAATCTGACATTAAAACTGTTCTAACACTAACCTGAGGGATTCTAGATCATTCTCACTAAATTATGGCCTTAGTTCTCTTGTTAAACACTGCAAAGCATTTAGCAGAAATAGTTCTTTACCAGCATTGCTTTGTGGGGAAAGGCTTTAAACAGAACTGGTACTTTTAGGATTTGTGTACACAGTTGTCACCATTAAAAAGTCAGTAGCATTTGCCAAGCAGTACCACACAGTGGTGCCTGAGAAATCACCTCCTCTTCTACAGTAGAGAAAGAAGATGGTATGTAATATTTGTAGGTAAGTGTTTACGATTTGATTCTATCAATTGCATGCATTTTAATTGAGCTTTTCTCTCAAATCACAGTTTGATTGGGGAACTGCTTGTGGGTCTGATTATTTCTAAAGCAAAACATGATTCCATTTAATTGCCCAAATTCTTTTTATTGAAGACTTTAAAAAAATTCAGTATTTGCTCTAAGATACTAAATCTTTGTGATTTTTCATTGTTAGTAGTAGTAACAAAAATGTATAATATGCTAAAATAATTGTATTTTAAATGGAGCTGGGGTCTTATTAGGTATAGTGAATTGTATTAAGCCAATGTTATGAAGCATACACCTTTATTCCCCTACTTACTGGTATATTAATAATGACCAGGTTGATGATGAATGTTCTGATCACCAGCTGGGATCAGATAATTACATTTGATTATGTAAAGAGTTAGTTGCTATAAGCCTTGAAATATTAAAACTTGGCTAGAATAAATATCACTGAAGAACCTTTGTCTTTTACATGTGTATTCAGCTGCCTGTTCTCTGAGCAATTCTTAGTATACTCGATAATGTTGGGAATCAAACTGTGAACAGTTATTTTCCAACCCTGTGAATGTTGATAAAAGGATCTTGCATAGCTGTTGGCTTGTCCTGTGAGGGGAGAGCACATTGCTGCATCGCAGCGCAGGGATTACAGGCTCTTGTTTAGCTCTGCATTAAAGATGTTGCAAGCTTTTATAAAACCCAGGGCAGCCCCAGCATCGCTGTGCATTTGCATTTCCCAGCTCTGACGAAGGGCACACATGTTTCAGGCACCAGTGCCTTGCAGGACTGGCCAGCTCTGTCATCCAAATAATACATTTATCTGACCATTTTCATATTAATTTTGGATAGTCTTACTCTGCAGACAGTCTCAGAGAAGTCTGTAGGCATGTGTGCAAGCTGCATTCTACGTGTTTTTTATCTTCAAGTTTACTAAATTATTTTTCCCCAGAATTTGTTCAGTTCCAAAATGTCCATTGATTTGTTTTTCCCCTGTTGTTACACTGCTGAAAAGAAACAACCTTTATTACTTGTCTCATGAAACACTGTTGTAAAGAACGCTTTATGGCATTGATCATTGAGAGTTTGAACAGAATATAATTTTTGCCACAATGTGACAGACCATTTATGCCGGATTGTGGAAAAAATCTTTTCCTGAAGTTGGAAAAATCAGAATGTTCAGATTGTAAGGCTCTCTTTAGAAATAACTTGCTGTACTTAAAGTACTCAATTCCAGGCTTAGCATTTCAATTTATCAGTCAATTTTATATTAAGATGTGATACTGGAGACACACATTAGTAATTTTTCTTTGCTACATTCTTGTATTTTATTTGTTCTCTCTATTGACTCCATCTTTAAATCAGATGCATTTTAAGAGAAATCTGTGGACACTCAATTTCTTGCTATGCTGCACTGGAAGTCCATAATGGAATGAGAGTATTATGTAGTGGATGCACTGACTGTATTATCAGGCAGAAGTATGCGAGTTCCCTGTGATGTCCCAAATGCTGATTTTTTTTTTTTTCCTTTTTTTTTTTTTTTTTTTCCTGTCAGGGAAAAGAATAGTGGAGAGAGAATCTCTGATTTTCTTTCTTTTTTGTCTTCTAAGGTACTTCTATTTAAATCAGCGCAGTTTTCTTACTAATTTTCTCCTTCAGGTGTTTGCTATCAATCTGTTGGGTTAAACTTTGTGCTATTCCATCAGGCAAGTTTGGTAAATGTTGATCAGTGCATGAAATCAGTTCTTAAATGGTTGCAAAATTGCCTTCCTTCAGACTGTTTTGATCACAAGGGCTTTCAAGTGTCAAAGTCATTTGGAGAACTAGATAGATAAAATGCATGAGCACTAAGCTTTTTCCAGGATAGAATAAATAAATGTATTTTCTACTGTGTGCTCTGCCTTTGATAGTGATTTGTTAAAAGGGAAAAAAAAAGAAAGGCAATGATATTAAATATTTACAAGAGTGATTTAGTTGTGTAATCTTGTGCTATGCATCCCTGTTTAATAGTGAAATCAGCTACTGCTGAAGTAAATGCCATTAAACTGTTAGTGCTGTGAAGGTCACTGCCTATACAATGTCAAAGCAATTTTTAGAGAATAATGATTTTTGTCAGGTTTCCAGTGTACCAACATCCCTTCTTTTTGTCTTTCAAAACTATCTGAAAATAAATTTATTTCAGAAATAATTTTGTCTTTGACTCTTCTCCTGTCTGACTGATTTTGGAGATTGAAACCTCTTTACAAGTTTTCATATTGATAAGCTCCATGGATAAACACTTTGCCTTCTTTCTGGCCTTGAGCTTGTTACAGCTCTGTTTGCTGGGATTTCCAGTTGGCCATTTCTCAGCAGTTCATTTTAAGAGATACTGAATTATGACCTCCATTCTTATGAGTGATTGCTTTTCTTCCCTTGTGCTATTTCCAGCCATATCTATCTGTGAATCTCATGAAAAAAAAAACAACCTCTTTTTTTTTTTTTTTTTTTTTTGTGTGCTGATTGTCATCAGCAGAGCACATGTAGCATGTTGACAACTCACCAACCTCCTGAACTGGTAAGTATCTTATAAATACTTGAAGTACATTCCTGCACAGCATCATGCTTAGTGAAGGGGCCTCAGAAGTGGGAGATGTGTTCTTGGCTCTGGAGCTGACTTTTCCTGTGGATTGCTGGGGCCTTTGTGCCTCTGCAGCAATGGAGTGGGAACAAAAGCCCTTCACCACTGCACAAGGAGCTGCTGCACTGACACTTAGAGCGTGTCCTGAAAACAATACGCAGCGAGTACAAAGCATTATCATTCAGCTTCACATCCGTCCAGCAAGAAGGTTAATTATTTGTTTTCCTTGTTTTACAGTTGAATGAGCAGAAGCATAGAGAGATGGAGAGAGCTGGAGGAGAACAGGCAATAAATGCCAGAGTTCTCTTGTCCATTCCTGTTTCTCTAAGCACCAGGGCAATCTATTTTATAAGCCACCAAATAACTTGCCTCCTATACCAAGGACTCTCCCAATTAAATTCCACTTGCTAAAGCAATACTCTAAAAAGATTAAAACTGTATTTATCTATTGATAAACATGTACATGACCACACAGATAGCAATCATATTTTACAAACGGAAACAACACATATTCTCTGTAAAAAGATTCTACAGAAGGAAATAACCTATCATAATGCATAGGTACCCTGAGTGTGCTGTGTAAGGATTTTGTGGGGAAGGTACATAAGAGCACACAGAAACAATGTGGGTTTCTTTTCAAAGGCTTAAAATTTAAGGGCAAATGGAAATGAACTAAGGCACTTAAATAGTTCAAGGAGTGGAACTGTTTTTTCAGGGAAGAGGAAGTGCTTCAGCAGTGGAAAGAGGGAAGGGAAGCCCAAGGAAGAGTAGTAGAAACATATATACTCTTATCTGGGAGGAGTGTCCCAGCTTAAAGTGGTGGAAGCGGAATCTACTGTGCACACTGGTGTTCTGGACAGAATAAAATGTCAAGATATCTCTACAGATTTTTTGCTGAGTATTAGGCAACTAGATATTACTATTGGTAGCTTATTTTAGTATTTGATTTTTGTGATGTCTCATTCCACAATGCAGTAGGACAAAACTAAAACCTTTATATATTGACATAGCTTTTTATGGCCTTCTCCTCTAGGCCTGTTTGCAGACCTTTCATCTGTTGTGAAAGAGGCTAGTGTTCAGCAGGGTGTCTGGAATGGATATGTGTGTGTATGATTAAATCAGGCCTTGTGATTTCCTTAGACTGTTTTATCTGGTTCTTTGTCTCCTTTTATGCAAGTCTATGATTAGCATTGAGTTCTTCCCAGAATGCTGGCAATTATCTCACAGGTGAAAGGATTAAGAAAGAGCAGTGGGAATTACACTGGGATTAAATAAGACTGCCTTTGGAGTGTGTTTATGGATGTGGTTTCTTTTTTTTTTTTTTTTTTTTTTTCTCTAAGCAAAGAGAAAGAAGAGAAGCCAGCTCATCCTTCAGGTCTCTCTAGGGAGGAAAGTAATACCTTTGAATATGGAAAAGTAGCATCTCAGCTTGGGAGGAGGTCATGCTGAGAAAGGAAAGGTAGTGTTAAGGCACAAGATCTACAGTCTTCAGTTCAGTTCTTGGTTGCTCTGATTTTGCTTCAGGCTGTTCTGATTGCCCACAGTGAACCTCAGCTTGGCCATGTGTGAAATGGAAGTGGTGATAAGTTTCTAATGTTGCATGAAATGAAATTAATTACTCTGTACTAGGTTTTTGGGTAGTAAGTAAAAAATAAAAGGATAGAGTATTATTATGCCCCACACTGTGGTGACAAATGATTTCACATGTATTCAGTTATTTCTTTCTCTCTATTTCCTCTCCCTCTGTGTAATGGGCAGAGACAATGCTGGTAGAAAAGGGGGGCCCAGCCCTCTCTTGGGATGAAAAGAGAAACTGTCCCATGGGATTGGCATGCTCAGACTCTGTAGGGGCAACACAGTTTGCAGGGCTGAGTCTTGCTGTACCTTACTTGCAAACTGGCCTGAGGACTGGTTTGTGCTTCTACAGGGCATGGTGAAAGTCACCCTTGATGGGAGCCTGGACTTTGGGCAGTAGCCCTAGGCAAAGAGGTGAGTTCATCTTTAGCTCTGTTATTCACATCTTCTGACTCTGGCACTGCATGGGTTTACAGTGCAGCACTGCAGCACTGCCTGAAGATCCTGAGAGAAATTGTGGTGTTGAGAAAGCAAATAGTGCTGGAAAACAGGAGATCCTCAACCAGATTAGGTTGCTCAGAGCCTCATTCATCTGACATTCTGGTGTGAGGCATCCACACCTTTTTGGGCAACCTTTTCCAATGTTTCATCACCCTCATTGTGAAAAATTTCTTCCTTATATCTAAAATACCTATATCTATATCTAATACCTTATATCTATACCTATATCTAAATCGACCCTCCTTTAATTTAAAACCATTACTTCCTGTCCTGTCAGTACAGGCCCTACTAAATTGTCTGTCCCTGAGACTAATTAGTTGCAGTTTGTACTATTAAAAGGGAACATACTTTCCAGGAAAGAAAAGAACGTTGTTCTCTTTCCAACAGCAAAATAGGAAGTATATTCTCTATTTCTACACAGGTAGTTGAAGCCAGAGACAGGCAAGTTATTATTGGTGGTGCTATTAACCAATATTGGTCAATATTGGTTCCCACCTTGGGGCTGTATCTTACCTCTGAACCTGCTGCTCTGCAGTTTCCAGCTTTTGGAAGTCACTGCTGGCTGCTTCCTGAGCAGCAGCGGTGACTGACACCTAACATATTTCATCTTAGTGTGAGATCTTCTGCAGAGAAGAGACCCAGGCAGAGACTCCTTTTGTCCTACTCTTGCTGCTGCTTTCACTTTGTGTTTTACCACTGTGTGTGCTGCCCCCATTCACTCAGATCTTTCAGCTCTGTTCTTAGAGCCCAGAGTTGCAACAGTGGCTATGACGGTATGGTCTTTACCCTTCTATGTTGCATGTACCAAGAAAGAGCCACTTAATATTTGTTGTCATGTCTTTCGTGGTAAGGGTTACATGTATCCTGAATTTACTCGTTTTATTCTGGTTCTGAGTTGGAGCAGTTCTGCCCTTCTGTCAGTTGAGAGTCAGGCATCAGTAAGATGGGGTATAAATGGAAATGGGGCGATGGTGCCCTGTTAAGTCCACACAAAGAATTTGGTTGGAGTTATTGCATGGGCGTTGCTGCATGCTTTTTTAATAGCGCTGATATTTTTTTATTAACCCTTCAGATAATTCATTTAATACCACTCTTTCTCTCTTTTAATGGATTTGTTGTCTTTGATTGGAGTGTCCTTGGCTCATGGATCACCCTGGGGACAGGAACAGTGAGTTCCCAGAGCTTTGACCATATAGAATATGAATTTTCAGAAGTTATAAATAAAAGTTTTCCATTATAATTCCAGTATTCTCATTCAGTAGTTCCATAATGATGATTGCCCAAGCCTCTGTTCTCTTTCTATCTGGTGATCATTATTTCTCTTGTATATTTTATTCTGATTTTATTCTTAGTATGTCAGTTTTCTTTACCTTGTTTGTATTGATGGATAGCTATGATTAAAAAATCTATTTTTTCCAAGTATATTTTTATCAAAATAGCTGTCAGTATCTTTCCAGCTATGCCAAACACATTTTAAATTGTCTCCTTATGTTACCTGGTCTGCGTGACTAGATTTGGAGCTGTAGTACAGTTGTTTTGTTTTGTCCCACAACTCTACCACTGAAACCCCGATTCTGCCTTGCTTTGACTTGCCATGCGGTGCTGGGTCCATCTGGTACCCTGGTTTAGGGCACTGTTACCATCCCACTGCTCCAGCTCAGCGTTAGGTTAGTGTACATCACTCTGGACTTCAGCAAGTTATAGGACAGGGGAGCTAGAAACAAGATACACTGATAGAGCTGTGAACAGGAGGTATTGTGCAGTCACTCAGAGCACTTAGTATTTTCCATTTAACAGAAGACAGTGAAGGACAGAGGCTACCTGATTTTCCACAGGGATAGGATGAACTACTAAGGCTGGGAACAGAGCCCAGAGACTGAGATTCCTGTTGGCACAGAGCTACTGAGCTGAGCGTGTTTTCTGCTGAACACACTAGGTACAGCAAAGTCACATCAAAGCTCCATTTAGAAGTTGGCCTAAGCAATGATATTATTCTTAGGCAATGTAGAATTTGCTTCTATTGCATTTTCTTAGTCTTTCACAGGCATATAATAGTAATTAAAAAGTCCCTACTGCATTTGAAACACTGGCTTGCCAGGTAATGGGGAGATCAACTTCATTGTGCATAGAGATTTCACTTGGTTGAGAGTGCTGTGAAGAAAGGAAGGAAATACTGAAACAAGATGATTGATTCATGAGTCCCTTATTACAAGATTATCTGTGTTTTTATTGAGCTGCATATTTGTTACATGGCCAGTCTCTAGTTACAGGCTAGTGATTGCCTAGTTTCAGGTGTTTACCTGGTGATAGCTGGGATGCCACATAAACAGCTGTAAACAGAGCCAGTTATTCAATCCACTCCTAGAGAGGTCTGATTGTAGATCGCGTTTTCCCAGGGTGTCATGTCCCAGCCAAAGCAGGCAAAAGGCTGTTTTGCTATCTGGCAGAGCTCTCTGCTGGTGCTGCTGCTGTAAGTGGTTAGAAATGTTCATATGAATTTTCAGCAGGGGCAAAATGAAAGGATCTGGGGCAGTTGGCACCCTGGGGATGGGGCTGAAAGTCTCTAATCCATTCCTAGTACCTCTTGCTGTCAGGTTTTGGCATGGTGGGCTGCTTAGAGTAGGAAAGCAAAAATTTCTCTTGTTCTATCACAAGGCATTGGGGATTCATATTTCACTCTCCTTAACTCTTTCCCTGCCACCTTTCACGCATTACTTCAAAGAAAGAGATTTAAGTGCACCTTTCCTGTTATGATTCCTAGTGTGTGAGACCCTGAAGTCCATGAGATATCTTTGTGCTGTATAGGATGATAATGAACTACATACAAATTAGCAAAACCACAGACAGTGGATTGTCAGCCTTTTTTGTGAGGCTGCTAAACCTTTCTGTATTTTTCTAGAAGTTGTGGTATATTGTGTGTCTGCCTTAACTGTACTACAATAGCATAATGATCATAATATAACCTCTAGTTGTTGTCTGCTCATGTTTCTTCTGGTCCTTTGTATTACACTCTTAGGAGAATCAAAAACTATGGCAGCTTTTCAACAGTTAGATTCTATGCCTGGCTTAATTTGAGTCCTTCCCCAAACAATTCCATGAATTAACTTTCAAACTCTTTCTTAAAAGCCTTTTCAGCTTCTAATAAAATAATGGAAACAATATTAAAAATAATGACTGTAACTATAAGGAGTAATAGAACCATGAGGAATTATCAGTGGTATTTAATAAACAAAACTAATAGAGGACATTTGATTACTTTTGGATTCAGTTACAAAATTACTGGATGAAAAGATAGTAATTGTTTGGACTCCAGTGTGTTATTTGACAAAACACTCTACTTTAAAAAAACCCTACAATCAAAATTTGGCTTTAACACAAGTTTTCTAAAATAAATTAGTATTTCAAAATGCAACAACATTTTCATGAACTGAGAAGGCTAGACAAATTGGAAGTTACTGTCATTTCTGTCTATTGCTTTCTTAGTGATCACAAAGAGAGGAAGCCATTAATAAAATGTGTAGATTTGAGTAGAATGGAAAGAATTGCAATCATCAGTGTGGATAGAAAACAGCATAAGTGTTGCATAAGTCCCATGACGTTCTTCATAAAGCAGTAGGTGGATAATTCGTCTATAAAGAGACCTGATAAGCTACTAGACTAAACTTATAAGGACCTTAAATACTGTAAGGTGGAGATGTATCAAGCAATTTGTAAGTATTTTGAAAGAGCTTGATGATTAAGATCATGCATGACTTGATTAAGAGGGAATAGACAAAGGCCTCGTATGTATGCTAGGTCTTCATGCTGAGAAAGTGGTAGGATATGAAAGCTATTTCCAAACACACATGGAACATAAATACACAGGAGGAAAAAGCATTATCCTGTGGTTGACTCAGAGAAATTCTGTAGAAAGGGTATTGTTCGATTGATCAAAGGTTCTAGGTCCAGTAGCAAGAGAGAACATCTTAGCAATGCGCACTATAGCAACAGCTTATAGAGTATTTTAGCAAGTGAAAAGATGTAAGCCACAGACTTTCAACAATTTTATTGAAAGTAAACCATTCTGGGGATCCAGTCTTTATTTTCCACACACATGAGATTGCAACTTAGAGGAGGATAACTTAAATTTTTTTCCCTTCTCCAAAGCTCAGTTGTATCACAATATAGATATATAGATTTCCTTCGTTTTCCAGAGGTTCTTTATATGCTCCATGTTGAAATCCTGTGTGTGTGGTTCTAGGTGACATCTGTATCTCTGAGGGAGCAATAAGCTATTGTTGTATCAGCTAGCAATTAAAAAATAGTCCACCAATGCAAACAAAATGCTTTCATAAAGGGAACTGAATGGTTTGCCATAACTACATTAGTGCTAATGCACTACCAGGTCTCTTTTTTCTTTCTCTGTGTGTTAATTTTGTTCTCCAGTCTCTCCATCTCCTCTAGCTTAATTACCCTCCCCAGACTAGAGACTGCTGCTGCCTTTTGGCTTCATTACCAGCTTTCATTTTCATTAGGAACTTTGTGCTAATGGACTGTTATAAAACAGAGTCATCACTGGCAGGTGTTGCCAAACGACTCTCAGCATGATGGCATTTCTGTGCAGTGGAGCAAACAGTCTGGACACTAGATTCATGGAGCATCCAAGGGCTTGCAATGGCAGACACAGAGAGTTAAGTTTGGTGGATCAGTACAAAGAAGCTCTCAAATATTCACAGTGATCAATAAAGAGCATTATGAGTACTGACCTTTTTCTGAGACCACCGAAAGTGCCAGCATCTCTTCAGGTTGCAAAGAGCACAGAACTACTTTCCAAAGAGCTCTCCAGTAGTCACAAAAAACTAATCCTTATACTCTTCCAGTTTAGAAAGGAATGAATATCTGAAAATCACCTCACTGACTAAGTGAAATCGTATATCAAAATAAACTTAGTGCTCATGTCATCCAACATTAGTAGTGGGAATGCATATTTCTGCTGTAGTGACACTGGTCATAGCTGCCTTTGTGTGCCTTCTGACCTGTTCAGCAGTTGTTAACAAAATTTAGCAGGAAAAAAGCAGAGACTTCCTATATTGTCCTTCAAGAAGCTGATTGTTCCAGTCAAATAACTAGAGATGTGTCCCAGAAGAACTACTGTCAGATTTTGTCTCTTAAGAGGGGAATAAGAGTGATTTAGCACTGAGGAACTGTAATAAAAGTTTCTGTTTCCAGAAGGCCATAAAAGCTGCCTAGGTATGTACTGAAGCAAGTACTGAGCAAGGGGACATGATGAGTCCACTTGCAAATAAGCAAAAGGTATGTATTGCATATTCTTTCCTGGCCACTTTTGGATTTTATAATGTTTTCCATTTGTCCTTTTCATTCTTACCAAATGCAAGCTTCACATCAGCTAAGTGATCTATGTATGCTTAAACACAGAGTGACAGCATGGTATCACTTACCTAGAAAAGTGATTTTCTTCTATCAATTCTTTTTTGTCCGTTCTCAAGGCAGACAAAACTCTCAACTGCTCCCCTGCAGTAAGGTCTTTTTTTTTTTGCAGATGGACCCATCTAACACAGTAGTCAAAGAGCTCTTGATCTGACTGGCTGCAGGATAAGCATTTTGGATGAGTATAAGTAGGCGTGCTTTCCTTTAGTTCTTGACCTTTTGGCAGTCCTTGGGCCACTTCTGATAAAGAATGGTTTTTCACAGGCTAGTGCAGTTAGTGTGCGGCTGTTCCTAGAAGTGAGTAGTGTCCAGTGACATGCAATACACAGACAAATGCAGTTGCTCTTCTTTAAGCAGAGTTTTTAATAATTGTACGGCTGATAGGATTTTTCTTACTGCTTACAATGCCACTGTCTCCTTAAAATTCATCTCTCCTTTAACAGGTGAGCTCAGCCAAGACTTTTCAGACCAAAGGAAAATGAGTTTCACCGGGGGGTCTGGATCATATGGCTGATCTTTCAGCCTTTCTGGAAGTGTGCAGGGGGACTTGAAGAAGACAATGGTTTTAGTAGAGAGGGGTTTTGCCGCACAATGTGGCTGTGGGAGCATACTGGCAGGAGTAACCAAAGAAACAGATCTTAGACACTGTGGAAGGACAGCGTCCCTTTTTCCCAGAGACACTGCTAGGATTGTGCATGGTGTACTGCAGGCCAGAAGATTATGAAACTGCAAGTTCAGAATGTGAGGCAGGAGGGAGAAAAGGCCACCAGTAAAGGCAAGGCAGGCAATTTCAAACTTTTTTTTCCCCCTAATCTGTCCTGTGTCCTTGCTTTTAATTTTGTCCGTCCTAAAGATATGTTTGTCTTAAATTTGAGTATAAAGTATTTGTGGTCCTGCACCGACATATACAAGTATGGATTGGTCCTTTAAGCTCTGATCACATCAGAATCCCATAGCAACTTTAAGGAAACTTTTATGGTGACTGGAGGGTGTACATGCTGGCACTCAAGCACCATTGCTGCAGGTAAGAATATTTGACTTCAGGCTTTGCTGGTCTTTTATGACTCTTGCTCTTTGCAGCACTGAATAATGCCAGAAACTTTCTGGACACCCAAGCTCCCCTGTGGAGGTACAACTACTGGACTTCCCTTTGGCTTTTAATCCTGAGACAGGGTTCATCAGTAATAATAAAACAAGACCTCATTATCACTGTGTTGTCATTTTCTAGGATTAAAGGGGTTGCAGCTGAAGTCTCATTTTGCATCTTTTATATGAGCAAATCTCATAGGAAATTTCAGTGTTTTAGAGTAAGGGGAAATTACTCCTGGTTTGAAAGGATAATGTAAATAGGTATAAATCTCTCTCTCCTTTCCTCTGGTAATTCTGTCTAGGTCACACTGTAGAGCTTTTCCAGTACATGCTTAACTGTGACCTTGTGTTTCTTCTGTGTCTTTTCTTGTACTTACATAGATGTTGTGTATGTCTGGAGGATTCCACTTGTAAGTGATCAAAGTTAAACCTGTGCAGAAACTGGAGCTCAAATCGCTTCAAAGTGGATTAAGCTAAATAATGAGAATACATCACTGGAGAATAATCTTTTAGTGAATAGCAGGGAGTTTTGGGCAGAATGTAAGTTGTTGTAACCTGATAAGACACGGGGAAAGGTGTTAAAGAGCATTCTAATGGTGAATATAATTTATTAATACTGTTGCATTTATGTTCTGTTCTTTTTCCAGTTCTTTTTGGTTTGGTTTTTTTTTTTTTTTTTTTTCTTTCTGTCAGGTTCTGTAGTGCTAGGATGAATTTGGTGCTAGGAAGTTTCTCAGTACAGATAAGTCTATTCTCCTGATCCTGCCTCTTCTTTATGTTTCTGTTGGAGTAGTAGAAAAGCGTGAGAAGCCCGTACTCCTTACTCTCCCAATGGCATTTCCAATCAGTGAGTCAGATTCCTTTGTCAGTATTGGCTGTGTTCCCACAATTACTGTGTGGGCTAGGGAATGATTAGTGTCTTGTCTTCCAAGGGGAAGAGGAGGAAGAGGGTCCCGTAGGGAATTAGTAGCAGAGTAGGGTATAAATCTGAGATATTCTTAACTAA
The DNA here is from genome assembly GCA_018697195.1 of Certhia americana. Taxonomy (NCBI): domain Eukaryota; kingdom Metazoa; phylum Chordata; class Aves; order Passeriformes; family Certhiidae; genus Certhia; species Certhia americana. Next base: position 41,733,364 of record CM031861.1, read on the forward strand.
TTTTGGGCATTAATACCATACATACTCTAAATATGAAATTTAAGTATTCATCCAGAATGGGGTAGAGTTTTGTCTGATAAATTTTAAAAAGCCCTGTGGTAGGCAGAGCCATTTTCTTCCTCCAGAAGGTGATTTACTTGTTATTGCTGAGCTGTGACTCAGGCCTTTCCTTCTGAAGGGATAAATCATTCCTCACAGAGTAAATGTCACACAGAGATGTATCAGTGACTCCAGAAAAAGTTGCCCTTTTACAGCTTCCTGGTAACATTTCCCTTGCAGCGCTTGGGTAAATGCAATGACAAAATAAAGGGAGCATCTATCCCCTTCTTCTGCCCCTCTTCATCACAGTCTGTCAGTCCCACCTTGGGGCTGTTGCATCTTAAAGGGAATGACTCAGACCACTGGCAGAGCGGATAATGCCAAGCCAGAAGGACACTGGGCATGTATAAATCTCAGGTCTGGGGACAGGAGCCAATCAGGAACTCACTGTGTAATCACAGAGGCCGCACTCTGTGGTGGGGTACATCAGAACAACTGTCTTGGAGTTCAGGGGACTAAGGCTAATCAATAATTCTTGATAAATGAATGGTGTAGGAAGCAGGTAGTTCAGGGAAGGTTACAAGGTCAGAAGGTGGAAGGGCACAAGTACCTTATGTTTAGGTTTACGCTGTAAACCTAATAAATAATAAAATAATTAGAGAAATTATCTCTTAAAAAAAGAAGGAATTATTTATTATTGATCAAAAAATGTGTGGACAGCATATCAAGGGAGATGATTCTTTCCCTCTACTCAGCTCTGATGACACTCCACCAGGAGAATTGCATCCAGCTCTGGGGTCCCCAGCACAGAAAGGACATGGACCTGTTGAAGCAAGTCCAGAGGAGGCCACTGAGATGTTAAGAAGGATGAAGCACCTTTCCTATGAAGAAAGTCTGAAAGAATTGAGATGGTTGAGTGTGGTGAGGAGAAGGCTTTGGGGTGATCCAGTTGCAGCTTTCGAATACCTGAAGAGAACCTACAAGAAAGATGGAGAGGGACTTTTTACAAGGGCATGTAGTGATAGGACAGGGGAGAATGGTTTCAAACTGAGAGTAGATTTAGGCTAGATACTAGGAAAATATTCTTTACTATGAGGTTGGTGAGGCACTGGAACAGTGTTTGCCCAAAAAAATGGTGGGTGCCTCATCCCTGAAAATGTTCAAGGCCAGGCTAGATGGATTTGGGAGCAATCTAGTCTAGTGGAAGATGACCTTGTCCATGGCAGGGGGGTTGAACTAAATGATCTTTAAGGTCCCTTCCAACCCAAACTATTCTATGATTCTTTGATGTACCATCCTCATCACTGTCATAGTTCCTGATTTTATTAATGGAAGCAGATTTATATGAAAGGATCTATCTAGGCTGGGGAGTTGAAAATGGTATCTTTACATTTTCTCATGTAGGTCTTCGCTATGAATATAGTTACCTTAGCTGGCAATGACTGATTACTCTTTTCTTCAGACAGCAAAATTAAGTGGTGGATTTCAGGCCTGCTGTGAATAGGAAGAGGTAGGTGGTCTCATTAGAGGTCCTTGTCTCCTTCCCTGTGGTTACTTCAGAGGGGCTCAGGCACTGCATAGCTGGCCATTTCTCCTTAATTTCTTTAGATCCCCAAAAAAGCAAGTGTAGGAATATTAAATGCAGGCAAAATCCAGATTGAGGATGCCCTCTCAGTTCTTTTCTCTGAAATCTGCAAAAATAAGCAACTAAAGGCTTAATATTAAGAATGAGAATCTGTAGAGGAGTTGTACAAATATGTGGACAGGTAGTATGGTGGCAGAAATTGCTGCAGAACTCCATAGTTCATCTGCAAAGAGGCCTTGATTTATCTTTCAAGGAGCAGACCAAAACTGGATCACATGAAGCTTCAGAGTAATGTAAATAAGTTAAGGCCAAATATGGTGGAGTATATTCATATGTTTAATAAGATTGATCATCAGTGGGATTTTGCTGGAAGGAGGGAGAAAGGAGGAGATTTCAGAGCTGTGAGAAAACTCACATAACTCTTGAGATAACAGGAGTGTTGTAATAGAATGAAAAGTAGTCATACGAATATTTTGTCTGACTGTACTTCAGTTTCCAAAAACTGAACACATTTCAAATTGTAATATTAAACACTTTTCTTAGCAGCAAATGAAGTGTACAGCCAAAATGCTGCAGGCATAGCAGCTGGAATGAGAACTTGGATCCAGAGATGTTTTAAAATGGAACATGCCCCAAAGTACCCCTTTTAAGCACTGCAAGACCAACCCTACAAGAAATGGAAGAATGGACCTTGACACTGTCCCTACAAAATATTCTCTCCTTGTACCTAAACGGTGTCTTCCAGTTTTGTGCAGGTCTAGTGATTTCAGCTGAGTAACTTCTAGAATTGAATATGCTTCAGCACCCTGTGTTTTCAGAATTTTTCAAAGTTTTGTTTCTGGGGACTTGTAGAGGTCAATGAAAGAGAAATGTGAGCAATTTTTCTCAGGAATCTTGAATAACAGCCCTTTAAGGCCATGTTATTGCTGCAGTAAATTCCCAAGGTTTAAAATTTCTCTCATCTTTAAAATGCTTCATGATGTCCCAGCCGAATTAGTGAGGCCTGTATCTTTCTGTTTTCTCTGCTGAGATAGCTTAGAACTTCTCTTTCTTCTCTTTTTCCAAAGCTGGAACTACTGGCATAAGCGTGTTTACCTGATCGGCACCAGTGATTGGAATAGCCTTAAATGTTTCAATTTCCTATTTCCTTGCTCTTCAGCTGTTGTATTTTATTGCTTAAAACGTTGAAGAAAAGCAGTGGTGTAAGAGAGTTCAGAAAGTTTTGTTGCATTGATGAAATGTTAGACGCACTCTCCTCTTCTTGCCCTCATTGATAAGAATCCAGGAAAAAGTAGAACCATTTAATAAATAAGCTAGATACTAAACTTGGTTTGTACAGAGAAATGTGAATCAGGAGTTAAAGATCTGTGAAAGCACCTCATCCATTTCCCTGCCTGTGCTTTGTATGGCACAAAGTTAAGACAGCAGTCCTTATGATGCATTTTCTGCTGGTGTATGCACCATGTGAAGAAAAAATGCTTCAGTTGTGTGCATGTGTGTGTGCATATGTGTGGGCAGCTGGCTCCTTAGGTATTCATTGGAGATTGCTGTCGATGTTCCTCTTTTTATTAGCTTTTGCCAAGTACTTCCACTTTTCCTAAGGACAGCAGGGTTTATGGCAGTGATATTTCTCACAGTGTCAGAGAACAAATATTAGGCTAATCACAGACTTTCTGGTAATATAAGTTGCAAAGAAGCAGTCTGGTTTTGAGGAAGTCCTGCTTGGGAGTGTTAAGTCTCCTGTTGGATAAGCAGCCTGGAGAATTTGGTACACTTCATGGACTCTAGGAAGGTTAAGAATTTGTCTTAAATGATGGAGGCAGAGAGGGGAGAGATCTAATTCCAATTACTATTTTTCTTCCTAATCAATAATTCAGACTCTTATATTTAGGGTTTCATCTTAAGAGGAGATAAGCACCCTGAACTCCACTAGCATCAGAAAGCATTTGAGGTGTTTGGTCTCCTATTGAATGAACCCCCAGAAAACAAATACTTTCCAAACAGACTTTTTCCCATGGAAGGGGGGTTGGTTGGGAAAGGAAACAAAAAACCTGTTCTCCCTAGTCCACTTCCTTTCCCTTTTTGTTATTTCTTTTTTTTTTTTTCCCCAAGATTAAGAAAATCTCTTCCCTTTGGCCTCATGTGGAGCATGATCTCCCAAAGGGAAGTGAAGAAGGGAAAGGGATGGTAATATATTTGTTTTTCTGAGGGAAAAGACATTGATTCTACCCTAAAGTCAGGCATGTCCCCAGTGTTAGAACTAGGCTGCAGGACAAAATCTCTTTGGACAATAAAGGTCTAGGTTCACTTCTGCTAGGACAACTGAGTGTCATATCCAACCCTGTCTCAGTTATTCCAAGGTCTTACAATTTGTTTATTCTGAAGACTTGCCTAGGATAACATATATATCTTTGAGATAACATATAAATACATTGCATACAGTATCTAGCATGTGGTTTGTACATATGCATATTCTGGGGGAAGGTGCTGTCAGTCCTACCACTGTTAGGATGAAATTAGTGTAGAACCTAAAATCTTATATTCTAGGAAAAAACAGGGCGCGAACACATAAAAAATAAAGGGTAGGGTATCTTTTGGCAGCATAGAAGTAATTATAAGCTGATGGACTAGTCACCTTCATTTAGAAGCAACGTCTAGGTTTGAGAGGAAGAAGAAAGGAAAGTCCTTTGCATAAGGCAGTCTGAAGAGTAGTCTGCCTCATTTTGGCAGGAGCACAGGCTCTATGTTTTTAGAACATTAAAACAATGATTAAATTAGGTCACAGATTCTACTAATTCAGCCCTGGTCAGTGTCCCCACTTCTAATAACAATTAAATGCTTATCTCTTCCTCTCACATACATTAAATTAATCAGCCATGAGCTAAAAGTAATACAGTGCTTTGGCTTAGACCCACCACATTTTCCTTGTAGCTTGGACCTCTGCTGGCTCAGTACATGTGCAGAGCACTGAGAATATCTGTAGCAAAAGCCAGTATAGTGTTTCTGAACAAATGTACTACTGTAGTACTCAATCGAACCATTTCAGTGAGAGGTCACTAGAGGAGGGGGGATGTTTTGGTATAATATTCAGCTAGGGAAATTATAATGATTTCTCTTTCAGCAGCATGTATGTGTTGAGCCTGATACTATCCATCTGCTCAGTAAGAGACAATCCTTGAGCTAAAAAGTGTAAACCTGCAGAGCAAATAGGTATTAGAGGAGGAGAAAGACAGGTCATTTAGAGATGCAGAAAAAGTAGAAGGTACTTGTCTGTCCCAGTGTATATCCCAACCACTTGTTAGCCTTGTGTCTCAGAGTTACTGAAAAAAACATCAGCTGAAGGTCAAATAGGTTTGAGAGTAAATGTGTTTCAGGACTAAGATTTTCTAAGGCATAGCTGTATATTCTGGTAGAGACAAACATATTGCCACACACTTCCTAATCTAAATCATCCAGATGTGAGGAATTTCTTCAAGATGATTGACAGAACTGGACTCTTGATGCTCAGGAGTTTCATTTGACTTTTGTTGGTGTAGCACCACACCTGAGTTAAGATGACTACACTGTTTCTTGGCAGAACTAGCTCACATCTGGCCAGCTTGCAACTTAGGGTTGCCTGTTGATGAACAGGTAAATGTGTCCTCAGTTTCTATTAGCTCTGTTCCCCTTTGTGAAGCTGCACACACCATTTGAGAGGCAGCTATGGTATCTTTGTGTGTAGATGTTAGATGAAGACTTCCAAGACTTCCAGATCTGTCACTTTCTATATAGCTTTGGGCATGCCTTACAACCCACCCTCTTTATTTTTTTCATTTTTGGTCTATGAAGTTGAACTAACACATGCACTCTCAGATGCTTTGATGGTTAATTTGCTTGCAAAACCCACTAAGTAGAGCTATGAAGATCTGTACATAAAGAAGAACAGTTAGTAAATTGTTTTCTTGGTGAAGCCTTGGTGCTTCAAAACTTCAAAAACCAAAATGTTTTGAAGCATCTTCATAGTTCTAAATTACAGTACTTGTTATTCTTTGTCATCCTTTTCCTTAAGAAGGGCCTTCACTAGAAATTCAGGGTGTGATGTGTTGCAATTAAGATGTATCAAAATATTGTTATGACATACAAGCCTGGAAGCTGCAGGTGAAATTGCAGACCTTCTTCAAGGGATAAGTGTGGTACTCAAAAGTAAAGCTAAAAGAAGCCATGTTGAAAAAGGCTCACTGTTTTATTTACTGTCTTTACACAGCACAGAGTTTTCTGCTGCATAACTGAGTCAAGCTTGAATTTTCCTTGCCCTAGGACACAGCCTCTCCTTACTGGTGGGATAGTCTATCTCATTTAAAATGCTTTTGGGAAGTCTTCAGACTACATATGCTCCTATGCATCTAAGGAAAAAAACCTACTATAACTTTGAATGCTATAAAACTAATGAGAAAGATATAAATATGTGCCACAAGTAAGTGTTGAAGTGTACTACTCAGGAGTGTGGGTTAGGGAAGATTACCCTGCTTTGTCTGCCTTTGTGATACTATCCTCTCAATTTTATGTGCCTTAAAACTGCTGTGAAGATGTAGTTTTGCTTAGTGTTTTTTCCTGATTGGAAACAACATTACTACCTCCTTCGACAGTATGTTGCTATTTGTACTCTCAAGCCAAGGAAGCAGCGACTTATAGCTGTGAAATAGAGTTAAGCTGATAGAACTGCTGTTTTAATGAGAGGAAATGAGTTTTCCAGGGGCAAAAAGGTGAAAAAAAAGCTGTTTTCCATGTGTAACATATATAGGTCTGTAGGAAGTACTTGCTGTAGTGTTGATTTGTAAGCGATGGACTGAGTTGGATTTGAGGATAAAAGAAATTTGAAGTGATGAATGCAGGATAAGAGTCAGTGGTGGCTGGAGGGTGTAAGCTGAGGTTGGGCCAAACCCACGCGTGCTAGCGGTACCCTGGCTGCCATCATTGGGCGAGAGCAAGGACACTGCTGGTAGGCAGGGGTGATGGATGGCCCCAGGGAGTTCGTGTAACAGAAGTAGTTTTGTGATATAGGGTGCACACTGCAAGCAATTACAATTTGAATAAGTTACCAATGGAAGGAGTTAGGGGACTGGAAAGCAGCTTTATTAGCCCCCTGAAGCTATGTTCACAGCATTTTAAAAAAGTTTATATATTGCTATGAACTGCAATCATGGTGACAAATGCTGGTGCCCAGAGAGTTTGTGATCACAGCCTCTTTAGCGGGCAGTGCTTTACCAGAACAATTCAGAGCAACAATCCACATATATTCAAAATAAAATGAGTGAGGAAGATGAAGTGCAAAACCCTGGACAAGGGCAAACCTTGAAATAAATCCTGTCTCAGGTCTTCTTACTGTGTTCTTTGGCTTTGCTGTCACATGAAACAAACATTCCTGCTGCTGTCTATCCCTTTTTGTGGTCTGATATGGTCATTTAATTCTAGCTAAGCTGAATGAACAGGGGGAAAAACCTGGGGGAAAAGATTTCCGACAAAAACTGGTCCAAATCAGGGTTACATATTCAGGGGAAGCAATGGGGAAACACCAACCAGTAAGCAAAACACTAATGATGGCTTTGCACCACCTTTGTGCCTCCAGGTTTTAAAACACCTCGGTGGAGGGGTGGCAAGACTGCCTTGTGTATTTTGATCTAGCAGCTGCTCAATTTGGGGGGTCTGTTGATTATGGTTTGACCCAGGAGCCATGTCCTCTCTTTTCATCTGCACCTCCTTTGGAGCATCACTCACTGCAGCTTGTGAAAGGGCAGCAGAGTGACACATGCATTATTTATATCTCCCAGGGTTCTCTATTGTAAGAAGTCTATAGCAGGGCTAAGGTAGAGCTTATCAAAACATTCAGCAAAATATATTTTTGAAAAATTTATTTAATGAAATTCAGTTTCTCTCAAGGGGAGGTAAGCAAACAAGAAAAAATTCTAATTTTACATGTCTAAATTTGAATGCTTAGTTTTATTTTTCTAGCAGCAGCCTCAAAAGGCCACTTAATACATTTCAGCAATGAAAAAAATTTCTCTGAAGTTTCGACCTTTCTCTAAATCTCAAACAATGAAATAAAGAAATAACTGTCTTTAAACAAGATCATGCTCTAAAATAGCAAAATCTGCCCTGATGATTTAGTTGGATCATAGAATAGCCCAGATTGGAAGGGATCTTGAAAGATCATCTGATTGTTAGGCTTTTTCCTTCCCCAAGTTTTCTCAAAACTAATGTCCACCGCCACAGCTAAACATACCACAACTGGTGGTTAACTATTTCAAAGAAGGCCCTTTTTACTTTAAATCTTTAAAAATCCAGTGGTACTTTTTCTGGAAGTCTTGGAGTTTTCACCCCAGAGTCTTAATTTCTAACTCAGGTGATTCAATTCTTATTCTGCATTTCCCCTTCTGTTTCAATTGATTACACTTCAGTTTGTATGCCTGTCTTAAATAATCTGCAGACTGCATTTAAGAAGCCTCTACACTCTAAAAAAGGTGGCTGCATATCAGGGATGGGAACAGTGATTTGATTGTTTTCAAGTAAAATTCTTGGAGATCCCTGGCATTGAAATTGATAGGTAAGCAGAGTTCTGTGAAATTATTGCTTAGTAGCAAAGCCTTATCAAGTTTATCTAATCTTAGATTTATATAATCTCAAGATTTGTTTATCTCTGTTTCCTCAGTTTCCTGAATCTCTTTTTCTCTCTTTGGCATTTTATAGTATACTTTGTAAGTATAACTACTTGGAAAGAACGTGGCTGAGAATCTTAAATGATACATTATTTGTTTTGTAAAATACTATATTTACACCTATTTGGAATCCATTTTCTTTTTCTTGCTGTCTAAGGGGAGAAGCTAAAGCAGTAACTCCTTTATCTTCCTTCTTTTCCTTTCCCAATCAGCTCCCAGGAATCACTGCACAAAGTGTGCCTGGGGGAGACACAGGCCTGTTTTAATACCGACATAGGAAGATTTTTTTCTGTGATAATTTCTATCTTGGCGTGGACAGACTATATCTGAATTTATCCTTCTGTGAAAGAGATATGACAATAGCTACCTTATGGCGATTTTAAAATTTGTTATCATGTATTGTTTCCACAACACTGTGGCTGTTTAACGTTCTTTTCTTATAATTAGAAAATACAGTCAGTGACTTGAAACATACAAATTTGCTGATGTGACTTACAGATACGATACCTTATTTGTTTTCAAAGAGATTAAGCAGTATGTGAATGTAAAGGTTCATTTTTCCCATTGATGGACAAATTGGTGTGTATTTCTGAGGGTGCTGCCTGCGGCAGTGACTGAGGGGCTCTCACGGCCGCTCTGTGCTCTGAGGCCGTGGCTGCCGGCCCGTGGGGACAACACTGCTGTGGGACAGCGTTTGCAGTGCAGCATTGCGTGCCAGGCACTGGCTTTGTGACACCTGCTAAGAAAACACCAGTTAACGCTTCTTGCCTGAAAATGGCTGGTAAGGCCTCTGACATTGTCGGGCACAGGGAAGAGCAGGAAAGCTGTTCGAGTGTGGTGGTGTCACCTCCCGAAGAAGCCGGCTCAGGTCCGTGAGGTGAGGAGGCACTGCAGTTGGGCCAGCTGTACGTGCGCCCAACACGCAGAGGACAAACCAGCGGCCGATGCACTAACTGAGAACAAGTTCATTTAGATTGAAAAAAATGTTAATAAGCGCTTTGAAACACTGAGAGTCTTATGAGGGACCGCCTGCCTGGAATGAGCATTTACCATATGGTGCCTTTGGAAGCTAATACTGATTCTCATTATTTTAAATGATTACAAACATTGCAGGTGTTTTGTAATAATCTCTATTGTCTAATTAGAACACTTTCAAAACTGCCTTGTTCTGCCTGCTAACGAATATTGATTTGAACAGCTGAGTTTTTCTTGTATGAGTGAGGTGGTTGTGCTAGGTGCCATTTTGTAGTCTCTTTTGCTGTGTAATTAATCCAGGAAGAAGAGATTAGAACTGAGTGAGTAGATGTCCTGATTCACCTAGAGGTGTGATTAGCCTTGCTAGAGGATATACAGCTTGCACCAAAGTTTCCCATTGCATGATATACTTAGGAAATTTTTCTGGTGGTGGTGTTTTGGGCACTGAAAAAAAAAGAAAAAAGTAGTGAAACTTGTTGCAGAAAAGTTAAGCAGAAATATTTATATAGGAATGAGATAATGGAGTTTGCACATTTCTGTTGTTGCTGACACAGTTATTATTTCTGTAATTGCTGTTGCACAGTCATTCCTTGAAATGTACTTCATGATAACAGGATAAACTTCATGATCAGATAGCCCTGGTGAAGGCCACTAACAGAGGTGGTGGAAGTGCCTTTTTTCCCTTCCCTTTTGTAGTTGATACTGATACCAAAATCATCCCAGATAGAAACTTTCTAACACAGTTTTGAGTATTAGAAAGCAGGCATTCTTTATTACAGTGTGCTGGTCACTTACAGGATCCTTCATCTAATCAAGTGGCTGGAGCACTGGGTAAACAGAGTGTTTATCATACACACTGATTACAGATTCATTAGCTATCCCCCCCATACTAGATATATATGTGTCACTTTATTTTACATAGTGGCACACCTTATTGAAAGTCCTTATGTGGTTCTTTGGGGTCTGTCTTCCATGTCCAGTGTCCTTCTTAGGTGGCTGTTCCTTGACCCCTGCTTTTGAGTAAGCACAACATTGTTGTTTTGCATAACTTCTGCTATGTGGGCCTTGCAGAGCTGAGCTGGCAACCTGCTTGCATTTTGCATGACTTCTGTTTGCCCAGGTTATGTCCTTTATCTACTTCTCCAAGGCTGTGCTGTTCTGTTCTACTGTCCTTATCAATACTGCTTCTGACAACGTGGATTCAAAGAATCAAGATAGACTAGAAGAAAGGCTTAAAAGAGTAGTTGAGAAGCTGGACTTTTTTTTTTTTTTTTTGTGGGAGTAAACATGAGACACCTTGGTGTAACCTGAAGAGACTCCTTTATCTATTTTCATTAAGTAAATATGCTGCGTGTTAATGTGGCAGCTTCCTGCCACAAATAAGATCATGCTTGTATTTAAAAAGGGAAAGAATGCATGTACTATGAGCCCTTTGAATTCTTGGCCTCTCTAGTTTGTAGGGAGTTAGAAATGCAGCTTTCATGCATCTTAAAAAGATTTCTGATAAAAGGTGAATGTAGATCACCATTAGTGTTTGTGGGCTTGTGAAACTTCAGCATGAAAATTCCAACCTTAAATGTCAAGCATAAATAGATATGGCATCTAGGGATAAAAGGGTAGGGATATCATTGATAACCTTTCTTTTTCTATAGGTTTATGTATTTCAGTGAGTATTATAGTATGAGAAAGCAGTGTAGACTGTTAAGTTGTTGCTTTTTTGAGGTTTTGGAGTGTAATAGACACATATTCTTCCCCACACCTTCTTTGAGAGGCTCATTTTCACAGCTCAATAGAACATACACAAAACAATGATTGATGTTCATATTTTCAGAGTTGCCAAGTGTTGTTCATATTCGTGCTTTGATACATGCATTTTTGATGGGTCTTTCATGGTTTCCTCTGTGTCAGAGAAGATACCAAGAAGAAAAATGAGGCACTGTTCCATAAATTAGCAGGTTGCCTAGGGTTTGGGGTATTGTCCAGACTTGTCTGTACTGCTTTTCTTATCTAACTTTAATAACCATTTCTGAGTCCCTAGTAAACAATATTATATTTATGGTGGAGTTTGTATTTCACCATGAAAAACTAAGTGCAAGGCTGTTGAAGCAGACTATGGAAGGAAATTTTGTTCTCCGATGAAAAGTTATCAGCAGTTCATTTACTTTACCAGTTTACTTTTCAACAAGGAAAACTCTGTGTACTGGGACAGCCTTCAGGGAGTATTGCCTCTGTACTGGGATATCTAATATCTCTTATCTTCTGGTAGACAGAACGGTGCACTGAGACCCAAGTCAGTCAGGGCTGACTCACCAACAGCAGTAAAACAGTTGGGGTCCTGGCACTAATTGATGATGTTTCATGTGTTTATACAGGTCAACAGTAACTGAAGTAGTTACAGAGAAAGAGGGGTGGAAATATCAAGGATGTGTGTTTAAATTCAGTAGTGGCACCTGATAAGGGAGAAAAGAAAATCATTTTTCCTTCTTGGTTTGGGTAAATGCTTATTTTTAGTTAATTTTTTAGTGGTTTTCATAAATGGAACGGGTTTAGACAATTGGTTGGAGAGAGTTTGAAGGACTTGAAGAATGAGGAAGATTTTTGTCTCAGTCGTAGAGAGCAGAACAACATGCCTTAAGCTCCAAGAAATTAGAAACACAGTTTGGTAAAGTTACCTCTCTAAACAGCCTTATTCCCCAGGTGCATAATGTTGACATATCTAACAGAGCAGAGGCTCCAGGACGGTGCTATTGGTGCCATTTGTCTCCACACCATTGTTTCAATCCAGATTAGGTGAATAGGAAATAGAAGATGGCTCTTGCTGATGAATGCTTGGTGACAGCCTTTAAGTTGGTGATCAGTTTGCAGGGTTTCAGTTCTTATTTTTGGGCTGCAGATTCATTAAAGTTTTTTCAGACTGCTGGGACCAAGATAAGCCTGAGAAAATATTGAAATGTTCACGTTTTTCTGAAATTAAATCATGTATCCTCCTACAATTTTAAAGACTTCTGGGAGAATGGGATGAGTATGAAACTGTATTTGTAGCCACTATACCACTTAATTTACTGCCTTGGCTAGATCAGTCCATATTTTAAAATTTTTAGTTTATAGTTACATTGAGCTTGTTAGCAAAGTAATTATTTCATTCATTTAATGCAAATTCCTTAATAGTGTGTATAGAGCTGTACAAAACTTAATAGCTGCATCTCCTCTAGAAGTTTTGTGTCTTTTCCCTCTTACTGCAGAAAGGATAACAAATTCTGTTTTTCTGAGAAGTGAATGAACAACCAAATCAGAACTTAGTTTGAAATTTGCTTCAGACTTGTCCCGAGGTTGGGAAGGTATATGTGATTTTCTTCTATTATCCTGAGTCTTTGCACGCATGGATGCTGGCCAAAAAGGCTTTTCATGTGGTATACTTTAACTGAATTGATCCATCAAGTTCAGGGAATTCCCCCTCTATTTTATTCAGGACTGTTCTCAGGAAATTCTCAGACTGATTTTTGTACAGTGTGGAGGATTTCAGCTGAACAAGTGGAACAAAATGATCTCTTTTTCTTTTTTTTTTCTCTCTTATTTAGTTGCTTCAGAAGTGTCAGTCTTGTTTCAGAACAGGGAAATTTTAAACTGACACTTGATTATTTTGCACATTCTTTTAATGACTGTTAGTTTAAAGCATTGTAGTTGAGAGTTCCAAATATAACTCTACTATGAAATCCTTCAAGATACCTACTTCTCAAGTTTGGCAGTAGCATACTACTTAAGATGTATGTGAAATTATGTAGGTAAAATGTTGGACGGTGTTTTATGCCCTGAACTGACACTGAGAATGTATCTGATAGAGCCAGAGACTGCTGTTCTTTTCACTTGGGTGTAAGGGTGATGCTAATTTTTCCTTGGTTTAGGAGGTGGAGGAAAGGAAAGTGAAAATTACAGTATAGGTATATTTAAAAGTTGAAATGTGAAAAAGCCAGATTTTTTTTTTGTTTTTTTTTTCTGGTGGTTTCCATTGAAAAAAAATCTGATATGATATATATGTTTTTATGTTTTGCTCATGTTTGAAACCCTGAAAGCTAAGAGCTCAGAAGGTCAAGAGCACTTTTTAAATGGCTGGTTGGGGATAGGTGTAGAACCATGCAAGAGCTAGGGGCTTCAAAGAGGCAAAAGCATTTCCAGATCTGTGGTCAGATAGGAGTCACTGTGAGGTGAACCTGACAGTGACTCTTGTGAAGGGAGATCCTCAGACCATAAACCTGGAGTACAACATTTTTTATTCCAGTGGAACAAACAAGAAGGATGGAGAAGACAGCTTTTGCTGTGGATGATGATTTTTTGTAAAAACTGTGTAAGAAATGTGAGAAGTATAGGAAAAAATGGTTGCCCATGAGCCGCCACTTTCATTGCTGCAAGATAAAAGCCAGCTGTGAAGGGGATCAGCGCTGTAAAATGAAGCTTTTCTCACAGTAGCACTATTGGACTATTATATAAGAGTATTTAGGAGTATTCTGTTGCCCAAGACAACATGTAAGTGTGGGACAGCACCCAGTGGAAAGATATGGACGCATACTGATCCTGTGTTTGTGGGTGTGTAATATAAATCTATCTCTATATATTTATATGTATGTCTCCCTCTCTCTCCATTTGGCTTCGGCTTCTGAGACACAGTCCTCTTCATCTCCTTGTCAGCATCCTCCATTTTCCTTTCTCTTCCTTTGTTATGTAACTAAAGTCTAGAACAAAATGTCTGTAAAACTAAGCTCCCAGTTGGAAAAGGCTATCAATTAATGCCTCTCATATCTCTCCTCTAAATCCCAAATTAGGGGAGCCTTGTCTCTTTTGGCTCAGATTAGGTTTTAATTCTGGCCATTTGATAAACCCCTATCATGATATTTGTTGTGGTGTGGGACTTTGCTATGGAAGAATGTGTCTAAATTTTTTTTCAAAGGAGAGAGGGATTAATGGCCATATTTTGGGTGAGAGTCAGCAAATGGGCTTTGATGGAGTGGGGCTGCTGCAGGCAGGGTTTGCCAGAGGTGCCAAGGCCATGTGACGGCTCCCAGCACAGGCACAGAAGCCTGCCTGCCCTGACAGTGTGGCCAGGGGCAAGCTTGGCTCCACACATCTGGAGATGGCTGCATTTCAGTCTGCTTTGGAACCACAGACGTTTTACAGAACACTCAGCTCAAAGGGGGAAATTAGTGTCATGGGGGCTGTTTTCTTTATGGGAAAAGACTTGGTTGGATAGAGCAGCTAATAAAGATTTTAATATATTTTCTCAGCATAACCCACATATTTCAGCTGCCTGGATGGGGTCTTTATTTCAGAGGTGAATGACTGACTTCCAGGGGGTTGAGAAATTGCAAGGTTTTCTGGAAGGTGAGATATTTGATTTTTAAAATCTAATGTTAACTTTTTAGGGCGTGACTGTGGCTGGGTGAATAAAAGGCATTAGTTTTGCAGACGGGAAGATTTTCCCCTGCCTGAGCTGTTGAGCCTATTGATACAGCACTCAGTTGTAATGCTGTCAAGGGACATTTACCACTGTAACTTGTCTGCCATTACTTTGACCTTGATATTCAACCTTTTTTTTTTTTTTTTAATGTTGTTAATACTATTATTTGTATGTGAATTAGGCACTGGTGACTGGTCTGTGATGAACATAACTGGAGATTGGAGCCTTTCTGTCTAGACCTCATCAGAAGCATAGCATCCTTCCCCTGTCAACCACTGCTGTTCCCCACTGTGAGGAGCAGAGGCTCCACTGCTTTTGCTAAGAGTGCACGCTGATTCTGCATCTGACTTCTACAAATATTTCTGTAGAATATTCCCTCCTTATTACTGGAGAAAATCAAGTGTCAGCCTGTGAGACTACCTTGTAGTTTTCCCCTGCCTTCACTATGTACTTGCCATATTTGTTGCAAGTGATTGCTAAAATTTCTGGACCTATTAGTCTGTACTGAAGTCATTACAACTGCTATACCCTGATAAACTCAGCTGGGGAGGTTCTCATGAAATGGAAGAAGACTACTTATTACATAGCATGGTTTCTGTGCCTATGGTTAAAGCTTTAGAGAAGGTATCTTAGCTAAGGAATGAGAGTCAACAATAGACGTAGGTTTGGTTAAGAATGCAAAGTGACCTAACTCATATTGGGTTGTGCCACCCTCTTGAAAAAAATGGTGTAATAACTCAGTCTTGTGCGACGTAGACTGACTCCTGCTACAGGGCAGGGCTTAAGACCCTGGTGCTGGGGCTGTGCTGTCTGGAGTAGCAACACACCACTGAATGGGGCTACTGGAGCTATGAAAAGGGATTGTCTTCCTTTTTAGCTGATTTGTAGTGTGGGAGGGCAGCCAGAGCTGGGACTTGTAGGAGGTCATGTTGGGGGTTTATAAGTCTCTCAGCTAAGAGTACACAGTGTTCAAGGGGTTCTCCCAGATTTGAGTTTTGGAGCCTTTTCCTGTTAGGGTTGGACACTGATACTGGGGTTCACTTTTAGACTTCCTTAGGCTAGACACTACAGGTGTGTTGGAGATCTAAGTACACTAATGAGCCCTAATATCCCTGATGAGCCTTAGTTGGGGCCCACACCTGTGGGTCCAGGAATTCTATTTAAGCTCAGCATTGGAGCTTTGATCTGTTTTTCTGAGATATGATGGAGAAGGGTTACTGAGTTTTGGTTAGCTGCAGCAATGCCAGTGCCTAGCCATAGAATAATGTGATCTGGACTTCAGCTTGTGGCCGTTGACTGCCTGGCTTGACTTTTGGCCCAAATTCATCACCATGGTTATGCCTCACAATTGTAAGACCTTATCTTAGCTCTAGCATATGGATTGATTTCCCAATTTGACTTTGGAACTGCCTTGTCATTATGATACTACTTTAAGATCTGGACTCTTGGTTGCATTTGGCTGCCGTCTCCAAGTTTGTCTTCTTTATGTACTATGGGACAGACCCTGGCCAGTAAGTCTCTGGTCTTGCTGGTGACATTATTCCCCTCAGCTCCCTCCCCTGAGGAAAGGCGGTCCTGCAGCGTCCCCAGACACCGAGTGAGAATCCACAGGAATCCCTGGTTTACTGTTAAAATCATTATCTTTAGGATTTCTTGTGATAAGGTGGGAATTATGATTCTTAGAAGGTAGGATTTAGAGTTGAAACCTATAAGGCTTTCCTGAGCCAAGGGAATGTGGTGAATCTGCAGGGTTTTGAAGCTGAAAATAATGTAATGACCAGGCTAGGGTGAAGAAGTAAGTGCTGTGGAGTACCTTTCTTCTCCCTTCCCCAAAGGGCTGTATAGGATGTTTGGAGACTTGGGTCTGAAGGGTTTCAGGGTATAATCAGTTGCCTGCACTTATTGTCTGGGTATTCTTACGATTTAGGACCCTAGGACAAATCTTAAGGGAGAGATTAGGAGTGTAGAAGCCCAGCCAGGCTATCTGCCACACTTTTTATTTAATGATTTAAATTCCAGACTGGATTTAATCTTGAGGTCAGGAAGTGTTGTTAGACTGCCTAGGTCAATTACATTCACATTTTCTGTCGCATGCAACTAAGGTGAGGTATCTTGACTCTTAAACTCTTTTCCTGCTGCTGTAGTTATCTACTAAGTAACGAAACTGCGGAATGGAAGTATAGTTTGTATTTGGCTACCAGTTTTCTATTTGACCAGAAGTTGCTTATCTCAAACTTTTGTGAATTCCTTCTTTCTAGATAGCAAACTAGAGGAATGGTAGATTTGTCACTGTTGTTTTTATACTGCACATTTGTCTAGTGAGATGGAGCTTATTGTGGACAGCTGTAAATTACTGTCCACAATATGTATATATATGTAAGAAAAGAATAAAGCACAAGTAAGGAACTGGTAATATTGCTGCTATAGTGCTATGGAGACTTGGTGTCTAAGAATTTGACTATAATAAACTGTCTTATTTTATGGTAGTGGATGAGGGCTAGACTTGAATTTGTAGCTATGTGATAAAAGTTATAAGAATAACATAACTGGCTACTGAGTTGGATACATTTCTTATCTACTTGAGCATCTGTCTTATTTTTTTGACCCTACCTGGAGCAGAAGAGATCTGTCTGGGCTGAACTGGGGTAGAAGGACAAGCAAGCTGAATTTGGCTCATCCACAGCAGCTTCAACATTTTTCTTCCTGTCATCAGATGCTTGGCCCTCCTGCTGTTAGCAGTACTTGAACATCTATCTGTACATATGCAATCTCCCAGGCACACTTTGGAGAAGATCTTATTTACTCTTATGAGACTGAAACCACATCAAATGTATCACTGCCCTTTCCTCATTTAATGGGAGGCAGCAGCCTCCATCCTCTTATTGATGGATAAGAGGACTTGCTTGCAGAACAGAAACATGTAATCACAGATTTCCCCAGATTTCGTGTCTGCAAAGACAAGTGTAGATAGAACTTCTGTAATGAAGGAAATTAATATGGTGTACATCTCCTAATTCTTGTTGATTTTCATTTTTTATTTCATACCTCTTGGTTTACTAGCACAGTAACCCTGCAACCTGTGTGACTTTGCTATTAGATATAATTATGGATAAATGTTTAGTGTATTAAAAAAAGTGCAAAAAATGCAATTGTCTAACTATAGGTAGTCTGTATGTATAAATTCTGAGAGCATAGTTCAGTTACTATATGAATACTTGGTTTCTGTTCATCTCTACCTATATTTCTTTAATAATTCTTTCCCTCCACTCTGTTCTGTGGTGTTTTTAGAGCTGGCATGGGTCACAACCTTGGAGAAGCATCAGCAAGATCTGTCCCAGTAAAAAATCTTTGTTGTTTCCTGAGCAGGATTTGTAGTAATTGAGGATTCAAAGTGCAGTAGTCGTGGGTAATGTTTGAATGCAATGCAGACAAGGAGTTACTTTTTTATGTTTTTCAGAAGTGTTCCTTCTCTTAATGGCCAATGTGAGCAGACTATGTATTGCCTGAATACAAAATTCAGCAGCAGAATTCCCTTTTCAGAGAGGGACAAAATGATTTGGTTATTTTTTAATGTGCAGACTAAGATAACAAAAATAGTTAACGGAGAAGGAGTCTACATTGTGCTTCTTCTTGGAAGATCACTCAGGATAAATACTATTCATTTGACAATCCAGTTTTGAAAGAATTGCAGTGCAAGAGAATGTGAGAAAGAATGCACAGGAATCTGAAAATGAGATAGTCCTCAATTCCTGCAGAACTGGCTGAATAGGAGTGATAAGAGAAAGGAAGGGACTACCTACCTATATTGAATTGCCTGTGTGAAAAACTAAAGAAAGCAAGCTAGCTGTCCTTGATAGAATCAAGATTGACAGCTTGCAGAGACAGAATGATGTTTGTTGCTTAATGTTTGTAGCTTAACAAAATTTAATGTTTTTCTGAATTTGCCTGCATTTAAAGTTTGATTTTACTTTTTGGTTGGTTTTTGTTTTTGTGGTTTTTTTTTTTTGGTTTTGTTTTGTTTTGTTTTGTTATTTCTGAAGTAAATGGAATTAATCAGTGAAACTCTTTAAAGTGAGAACATTTGCTGGAGAAGATTTGCAGGAGTGACTATAGAGCTGAATGGACATCCCTGAGCATCTGCCCTCTTCCAGCCACTTGCAATTCAGTCATGGCTGAAGTTCAGAGGGTTTGGGATTTTTAACTTGATTTTTAGGTGTGATGTTCTTGTGCCAGTAAAATGGGTATGGAAATGTCTTGAGAATTATCTTTGAAAGTTTTGTGGGCGGATTCTCTGGAGAGTGCCTTGTAAGACCTGATTAAAAAGGAAAGAAGACTGCACAGATTCCTACATTTCCATCACCATACTGAATTACAATATAATTTCCTAGTCATAAGGTAGAATTCTCAGGCTCTGAATGTGGCATGAGGTTGCAGAGAATGATAGTAGAATGAGTCTCTGGTGTAAACAAGTAGGAAAAGTTGTCAGGAAGATGGACTTAGTGAAGCGGCTAGGGATAGATTTAGAAGTGAAAAAAAAAAAGGAGAACATGCATGGACAGGAAAAGAAATTACGTGATCAGGTGAGAGAATAAAAAAGACACAAGAACAAAAGCATGGAGAAATGTACGGTATTATTTTGCCGTAAAGCAAAGTCAGAATTAAGTAGGGCCAGAAGTAAAACAGGAGTAGTTGTACATGTACTAAATGGAAAGCTGAATGATATTATAATTGTGTATAGTTCTAGTTTGTTTCACTTTGATTAGAATATCTTGGGATAATGCTTGTCAGAATTATTCTGAATTAGTAGATACTCTTGGCCCTGGATTATGGTTTAGTATATGAACAGGAGAGAAAGACTCTTTGTTATTCTGCTCCTTTAAGGAAAAACAATCTGATGAGTTCACCAAGTACTGTGTGTGCACTGGCCTTTCTGGAGGTGGGAATCCAAACTATGGGAAGATTAAAGACAGCTGTCACAAGTAATACCAACCTGCATCTTCATTGTGATGTGACTAGTGGTGGTGTTTTTGTTTGGTTTGTTTTTTGTGCAGTGACCAAGCAATTACACTTCTGCTCTCAGTTGCTGGATTACATAGATAATTTAATAAATACCTCTAAGCTTCAGGACTAATGTAATTCAAATCAGAAATACAAAGTTAAGCCATTTTGATAACAGTAAAAAATTTAAATATTGCACTTAGCTACTTGCATATTGTCCCAACCAGCTATGGTAGAGTTTGGATCTGAGCAGAGAAATACCAGCTGCTTTTGCTTTGCTTTGGCTTCTATATGCATTGTGATCTGCTTGCATTATTGCAATAGAGAAGGTCTTAGGAGGAATAGATGTTGGGGGACCTTGATGGACTTTGTATGTCTACAACCTTTCCTTAATTGTCTTTGGACATGGCAAGTTCCTACAGTTCTTTTTGATAAAGTATGCAGGCTACCCTTTCCCCCTCCCCTGTGTTGGCCCTTTTGGGATCAAAAAAAAAAAATTAGTTGAGTGGGAGAGGACCAGTCCTCTGGTCCTTAGAGGACCAGTCATATTCTGGTCAAAAATAATAGCACTGCAAGCGAAAAAAAATATTTTCTGGTGACTTTGAACATTCAGTTGCCTTAACAACACACTGAAGGCATATTTAACTTCACATGCTTTTAAAGAACTTTGATTCATGCCCAGAAAATTTCATCAGGATTAACAACAAAACTGAAAATACACAGTTATTAGGTTCCTAGCAGCCCACAGCTTATGTAAAACGTAGGAAATAGAGGGTATTTGTTCTGTGCCCAGATGGAGATGACTCTGTGCCAGAGGAAACCCACCTCTTTTGTGGAAACCCCTGTCTCTTTGTCTTGGCTAACTGGGGAAAAATATAAGTGACTGCCTAAATCTGAATGACTTTTGTATTTCATCCCACTGTGAAATTCCTCTGATTTGAGAGCAGGACCTCCAGCCCTCCTGCCAGCTGAACCAGACTGAAAGCTTCGTATGCTGGCTATTGTGTTGGAAGTTACCACAGTGGAGAGGTAGAACATATTACAAGAACACAAGTCTAGACATTGTGTCTCATAACCTTGAATACAGAATTTGTGCTCTTGCACTAGTAAAACTGCCTTGCTAATAATCTTATGTGACTTATTTTAACCTGGTCTGCCTTGATTTCATCAGCTGAAAATTTAGCTGATGTTTTTTTAGATCTTTGGTGATGCTGACCTTACAAACACTACCTGAAAACAACCAACAAAACGATGCCTACCTATATCTGTAAGTTGGCTGAAGGGGATGTTTTCAAAATAATGGGACTGCCTGTCTCATGTGACCAGTGGTTGAACTTAAAATTACTCATTTTAGGTCAGCCCTGCTGGCCTTCCCTCTGTTGACCATTGCAGCAGAAAGAGCTGCTGTGAAGAAACACATCCTCCAATCTGAACTTGCCTTCCTGACTCTTCACTGTCAAAAGATGCTATTGTCAGCTACCAAAGCATAGTCAGTTCTCTTGCATTTTCTTTGATGGATTTGCTTAGTTCAGAAGTTTGTGACACATGGAAAATATTTGGACAGCATAAAAGAGTGGATTTGATACCAAAATAAATAGCACAAAACAGCCATTGTGACATCTGTATGTGTGTTATCCTTTTTTAATATTTTAATAAAAATTAATTTTTTCTTGCAACTTCTGTAACATATTACATCACCTTTTTAGTGCAGTGATATTTAGAATTTTCTATCCTCAGAAGCAGTGTGTTTATTTTTGAGTTTTCATGAGGTCTTAATTTTTGTTCTGAAGTTTATAGGTAAATATTACTACTCTGAATTTTTATTTAATTTTCTTTATAAAGAAATATATTTAAATTTGCATAGCTTAAACCATAATGCAACGAAGTATCATGAAGAATAAGGCAAGATTTGATTAAGACCTTTCTTTTTTATTGTTAGTGAATGTAATTCAGTGCCTATTACCGTCATTACCTTGACTTGGCTTTGGGCTGCGCTCTTATTACACACAGAAAAAAGTCTTTAGTTATTGTACTTCCTCCTGTATTCGGATAACCTAACAGGCAAGATTAGCAAGTAAAATATCAAACAGCACAGGATGTTGGGAGTAAATTTTGTACATTCTATGCTGTTATTCTCAGTCTTAGAGATTTCTTATGCTTGTTGGTTCACTGGTCTGGCACTTTCTACTATGCAACATTTTATATAAATATTTTACAAGCTGAGACTGAATTTTGGTTTGTCTTGGCCTGAAGACCATCTTAGTATGGAAACAGCTCAATGAAATGTTTTGAGTGAATGCTGGTGTTTTGGTGTCTTGGGTTTTTTGTTTTGTTTTGTTTTGTTTTTTGGTTTTTTTTGGAGGGTGTTTGGATTTTTTTTTTTTTTTTTTTTTTTTTTAATAAGTGAAAACATTAAGGATAGGATTTAACACTTTTAATTACAAGAATTGTTAATCATGTTTTAAATTTGGGCATTCCTTTCATAATCAGACAGTGCTTTTAGCAGATAAATTGTCTGCCTATTTTTTTTCCTTCACAAATGAATGCTATCCAGTTGAATTGATGAGGTATGGGGTGGGTGGGGAAAGAAACTTGGCTACACTCATATGGTAAATAAATTTCCTGCTCTTATTTTACATGTTTCAGTGAGTCAGGTGCATTCCTGACACAGAAACTGTTGATGGTGAGAATGCTGATGTCAAGGATCACTAAAGTTGTGCTGCCTTGCTGCCTCTGGCTCTTCTAACCAGTGCCCACCTGGCTAGCTTCTAGCAACAGAAGGAGCTAGAACAGGAGGATCGGAAAATTTTATAAGATCTGGGCATTTTAGATGAAATATTTTTTGGTATTGCAAGTGCAGCTGAAGGTGTCATTTATGGATGAGAGCTCATTGCTGCATATAACCAGTCTGAGAAAGATATTCTGTAAGGAGCAGAAGGTGGGAATTAGAAATAAACCTGACATCCACAGGAAGAATCTGGGGGTGGGGTGTATGATATTTGGTTGGGGGTGTAGCTGTGCTTCTATTGCCTTTGCCTTTTTGATAGAAACGACACACTTTTTTTCTTTTGGAATTAGTTTGGATGCAAATCCCATTTTTACTGGTGATGAACTAGTTGCTGCTTTGCATGCTTGTCAATGAAAAGATGAACAGAAACTGAAAAGAAGTCAGTGTGGTACAGGCAGCTGGGTCTTGGTAATATGCTATTAAAGGTAATGCCATGCAATTTCCTATTCCTTTGTTTCACATTTTGTTGCTGACACCTTTGCCATGAAGTCCATGGCTAATACAAATTGATCCTTCCTTTTCTGATACATCATCTACATTAATGCAGTTCCTGCGTCTGGTGAGATGCCAAGGCCTGACTTGCCAAGCCTGAAGTGCTGAAGTCTGGGACCAGCTTTTCCATAACCATTATAAGTTCAGCCTGCCTTCTTGGGCACAACAAGAAAGAGGGTCAAATCCTATGTTTGGGTAAATCGCTTAATAGCTTTCCATTCTGCCTGTAATTCATTTTAGGGTTAAATGCTTTTTGTTTTAAAATCCTCCAGCTATTACTTTCTTTAACTGGCAAAACAGCTGCAGAGCTTTCATGTAATCTGGTCATTGTGTGATCAAAAGCCAAGCAAGATCTCTGTTTTATCTAGAACTGCTTTTCTGCGTGACAAAATCTTCCCTTGTGCTATCAAAATCTCTTCTGATATCAGCTCTCTTTAAATTTATTTTCCTGCCTTTTTGGTGTGTGGACCAGTAATTGCATCTTCAGATCAAGAGATATTTTAAAGATTTAGAATTTAAGGAAGTACAGAATTTGGGTCACATGTTGCCTATACCTCTCATTATTTGAGGAGAACAGAAGAACTTATGGATCAATAACCTGGAATAGCCTTGGAAGCAAAATGAATTTTTTTTCTTTTTCCCTATGCTAAAATTACAAGCAACAGAAGAGAGGCAAAAAGAGGGGGTGGGAGGGAAAAAGGCAATGTTCAGGCCAAGTATTCATTCTGATACTCAAATATAATACAGTGGCAGTGGATTTATGGGGTTATGACCACCACCTCCGTCTCCCTCCATTTTGCTTTCCAGCCATTGTACATTTGCCTTTCTTTAAACGAGTCATTCTTAATTGGAAATTGAGATTTTGTTCATCTTGAAGAAAAATATGATTATCCTACTTTATCCTGCCTAGATCAAAGGAGAGGAGAAACTTTAAGGAGGGGATGTAGAGACCATACTTCATATAAAATACTTTTAAGAGGGAAGGGAAAGTGTTGTGGTTGCAATAAAAGAGATCTGTAATCAGATGCAAGACCCTTCACTCAGACTGACTTCAGTCCAGCTCTCATCTGAAGGGACTGAACAGCTCTGAAGCATTGGCAGTGGAGATATGCAACATTTATATTCCAGCCACCCTTGTTTAAGCACCTCTGGCTTTGAAGAATTAGAATGTGGTTTATAAGCTCTTGAAGTTAGAGAGTCAAAATTAAAACCAGGCCCAAAGCAGCTCCGTGGTCACAAAACTATCGTGTAATGCTTTTTGGCTTGTAAGAAATGGGTTATGTTTATATGTGTGGACATAGGCTCTGAATGGGCTCTTGAATTTATTGTACATGATCTGAGCTGAGTTTTTGCAAGTATTATACCCCAGGCTACCATCTGGGTGAGACCATGAGATTTGAGGATGACCAGCAGCACTGGCCTAGCAATATTGCTGAGAGGAAAGTTATTGCCATCCAGAGTGTTGGACTGGAAGAGAGGGAATGTATCGTCTGTCCATCACGTGGATTAGGTGACTTGAGACGTTTGGATTGAATCTTCCTATAGTCGTATGTTCCATCTAGTACCTGGTTTAGAAGCTTGTTCATGACCGGTTGTCTGATGGTTTCGCCACCTCTTTGGGTTCTGCTGAATCCTCTTTTCCAAAGCATTAGTCTTAGCCTATCAGAGCTCTGAGATCAGTCTAATGGCTGCTTCATAAAAAAAATGAGGAACTGCCTTTTTTGTTTCAGTTACTTTGGTTTCCTTACAAGTAACTTAATCTTCTAGTCTCAAGCTTCCTTACAGGTAAGAAGGTTCTCCTCCTAAGATTTCTCTTAAGCAATTGTCTTGCTGATATGTAAGATCAGTTTTACTAAACAGTGCCTCTGGTTAGTGGAGACTGCAGGGAAACACTTCAGGTATGCTGTAACTGCATAGCATAGGAAATGCTCCTTGAATTTTTTAGTCTGCATGATGAGACTGATGCCTTATTCTGGATTTGATGGATACTGGAGGAGTGGGGGAATGCAACTGTGTGCCAATGAACCAAACCAGTAAATCCTATTAATTGTTCCCTTTTTTTTTTTTGTTCCTTCCTCCCTCATAGCCAGGCTTTCAGCTTCTTCTAGGAACATTTGCTTTGCATGAATGGAATCAAGGTCATAGTAGGAAAAAGTAACCACATGTCTGATTTTTCTTGGTTTTATGGTGTGACTCATTGACTTAATTTGACCACAGTGTATTGCTCAAGATGGTTCTCTATGCAGAAAGATTCCTCCCTTCCCTGCTTGGGGGAAGACAGATGCTTCATACTGCTGTGGATGCAGGCAGAAGACACATGGTAAGGCTGAACTTGCCATTCACACAGTTACACCTTCTCTGTATGTGGACATCCTCATCCTACGTCAGACCTTCAGCAGTGGAATTTCCACTCTATTCTGTAGGATGACTTCCTGTTGCAATAGGTCTTTCTATAGCAAAGGTATGCTTATTTTGAAAGTTGCTTTTGTTTTTTGGATTTTTTTTCCCCTCTGCTTGCAGGAAAACTAGTTGTATGTGACGCAAAAGCCTAGCAATTTATGTAGCCTTGTACTCTGGAAGAGCTGGACACAACATGTTCTTTTTGGCTTTTAAGGAGACTCATTTTAGAATGGAAGTGTGAAGGTTTGGTTATGATCGTGGGCCTTGAAACATGTAAATCCTAGCTTATCTGTGTAAAAAACCAAAATTTAGAAATGACAGTTATGGTGTTGAAAAAAATACGTATTTTTGACATGTAACTGAAATACATACATATCGCTTTAAAAATATCCTCTGTAATATTAAGAAAATAATCTGCAGACGCTTATATTTCATTTCAGGAACAAACTACATATGTTTTAACCCTCCATGAGGGTTTTTTGGTGCATGTCATACATGATGACATGCAAACAAGATATTTTAAATTGAGAACTTTAAGACTGTGAATGGCTTTCAGGTGTGCTCTCTGAAGAAATTTTACTTGTAGCCTTCTTCTGACTCATAGGATATTTGAAAAAATTAACGTTATAATACTGTAGTTGGTTGTTTTTCTTTCGGAACTCTACACAGGCTAAGTTTACAACTTTTCTGTGATTAAAGATTGGTATTACTCAGTGTTTGTATTTCAACTTTTTTCCTTTAAAATATATTCAGAGGCATAGTGTTCCCTGTTTTGGCAGAAATCCTTTTTTTAAAAATTTCTGATGTTTGTTCTCATATTTTTTCTCCTTACCTCTTGTGGGCATTTAAACTGTAAGCCTGGAGGTTTTTTTTTGGCTTTCAGGTCTGGACCACAGGGTGCTTGTTGACTTGTGTCTGAGGCCAAAACTCCATGTGTTTTGCTTTCCACAAGCGAAAACTCATAGGTATATAGTGCTCCAGTGAGGGACTAAAGCTGTTTATATGTACATATCAATGCATAGTAATTAATTTCTTGATTAGTTCTCAAACATCATGGGTTTCTATCTATGCACTTGTGTAGAGAAGGATGTGTGTATGTATCTATAAATACATGTCTATAGACTCATAGAATTGTTTGGATTGTAAAGGACCTTCATCATCATTGAGTCCAGCCGTTAGCCTTTATCTATACACGTGCACACCAAAGCAAATGCTTTTCTCTTTGTTTTCCTTCTCAAATCAAATACAGCCCTTTAACAACACAGGATTGTCCACAAGAAGGGAATGTTAAAGGAACAGAAAATGGAAGGTGTCAGGAGAAGGAAAAGGGTAGAGGAAAAAATTGAATGCTTGGAGAAATATATATAGTTTTTTCTCTTTGACTTGAAAAGAAATGGGAGCCAAGTAATACCATTCATTTTGTGGCTTGGTATTACATAGGTATAGCCCTTCCAACACATTTTGGCTTATTGCTTGATTTCAGTCCTTGGACACCTTTTTCATAAAAATGCAACTATTACCTCATCTTTGGGTTAGCATATTTAGTCATGTAAATAGTGTCAGTAATTATAGTTCCTACATTAGAAGAACAGAGGGAAGGCTGGAACAAGATGAATAGAGGGAAGACTGGAACAAGAAATGTAGTGGAGAACAAGTTGTTGAAAGTGTAAGTTAATGGGAGAATGGAGATTATTCTGTTCTGAAGATAGATGTCCTCTTAATCCCATACCCAGTGCTGGAGGTTAATGGCATCCTGGGTATACAGGCTGTATAAGGTTGTCTCCTCTCTTCTCTTTTCCCCCGGGTTGGACTGATGAAGGTATTTTGGGATGTTTTTGGCATTTATATAAATCAAGTAAAATCTATTCTATGATTATTATTCATACTGAGTTAGCTCAGTGGCTTCTTATGAAGGCAAATGATTTTTGTGCTGTGTATTTCCTTATTGGTCCTTCTTTATCCCTCTCAGCAAGAAGCAGTGCTGAAGGTCTCCTCAGTAATACAGTGCTTCCCTTTCTTTCCACTCCTCTCATGTTTTATTGGGAGCTACCTTAATGGAAGAGAAAGCAGACAGGTAGCTGCAAATGGTCGATGCAGGCAGCAGAAGTCAATAAGGCAGTCAGGGAGTGAGATTGAGGAAGGCAGCTATAGATTTCTTTGCTTATTTCTCGTGAATTTTTTAGAACTCCTGTGATTCACTCTTGTCAGATACTATTTTGAGCCAAGCAGAGATGAACAAATTCTCATAGTGAATGAGAAAAGCTGTCTACGTTCTTGTTTTTTTCCCTGATTTTCAGCAGATCCTTTAGTGATACAGTATGAATGGGAGATGGCAGAGGGGGGAGAGATGATCTTTGCTCTTCCTACAGTGAGGTGCTCCACTGAAAGACTGAAATCATGGAAAGGCAAAGAGATCTCTTATGCGTGCATAAACTGGGGAAAAGGATTTATGTGCAACTGAAAGTTAAGCAGTGGTAGCAGAAATGCCTGGACAAGGAAGAATTCATCTGACCATCAGTAAGAATTGTCTTAATATTTCTGCTGATTGAATATGAATGTATATTGGAAAGGAATAAAAGGAATAAATAAAAGTTTGTTTGATGCCTTTGGAAGCAGGCCTAGAGAAGAACACTGGTTGGCAGATTATATCAGCCAATCTTGTCCTAGCCCTGACATGAGCTGGATTAACTTTATGGACATTTTCTGTCCTTAATTCCCAGCTGCCTGTTTTAACTTTCTAAAGGTTACCTGAGAGCTTGTTTTACTGAAAGTGTTTGATTTGGATCTGGTTTGTTTCCATTGTGCAGAAGCTTTGTTGATCTATCTGGTCTAATTTGCTGTGTGTGTGGGAGCAAGTGTTTTTATTAACTTGCTTTACAGAAAGTGAGGAGGAGATGAAGAGAAATCAAGATTTCATTTTTTCTTTGTCAGTGTTGAAATCTTGGAAATGAGAAGTCAGCTTTTTATGTCATACTTACACAGGAGCAATAGAATAAGCTGGAAGTGGAAAGATCTCAGGGTAGGAAGCCCAAAAGCTTTTTCTTGGAATACAGGGCCTGTAGGGGCAGACAGTGCCAAAGAGCAGTAGGGTAACACAGTTGTGTGGGAGAATTGGCTCATTGCTTTGCTCCTGCCCAATTGGATTACCTGCTTACTCATCCGTTCTCCGGAGCAGATGTCAGAGCAAGGAGGTGAGAGGAATTCATTAATACTGCAGGAGGTCAGTAAGCTTGCACAGTAGAAGCTGAAAGCAATAAGAGATCCTCTCTGTGGGTATGTACAGGCACGTGCCAGTCTCTGCCCTCCCCTGGGCCTGGTGAAATTTGCTTTTAGAAGCAATTATGGCAAGCCTGCTCCGTCCATGGATAGCACCGGCGTTACTCTCTCCTGCTCTGGGATCAGTGGCTGACAGCTTGCATCGCCCCAAGAGCTTGACAAGAGCACAGGGAGCCAGAGGCAATGTGTATCCTGTAGGCACCTCAAAGGTGCTTATTTTGGGGTTGCAAGACAAGCAGTTGCTTGTAGAGAGCACAAGTGTTAATGCTCCCAGTGGGAATGGAGGAAGCTGTATTCCTGTCCTGAAGGGACTGAAATCCGCTACAGCTAATGCAAAGAGGCACCTGCTATAAGGAGGAGCAGTCTTCCTCTCCTGCTCCATCTCTGAGCAGCAAGGATGCGAAAGCTCTGTTCAGCTAGGAAAGATCTGATTTTTACACAGAGATAGTGTGGAGGTTTGGAATGGAGTGTTCACCTCTGTGGCTACCTGAACCGGTTCATTTTCACCACTCACAAGATAAATTGGGTTATCACCTGTCTGAGACCAAATGTGTTGCCTTTTCCTTTTTGTGTGTCTTCTGGTGGCATGCTCTCTGGGAAGAAGACACTATCATTAATTCAGTCTTCTTAGACCTTTGTGTGGTATTGCTAGTTTCTTATTTACAGTGGCAAGAGAATGAAAAATTTGTTTTGACTGTTTTCCAATGGCTTTCAGCCCAGTATTTTACAAGTGAGCCATCTCTTTCTGGAGGAAGAGATATGAATAGAGTGTACATATTGCACTCCTACAGGAATTGGTTTCCCTTTGCCAGATCACCAGAGGATATGGAACTGTTAGATACTGTGGGCAAAGAAGGAGACTTGTCTGTTGGGAGACCTTTAAGAAATTCAAAATACTTCAAAAAGATGTTTCAATAGAATTGCTAAAGGCTTGGAAGGATGTAATGAGATGTAATAGTGGGAAACTGAGCATAGCAGTATAAATTTAAATACTTAAAAGCCTTTTGGAACCTGTGAGACCCTTTACATTACTAAGGAGTCAGGTGCTTAATCTATCTGAAACAGTGATGAAATGGCAAAGCCACTGAGATTAGGCTGGAGGGGCTGTTACAGAGAATATTGGAGAAGTGGTCAAATAAGTCTTCTCCAATTATTTGCATAGGTTTAGTTGTGTGAAGTGCTCCACTGAATTACTCAGAGCATTTTGATTTTACAGTGTTGATTCCACTGCTCAGGTATGATGGGAATACAGAGGTGCTCTGCTGAGGCTGTCATTTGACTCAGTGAATGTGTATGTTTGTCAAGAAGCAAGGGTCAGATACAGAAACAAACAGGGAATGAAGTAGTTGTTGACTTGAATGCAATATATGCTACAGTCATGCAATATTGCCCCTCCAAAGAGCAAGCCCAACTGGGTTCAAAACAGATTTAACTGAGGTGGAAGACTACAGCAGTGCCACAGTCTGTTTCCAGTCCCAGTTTGGTATGTCCACAAGATGTCACACTGTGCCAGGTAGAAATCCCATACTTTTCAGAGATTATTTAGGGTTCTCTATTGTATTCTAGTGCATGCAGTAGTAGGATCCTACCTTCATGGTAGCTAGAGAAATTTGCTGTACGTTGAGAAATGAGGTATTTAGACCTCTTCTGAGGCATCAGTAGCTCAACAAGCCAAAGCAGTCTTCAGGAGCTGTCAAAAGGGTAATTTAGCCCCTCTTCTCCTCTCCTTCCCTAGTAACACTTATTTACCACGTGTCAAATCCAAATAGCAGCTTCAGTCACACTCCAAATCTTTTAAATCAATGCTAACAGATATTTTAAGTGACAATGTTGTATTTTATTGAGGAAGGGACACTTCCTAGTACTTGTTAATGTTTGTCCTTGGTTTTGGTTCCCTTGCTTAACCTTGGACAGCTGTATAGATGTGACCATCCTGTAGGTCCATGCTGGCCTTGTGTTTCCCAGAATGAGGAGTCATGCCAGTGCAATGCCTGAGAAGTAAACTCAAGATGGGAGCCCTTCATTACACTGCCTATTGGACCAGATGGAGTAGCTGATGAGAAGTTTAAATGGTGAAGTGTGAGCAGCTTGGTAAAGCACTGGCTGAGGGTGGGTGTATGAATTCGGCCAGGTAATTCAAGGGCCCTAATGCCAACTAACCTGTCATAGCTTATAGGCAAGACTCCATGTCAGAAAGCCTATTGGGGTTTTGGGAGAGCAGATGTGCTGTTGTCTGTGTGCCCTGTAGAAACACAAGGGCAGAAAGAGGCACTGCTGATTTCTGTGAGGTTAAAGTGTTAACATTTAAAAGCAGGGGTAGTTTTGTGCCTGCCTTCTATACACAAAATACTCAGCATTTTTCCTCTCTCTAGCAAAGTTTTTATGGACTGACCTTTCCTTTTTGAAGGAAAGGGATGCTATATTGAGATAGAAGAGGATGAATGAGACTAATAAAGAGAAAGGGGTGGTGGTGAGGGAGAAACCCATCCCAAAGCAGCTACTGTTTCCTGCAATAGTGCTTGTGTTGCAGTATTGATGGTGAAATTGCCCATATTTCCAAGTGCTGATCTTTGGCTTCAAGTGTCATTCCCATGTACTCAGTGTAACTTCCTTTCCTACTGTTCAGTGCCTTCATACCAGAAGTTTGCAGAATGGAGTGGCACTGCTGAGGCTTTGCTCAGCCCTGGTGCAGCTGAGTGAAGTGTGCATCCTGTGGTGGATAACGGGTAATTGCTCCATGTGGCAGTTGTGTCTCATGTACATGCTTTTTTTAGATGTCTTATTGCCTGCACAACTGACTGTATTAGAGAATAAGAGCCTTGTCCAATATAAATATAAGCGACTCCTTTAATGGCTGCAAGACCTGCCTCTTGCTACTTGAAGGACTCTCCTGAGTCTCTGTGCATCTCCTGTGCAAGGGTCAATGCTGACAAGTGCACCCAAAATAAGAGGGTATTCCCTGTGAAGGAGCTCTTTCTGGGAATCTAAGAACTAGGAGGGAAGAAAGCCCAGAAAAAATAGCATATTTGAAGTTCTCAGGAAGGGATTGGAAGATGCCCTGATCCAGGTGCAGCCCTTGCACTTGGACTTATTGAGCTTCATGAAGTTCTCATGGGCCCACTTCCAGGTTTGTCCAGGTCCCTTTGTGTGGCCTCCCATCTTTCTGTTGTGCCACTGCACTGCTCAGCTTGGTGACATCTGCAAACTTGCTGAGGCTGTGTTCTACCTCACTGTCTGTGCCACTGGTCAAGATGTTAGAGAGCACCAGTCCCAAGACAGAGTCCTGAGGGACCCCACTTGTCACCGGCCTCCACCTGGACATAATGCCATTGATCACAACTCTATGGCTATATCCATCCATCCATCCATCCATCCATCCATCCATCCATCCAGTTTCTTATCCACTGAATAGTCAACTCTTGAAATTCTTATCTTCCCAGTTTGGAGATAGTGATTTTGTAAGAGTATGACTTACAGAAGTCTTCATAAATGACATCTGGCCTTCCTTTGTTGACTGTTGCATTCACTTTCATTGTAGAAGGCCACAAGACTGGTCAGGCATGATTTGCCCTTAGTAAAGCTGTGCTGGCTGTCCTGAATCATCTCCTTGTCTTCTATGTGCCTTAGCATCATTTCCATGAAGATCTGCTCCATGATCTTGCCAGGCAGAGATGTGAGGCTCACTGGTCTGTAGCTTCCTGAGTCTTCCTTTCTGCCATTTTAAAAAATAGGAGTGTTGTTTCCATTTTTCCAGTCATCAGAGATGTCACCTGAATGCCATAACTTTTCAAATAGGATGGAGAGTGGCTTGGCAACAACATCAAGTAGCTCGGGACTCTAGGATGCATGACAACACATCCCATAGACTTGTGGCTATTCAGTTTGATCAGGTGGTCTTGAACCTGCTCTTTGTGGAGGGTCTGGGCTGTCTCAACCCCTACCTCGATGTTCAGGGAACTGAAAGATGTGGGAAGCCTTATGGCTAGTGAAGACTGAAGCAAAGAACTCACTGAGTACCTCAGTCTTCTGCATATCTCAAGTCACCTTTTCTCCCTTCTGATTTATCTTTGGGGTTCACTCTCCTTGGCCTTTTCTGACCTATGGATTTATAGAATCACTTCTTGTTATTCCTTACACCCCTTGACAAGTCCCTTAGCTTTCCTGATCCCACCCCTGACACATCCAAACCACAACCCTGTACTCTCCCCAGATCAGTTGTCCCTGCTTCCACTGCCTATCCATTTCCTTCTTACTTCTCAGTTTGAGGAGCAGATACTTGTTCAGCCATGCCAGTTTCTGGCCTGCCTTGCCTGATTTCCTACACATTAGGATGGAGAGTTCTTATGCTCTAAGAAAAGTGGCCAAGAGTTGCCAGCCCTGGCCATCTTCTGTTTAACAAACATCTGGCAAGGTCTAGGGAAATGAAGTATGCAGAGCAGTCTGAAAGGACATAGAGGGGTCATGAAAGTGCAATTCATGGCTGTATTATCAAAAAATTGCTTGCATCTCATGAACTTGTTCAGAGTACTCAATAAACATTATTGTCTTATAGA
Source organism: Certhia americana (assembly GCA_018697195.1). Lineage (NCBI taxonomy): Eukaryota > Metazoa > Chordata > Aves > Passeriformes > Certhiidae > Certhia > Certhia americana. The sequence goes on from CM031861.1 coordinate 41,766,611, forward strand.
GCAATCAGTGTAATCAGTTGCATATGTGAGTTTTAGATTTTTATGTAGTTCATAATAAAAGAGAAAAAATTATATATTGGACATATACTGAAAAATCTGTTGCAGCTAAGCCATTATTATTTGAACTAAAATGTGGTTATGAACCCAGAGTTTACTTAGAATTTTTGAAATAGGCTGTGGATCCTCTGTGGATTTTTTTAATCTATTGGTTATTAGAAATATAAAAAATAATCCTGGGTTTGGGTGTTTTGTTTTGTTTTTTTTTTTTTTTTTTGTGTTTACTTAAAGGGCTGAGACACATCAAGATTTGGATAAGCTCAAAGGATAGATGTTTTCTGTATTCTTGACTATCTGCTCTGTGGCCATCTAAGCTGGTAATGTTCTAAGATAGCTTTTTACCAAAAGACCTTCATCTTATTTTCAACTCCAAATTGGGGAATGAATCCTAAGGAATTTGTTAATAAAGTTAGAAAAGTTCTTTGATTATTGCTTTGATTTGTTTCTGAAGGAAGTTAATTTCTAAAAGCATTTGTTGAGGGTAGGGAACATTACCGGTCATTTGCCATTTAGAGAAATAGGTTGGTTAGTCTCTCTGCTATTGAAACTTTTCCACAGATGAGAAAAATCTTCATCTGCTCATTAAAAACAGCTATTTCAGCTACAAAGGCACACTGTACTTTATTTCCAGAATGATATTTATTCTGCAGAAGGAATAAATCTAAGTAAGATAAAAAGTGAGAATGGGATGATACATGGAAAATAAACCCAACAATGAAAGAAATAATATCTTAGCATTGAGATCAAGATGTGATTGCAGGAAGAGTAATGATTTCAAAATCCTTTGCTTGGGAGTGATTAAGATGTTGGCAATAATTAACACTGTTTCGGTGCTCTTTTGCCCCATTTTCCTTTGTACTTTGATTTAGAGAGAACTTGGTTCATGCATTTTTAAGTTACTTGTTCTCATTTCTGATAAAAGTTTCAGATACGTGAATAGTAAAGTATCCCAGTTCCATTTCTCTGCCCTTGTCTCATGGGTTTTTCTGTGAGAAGGTGGATGTACTGTATGACTTTTGAAAAAGTGTGGAATTCACTGTTATCAAAGGTAACATGAGCTCATGACAACCTGAAATAAGCATGCTTTACTGGCTACACATAATGGTGGTATATATATTGTAAATATCTGTAGATACATGGATTCTGTTTTTGAGTTGTGCCTCATTTTTGCATTAAAAAAGCATCCAAAAATATTTTCACTAATTTTATACATAAAAAAGTCATGTTAGATGATTACTGAAAAGCAATTTTTCCCTAGAGAGCTTTAAGTGTATGAAAAATAAAAACTTATCTACACTAGCTGTTTTTTCTTCAGAGCATTTAGAAGGATTCTGCATCCATTTCTGAGTGAAATTATGCAGAGAAGAACTTCAAAGAAGATTTTTACTTTACTAGAATTTTTTTTTCACTTAATAATAAACTTTTCCAAGGGAAAAGAGAGAAATCACATTACTGTTACTTTGTAAAGCAAGCCTTGACAAGGCATTAGTAGAGCAAATATTTGTGAGGATGGAGTCCTCTGCTTGGAAACTAGAGCTGAGTAAGCTTTTCCATGGTTGTTTCCGTACCTTTTAATCTAAATACTTATTTGAGAGTCCGTCTTTCTCCTGCCCATGTGTTATCTGGCAAACTTACAGAATCCAGAACTATTCATGTCAAGTGAAGTGACCCTTCCTTATCCTCACCACACTGGCAGGCATAAGCATCACACAAAACGCTTTCTAGCCTGAATCCTGAAGAAATGAAAACGTGAAAAGCAGGTGTTTGGCACTATGTCTTTGTCACAGCCAGTTCTTAGGGATATGTCCAACCACAAATTAGGCAAATAGCTTCAGCAGAAATGCTGCTTATGTACTGCTATGACTACAGTTTACTGGGAGTCTGGACCTTGTTTAGTTGTTTATTTGGGTACAAAAGAGCATGCTACATAGCCAGGTGTCTTACAGAAACAGAGGCAGCAGGGTTTGATGCAACTCACTACATGAATCTTAGCTGCACTGGTAGTGTAGGGTGCAGAGATCGTCTTTTCCTGTTATGCCAGGGATTTTTGTCCTCCAGTATGAATCAGTGATATCCAAATTGAGTGTCAATGTTTAGACAGCTGTCCAGGTGGGCCAGGTGGTAGCAGTAATAGCAGGAAAGGGAAAGAAAAGCAATCACTTTGGGTTTTTATTTTGCATAGTTTTGAGACAAGGGTTTTTTTAAAAAAATGATCCATTAGATGTGACTTGAAGTCCAAAGCCTGGCGGGGTTTGTTCACATCTCTCTAACTAGCTTGCAGTGCATCTTGAGAAAAGCTTTCCCTACATCTTTCTGTTTCTATATCACTTTCACTAGAATAGAGATAACGGTTGTATAAGATGCTTAGGCCATTCAGTTTTGCAGTCACGTCACTGATTTTCCCCCCAGTGCAACTGCTAAAGGCTTGCATTAGAATCAGACTGAAGTAATGCTGTGATGATTCAGGCCATTAAGGTTTTAACCTTTCTGTAAAAAACTAAATATGGTGATTATCTGGCTCTTGGATCTGGACACTGAATAAAATGCAAATGTAACATCCGGGCAGTGCTGCTGAACGTTTCCTTCAGAGAAGGGGGAGCTGGAGAGGGGGATGCAAGGGTGGTGCTTGTAATTTGATTTGTAGCCTTGAATTATATGCCTTCCTGAACCCACATAACAGAAACTTCTTAAAAATAGTAATCTGTTCATTGCTACTCTTGCTCGGTTTTGGCTTATGTTATTGCAGGCTTATGTAGCTTGGTGTACCAAATTGATTGTTTGGATTTTCTGAATGCTGTAAATGTCATGGCTTTATCACTGTCTAGGACACAGGTTTAGTGCTCTGTCCATGGTGATGCATTAGATACTTAATTACAGCTCTGTACACTTTACTTCTAGAAAAGCTGTGCTTGGTGTGCGGAGAAGCGTGTTTCCATATGAAAATTGTCTCTGTGTCTTTGTTTAGGAGGGGAACAAATGGAATAGCACTTCCCTGTGTGCCTCAGTGACACAGTGGTTCAGTCTATGGCCATAAATTATGTTTCAAATTAATTTATCTTAAAATGCTTTCTCTGGATAATGTTTTTGAGGGTATTTAGTCATAAGATTAAAAGGGGCACCCTTCAGATGCAGGAGGATGTTATCTCATTTGTGCACAGGCTGCAGGAGGTGGTGTGGCTCAGGAGATAAAGCTGTCAGCTATTCCCCACGGCCCATATTGTTTGGGCTCCCTTGTTTCAGAGTGCTGAGAGTGAGGAGCCTAGCAGCGAGGCACCAGGGGCTGGAGGATGGCAGAGCTCTATGGGCAGCAGGAGGAGGGTCAGGGGACAGGGCAGGAAGGGATCAGAAATGTGAACAAATGAATGCCAGGAAGAGCTGTTGCTGTCTGGGGGGCCTGACACTTCTTCCCAGTGCTGTTACAGAAAGGGCTCACGGCTTGTTTATTACGTAGTGACAGGTTCCCTCTGTTACACTGCTGGTGGTTTTGGTCAATCACACAAAACGCCCGGTGTGTGTCAATTAATGAATTAAAGCCTTTTGTGTTCAGGGGAGTGTAAATGCATGTGTAGGGTGTATCACTGTTTGTTTTGGTACCATTTCCACCTGCAGGAGGCTCAGTGTGTAAGGAGGGGGTTTCCTTTGAAACACCTATTGCTTTGTAATCTGACTAATGGCTCCTGGGCAGAGAAGTCCTCTAGTGCAGGCTCTCAGAAAAGCTGGGCTTTGTGCATCAAGTCGTAAGTCTCTTATAGAGCTAAAAAAAGAAAACAAACAAACAAAAAAAAAAGTAGTAGTGCTTCCTCTGATGTGTGGGTGGCAGAGGCACGTACTTTTGGAGAAGATCCTGAATTCTTCTCCCTGCTGTTTCTGTGAAGTCTTAACTCACTGTGTTATGTGGCACTGGAACAGTAAGCAAGCCTCATGGTGCAATTGCTGCTGCTAGTTTATGTTCTTTTTTTAAATGAAATCTCTACTTTCTTAGGAAAAGCCACAATATTTTCTGCCTAGAAGCTCATTTTGCATTTAATTCATTGTGTTGAATTTTTTGTTTTCTACATTGCAGCAGGAATAACCAGGGGACAGACATTGCTGCTCGTGGATTCTTTGCATGGGTGTCAGCACTGAGAAGTGAAAAGAGTTTCTGGCGCGTTGCAGTCAGCTTGATCCTATAAAGGAGCTGTCCTGGACAGCTGTCTCCCTGTCTAGAAAGGGCAGGGAATGTTTTCCACCTTTGTGCAAATAGGCTTCTTACTGATAATTTTTCCATCTTTCTCTGGAGCAGTGCAGATTAGATTCAGTTAGAGATAGCCTGCAGGCAGCACCAAGACTCTCAGCGCTCCCATTGTTACTGCATTATCCCAGATGCCTGATTTCATGTCCCCTTCACGATGTCAGGATTAAAGCAACGGCCAGATTCAGGGAGAGAAAATGCAATTTCTTCTGGTCAGATTGTCAGGCTTTGGTTCTTTTTTTTTTTTTTTTTATTAAACACCTTCCGCTGTGGAAACAGGCATGGTTTGTTTTGGGAGATTATAGGAGACTTCTCTTTCATATAGTCTCTGTGTGAGAGAGGTGGTGCACTTGGGAGGGGGTTGTGGGGACTCTGAATCTCCACTGATCTTCCTTATTACAGTGACAGACTTTAGGTTTTTAGAAGTGGTGGGCTGTAAGGTGTTGAAGGTCTTCTGTGACATGAATGGAATGGATTTGCTGGGAAGCTTGAGCCATTCACTTACTGAAATATGTGGTTGGGTGTTTTGCAGAACCTACTCAATGACCCAGGTGTTACCAAACCTATGCTCCAGTATTCCTAAAACAAGAAGGATTGTTCATGTTTGTCTTAAGATTAACTTGTTGTAGAGTTACTAGTTCTAGGTTTGTCACTTGTAACTTTTCAGTGTTTTGAACGAGGGGAAATATTAGTTGAAAATCATTCCTGGTGGAATGTATAATGGGAATTTAACCTGTATCTTTTGATGTATTCACATCAAAAGGTAGTGGTATCTGAGCTAGTTTGAGATGAATCAAAGCCTAGGTTTGCCTTCTACTTTCCATCCCTCTGTCCTGCTCTGAAATTATATTTCTCTTTGGCCTTTGTCTGAAATGAGTACTGGGGCTGGCATGTGTGTGTATGCACGGACTTGGGGAGAGGGTGACACACAGTAACAGCTTGTGGTGATAGGATATGGGGAGTCTGACTGTGCTACCCTTGTGTTCCCATGTTGTTGGCTCTGATAATGATGCAGCCCTCCCTGCATGAAGATATGCATTTTGTTTTCAATTGTCATCGTTCTGAAGTTTTTCTGAGTATTTGTATTAAGTATCAGGGATGATTTTTCTACAATATTCGCGATGCCGTCAATGACAAATATTGAAAACCTAGTGTCTGTTGCTTTTGAATGACAAGATACTGGTGGGACAGGATCTCTGTAGGAGTGGAGAGCTGCACATACACTGACAGGGCAGTACTGGTCACTGCAGGCTTGGGAAACAGCCTTGTAAACATTTGGACAGACAATGATGTTGAATGAAGGTGACAGTAGGGCATAATTATGTGGGTGTAATTGGTGAATTTTGGGATGATCCTTTGCCTCATAAGACTGTATATTTCATGGCTGAGGGCCTTGCTCAGGGGGCTTACAGCTTTGTTGAGTCTTGGAGATGGCACTTCTTCTTGGGCCTGGAGAGACAGGACTGTGGGACTCAGCCTATGGAAACTTGTCACTGCCAGTATCTGACTGGCATCATTAGTTACAGGAAATCCAGAGTGGATTGTGAGAGCTGGGAAATGTGAAGTGGGCCTGGCAGAGTTGAGTACTTATGCACACCAACCTCCACCTGAGAGCATGTGCCTATGTGCACATTGCTCTCTCTGCTGCAGCTTTATGTAACACATTTGCAGGACTTCATTTTCCAGTAGATTGAAAGCAAGCCACTGTTGATTTTCTCCAAAAAGATCTATTTGAAAGTGCAATTGCCTGGAATTACATGGTGGCAGTGAGAGGCCAGACCTTGCTGTAAATAACTTTCTTCTCAGCAAAACACATCGAGCTCTGCTGTCTACCGCTTTTTCTCTTTAGATGATTTCAGCTGAAAGGAGGTGGGGTGTTTTTTTTTGCTCCCCGCCTCCCCCCCCACTTTGTTTATTCTTGTCAGGAACTGGTTCTCCTTTTCCTATTTTGCTCTTGCCAAATGATGTGATTATGGTGGACAGGGCAGCTCCCCATTCACAGTAAAATTTCTGTGTGTTTTTATAGCACAAGGCTATATTAGGACTGATGGTACCTTTGCCAGGAATGTAACTTTGCGGCTGCCCTCTGATATGCTGGTGCTTCATCTGTCACAACCATACTAGTGGGCAATAACAGCACATTGGCTTTGGTTGTGATTATCATCTACAAGCCAGTGAGTGAAGGCATTGTAGCAATGTGTGCTTGTATACCACCATTCACACCACTGTCCACCATCAGTTTTTCAATTTAATCTGAGCTGTGAAGTCGCTGTTCTATCTGTGGAACATGGCCCTAACAAATCTTCATACTGAAACTCATATTCCCTACCAAAGAACCAGCACTAGCAGTTGATGTGTCTTTGTCTGTGAAGCCATTAGTCTCCAAGAGAGGATCTTCAGCCTGCATCAGAAGGTGGTCCTGTGTTCTTCCTGTTGTGGTGGCTGAAGGGGAGCAGAGCTGTTTCTGCTGTGCAGTAGAGCATGGTCAATTTTGGTTTTTGAAAATACTACTTCTATGGGAAATGTTGTGTCTTGTAACAGAGAGCTTAATCTCTAACCTGTACTAGAAATCAGTATTGCAAGGAAAGAAGGGAATGAGTGTGTGAAAGAAGGGAAGTGGCACAGGTAGGACCAATTATTGATTTACAGGGTAAGTGAAACATGACTCAGTGGCTGTGTGTGGAAGTGGGGAGCAGTGCCTGTAGGGATGGGACAGAAATAATTGTGAAAGCAGTCTGAAGAGAGGAGAGTGGGAAGTTATTTGAGGGGGAGTATCATGATGTTGGTAAACTGAAGTTTTTAAGTATCTAATCATCTTGTTTCTGCTTTTAGCAATGAAGCATACTCTTTCTGGTTCAGTGTTCTTTTTCTCTGGAAATATACACATCTGTCATATCTCCTCATCTTCACAGTTTGCTTTTTTGGTTTGCTTTTTTTAAAGCTAGCTGATTCTTAGTACTTACTAATTCCTTATTTCTGCAATTTCCTGATCTTTCCCAGTATTTTCTTTCTTACCCCCTAACTTGTGGTATCCAGAATTAGTGTTTGAGATAGGGCTTGCCATAGATCAATAGTGGGAAGGGATTTTGTGTGCCTTGGTCATTTATGTATGCATCATACATTGGCTTTTACTTTCTACTTTATTTCACTACAGGTTCCTTTTCACTTTGCTCCCTCCTAGACCATGTGTTACCTTCAAGTGTCTGTTTTTCAATGGGCAGCAAGCAAGTAGACTGTGAACCTGATATACAGTCTCTCTGAAGCTCACTGTTTGCATTCCTTGCTCACACAGAAATGTTGCCGGTGCTAGGAAAGTGGCATTGCATCCTGTGCAGACATGGCTGCTTACCTGAGTGTAGAAGGAAAGGTTCAAGCAAATTGCCATTTCTGTTCTGTACAAAAAGTGTCAGGGCACAGAGCCAACTAGACCTGGCCTCATCAGGAAGGTGAGTCATCTAGTTTCCAAAAATAGCAGGTTAAAAAGAGAAGAGACGCAGATGCAAGTGAGGTGGGAGGAGGTACTGGTGCTTCCAGTATATGATTAGTTCATTCTGCGTGCCAGCTTGTGCTGTGCTTGCACTTTCCTTTCCCTATGAATCAACTTGATCTCCACCTGCTGCTTGGGGCCTTGGGAGCCCCAAAGGACCAGGATTCAGAGGAATAAATAATGGAAAATTCTTGTCCTGGGTGGTGCTCCAGCCTCCTGAGCTTCGGTCCCTCGGGAATCCTTTGCCAGTGGTGGTTGGAAGTCTGGCAGTGACACCATCTGGCATCAGACAAAGCAAGGGTTAGCTTTATAAATTGGTTTGTTTGGTTTCTTTTACACATGCAGTTTAATAAAATTTCCAAATAACCTGCAACAGAAAAAGTTTCTTCCTTGAGACCTTTCCCAGTAAAAAGTGGAGCCAGTTTTTCCTCTGCCTGTGTATGTGATTTGAGGGACAGGTATGCAGATGGTTTTGCAGCTCCCTGTTAAAGCAAGCTGAGGACATTCTGGTCTTTCTGCAGCTAAATGTCCCTTGTAAATAGCCAAACACATGTGTTTAAGAATGCCTTCTTTATTTTCCTTCCTGTTAAAATCCTTGTTTCTCTACAGATTTTGTTGGGAATGGCATTATTACCAGCAACCTCCTGGGCTTTCTTTTGTGCAGAGATCTGGCAATTTTGCAGCTCTTGTGAACCTGAAAGGCCAAGTGTGCTGGAGTAATCAGATTTCCCAGTTCTCCCTCAATGCTTGAGAAGACTGATGCCAAGTCTCCTGACAAGGCATTTTTGACACAGGACTACAGAGAAGATCTGGTTATGTGGAGGGCCTGTGGCACTGGGGTGCAAGGGAGGAATGTGCTTTGCAGTAGCACATCACTGTAAGCACATGTGGTCCTTGCTTACAGGGCAGTGTGTGGCCTTGCCTCTCCTTGCTGACCTCATAAGCTGACTTGCAGGTCTGCTTACCTAATCCAAACTGGATATTCTTGTACAAGGATTGAGTCAAGTGAAGTAGAGTCTAGTTCAGACAATTTTGTTGTGGTGGATCCAAGTTTTTCCCTTGTTCCATCACTGAAAATTGTTTCAGAAAAGCTGCTTAACTAAAATTCTGAATGCCTGCTTTGATGATTTGGATTAATGTCTTTCCCCTCTGTATTAACCCCATCTGATAGAGCATAGTCCTATTCTTTTTCTGTTCCTTCCTGTACACTTTCATTAAGTACCTTAATCATGTGTCATTGAAAAGCAACTAAGAGTAAATGTCAAAATGAAGCTCTCAGTTAGCACTCCAGAAAATACCAGCCACTGAATGTTTAAACTGTACCTTCCTTATGTGCAAACTGGGTAAGTTTTGCCATTTTTGTAGCTCACCTGCCTCCAGCTAAGCCAAGGGCAAAGAAATAGACTACACCACAGATTCTGGGAAGTGAAGTTGATTTTATTTTTTTAAATCGCTCCTTCTTTATAATCTTCTGTGCTACTAATAACATGGGCTGATTTTTGGTTTTAATATCTGATTTCTATCTTGACTCCATTCTCTTAACCTTTCCTCAGAGATTTTATTTTCTAAACCTTTGATGGATTTTGCTGCCCTCCTGCTGATGTTTTTCATTTATTGGAGGAGAATAAAATAATAATTATAATAATAAACCCCACTGTTTCGCTGGAGGCAATTCAGTGGTTGAGGTTTTCATGTGAACGCAGCCCTTTTAATCCTAGCAAACAGGATTCTCCTCCTAATCTCTAATCCCTGAGTACTTTAGCTATTAATCTTGAGGAGCATTTCCCCTCCCCATCTGAGATTAACCTGAGAGTAGTTACCCATGGTTACTGGCCTCTTTTTTCCCCTTTTGCTTTCCCATGAGGCTTGGAGACTAAGGGAGGTGAGTGACAAATTCTGGCGCTTTCATCTGTCTGCATTCAGTTTCTGGGTCTTTGGACACCCTCTTTCATCTGATTGGTTTGATGGATCCTTGTTCAGCAGTAAAAATATAGATACATCCATCCTTGCTTGCCAGCTTCTGACCAATCACAGACAAGGGCACCTGAATCTGTTTTTCTTTCAGTGGAATAGGGAGATACCTTCTCTTAGCTTCATAAAAGAAAAATTTAAAAAAAAGTAATTGCATGAGATGAAGGAACCCTTGAGGTTTTGGCCTCCTTTCAGTCCTTCTCCTTTAGACAATAGTTTTCCTCCCCTACATTATCAGCTGTATCCTGGGATGCATCCAAAAAGGTGTGGCCAGCAGGCTGAGAGAGATGATTCTCCCCCTCTACTCTGCTCTTGAAGAGGCCTCCCAGAGTTCTGCATCCAGCTCTGGGGTCCCAGCATAGAAACAATGTGACCCTGCTGGAATGAGTCCAGAGAAGAACCACAAAAATGATCAGAAAATTGGAGTACCTCCCTATGAGAAATGGCTGAGAGAGCTGGGATTGTTCAGCCTGGAAAACAGAAGGGTCCAGAGTGACCCTATAGCACTTCTCAGTACCTGAAGAGGACCTACAAAGAAACTGGAGAGAAATTTTTACAAGGACACGTAGTGAGGGCAAGGGAGGAATGGCTTTGAACTGAAAGAGGATAAATGTTGGTTAGATATTAGGAAGAAATTCTTTAAAGGTGGTGAGACATTGGAACAGGTTTCCCTGTTGAGAATGAGAAGTTCAGAATGCCTCATCCTCATGCCTCAGTGTTCAATGCCAGTCTTGTTGGAGCTCTGAGCAACTTCATCTAGAGGAAGGTGCTCTTATCCTTGCATGGGGGTTACAACTAGATTATCTTTAGGGTCCATTCCAATCCAAACCATTCTATGATTCTGTGATTTCCTTTTGGGAGTTGTAAAGTGAATTTTGGTTTCTGCTACCCTTTTTTTCCCTTCTGAATGTGTAATTTATTGTTCATTTATTTCCTGCGCATTATTTACAATCTTTGAGTGCACTTTGCTGTTTTGCTTTTAGGACTCTGCATACAGCTACCATGTCAGCTTGGCATTCCTGCTGCAGTTTGTGTCTTCTAGGACTCATATTTCTATTCTCCTGCATAGGCTGGGTCGTGCATACTGCTCCCAGATTTGTATATTTGGAAGTGTTGGATGGGCTGCCCATTGCTTTTTTGCAGGTGTTTGTGTTCTGAGCTGCATGTTATGGATTGTATTCCTATAATTGTGGATCCAGGAGTATTTGGTCTACCGTATAACCTCCTCTGTTCATACATTCTGTCCACACCTGACTGTTCCTTACACTGTACTCTGCAGAGAGCAATTTTTGACTATGTTCTAACACTCCTAAGTATGAGCTCAAAGCTGGTCCTAGGACCAAACTTGCTTGCTCTGCAAGAAAGCAATTTAGTGAGCCAACATCCAGTGTGTCTCCCAAGAGCCTCCTAGGTGTCAGCATGGATACAGACAGCCTTCATGAAGGCCATCGGCAGTTGTCAAGACAGCAGTCCTGTGCTGGAGTGAGGGTGTGCTTGATTGTGACTGCTGGTGGAGCTGCTGAAACAGCATGCCAAGCCCTAGGGGAGAGGGATGCAAGCCATTAACTGAGGACAGTGTTCTGTAGTTCACCATTGGGAAATATTGCCTGACTTTTTTTCAGCTTGCTTTTTTTTCTGAACTGAGATTTTTCAAAGAATTTCTGTTTTTACTTTCTTTACCCATTAATTCACTGTGTAACAAAAGTCTTTGGTTCCTGAGTTGTAGTTTGCCCTTTTGATTAGTATAACTGCTAAACACAGAAGTTAGTACAGATGCTTCTGAAAGGTTTATGGGGAATTTCTGTTGCTGTATGCTGCCAGGAGAGAACAGGAACATCACTGTTTATTTCTAGTTGTACAGGAAAGCAAAGCGATGAGTGTATGCAGGAGAATGGGGCAACATTTGAAGAAGAACCCCTGGCTTTGGCATCGCAAGTAGCTGTGAACTTTTTTAGGAAATTCGAGAAATTAGAAAAGATGAGGTTGTTTCTTCGCTACAGGGATGGAGTGAGGTTTTAATCTCATTGTGGTTCTGGTTTTGGTGATTTTTCTTAAAATCACTGAAAGATGAAACTATATTTTCCCAAGTTCTTGTGTCCCTTCTTATCTTCTTGTTCCAGGTAAACATATCAAATTAACTATGTAGTTTAAAGTAAGAATTCAAGATTTTCTTCTATGGCACACATAGATGCAAAGTGTTTTACAAAGCATTTATGCAGGATTCTCTTCATACCTGAAAGGACATGTCACAACCAAGTGGAAAGAACACACTCTGTTCTACAGCAGTATGAAGGGAAAAGAAGATTTTGTTAATTGTAAATGCTTGAGGACCTTTCTGCTTAAACAGAAGTGTAGAATCCATCTTGTGAGAGTATCATAATGCTCTCTAGCAAGGTGGAGGTGATTGGTGGCAACTTCTCAGGAGATGTGCTCTCTCCTATGTCATCTGAGTTTTGTCCTGCTAATAAAAACACTATCTTTGGAGGCCTCCTGTTTGACTCACTGTTTTGTCCCCTGAATAACTTTACTCTGTTAAAAGGCAATGACAAAATATGGTCCTTCTATTATTATGGATTCTTGTAATTTGTTTTTGATGACTGGGAATGATGATGGAATCAATTCTTATATAAGCAAGCAGGTTTGTTTCATGGTCACCTCCTGAGAATGGACAGATTGTCATGTCAAACTTCCCCCAATTCCATTGCTGCTGCTTTTCTCTTCTCTGGTGGTCTGAAACAGGGAACTCCACTGTTTGGCTTGTTCCTCACTAAGAGTCTGTGCATGTGTTTCCTGGTGCGATAAGAATACAGAACCCCTGCAATCTAACTGTCACAGGGATAGCTGAAGGTTGGCAAGGAATATGGGAAGCCCTCTATGGGCTGCTTTATACTTCCCTCTGTGGGAAGTCAGGTGGTTTCTTTTGTTGCCTGTCTGACAGAAGCTGTGCAGCCCAGTGCTGTCCAGTATGACAGGGCACTACGACAGAATATGGAGGTGTCATCTGTGCTGGGGCAGGTGTGTGAGGTTAGAGCTGCAACTTGAGTTTGTTAGCAGGAAGAAGAGGAACAATGAATGCTGCCCAAATATGTAAAACTGCTTTGAGTCAAAACTGAGTGGTTCACTATTTCCTTTGCTTTATTTTTGAATTGACTGTACTTTCTAGTTCTAAAAGCTATTCCTGAAAAAAATGAACTGCTGACTGGGGTGGGACTGTTTTCTGCTGTTTCCTACCACTGACATGGAGTATCTGTCCAGCTGTGACTCCTGAAAGGTCCTTTGATCATGAAGAAGTATTCGCAATAATAGTACAGGCATATGGCTTAAGAAAAATGCTTTCTTGTCAGCAATCTTGGCATCAGACACACCCAGATTGCTTCCTCTGTCTCTCCTTATCTTTTGTATTGGCTTTTCCCTCTACTGCTGTTCTAAATAATTTAAGGTTGTTTGTGGTAAATGTGTGTGACAATACATTTGAAGATGTTAGGTATGGAATATCCCATACACATAATTTTGATGTGTCAGGATGTGTGTGTGTGTCACAGCTGAAACCTGTTGGGGGGGGTAAGGCCTTAGGCCTGGGAGAGAAGCAGGAGCACTTCAATATCAGAAAAGGTACATGGCTAGTTTGGCTACCCTTGCTTCCAGCTGGGAGTTGAGGTAGGTCTCAGTGACAGGAGCTCGTGGGGCTTCCTCAGCACTACCTTCACACAGAGGTCAGGCAATACGAACTCTTGCTCTTCTGGATTTCAGATGACAACCATCTACGTGAAGACCAATTCTGAAAGTTTTCTTCTTGTTTTTTCTCCTGTCTCCGTTGTCTACAGCTGGTAGTAGGTGCAGGCAGTTTACCTTTATGGCAGTGTGTGACCAAACAGAATATAACAGGGGCTGTGTGTGACACACACTCCAGTGAGTTGTCAGTGTTTAGCAGTGATTAACTTTTTTTAAAGACCCTTTATCTGCTGGAGATTTTAATTTTTTTCCCTTTTACTGCTTTTCTTCTTATTGATTTAAAGAGGAAAAAAGAGCTAAAGCTGTGTTTGATAATAGAATATTGATGAGAAAGCTGGGGAAAGAGAGTGAGATGGTGGAAGTCTTTGTTCCTGTTCGACAAAAGATGGAGAATACAGGAGAAAAAATGTAAATGCATATGGAGAGGGGATAGAGGGAAGAGAAGAAAGAGTTATTTAAAATCACAGCTAGGAAATCACTCTTCCCATCTACGTGGCCATAGAGAGATCAATTTTCAATTTTGGTTTCCCTGCCTTATGTGATTTAAGACAATCACCTGCCGACAGAGATGGGGGATCTGGCTGCAGGTGTTTGAAACAAATTGTCGGTAGGTATTTTTTTCAGATGAACTGCTTTCTGGATCAATTTAGCATGCTGCAAGGTGAAAGAGGAGAGAACCACAAGGCCCTGCTCTCACAAGAGAGCATTTACACCAGTGGAACTCTGACTACGTCCGTGGTTTTACTTCTCAGTTTAGTGAGGTGCAAGGAGCAAATCAAGCAGGCCCTTGTTTCATAGATCCATGAATTGTCACATGACGTGTTAAGTATGAAAGAGCAAGCGCCCCAGAGGAAATTGAATGGCTTGATTTTTAGCAGTATCAGTAATTTGTACCTCTGTAGGGTCTTGGTTTAACAATAGACCACCTCTTCTCTGTAGTGTAGTGTATGGCAATACAGGATCAACTGCTATTGATAATCAAACCTGTAGACCAAAGATGCCACTGTGTAAATCAGTGTCATTCATTTCATTGAGCACATACAGATGAAGAATTGACTCTGAAAATGTAAATCATTGCTTGACACAAATGCTGTTATCTTTGCTGTTTCTTCAAACCAGTGATAAATTTGAAAAGCAAATAAGGTCCCTTCCCCATCCTGATCAATTTCTATAGAAAGTTTTCTATTAAAAAAACCCAACTAGTTCTGTTGAATTTTGGAGAATGAGGGATAGCTATGTGTCTTGACATATGAAATATTTTTTTGTTGTTAATTATTATTTTTTTACCTGACATAAATCTAGAATCCCATGAAAAAAACTTGTAAAAAGTGTAGTTTGCTCATTGCAATGTGGAGAAGTAGTTTAATAGGAGGCTGAGTTTACAACACAAAATTATATAGTCTAATAATACATTCTTTTCAGCACTTTCAATGAAGGCTCTTCTTGAAACTAAATAATTGGGTGGAGCTGTTTTGGAATAAAATAACTGAACATTTTTAGGTCAATATTCAAATTTTTTTCATGTATAGTCTGGGTAAGCAGTTCCTCCTAGCAGTCAGGATAATTGCCAGCACAAGTCCCTTCTGAGCCATTCAACTGTCCTTTACATACAGACCTGTAATAATTTTTCAGGGGCAACCTTGAAAAGTTTGTGTCTAATTTCAGACACAAAAGTCAGAGTTGTACTCTATATTGCTATTGGTTTATGTAATCCTGTTTTTCAAGACAAATTTAAGCAAGAAGCAGAAAAAACACCTCCTGATAATATTTGTATAAATTAGTCCCTTCAGCTTATTCATCCTTCGTATTGCTCATTTCTGAACCCTCGCTTTTGACGTCACATTATCTAATTGGCACATTCTTAATGATTGCAATGCGTGAATGTGAAACTCGTGACTGTGTGTGCAGAGCTGTCTCTGTCCTGAAGGACTGCAATGTTTCTGGCCACAGAGTAGGACCAAGTCTAGCCAGTGTGAGATTCTGTGGGACAGGGGTGCTGGGAGACAGCACAGCAGCTCTGTATCCCCTGGCAGTACCTGGGAAAGCCAGGCTGCCACTCCTGGGGCAGAATTCAGTGCACGTGAGTGAGATACTGCCACAACTGCTGCCGACCCTTGCCAGCAGTTGCCTGCTCCCCAGCATCTGCTCCAGTGTGTCTGTCAGCTGACAGAAGCAGACTAGTTTTGCAGGGCTCATTCCTGTCTCTTCATTCTTACCCTTCTTCACTTGGGCAGGAACTGCTCAGCAACTTTGACTTTCTTTTCTCTGTAGTGGGAGGAAGACTTAGATTGGTTCCTGTTACTGCTGTGCATAGGTCTCAGAGAGATTGGTCAGTCTTTTTGTGCCTGTTATCTGAAACAAGCCATGTGTCCCCAAAATATTACTGAGAGACTAAAGCTGTATAGAGAAAAGACCATCTTTTTGTTCTACTCTGTTTGGTGCCTAACTTGACAGGATATGGGCCTAAAAGTGTGATAAATGACATGTGTCCCTCATCCTTATGTTTATAATGTTCAGGAGATGTTGGTGAATTCTTCATGAAAATTTATTTAGCATCTGCGATGGGCCAGGAACAGGTTCTGCAAACACAATTATTTGCATTTCTGTCAACATATGTCATTCTTTATTTATAACTCCTCTTGATGCTTTGAGTTCAGTGGTATGTGTGCTTCTGCCAGTGTGACACAACTCTGAGAACTTCGTTTCTGTCCTAGTATGAGGGGCCCACAGAGCTCTGCTGATCCTTGTCAGTGCTATGCAATAGTGAAGAGAAGGAAATAGTTATATGTCAGTCATACAGTTAATGTCTGTTATAGATAAAAAAGAAAACAGAGAAACACAGGTTTTAAGGATGTGATGATAGGATAGTAAGAAACTTCTAAAGATGCTAGGAGTAAAATCTTAGCTCCATTGACCTCAATAACAAAACATTATCTGAATTCATTAGTTTTGGGATTTTACCCCACCAGTATGAAAGAGCATAGGCAAAGTACTTGAGACTTACATTTTCAAGTTCACTTTTTTATGACAAGTCAGTGATAAGTGTGAAGGGAATTCAGTGTTTCAGAATGATGAAGGCAGGATCTGTAGTTCTGTTAGGGCCACCTTTCTATAATATGTAATGACTTGGCCAAAAATATTCAAATACCTGCAGCTGTTTTAACTGCTTTGATGTATTAACCTTCTGCTGTCTCTGAATTGCTTTTGGCTGTGTGCCTTCTCCCCAGCTGATGAGGGTGTTCTTGTCTGATTAGGAGAAAAGGTGTTCGACATGGTTGAATTATTTCTTTCTTGAGACTGTCCTTTGTCTATGATAATTTGCAAATTCTGACTGCCCCTGTTAGTTTGTTTCTCTCCCCTTTTCTTACATATTCATCTCTTTCTTCTGTTAATTCCTTAGGATAAAGTAATTCCAGTGCTGAATTTGAGAACAAAATTTTGCCAGGAGAGCTGCTCAACTTGTTGAAACTGATGTCGGCTATGAACTTGGCCAGTATATGGTTTACTGTTGGGAATTTATGAGGTATTTGTCCTGAGTAGCAATGCATTGTTGGTCAGCAGCTGGACTGGGAACCTCTAAGAGGAGATGGTGATAATGATGGTGATTCAGGAGACTGATTTGAGTTACTTCATAAATTTCCAAGAAATTTGGATAGTTTTGGGAGTTAATAATTCTGGACTTGTTCTGCTTTGTGTGTGAGGTCTAGATTACATCTCATGCCTTGTGAGCTCTAGAACATTCTTTTGAAGTTGATAGACTAATGGAAGGGAAAGTGTCCTTGAGGTATAGAGCCTGTTACATTGCTTTGGAGACAGCATGGACAGTAAAGATACAGCTGACAGTGAGCTCATATATCCCACCATTGGCTCTTCTACTGGTTTGGAGCAGTGAGTGAGTCAGTTTGGGCATGGTTTCCAGTTTCCAAACTGAATCTGTTTAGGTGTGTTTCTGGCCTTCAGCTTAAGATATACTTGACACTGTTCCCTGCCAACCTCTCCCTCCCCCATCCCCAGTATATTGAGCACCAGAAGTTGTCATTAAAGCCATGACAGAACACAATGAATTGGTGTCAGAAATTGCCCAAGAGAGTGTAGGAATATACCTGACAGCAGTAGGTATGCTATATGGAGGAGCTGTGTAAGCTTTTTGCAAGGGAGGATCATTTTAAGAGTAAATCTGTGAATAGAGGAGGTAATCACATTGCCAATGAGATTTAACATTATTCCAGTTGATTACTGTCCATAATGAGGATGAAATAATGAAGGGAAAACAAGCCACTATATGGAAAATGCATCAGTCTGCGCTGTCCTCTCTGTGTATTTCTGCAGTGTCCTGCTTTATATTTTGGTTACATGTTCTTTGGAACAAGATTTCTTTTTATGTATTGTTTGTGCAATGCCTGCCTTATAGCTGTGTGTCTTGGTAATGTCATAATAGGAAAGGTGGCTGAGTATGCCCTACCACCACAGACACAGCCAGGTGTGTATTGGCAGTACAGTGTGCTCAGTTCTTTTATCTATTATGGGATAAAGGCTCTTGGAGGCGGGGACACCTGAGCTGACAGGGCCCTTTCTTATCATACTGTTTCTTTAGGGATATGAAGTATTTAAGTTAGACATAAAGCATGTGGTTATTCTGCCATTCCCATGTTTCGTTCTCATTGTCAGCATGTGCCGGCTGAAAGCTTGACTTTTCCTCTAACTTTTTTTTTCCTCCTTGCTGAACTTACTCGTTCTCTTGGTCCTATTTTAAGAAAGTAGTGGCTTGCAGGGAATATCATTCCTTCATTCAGAGGCTCTTACAATACCAGTGACAGCTCCATGTTGGCATGCAGAGGGGAGGATTCTCCTGCTATGACCTTCAAAATGGCTGACTGCAGTGGATATGACATATTTCTCCCCTTCCAGTGTCCACTTGCCTCCCTTCCATGATCTTCCTTAACCTACTGAGGCTCGAGAGGTGAGAGCTGAGGCTGCTCCTTGCTGTGGGAGTCTCCGGAGAGCAGCACTGAGGCGGAACTGCTGAGCCTGAGCTGGGAGGAAAATGAAGACAGGGAGTGGAGTTGCAGCCTGCAAAGCAGGCACCACTGCTGCTGTTCGCTTGCTGGAAAGTAAATAAAGGAGAAAAACAAGGGCAATTGCTATATGAGAGAAGATGAAAGG
Organism: Certhia americana; assembly: GCA_018697195.1. Classification (NCBI taxonomy): domain Eukaryota; kingdom Metazoa; phylum Chordata; class Aves; order Passeriformes; family Certhiidae; genus Certhia; species Certhia americana. Next base: position 41,785,252 of record CM031861.1, read on the forward strand.
GAGAGGGACAGATGGAAAAAAAAATAGAATAAGCAGAGAAGGTGAAATCGAGACGGGGTAGGAAGGCAGAGAAAAGGTGTAGAAAATAGGAATAAGAGGGACCATTGTCTCATTTTTGGGAGACAAGGACCAAGGAAATTTTCAAGAGCTTTTGCAATAGCTGTCAAATGTGCTGTTGTACCATTTATCCAGTAGCCATTTTCCTCTCCTGCATTGCAAAGCTGCCCTTTTGATCCTGCATACCTGGGATAAATCCACACTAGCAGCTGCATAAGAAGTCTTACCAACATAATCTGCCATGGCAGTAAAGCACGTTCTGTAGAAAACTTAACATCTGCAAGAAGATCCAGTTATGGGGAGTCCATGACCGATGCTCTGATTTGACTAAGTGGGAAAAGTGTGGCAATTTTGTGTCATGGTTCAGACTTTTCTTGATGGGTATTTTCTGGGAGGGGTCAGGGAATTCTATCTTATGCCAGCTCCTGCCTTTAGTCCTTGTATTATGACCATTTGCTCTACAGACAGGAAGTGTATTTTCCTTAGTACAGAACTGTGGAGCTAAGAAATGGTCAGCTAAAAGCATTTTCATCTTGTGCATGTTGTAGCAGAAAAAGGGCAGATCAATGCACATGGGTCAGCTATTTCATGTGATGGCCCCAAGAAAATGAGCATGGATTTTCTGAACTATCATGTGCTAGACAACTAGCTTTATATTTCTATGAGTGAGGCTCATCTGGACATGTTTAACCTTTATGCTCTTTATTTTGGATGAACAGCTACTTATGTTCTGATTCTTACTTCCCTACTGCTGCACTTGTGAGAAAAAGGATTGTGATATCTTAAACCATTGACTGATGAATTCTATTTCTTCATAAATATGAATTGGAGAGTAAGTTCACACGTACAAAGTAATTTCTACAGGTTAAATCTCAAAGATAGTGTTGTGTTAATTCAAACTGTTGGACAGACTGCAGCAAATCGTAGGAGTGTCAAGAAAATGGGTATTAGACTAATCATTAATGAGGACTTTCAGCACTTTTGAACTTTGTCCCCAGTTTCTCCACAGACTTGCTGTCAGATCTCAGACTAGAAGTAGTCAATGACTTTGGCTATTAAGTTTGGGCTTGATCTTTATTTCCTGCATGGCTTTAATTCTTCTTTTTAATACATTGAGAATGCTGTGAAAATTGAGTTCCAGCTGTCTTATATCGGACAACTCTAAAAGAAAGCATTTGAAATAAGCAATGCATGGGAAAAATTGATTGAAGGTGCTCTCTGCTTGGTTTTCTTATCTGTTTGGTGATAGGAATGACTCTTCAGCTGAATTAATCATTTTTCAGATGTTTTAAGAAGAGAAGGTAGATTGGCACAGACATAGCTGCTGTTAGAACAGGGCATGTTGTTTAGTGTCAGAAGAAATTTGGATGTGGCTTGTGGAGGGCAGAATAGGCTTTACTCTTGCAAGATAGCAGTGACACTTCAAAATATCATCAAAGAGTGAAAAAGGTATAGATTTGCTGGTATATAAAAGTCAAGAAAGTGAAAAATAGTGTGTCTAAAAAAAATGCAAGCAGTACCATATCTTCCCCCAACAGAAAGGGTCATGTGCAAACTAGTGTCTGGTAGGTGGTGGGGACTAGATTTGATTCCTATTTTCTCTGTTGATACAGGGAAATCTGTAGCTCGAGACCCTTCTTCACATGCATGTCTGTTTTCTCACTCATTTGGGATGGCAGAAAAAAGTACTTGTTAGTGATTCTGTGTGTCTTTGCTCTCTGTGATAATTGCAAATTAAAGCATTCATTTTATTATCAGTAAGGTGTCTCATCCTGACAATCAAGGTGTCTGCTGGGGACATTTCAGGCCTGTATTTTCTAGCTGTATGATTCTCAGTGCAGCAACAGTGCTTGATGATACAGTGGAAATTGGGTTAACAGTTTTCAAAATATATATTATTTTTGTATCTTGTTTCTTGTCAAATTTTTATGATATACAAGTTGCACTTCGGCTTTTTTGTGAAGAAGAGCTTTGATTAGGTAATGGTGACTTCAGCTCTGAGGTAGCCTTGTCTAACTGACAAGGCTACCTCAACTGCTGACTTAGTTGTGTTATCTTCTGTTAGCATCACATGGTTACTTCTCTCACCCACCTTAATACTAAGACATGCTCTATAACTAAAAAAAACCACTTACCAGATTTAATAAAAGAATACTGACTTATCAAACAGACCATAAATAATACAGGCATAAATAATAACAGAGTAGCAGCTTGCAGAAGGCATGAGAACAAGTGAGCAGAAAGTGGATTTCAGAAAAATAAGTCTTCTTCCTAATAAAGGAGAACTGAGAACTTCTAAAGTGGAATCAATTACCTGCTATTTCCGTGTGGGTTTGTTTTTTTTGGGTTTTTTTTTGTTTTGTTTTTTGTTTTTTTTTTTAAATTTACTGGCCCTGCTGCTATGGGTTAAACTGTCAGTGAGTACGGGGGAGCAGGAGAGTAGAGTCTGTGCTTCTCTGAGCGACTTGCTAAGCCTCGTAAAGCATTTATTCCTTTCCTCATGATCATTAATGGATTCACTGTTTTGACAGGGAAGCAGGTGCCCAGACATTTCTCTAGTCAGTTTTTCTTTTTTCATCTGGAAGAAAGTTTTTTTTTCATTAAAAAACATTTTCTGGTGTAGGGGGAGGCCTGTGAGAAGCAACAGACCTAAACTTGGGCAGGGGATCCAAAGTGGAGAGTGGAGGGTGAGAAAGGCATTGTAACTTAGCAGATGCACCAAGCAGATTTTCTTTGCTAAGAAGAAAGGCAACCTCTGGTAGCTGCCCTGTATTTTTATGAGAATGGACTTGCTTTTCATGACTTGCTTGTCAGATAAAATGAATGTGTATGTGTATGTGGGGAGAGGCTGAAATTAATTACTGTCAGTAAATGAAGCATATGAAAGCTTGTCTTGATGTTACAGTGGCTGTGAATTAGTGCAGAAAACACAGTGGAAAAGCAAACAGTGGAACACCGTATTTGGATCAGAGCTTGCTGTGTATTGGCTTGTTAATTTTCCCCCACACCCAAACCTACTTTATTTGGTATATTGGAGGTCTCTTAATTACACTTGTATTTCTTCTATGCTCTTCCTGCGATTCCTAAGATAGGGCATCACAGCCCAGATCATAATTTCTGTTTCCACTGACAGTTTCCCAGCTGCATGAGAGATGCCCCAACATAAATGGCTTGATAGAGAATTTGAGATAGATGCTCAGCTTCACAGTCTTGCAGAAAATAAAAATTCCCAGCAGTGTTGGGCATTATTATTGTAACATACACTCACTGGAACCTTCTCTGTTCTCAAAACCCTCTGTCTCGAAAGGGAGCAGGAGTTAAATACAGAACAATAAAAGCTTAGCTGCCTTCTGTTGAAACCAGTGTCTGTGCTGCTGCTGATTTCAGGGAAGTAGAAGGGATGCTAATGGGGTAAAGATTATTAATTTCTGAGAGCTGCTTGGCAGCTATGGGCCACCTGAAATCCTTGTCTACTTTAATGTAAGTCGTGCAATCTTAGCAAAACTGCAGGCTTGAATGTTGCACCTGGAGCAACTGTTTGTCCCAGTTAGGAAGATGCTTAACTTATGTAAGCCTGCCGAGATCTTGAGTAAACATTATGCATTGACAGGTCTTAGTAAAATTTACTTAACAGATGCATTTTGCCCCAATGAGCAGAATTAATGTCTCTGTTAAACTGTAGTTATTACCATAAAGTATTGCTGGCTTATATCAATTCCTTGTGGAATCTAGTAGGTAAACATACCTCCTTGGGGAAGCATGTCCCAGTTAAGTGGATTACAGAGCAAGTTATATCCAGTCTAATGCAGTGAACCTGAAGCAGCTTCTGCTGATGCATTTACAGGGTTTCAGCATCATGTCTTCTGAACTGAAAAGTCATGAGCTACACTGATCCAGCGGGGATTGTTTTAGTCAAAGGTGTCAGCAGTTGTAAAACAGGCACGGAAGTAAACTTGGATATATGGATTGTTAAAAATATCCAGCAAAATTTTGATGTATCTCTTGGATTTTGGGTAACCTGAGGTCAGAAACTGTTCTGATCATAAATTTTGACTTTTCTGAATTGAGGGCTTTGCTCTTATTGAGTCTTGAAAAATGCATCTGCCAGAATTCATCTGTGAAAACAGCTTCTATGTACAACATCTGATAAAGTATTGGAAGCAGGAAGTCTTCACATAATTACTTTCAGCCTGCATGTGAAACTGAGCTCTTTGATTTAAATATCACATTTTTAATATTGATTATTAGCTTATCTGTCTTGGTCATTTCTGCACCTTTTACCACCTCCCTGTCTCAGTGCTTCTCTGCCCATGTTCTCTACTCCATGCAGAACCCTTCTCTGCCATGCTTTGAACTCTTGCATGTTGTAGCTGATCAGTTACCATCTCTCAAAGTAGGTGGAAAAGGGTGCATTCTGTGATATCAAAGCTTTAAATCAACTTCAAAACGCCTCCGAGTACACCACAGTAGATGGAGTTGTAGAAGTACGTTATCCTTTTTCCTCAGTGTCGTGCTAGAGAGATCAGGATGTACTATTCACAGCTACTGTTCAGTACTGCCTGTCTGGGCTCTAAGAGCTAAACAGTCCTCATCAAGTGCTTGCAGGATGATCCTGCAATCAAACGTCAACACTTTCCTTCTTTTACCAACAGATTTTTGGGCAGAAGGGAGGGAGTGGCAAGTTCCTCCGGACACTCCCTGTCTCATGGCTTTATATTGACTTTGCTTCTGATCATGTGGAGGAAATTATGCCTGGACCTCTGAAACATGCAAGCTTCTGCTATGGAAAAATGTAAGGGAAGTGTGTGTGTCATGTGAGAAGATGTGGAGGAGAGAAGCTGAGCTTCCTCAAACTTCAAAACTGGACACATTTCTTGTATTTGAATCCCAGGTGGGGGAATTAGGGTTGTCAAATGTGAGGAGGGAGGAGGCTGGTTGTGCAGGTTTACAGATCTTATGTGAATAGGATGCTGCTGTAGTTTAGAATGTTATTATCCAATTTAGTGTGCCCCCTGAAAAAGACCACAATCCCCCTGAATGGGTGGCAGAAAAGGCAGAGATCATGGATTGAGATAAGAACAATGTGCTGAAAACAGCAATGAGATAACAAAAAAAACAGTAACAGCAACAATATTAATAACAACAGCTTACAAAAAAAGAGAGTGATTCACACAAAAATGCTCACCAAGCCACAGACAATGACCAATAAGTGGACAAGTTCCCCAGTGAAAAAATCACACCCTTCCTCCCCAAAGCCAGAGAGTCCCCACCTCTGTCCCTGGTAATTGGTGTGAGGTGGTATAGAATAAATTCCTAGCCATGCATACCCAGCTCCAGGTTCCACCTCCTCACACCTATTGCAAAAATAGCTCTGCTGGACCGAACCAGGACAGATGCCTCCCAGTAAACCAGTATTAGGAACCTAAGTATTAAATAAATGCAAGATTAATAGCTGTTCCCTTTTGGAAGCAAGCCACTCAGACCCGGTCTCTTGCAGTGTAATTTGTGCCATCCATGACAGGTTGACCTGGCTTCAGCAGGTGTTTTTATAATGTCACTGCTGCCTCTGCATACCAATAGTCTAGATGAGACAGCAAGGCTACTCTGGATGTGTGGAGTGGGAGCATTGGTGATTCATCTCCCATGGTGCAGAGGGGATGGTATTTTTTGTCTTTTAAGAATATTACCTTTGAGGAGAAAGTTCCTTGTACATGATGGTGTTTAAAACTGCAGCCTCTGAGGGAGGTTTTGTATATATGCTCAATATATAGAGGGAGTATTGTAGGTGGCAATAAAAATCACTAACCAGGATCAGGTAGTTGCTTATCATCTGGTTACCAGCTCTGCTGTGGCTGGAGGAAGAGCTGCTTGCCTACTCTATGACCCAAGATTCTGCATCTCTGCAGTGGGCATAATAGTACTGGCTGGCCTACCATAGGAGGTGGAAGAATCTATACCAGATTTTGAAGCAAATAAGTGTGAAATACTGTGACTTGTCTGGAAATACTCCATTTGATTCAAGGCACACAACATCGAGCTGCGTATCTTTAGATGATGACTACTCAGAAATTAAATGGAGTGTGATACACTGCTGTGAGATGATAAATGCCATGAATTCCTGGATAGGTGAGGACAGGTGTATGAAAGTGGGATAAAGTTGCTGATAAAAGTTACGTTATGTCTGGAAGTCTTGATGGGGGAGGTTATTGGATGAGTCTGAGTGAATGTATTTATCTTTAGCTGGAGCTAAAGAAGGAGCTCTCCCACTTAAAGAAAGCTAAACCACAACATATTTTAGAATAAACTGGTGAATAACAGGTTCCTGATATACCAGAAAGTAGTATGGGAAGGGGCCACTCCTGCTCTACTGGAATTTATTACTCTCCCAGATGCTGCCTCAAGTTCCTCACATAATTCCTTCCTCAAAGTCCCAGCCCCTTGGAGAAAGCAGTGGTTATGCAGCACTGGTTTTGGCTCATCCCACAGCATGAGTCCACTCTTGTACTGTCCTCATGTGAATTTATAAAGATCTTCATAAAATACCTTTCCTAGAGTACTACTTGTTGTACCTTCTTTCTGCATTAGCAACATTTAGTCTGGTAATCACATCTGTCGTGCATCAAGGATGCAGAAGTTTATTAACAATGCTTGCTGGTTTTTGATGGTCTGTTTGATTTATGGGATCTTAGTATTTCTTCTGCCTTAAAATCTCTGATAAATTGTACTGTATGCTTAATCGACTTAAAACCTAATATTCCAAGTAAACCTTAAAGACAGAAATCTAACTGTTACATAGATGTTAGTGAAAACTTGAGTGGTTCTACACAGAATGTACTTTTCAACATGATGCAATTTGGGGGAAAAAAAGAAAAAGAAAATTTTGTAGAGTAAGGCCTGTGATAGGAAGTGCAGGATGAACAGTGTCTGCAACTTGATCTGAATACTCTTTGAGCATCCCAAGTGCTTGAGTCTCAAGCTTAGCTCAGTGTAAATCCAAAAATCCTTTTTCTCTGCAAAGAGCTTGAGCCAGACTTCCCCTGGAGGAGGGATATTCTGGATGCAGTGCTTTAATACTTTCTTTTCTAGTAGGCAACCTGAGGTAGAAAACTGACATAAGGAAAGGGGTGTTAATGATACTTTTCTTAATCTCATGAAAGCATTGCTTAAGGTTTCCTTTCACTCTTGGAATGACATGCATTCCCCTCTTTTCTTATCCACTTCAGCAGTTCCTGAGGAGCAAATTTCTCAGGTACTATATCTCTTTTTGAAATGCTTGCAAACAAACCCCAAATCATATGAGCATCTTGTAGCTTCATGATTTGTTTTTCTTTTTCAGCTGATTGTTGTTTGAATTCAGCAGAGTTTTCTGGGCACTTGGCCTGACTCAGTTTTGCATCCAAATTGGGTGAAATTCTTAGCTGCTTTGTTCTGGTGTGAAACTTGGCTGGTGCAGCAGAGTTGTGCTGCGAGTGCTGGAGCCCATGTTGTGTTTTGACTGTAAGGAATTAGTCTGATTAAGCTGATTCTTTATTCACGAAAACATACAAAATTGCCTCTGCTCCTACTAATCAATTACTAGTTGGTGTGTCTGCCCATTACCACTGTGTTAGCGTGCGAGTCATCCAGACTTTGTTCTTTCGTCCCTTGTGTGCCACTGCCTACAGCAGTGCCCCACTCTGCAGCTTCTGCCACTGCTTCATCCAGATAGAAATGACAGTGAAAGCTCTTTGACAAGGCAAAGTGGAGCTTCTTTCATCTCTGCCCGCTTCTTTCTTTTCTTGCCTGTTCTCCCTCTAGTGTGTGCAGGTACATAAAACAGCACATCCTTGCTGTCATGCTCTTAGTTCTGTTGTAGCCACTGGTTTGGCCCAGCAAACTCTTCATATTGGAGGCTGTGATACCCCTTTCAAAAGCTGACTGGACAGCAGTGCCAAACTCTCAGGGTGTGTTTGAAAACGAATAGAGCTTTGAAATACAGCAGCAAATGCTTTCTCTGTTCCAGGCAATGTTTCACTTCTCTTCCTCCCCACAGCAAACAAATTGTATTGACAGACAAAAGCAGGATTAGGGTGAGGAGATTTGCAAGACAACAGGATTATGGAAGCTAAAACAAGCAAACATTGTGATTATGTTAGGGGGTGGGCAGGATGGAGTTTCGTGAGGAAGGGGACAACACAGAAGCAGTAACTCAGGTTGTTATGTTAGTCTGCCACAGTGGTGGTGAGGCTGTAGGGAAGAGGATTTAAGGTAATTTAGGACAAAAGCAAGCAAAGTAATTTTTCCCTGTAAACTCCAGTGGATGGAAACCTAGTACATTTGCATTATAGTTGTCAGTTTTTGCTTTTCAGGAGTCTGGTGACATAGAAATAGAGTGAAGGGAGAAGGGGAGGTTGGCCTAAACCTGTGAGTCCTGGAAGCCCCCCTGCTCACTCAGGCAGGATAGGCACCAGCTGTCAGCTGATCTGAGCAGAGATCAGCTGTGACCTAATTATTGGCCTCTTAAACCTGCATTATTCCTTTCATTTTCCAGCTCATTGACGTTGTATAGAGAGAGGGTGAAAGAAAGTAGAAAAAAGAGTTATTGATAATCTACTTCCTATGTGTCTGCCACTCAGCCAGGGTCATGGCTGGATGGCCTCCATCAAGGAGAATGAGGATGGGCTTTTAACCCTTCTGCTTCCCTCTGGGAGGAAGACAGCTTTATGCATTTGGGGGAATAGAAGCTTGAAACAATTTGAAATCAAACGTTGGTGTGCTCTGGGTCAGAAAGGCTTGGTAGTTCTAGTGTGTACTGAGAAGCAGTGAAGTGAGCAGCTGATAACCTATGAGATGAAAGAATGAACAGAAAATTCTCATCACCCTGTTAGCACAGAGGCAGGCAGAGGCACTTCTAACAGGTTTATGATCCTGCCAGTTTGAATGCACGTTTTGCAGTAATCAGCAGTCAAAGCAGTAGGCATGTATTGGCCTTTCTGAGGTTGACAAGGGTGTATGAGAATGCTTCAGCTGGGCAGCAGGAAAGTACCAACCCACTTAGAGTGACCTAGGATGCAAATGACGTACCAGCTCACAATCCTTCCGTGGATCTGGTCGCTGCTGAGAATAGCATGCCATCCTTTCTTTACCTGTCCAGAACATGATACCCTGTTACATATTACATTGTTACTACCTGCCTTGAGAGTAGTTGAAACAACCAGCTGGAAAGTTTGGAGAAGGCCGGATATTGGTTGCTAAGATGGTATCAAGTTGGGTGTGTGGCACAGCATGATGGCAGCAGAAAAGCAACAAAGCTCTTCTTTCTGGCAGTGGAGGCATGGCCTGGGGAGGGCAAGCATCATGGTTATGGCAGGCCAATGCAGAAGGTGAGAGATTGTGAGAGAAGAACAGATTGTGTGAAATGATCAATTCGTCTGTACAAACCTACTTTCCAGCTGCCAAATCTGTGTCTCTTCCTCCAGTAGCTGATAATCTCCACCAATCAAATTATCTTCTTGACAATTAAAGCATCTCTCTCCTCTTTGTTGATTTGTTACTAGCCCAGTCCTTCAAGCTTTTAAACCCTTCTGCAGTGCTTTCTAGTTAGCATATATTGTCAAAGTCTGAACTTGCCAAGATCTATGGACAAATGGCTGTTTGATGCTTTATTCCACAGTATAGGTGCCCTGTGCTTTCTGCTGTTTCTGGCATTCAAACCTTCTGCTAAAGAAGGGGAGATGGGGAGATACAGCAATGAGAACTCCCCTATAGTATTATAGTCTCTAATCAAGCCAAATTGTTGAGACTGGCTGTAAATTGTTGGGATAATTGACCTTCAGTCATTTGAAATACGTTTCTGGGAGTGAAATACATTTTACTTTCTCCTCCTGCCCTCCCCGCCCCTCCCCCTGCCCTGTTTGAAGCCTCTTGCAGCCTTTCCAAAGCATCTTCTGACAAATTTTAATCAATAACCTAGTCAGTGGTAAGCCTGAGTCTATCACATCTATTACCTTGATGACAGGGGTACTGGAAGCCCTTATTCCTTTGCTTTTGACATCAAAGCAAGCATCATGGAAGGAAAGGAAAAAACAAACCAGAGGGATTAGGGTTCAAGTTAAATGGGCATGGTTTTAAAGACTGAGCACTTTGAAGCCTGATCAAATTATTAGTTATTTATTATTGACTGAGTACGCATTGCATCTCTGGGGCTGTATGAGGCACAAAGCATCTATAGCCATTGCCTCTGGAGCCTCAGCTTTTAGGCCAGAGTTACACACTGTATGTCAGGAACTGTGTGCTCAGCATGCAAATGTCAGGAACTAACCACCTGGGAGGGAGCCTGTGGCATCAACACTTTTTTTTTTTGTCTGTCAATATATATGCATCATTATTTACTGTGTCCTTTTCTGTGGTGTTTCTGTTGTGACTGTTACCAATTGCTCTTGCCTTAATGAAAACTATAAATTTCTTGGTAAAGTGGCCTCCATACCTTGGATCTCTGAACAAAAATTATTTTAAAAAGCCCCAAAATAACAAAAATGCCCTTGTATGAAGCTATAAAGGTTTATAAAACTAGATTAAGCTCATGGTGTTTAAGTGCTGGGAGATTTTCATAGTATGCACCTTGACCTCTGCATCCTTCTTGGCTGTGAGATATACTGAAGGATAATTTAGAAATATACTGACTGTGGATCAACTGAACAATTTTTCCCATTCCTATTTTGTGACTTGCACTTCTCTTTTTTTGGATTTATGTGAATTATTTCCTCATATGAAGCAAGGAAAGCTGCAGATAATGATGCTGCTAAAAAGCATTCTGAGGTTCCTAAATTAAAGATGCATTTCAAGTACTAAAACAGTAGTGTTATTGTAACACTTGCTGGAGAAATAGGCAGCACTGAGCAAGTTCATGTTTTGCTGGGTAAGGCAGCATTTTGCAGTTTGGTGAACAGTGTTTCACAGTCGGAAATACTCGCGTGGCCCTCATGGAGCCTGCCAGCCAGACTGGTAATGTGTGAGATGGACCCCTCAAGTAGGAAACTGGCTTGTGACTACAGAATGAAATGAGATTTTGCCATGAGCCTCAATCTCTAGCATAAGCTTAGAGAGATTTCTGGCAGCACCCTAGGGAGAGGAGAAGGCTTGTAAGTGGAATGTAGCAGCTACAGCATGTACGGCTGCAGTGCATGGACCTGGTCCTAAAGCAGTGCAGTGCCCTAAAGGGCAAACTGCAGAATGGGTTCTGAGTCTGTTGCATAGGAGGTGCTATTTATCAACCCCAGCTGCAAGCAGCACCAACCTCTAATAAAATGGAATACTGCCTCAGGCCAGTCTATACATTTATAAGCATGTAAATAAATCATCATAAAAATAATCCATATTTATTGCCATTATAAATTTACATGGAGCAGTTGTAATCTGTAGGTCACTTTCTGGCTGTTTCCTTACCCTCTCATCACCACTGACATGGATCAGATACCACAGATATGAATATGGAAGAAAGGGGGTGCAGAACAGGTAAGCACTCCAGAGTTTAAGACAGGAGGCCAAAGTGATGCCCCGTGTTGCCAGTTCATCCATGGGATCGACATGGGATAGCTGGTTACCAGTGTCCTGTAATCAGGGACCCTGCACATCCCGGTCATTTGCGAAAGCCAGAGGGAATAGATCAGGGCGTCCCCACCCTGCTTCCATTTTGGTGAGTGCTGGGACTGAGGCCTGTAACCCAACATTGTCTGTGGAGACCGTGGGGCAGCCAAAACAGTGTGGCATTTCTGCTCCTGAGCTATGGCAAAGACTCTGCCAGCCAAGCTATAGGGTTACCATAGGAGAAGAAGATGAAGACCTGCTTCTGGATGGTCCTGCCACCTTGAGAGCAGGATGACATTTGCCTGGTTGGGTTTCTCAGCTCTATGGCTGTGCTTTTAGGTCATTTGCCACAGCATGCAGTCACACCAGGACTGGCAGGTCTGCCACATGCTGTAATAACTCCCTTAGCACACTGAGTGGCTGGGTTTGGTGCAGCAATCATAATGTGCTGGCTAGGTGTGTGGAATTGTTTCAGGGACTGGGTGCTTCTGAAGTGCTTGGTAAGCTTTGATAGATACTGGATTGCTTTCTGAGTTGCTGGACTCTCTTAAAACTTCAGGATTCTCTTAAAACTTCAGGCCTTGAGAGGTCAGAGGTGTGAGCTGTTAGAGGTCTAAGGTGTGACTGGCTTCTCACCTGGAAAAGAAGGTAAGAGTGTTTGTTGTCTGACATTTTCCTTTTTAGCTGATTCTGACCCTGGTAACTTAGGTTAATGGATTTTTGTTAGGTTTTGAGGCTGTGACTGGCATAGCAAAGGTTTTCCACTGGCTTTAGCAGCAGTCTGTCATTTGTTTCCTCATACTGTTGTTATTTTATCAGAGAAGCTGCCTGGGAGTTATAAGTCTCCCAAAGAATCCAGCTGTGATTTATGAATTGGCCATCAACAGTTATTATGCCAGCCACTGCATACATTCATTCTAATAAATTTTCTGCATCTTCTATAGCAGCTTGTTTTACTGCTGTTTATTGATACTGTGGTTTTAACAAAAGTAGCACATCAATTACAGTAATTGTATTCAGCATGGCTGGAGCTATGGTCTGAGGACAGGTTGTGGATCCAGGATAGGGGATTAAAGCTAATCCCTAGAGAGACCTAGAGAGAAGTGAACAAGTGAGGAGTTGATACCCAGGTGGATTTCCCTTGATGCTATGTAACACTGTAGTTTCAATATCTTTCTAGGAAAGAGAAAGAGGCGAGATCATTGCAGATGTGGCCCAAATGATCTTTCCTGCTGGGCTATGCCAGCTCTAAATTATTTCCAAATATGATATATATGTCAGGGTTTTGCACTATTTTTAATTGCCTTTTTTCTTGTTTCAGCTTTAAAAGGGTTTTAGTGATTGAAGCAGTAAATATGGATTTAATGGGTGGGCTATTCAGTGGACAACTGCATCCAAAGGATTGCCGACAAGATCTAGATATCCAAAAGCAGATCAGTAAGAAGTAGTGTCCCTTTGGGATCTATACTGGGACTGGTACTGTTCAATATTCTTTCTGTGTGACAGCCTCTCTGTGGCTGACACAGGTAAGACTGATGTAGTTCCTGTTTCCTCAGCCCTGAGTTCTTTCTTATTCAGTCCTTTAGCTGTAAGAGCTAGGTGCTTTAACCAGATCCCTGTGCACCTTACCTGGCAGTTAGCTCTGTCTAGTTAGATCACAGTTTGCCATAGCTCAGCACTTAGTGTAGAATTGCAAGGTCCCTGTAGTAGATCCGTACATGGAAGTCTGCGTGGAAGAATAGAAGGTTGTAAACAGGAATCTGATTTACCAGTGGAGGTGTGAGAGGGAGAGGACTAGAGAAGCAGAAGTTAAAAACATTATGGGAAGTTAAAAACATTATGCACACATGTAATCATGCTTAAGTATATGTACATACATCCAAAATTCTTATTGATATTAAGCTTATGAAAACCTTTGGCCTGGGTTATCCTTGCTCTACAGTGAATCAAAATATTCTGTTTTCCAGTGATACTATTATTCCTCCAGGTGAATGAATTAATAGTGCTCTCCATAATACTCCTTTGTGGATTAGACCCCCAGCACTACAACCACAGCCCTGCTGCTTTTATTCTTTGTTCTTGGATTTATTCCCAGTTTTGTTTATGAAATGATCATTTAGTGCATGAGCAATATGCTGATTTTCCCTTATGGTTATTGCATTTTCTGTTCATAAATCAGGAATTAATTTGTCTTCTTTGGGTCCCTTGGTGCCTTTTTGCTTAATAGGCAAGTGTGTTTGTTCTGTGTAATCTAATGAAAAATAAGAGTAGTAGACAGTGAAAAGTGATATCCCCAGCAACCTCTCATCCTCCCCAGAACCTGGGGGACCCTCTTTTTCTCTTTTTTCCCATTCCCAGTTTTATCTGTTATTTGCTGATAAGAGACTCCTGTGGTCTTTGGTAGATAGGCCAGAGAGGCTGGGGCTGGAGGGAAGGAGGGCTTAGTTGTCAGTCACCTGGGAGTGATCTGCAGGCCTGGCACTAAATTGTTCTGTGAACTTCACCTCTTTGCATAGCAGAATAATTGAAATCAGATATAAAATAACTGATCCAGTAAATCTGTTTCACTGCCAGTTCAGTTCCAAACTGCTGCACTGGAATGCATATGTATATTGCTTTGTTGAGTTTGACATGTCTTAAATGCTTTTCTTTTTGTGGGGCTTAGTAGAAGTGTGCATTGGGAAGATTATGGCAAATGTGTACTGCATGAGCAGTGTAAAGGGCACGGTTCTTTCATCCCCAGTACTGTTTGTTTTGGAGCCTACCAGCCGGAGATGCTCCTGCTGCATGAAGCACACTCTTTTTTCTCTGTAGAGCAAAGTGACTCTCCATGCAGCATTTGTATCCCTGGCTGATCCAGGGCACAGAAAGCTAGTGGCTGGATTCTGAGCTCACTTTTGTGGGTCTTGCTCCTTTATCCTCACTGCTGTTACTTAAGAGAGAAGAACTCAGCCCCAGCACTGTAAATCCTGGATGCTCTCCAGCAAGGTAGGGCAGAGGAAAAAAAAAAAAAAATCATTAATTCTAAAGCTTTCTGTTTGAGGCTTCTCGGTGGGGAGCAGTTCTCTTCAGGAATGTGAAGGAAAGTGCATATCTGCACAAGAGGGGAAGGCACCCAACACCAGGTTGCTCAGGAATGGTGATGGTAAGTGTTGTTTGGGGTGCAAATGCTTGAATTACTGGCAGATAAATCCCCCATGCACAGCTACAGAGCTGTGGAAAAGTCATTGCTGTCGTCCTCAGTACTGCAGGGGTTTTTCCTCCTCTTGAAAATATTCAGTCCATTGGAGAACTATTATTTTTGCAAGAGGGTAAAAGATGGGGAGAGACCTTCTGACTCTTTCCTGCTGGGTTCTTGTGCTGATACATAAGCCCTGGCAGATGAGAGGCCAGCAGGAATCCTTTGTGTATGTGAGGCTGGGTTTGCCAGAGAACATTTAATGCTGGGAATGCAAGGCTGGTTTCTTTGTTTTCCAGGCATGTTTGATATTTGTCTCCTGCTGTGTCATCTTCAGCCTCTTTCGGAGTGCTTTGAATTTGACAGTTTGCAGAATGCCCGGTGGGCTATGGGAACTAAATGGTTAACTCCAGTCTGGATTGTCCTCACTAGCCAGAGAGGAAGGAAAAACACTAGCCTAGAACATTAGGAGACAGCAATTCCCATTTAAGTAGGCTTCACCCTGTGTCACCTTTTCCCCTGAAACAGGCGGCTGTTGCAATATTGCCTGTACGAGCTGGGTACTGGGGAGGGTGGAGGGAGAAGGCTGCAGAGGAACAGAGCTGTGTTTTCCCCTCTTGCCTGGAGGGCATTAGTGTCTAATAGGCAGTTTAGTCAGATGTTTACTAGATGAGAGTCGGGGGAACTTGAGATCTCTAGGGAGAATTCATGCAAAGCTGGAAACTACAAAAATGCCCCTGAGCAAGTGAGTTTCTAGCAATAACACTGTCACTTCTAGTGGGAAATTAAAAATTAAAAGGGAAATAAATCATGCTTCTTAAATATACCCTGCCATTTGTCCCTCTTGGCCTTATAGACAATTTAAAGAGAAACACTAAAATACAAAAGCTACACAAAGAGCCTTTCAACAATATTTGTTTAAGGTCTGTATTTTATTAGCTGTGAACACCTGTCCTTTGTTCCAACTTCATTCAGTTATTGATCACTTTTCTGTTGTAGTTCAAGAAATTGTTTTGCCTTAGCATCCAAAGTTAAGGCAATATATCCAACAATTAAATTTTTTATATCTGTGTGTATGTGTAAACATAGTTGTTTCTCTCATACAAACTCAAAGAAGCTCACAGAATCAGATACCTCCATGACTTTAGAAGTATTGTACACTTGAAACTCAGAACATTGTTTTTTAGCTAATATCTATTGTTAGCATTAGGTAGCCCTGGTAATTTGTGAATTTGGCCTTCTGAAATGAGTCTGATTAAGTCAATCTTTGCATTAGGATTTGCATTTGTAGGACACAAATTGCATGATATGTCTTCAAGCAATGAAGTTTGGAGCAGCTTTCAAAATAGTTATTGAACATGCATATATTATGTAGAGAGAGGCCTCACTGTGTTTAGGCAGACAAGAGAACTGGAAACTGGTTTGGCTTAAAAACACAGTAGTATTCGTTTAGGAAATGTTAATGGGTTTGTAAGAAAATATCTTGTACAGAGAGGAGATAAAAAACCCACAAATGAAAAGAAGATCATACTTATCATGCGAGTTGTTCATAGAATTGCCCTGTTGTAATACAGCCCTCAAATTTCCCTGCTGCAGTTGATGTCTTGAGTGAAGTCTCTTTTGCTGGTGGGATGTGTTGGATGGGTGGTTGGCTTGGGCTGTCTTGGCTGAAGTGTTATTGGCCCCTAGGGAGTGGGCATGGGGTGCTGCACAGTGGTCAGGTTGCTGGAGAAAGCAGTGGCTGTGTTGGCTGAGGTGTGTGGGCTGGCTGGGCTGGGGGAAGCAGGAATGGGAAAGCTCCAGGACTGTCAGGGTGTTTGGACTGTGTGAAGATGCAGCTCTGGGATGGTAGGTGACTGTTTAATTTCTAGCTTCCCTGCCCTGTGAAGGAAGGATGCTTATGTCTGCATGGCATTGGTTGATGGACTCTGTATTTCAATCCAGATGCATTTGCAGAACTGCATGCAGGAAGCATCCTGAATGCTTGTAATCTGCAATCACCTTATGTAGCTTTAGGAGTTGCTTGCTTTTGTAGGTGACATAGACGCTCCCCCATATATGCTGTGTGATGTTTACCAGGTCTCAGACTGAGTCTCTTTTCCAACTTACAGCTACTTCATTGTCAATTAACAGCTTAATGTTGCAGGAGGATGACAATGAGGATAATCCCAATTGTGACAGTGACCAAACATGTCAGCTTGGAGAGGGTCAGAGTGACACAGAGAAGTTCTTCTCTCTCCAGCCCTTGGCATGCCCTCCCTCAGCGGTGCGCAGAGTGCTGTTGTCTCACAGCTTCTTTTAGGATAACACAATTATTCTATCCTTACAGCCTTACTTAGAGAACTTTAATTTGCTGCTAGGGAAAGTGCTGATGCTACAGGTTGGTTCTCTTTTATGTGGTTGGAGGAAAATCCCTTATTTAAATAAGAAACTACTTTTGTTATAAACAAACCTGTCACACTTGAACAAGCAATACTATCACTAGATCCCTGCTTCAGTTTCCTTCTAGAGACAAAGCGTTGATCACAGGTACATGGTGGAAGGATTCAGTGGTGTTAGTGCTCAAAAAAATTTCCAGCATTTTATGTGGCTCTGCCCTGAAATATCTTTCTGTCAGACCTTAAAGGAAGGTGGCCTAACTGGTATAATTGTCACTTCTGACTGTGAGAGTTATGCATCCTGTCCTTGCTGCACTCTGACTGCATAATCACATACTCAGTTAGGTTGGAAAAGACTTCTGAGATCAAGTCCAATATATGACCAAACACCACCTTATCCAATAGACCATGGTGCCGATTGCCATGTCCAGTCTGTCCTTGGTGTTATATCATATTTCCATAATGTTATGTCAGCAGTAATAAGCTAGAGTATTCAAAGTCTGAGTGTCACTGCTAGGGAAAGAGGTTATGTCATAATCCTCACGTTGAAAGGGTGTTGTTGAAGTCAAGGTGTCAAGTCAAGGCAAGCATTTAGGGTAGCTGTGAGACATGGGACACAATCCAGACCTCCCTGTTCCCAGCCATTTAGGAGCCTTTGTTTTTGTGCTTTTGTGATAATATCTTAAAAATTATCCATGCCAACAGGTGGTGCAATTGTTCATTTTCAGTCTTGATGCAAGAAGTAATGGTCAATAGGCTGTCACTCTTCTTTGACTGGGAGGAGCTCTGTGTCTATGTACAATTGGCTTTGTTGTAACTGTGTGCTCTTTCTGGTGCATGACTGTGTCTAACCGTATGCCTAAATAATTTTCTCTTTTCTGATGTAGTAAAAATGTGACCATAAACAGGGTCATAATTTTTAGAAGTCACCATTGCATAGAGCAGATGGACTGAGAGAGTTCACACCTCTGAAGGAGCTGTGTGGAATTGGCCCTGCCTGGCTGCAAGGGAGAGAGAGAAAGAAGTAAGCCTTATATCCACAAAGAAATGTCTTCTGACTGCTACCATGTGTTGGGACTCCCAAAGAGGTCCAAGGAAGCTGGACACCTAAGCATCTGTTTAGAAATTTGGGCCAAGATCTGCAGATTCGCTAGTTCATTTCCCTAGGTAAAAAAAGATGTGTTTCTTTCTGGTTTTAACAGCACTTGTGTGCAGTTTTCTGTATGTTAGTCTTGGCTAGCACTGAGTTGTGTGTAATATGCTATTTTTTAATATTGAGATCAGTCATGGTGTGATTCGGCTTGTCAAATACTTATGGAGGAAATTATTTAATTTTTAAAAAAATCTTGGAAGATAGTCCTGTGGGGTTTTTTTGTTTTTTTTTTTTGTTTTTTTTTTTTTTTTTTTTTTTTGTTTAGTTGAGAGGAAAGGTAAACAAAAGGAATGAAAGAGTAGAAAATATCTTATCTTGTTTATAAGCAGATACACATAATAGCAGAACTCTGTGAATAGGAAAACCGTTTCTCTCCATCTGTCATCTCCATCATCTGAGGACAATAGATGACTTCAGAGAAAAAAAAGCCCGTATTTTGTGCCAGTAAGCATGATGAGCACTATGGGTAAATGTTTAAAATACAAAACTGGAGCTACAGAAAAGGTTCTCATCTTGTTTCACTGCAGATATGTATGACCTAGGGGAAACCCACTGTCATGTCACGTACCTCAACTTACCAGTATTCAAGGAAGGTTGGTTGCTTGAGTGTAAGAAAAGATTGTGATACTTATGTGTCTAAATCATTATGAAGTCATGGAATGGAAAAGTTATAGAAGCAGAGATTTTTATTTATAAAAGGGAAAAATATTTTAAAAAGTACGTGGAGTTTATTTCTTAAACTTACTGTGGAAGGATGCTATCATAGTAAAATTTGGGATAGTACTGCCACAGACTTTTGGAATGTGTGACGAGTTTATGTTTGGCAGATTTAGTCATAGAAAGTTAATTTCAGGTCCTAACAAGCATGAGGCAATTCCATTACAAATACAATTGAATGCTGGTACATTTTATCTCTTTGTCTGTAAGAAATGGTCTGTATCAAACAGGCTAGTTTAGGGAGAATAATGAAGCATTGATCTTTTGGGCCTTATCATATATGCAGACTAAAGTTGTGTGGAACAGAAAGGTTTCTCTATTAATGAACAACAAAAAAGGTTTGTATTTCTGCTGTGACCAACACGTACTTGCTGTTTTAATCAGAACAGTAAAAAACCTTACCTGAAAAATCTGAAAATTTTGTGTAGGTCAACCTTCCACTAAACGGGGCCAGACCGGAGAAGCGTTTTTGCTGGAATGAACACATGTACTGTCCAAGTGCTTTGTTCTCTGTTCTCTGCAAGATCAGGATATTTAATTCCTTTGCTTGTTTATTTTAGTGCAAGAAATACTGTGGTTTACTTTTTCTTTCCTATGTTAGTATTGCCCTCTACTGGAGGAAATCAAAACTGCCCACCTGTGTTGCAAGCCTGAGGTTGTCGGCAGGTAAGGAATCCATCATCTGCTTTCCCTCCTCTCTGGGCCTTGGGCTGGCAGAGCAGGAATAAGCCATCCCTACCTCTGACAAGCAGGATGACTGGCCAGGGTATCCAGATTTGAGCTTCTGAATGGCAGCATGCTTCCTGAGTATTGATAGCTCAGGCTATATGTGAGGAGTTGTCCTTACTCTAAAGGGTAACATTCTCCTGTGCAGTGAGGAGAGAAACTTGGAGCTGGTTAGCACAAGATTTGGCAAGTGAGGCTGCCGGGGCTGAGTCAGAGGCTCAGGATGAAACAGGTCCTCTGTGGTCAAGTTTGAGAGCTGCTGAAAGCAGGGCAAACTGATGAGTCTCCTGTTATCTTTTATAGCAGCCTTACTTTTGGCACCTTGTCAGGTATTTTGGAGTGAGATGTTGCAGTCTCTTGGAAGAACTAGCACTGGGCTTATGTAGTTTAAACTTCAGTTGCTTGATCACTTCTAAGTTACCCCTAGCCTAGTGTAAAATCTGACACTCCTCACCCCCATGTCTAGCACTGGACTGAGCCATTTTTCCATACAGGTCAAAACCAGATGTTCCAGTCTGCAGTGGAGGCAGCAAAATTATTCTGGCCTGAGGGGCTTCAGGCATCAAGAAAAGAAAGAAAGGAGATATGAGGGGAGCACAAGCTCCACAGAGTTCAATTTAGAAAGGTGCAAGATTAACAGCTGGCTGAAAGAAGTCTGTATTCCCAAATTCTAGGACATAGGTTTTTGTAAACATGCATGTTTGGTGTTTTCTCTTAGAAGTTTGCCTTGCAGGTGTTCACTGGGCCTCATGCCTTAATATGCTTTGTCGCAGCCCAGAGCTGTAAGGGATAAGGAGGAGGATAGGGAGGAGTCCTGAGAAAAATCCAGAAGCTCAGTGTATTTGGTGAAAACACATTGAGATACATTACTCTACAACGTGAAATCTCATCCTGGTCCCTCAGTGAATGTACTTGCGGTGTCCAGATTTCTTTTTCTGATGTTTCAGTTTTAGGGGTCTCAGTGCTCAGAGTGATGTCTTCTCCCGGCTGTTTGGGAACAGAAGGTCGTATGGAAAAGTTGTGCATCACTGCATGCTGGTGTCTGTGCAAGGAACGTGCACAGAGTTTGTGGAGTCCCTCTGTGGGCAGCAGCCATGATATCTATATTTAGTAAACTGCTTTGTCTGCTCACTGCTGGCCAAATACTGGTACCTGGTAGCTTTTACAGATCCGTTGCTAGGAAATACGCTTGGTTCTACAAAAGTGCAGAAAGCTTACTTGTGTTAGTTTAGGAGAATGCAGTGTTTAATATTACAAATCATCGAATTGCTAGAACATCAAGACAATATACACTATTATTTTCATTTAATATTAGTTTTCTGTGATTTTGGTGCTTGGTAGCCTGAAGATTTGGCTACTGTGTATTACCAGTGCCCCCTCCCGGATAAGACCAGGTTTGTTCTCAGCTGCCTGGCCCCGCCAGTGCTTCCCCCGAAGCACAGCCGTGCCGAGCCATGGCTCGTGAAAAACCTCAGCTCCTGCTTTCTCTGACTGTTGCCAGGTGACCCTACCACACAATGACAAAATCGCAGGAAAGACTCTAGATTGTTTTGATCAAGAGAGAATTTTCATAAATGCAAGGGCTTAGGATTTTTTTTGTCCTGTACAGAGGGGGCAGGTCAAATGTTTGCTGCATTTATTCTGCTTTTGCTGCTCACAAAATAGATAATAAAAAGGCTGAAAATACTTCATGTGATACGAAAACCTGGAAGTATCATACTTCTTAACTCTCTAAGGAATAAGAAACTTACTTTCTTGTGATAAAAAATGCTTCATAAAAATGTGTTGTGAGCCTGCTCTCTTTACAGTGAAACCCAGGCACAAGGAGAGGAATTGGCTTAGTCAGAATATTCCAGCAGATTTGCAAGAACAGCCTTGAGGTCCTGCTTTACTGTTCTGTGCCCTATAGATTGAGTTCTGCTTCAGTTCAGTACAAACCACCAAGCAGAGTGATAACAGATCATGAGATCTGGTTGGGATTTTGTCAAAGGTTTGAGTTTGTAAGATACTGTTATCAAACACAATTACCATGTAATTTGCAGCCTGTTACAGAACTGTCTTTGCCCATGCCAAAGGAGTACTTGTCCCTTTGTGCTTATTATGTCCTTCTCTGTCTTCTGTTCCCTCTGCATAGGAAGTACTTTTTTTATTATAGTCTGGTTGCTTTTCATCAGGAATAACTCCACTGTCCTGCCGTGACAGCTGTTGAGCTGAAGTATTTTTTTCCCTTGATAGATGCCCAGATTGGGTCATTTGCTGTTTGTTGTGTTTGGACAAATTTCATTTCTTGCATGTCTTACTGTTCAGTAAATTGCAGCCACAGATTTCTGTCTTTAACGGGGCAATAAAGAATCCTTCACTCTCTGCAAGCCTATCTGCCATCATGGTCTCCTGTGGAAAATCTTTGGTGTTTATATGTGCATCATGCCTCAGAGGGAGCTATCAAACAAGACTTGGGGCTGTACTGGGAAGGGATTTATTAACCTGACTGATGTGACTGAAGGCTGCAGGATACTAAGAGACTTAACTACTGAGGGTGGAGAGACTCTGTAGATAAGAACTGTTTATGGAAGGACAGTTTAGCAACAGGGTGATAAAGCTGCAACCATTTCACTTCCCTGTGAGTAATGGAACAACAAAAAAATTTTGTAGGAAAGTTCAGTTATTATTATGGACTAGGTTTCAGGATAGATTATGGGGGTCTTCCTTCGGAGAATGGTTTATAGTTTACTAAGTTATTTAGAGCTGTTCGTCAAAGTGCTGCCCTTGAGCTGTAAATAATCCCTCCATATGACAACTGCAAAGTGATAGTACTGGGGATGGATGAGAATGTCCTGGGGAATCCCTAGCATGCTTGCCAGCCTTAGATGAGATCTTTGTATATAGATCCACATACATAACTTTCTTTTAACAATGTGGGTTTTTTTCGATGTATATTTTGTAGTATCTGATCTACCAGCAGATGGGAGTCTGTCAGCACAGCTCCTTCCACAGTGGTTAAAAGCAGATGAGTTTAGATGGGTCTCAGGGATCCTTACTTCCCCTTCATCATAGCAGGTCATTGGAGACAGTGTTTTTATTGTTTGGATATTATTATCCTATTCTCTCTTCTACATTTATTTTAAGTTCAGGAGTGATATCCCTCTGTCAAATACATTGTTCTTTTCTATTTTTTTTTCCTTTTTTTATACCTTCTCTATTTCCTTTTTTTTTTTTTTTTTTAATTTTTATTTTACTTCCCACTACATCCAGAAAAAGAAAAGCTTCCTGGATGATATAAAGCAGATTATCAGCAGAGATGTAGGTAAGATAATATACTGCATCTCTGAGGCACTGGCCTTCACAGGGCAAATATTATTTCCTTAAATGCAAGCTCACACTTTCAATGTTTTACACATTTCTGCGTAGTTCAGCAGTTGGTGGATATTTCAGGTGTCTAAACTGCTCTACGAGCAGGGATGTTTAAGTTGAAGCTTGAGGGGTGTAGGGAACAGCTTAATTGTCAAACGCTCAAAGAGTGGGTCAGGTTTGGGTACACTGACAAAGCAGTTTCCAGAGCTCTAAGTTCAAAACAACATGGCCTTTTGTTGTGTAGATCTCATTTACTTTCCTCTAATTGGTCCCTCATCAGCTGCCCTAGCAGGACAGATCTTCAGAAATTCTGCTTATGTTAACTATCGTAGTTTTTTGTTGAAGGCATCATGGCATTCCTGCATTGTAAAATTCTGCTGTCTGTCTCTGGCTTTAACACAGATCTCATTCTTAATGAAAGATCATGTAATTTATATTTTTTGCATTAGAAGGAATAACTTCTTGGGTAGTTAGGAGGTACTATGTTATATCCCTACATAACAGCTGAATTTACTCTCAGTGCATCCAGCTAGTTTTGCAGCTCTATCAGATTCTAGTTGATTTGCTATCATTGTTTCTACTTATTTCCATGTTTTGTACTTCTTTCATCAGAATGAGAGACTGGAGGAAGGCTGCAGTGCTCTCTATCGAGTTGTTGTGAGAGAGCACGGGAATTTTCTCTGTTGTCAGCCTCTCATTTGTGGTAGTATCACTGCTGTTTTGTCCATCCCTTGGAGTGCTATATAGATGTTTCTGATGTGTGTGGCAGTGTCATGGATAGTGAGGAAACTTGGGTCATCTTGGGGAGGGGACACATGCACCCTTGTAGCAGGGGTTGGGTCTTTTCCTTTCTCAGTATGTTGGAAGAGAAGTATGAGTCTGGATGAGGGCTCTGTAATGGGCAGGATTTCTCTTGTCCCCAGCCAGGTGTCAGGCCTGTCATGGCATATTCACTGAAGGCTGGCATGACAGATTGGAGGGGGAAGCTAGCCAGGGTTTGCAGGCATGCAGCCACACAACCCTGTTGCTGGGACTGAAAAGAAAACCCAACAAGCCGGTGGGGCTGATTGGTGAAAACCATGGTACCTGATTAATCTTTGTTGTGTGGAGGAAGGCCAAACATCAGGAGCTGTCGTGAAGAGGTCAGTAAGCAGAGGTCATGTGCAAAGCTGAGGTGACACATGTGTGTTTTCAACCATTGTGGTAAACAGCTGAATTCCTTCTGATAAGGGATGGGCATGGGCCAAACCTTCTGATTGCAGAAACCGCCTGATGGATGTTTTACTACTTTTCTCTTTTGGCACCAAAGTTCTCCACAGAAGAAAGGGTGGGTGGTGATTTATGACTTCTATTGAAGATGGAATTAAAGATCTACTTATATTTGCTTACAAACACAAAGCACAAATAAACCAGGCTTTAGGAGAGAAGGTCAATAGACAGTGGTCTGGAGCATATGCCATAAGGAAGAAGACTCTAGGTGACCTGAACTGCAGATAAGTTTGGAAAGCATAAAGAGAGGTCCTAAGAAGGTCAGAGGCAATATCCAGAGCTAAGTATGGTGTGTCAAAATGCAATTGATCTCTATAAGATGGAAACCTCCCATTCTGGAGCCTATGGCTTAGTATGTAGGAAGTTTGCCACCTGTGGCGTTAGCTAGAGGTACTTTGCCATGCATGCGCATATTTGTATTCATGGAGTCAGTGTAGGTTGACTTTATGATTCATTTCAAGAATGAGTGCTTCTAGACTGTCTGGGTTTTTTTGTAGGCCCTGTAAAACTGATGGTGACATGATTTACTTTGAGTGGAATTGGGTGGATTGTTAGATAGTGCTTCAAATTATTTGATTAAGTCAGATGTTTTTACAGCACGTGAATTACATACAAACTTTGAGTTGATTCATAATTATTTAGAAAATATTATGTTTATTTCAGCCTATAGCATATGCACAGTTGTTTACTTTAACTCTTGCTTTCCATAGTGTGGCTGGTCCTCTGAATAGTATATTTCATGGTGTGATTTTGGATGCCTGTGGGTTTATATTGACAAGTTAAGCAAATGTCAAACATTCATGCTTTGTGGATACATTTCACGGCTTCCTAGTGCTGGTCCCTCAGTACATAGTGATCTTTTCCCAACGCTTAGATCTATAAATCAACTTTGAAGATAATTGGAAAAATCCTGTAGATAAATTCTTTCAATACAGTTCAAACTGGATGGATTCAAGTTGGGAGTAAAGAGCAGTATTGTATAACTCCACGAAGGTTATTCAGTGGATGCTGGTGGGCTCTTCAACCATAAATAAATTACTTGAAAGAGAGGTGAAGACAGTGTAACACACAGGTGATGCTGTCATGTAAACAGTGGGTTTTTGGACAGCAGAATGTTTGGAGAAGCAGTTATGCTCTTGGCCTTCTCCATTTAGGACCTGCATTCTCCCTGGTATCTTGCATTCCTGCTTGCCACCCACCTAAGATCAGCTTTTATCAGGACCTGAGGTTTTGATATGTCCTTGGCCAGCTTCATAGTCTTCCTGCTGCTCCTAGCCTAAGAGGATCCTGCCACATTTCTAGAAACTTCTACTTGACTTCATGCAAGTCCATCATGTCATGTTAATAACTCTCAGGAACATAAAATGATTGAGAGGGAGATTGGGAAGCAGAAGAGGAGGGAGAGAGCAAATAAGGACGTGTAGCATTGTTAGTGGGTAGGGGAAGTTGGGATACTTGTTCCTGATTATGTTTAAAGAGGAATCATGAGTCTGATGATCTTTGTATTCTCGAGGCTTCTAATCCGCTTGCTCTAATCTTCTTACAGCATCTGCTCTATTGGACTTTTATCTGATCTCTCTGTCTCTCAAACAATCTGTTGAAGCTCCCCATGTTGAGTCACTTTTGCCCCTTCCCCAGAGAGACATTTTGGTATCTGCTTGCTCAAATGGGGTCAATGGATTCTGCTTATTCTGAGGTCCTTGAGGCTAGTCTGGAGTAATTTAAGACTCAATTTGGCTACATCCTTCAGTCATCTGGGTTTGGTGTAGCTGGCAATGGGAACTGTGACACCCCTACTTCTCTGCTATGTAGCAAAATTTATAATTGTGGTAAACCAAATTTTTGAGATTTTAAATTGCAAAGAATGAACTGTAAGTGTGTTCATTTAGGATTTTTTTTTCCAGTGGTGACTAAACCAAAAATAACATCTGGAGAAAATTGTTTTTAAGTTTCTCTGTTTATTAAACCACATGATGTAACCAGAGTGGTCAAACTACCCTATTTCCTAAATTCAAATTCTTTTCCAGAGAGTGTTCATCAATGACTAGTAAAACACAATATCATCATATAAAAAACTTAATTTCTGTGTTTTCAGCTGGAGAACTTCTGGAAAGAAATTCCAACAACATCTGTAGTGAATTCTTCCAAAGAAAATAGAGACATGTCATGACTTTTAGGAACTGTATTCTTTTCAGTAGTGCAGAGTGAAAAGTTATTAGCAGAATTATGAAGACTTTAGGCTGCAATTACATCTTATAAAGTATTGAAAAGTATTGGTCTCAGTTAATGGTTAAGCTCCAGCCAGGTAGAAACAGCTGAGATGAATATGAATATGCACAATTTGAATAGAAACAGAGTTTTCTCTTTGGGCATTGGAGAACAACACCCTTGTGTGGGTGAAGCTAATGCCATGGAATGAACAAAATGGAGTCTCTTTTGCCTGCCATAATGCTCTTTTCCCTGGGCCGTTGAAAGACCAAGCAATATTTCTGGGAAATGTGGAACAGAAGCATCTGTATTTGGTGATCCTAAAGGAAAGCAGACTGCCGTATCTGGGAATTCTGGTTTTTCTCTTTAAAGTGGCATGAGGACAAAAACCATGATCAGTACACTAGCTTATTTAGTTTTCACTGCACAAAACCAAGTAGGCAAATAGCAGCAAGATATTTGGGGTGGTTTGAGGACCGTGGTTTTTTTTGTTTTTGTTTTTTTTTTTTTTTTTTTTTTTTTTTTTTTGTTTTTTTTTTGTTTTTTTTTTTGGTGGTGGTGGTGTTTTTTTTTTTTTTTTTTCTACTGAGCCTGGCATGCAGTGAGGCAGAAGCTTTGTGGTATATCAAAGCATAAAAAACCCACTCAAATATTGCTATTTTTGAGGACAAAAGCCTCACACGCCCAAAAATCACACAAGCTGTGGGACACAGATCCTGCTGGCTCTCAATAGCTTCTCCTTCTGGTCCTGCTGCCTCTCTACTGGAGTGCCAATCCACTGACTTAATGAAGGCTAACGGTACAATTAATCACACGTACCCGCAGCACAGCAGTTCATGAGACCTGAGTAAATGTGACAGCTGCTCTGAGGGAGAAAGGGGGGAAAGCCCACAATGATGACAAGAAGGAAAACAAGATCTTGGGCAAAAAGGAGCAGTCAAAGCAAAAAGCAAAAAGATGGGCTTTATGAGCAAGGCAGAAAGCACTCTCACCTAGCTGTCCTGTTTTAAAGTGTCTCCAGACATTTATTTGCTTTTCTGTTTCTACCTTTGGCCTCTACTTGCTTCAAATTATGCTTGAGGGTTTTTCCTTATTTCATTTTCTCTTGGATCCATTCCTTTTCTTGTTTCTTCTTTTTTTTTTTTTTAATTTGGATTTTTTACTTTTTACTTTCATTTACTTTTTTATTTATTTTTTACTTTGAATTTAGTAATTGTGCTGTATTTTTCCAAGTAGTACATGGTATTCTGGCCCTTTTAGGTCTTATGGACAGAGCAAGAAGACTTTGGTAACCAGTGCTAGTTATACTTTGTGGGGAGTGGAATGTAGCTAGTTTAGTTTGGAGTTGATAAAAAGAGTAACTTGCTTCCTGATACATGGATGGTGGAAATGCTGAACTTTGTTCTTGTCTCTCAGACTTTTTCTCCCAATATTCTTATTACTTGTGCTCAAAGTTCTTCTGTTGTCTTTTGTATCCTTTGTGCATCTCAGTTCTTTTTGAGGATGGTGATAATGGAAAATTTCTTCTTGGTACAGCACAGAGGCCTGTAGTGTGATCTAAGTGGCCTTTTGAGATCTGATATGGTGCATTATTTGATAGAGCCATGAAACAGTGGCAAGCTTTAGATGTGGAACTAGAATGGGAAGATCTGAGGGATTGGTACTCTAAATAAAAATTTGCAAGGCTTTCTTGTTTCTCCTCCTCTTTCTATGAGGTAGTTTTGTATCTTCTTGAATTAAAAACATAGGAGTTGTGTTACTTGTGGCACATCAATATCCATGGCAAGTAGGAGATCCAGACAGTTTTTGCGCTCAAGAAGCACTTAGGTATTTTAGGTCAGAAACAGGGAGGCACAAAGATGCAAGAAGAGTATGTCTCTGATGGGAGAACTCAAAACGGGGGTTGAAAAGTATTACCCATATTTTTGATTTTTCTTTTTACTGTCTATAGAATTTTGAGCATATAGTTTCATTTAATCTCAGCTGGGGATAAGGAGGGAGAATCTTTGTTTCGGGTTAGCCTTACACATAGGGCTGTTCTGGGAATTCCTTGTAATGCTGAATCAAGGAACAACTTTTGTTGTTGTTCTCTCAGCCCCAGGGTGAGAGCAAGTCAGCACTGGAAGGTGTAGTACGTTGTGATCTGGAGAATTTGGGCACTGATGCAAGTTGTCCATGTTCTTGCTTTTTATTAAGGGGTAACTAGAATCTTTGGTATGTGCATCCCTGTGTTTGGAGATACATCCTGGAATTCCTGTGAGGTCATATAAAATTACTTGGAAGCTTTGTGATAAACATCAGCGAGTAAGACTTTGAATTATATCCGCAAAATAAAATTATGTGACCTGGTGCCATTTAACTGTTTCTCAGGTGCTCAAACCCTCAACAGCTCTTCCACTCCTTTCATTTTTATTTTTCCACACTATTGTCTTATGCTGGATGTCATTAGGCTGCTGTTTTCTATTTCCTGAATAGCCTAAATAGCCTCTGTGCAGGGAAGTTTCTTCAGTGCTGCTCAGTCCCAGTGTGTAGCTTGTGTCTGTTGGGATCCATAATCTTGGCACTAATTGTTCTCAGAAGTACAGTACCAGGCTGCTCATGGAGATGATGGGAGCCACCCTTTTTGTCTGGCATCCTGGTGGCTGCAGCACAGAGCCTGCCTATGGGAGCCACTGGTTATGTTGCATTTCTCAGGCTGCTGCAGCCAGCAGGTAATTTTGCAGTGGAAGGTATAACTCTTTCTGCCTGTTTCTGAAGACTCTCTTCTCTGCTTGAAGTAATTAAACAGTCACAATGTTTGATAGCAAAGTAGGAGCGAACAAGCATACAAGCATAAACGTGGATATGCAGTTTAGTGTTTAGGATACCCACGGGGCAGGACTTGGGAAACTGTTTTTCTCCTCACAGGGAGGAATCTGTGATGTCTGAATGCAGCAGATTCAGTCTTTCACACTCAACTCTGTACATCCATGAAAAGGTTACTGCCTTACTCAGAGTTGCAGTTTTGAGTAGATGGCAGAGAGGTGACAAGTAAGGGTTTGACACACTGAGCTGTCCAGATCTGTCACTCACACTTGGTGATAACGCTGATTGTTTTGTAGGATGGTTGAAAGAGAGGCTGGTTACACACATAGTGAATGTAACTGTAGATCTGGTTTATCAGCGTTTGCTCAGTGATTCCATTTCAGGAATTCCATGGGAGTGTAAGAAATTGAGGGGCTTTATGTAGAAAGATATGAGCTGCTCTTGAATATTTACTGTATGACACCTGTGCTGACAAGGAGGATTCAATTCTTCTTTTCTTTGCAAGGTATTATTATTTCTATTTGTTTCATTTTTTTTGGTTCTGATTTGCCTTTTTAAAGGTAGCTTCAGTTGTGTCAGTAATTAGCTAAAAATTTTGCAGTAATAACTGAATAAGGGTTGAGGTGAAGGAGTTAGTTTGCTGATCTCCCCAGCACATCTGCAGCCCTATTAATTTAATTAGAGCTTCTCTGTATAAATATTTAACTAATTTTAATTTCTTTCGAAGTTCCTTTGGTTTTCAAATAGTTCCCAGCTCCAGATTATCCTTTTAATTCTTCTATAGAGTTAAGATAGAGGGAAAGTAAAAAAACCCAAACAAATCTTGTCTCCAAAATGTAATCAAATGGAAGACTCATGAATTTTTGCCTTTGTGCCTACTCTCTCCCTAAATTAATTTCTTTCAGGCCCTCTGTTATGATATGAAATGAGGACTGGCTCTGTGGTTCCAAGGATACCTTCTCCCATTCTGTTATTTTTGAATCCTGATGTTGGTGAGAACCAGCTTGGTGCAGGACTGCGTGGAGGATGAGTAACGTGCTGCTTGGAGCTGCTTAGAGGAGCAGGAGTAGCTTTGCCTGTGGATGGCACACAGAAGTATAATGGGAACGTCTTCAGACACAGGCTATAGGAATGAAGCAGAGGAACAAAGAAGGACATGCTAATGAGGAGGTGTGGGCAAAAAATAAATACAGGCCAGACACCAGAGAAGCTATTGGGAGTTCCTGTCTGACAAATCATCAGTTGAAGAGGGATTTCTGACTAAAGCAGTGCTGTGGGTGGTCAGAGCAATAGAAGGGGCTCTTTCTGTTCTGGTACATTTTTGTTTGTTTGTTTGTGGTTTTTTTTGTGGCTTTTTTTTTTTTTTTTTTTTTTTCCTCTGATCACTTGTGGAACCATTGCCTCAGTTTCCCCAGGTATAACATGGTGACAGCTGCTCATGGTGCCTGCTCTTGGAACTGGAGGTTTGAATTGAGTGGTGTGTAGACATAAAAGATAACTATTTTTTGTGCAGTGCCCTCAATGCTGGGTTGTCTCCTTGAGGCTGTGCCATACCTGGTTGAGTTGAGGTGGTTCCTGAAGGATTGTATTACTGCACTCCCCAGCCCAAGACTTGCCAAACAGCCTGCAGAATTGAGGTCCCCCTGTCCTTCTCTCCCTGTATGTTACCTGGCTCTCTAGTTCACTCAGAAGGCCCCTGTTCCTTTGCCTCCTCTGGGATTGACACCCAATCACCTGGTCAAAGGCAATGGGCTCCAGCATTCTCATCTGCAGGCGCAGTGTAGAAACAAGGTGATGGACAAGGGAGTTGTCATGATTTGGGGATCACCCTGCATAACTGGGGAACCATCCTGGGCTTCTTCATCCTTAATATAATCCAGGTTCGCTGTAGTACATTAATGTGATTTCTGTGTAAAGGGAGACTTGCTGGACTTTTATTTCTTCTTTAGCATACTTATGTTTTCAGCTATGAAGGCAAGACAAAACTAGAGGTTTGGGGGTGAAATTGCCACAGAAAATGCAAATTTTAGGATGTTTAGGAAGTTTTAGGATGTTGGAGATCCTGGAGATACTCTAATGGCAGCCATCTTCGCTGACGAGCAGGGAGCACTTTGGTGCCTAGAGGACAGTGGCTGTGGAGGGGATTCAGCCTGCCAGGCTTGTCTGGAGAGCTGTTGTTGCTGCTCATAAGATCTACAGGAGGGATGTGGAGATGGAATTTCAT
This sequence comes from Certhia americana, assembly GCA_018697195.1. Classification (NCBI taxonomy): domain Eukaryota; kingdom Metazoa; phylum Chordata; class Aves; order Passeriformes; family Certhiidae; genus Certhia; species Certhia americana. Next base: position 41,816,883 of record CM031861.1, read on the forward strand.
TGTCAGAAATAAGCACAATATTACATCATATACTGTTTCTGTTTTTCCAGTCGTAATGATGATCCAACGCATTCTTGTGATATTGTGATCCTCCGATGTATTAACAGAATCTCCTACTTGAATGCCAGTAAATTACTTTAGCACATTCCTGTCCTGTGCCTAGTCAGATTAATATGAGTATTAAGCGAGATGTGGTCTAAAATTGAATCCTGAGCAATGTTCTTGGAGATTCCTTCTGACCCAAGAGCTCTCCTGCAAGGCAGTCTGTTGTCATCACTGTTTTAACAAGGCTCTTACTTAGCATTGGTTCTTCTGCAAATTTCTGCCATTTTGATTTAACTAGGAATGACTATGATTATAAGAGAATAAATGTATTTGAATATCTTTTTAACAGCTATGCTTATTGCTTTCTCAGGGTTTGGCTTTGCCTTTTAGTTCACTTCAGGGCAAAGACAGAGTTGCTGAAATTTGCACAGTGGCTGTATCTCACAAGGGTTTTTAGGGATGCACATGGGAATTGTATATGCCTGTAACTGTGTCTCTGCTTGTTTGGTGAGGAAAAAGAGAAGGGAACGTGGCAGATTTAGTGTTTTGAGGGCATGTCTACATCACTGCTTGTGTAAATTGGTGAGCTGGAGTTTGTCATACTGTGTAGAAGTGAAGTTTCGTGCAAATGTGAGAGTAAACCTGTCAATATAGGATTTGGTGATTTTCTGATAAGTTCATGTGAATGTGCAGCTATTTGTGGAAAAAAGCCAGCACATGTAGGCATACACTTATGATAGAAGACTTGGAGGTATGTTATTTCATGCATTTGTGGGTTATCCATGAGTTTAAATTTCTACACAGACAGGAAAGAACTTCTTTTGGTTTGCTTCTTATCTTAATTTTTGTGACCAGCTGGTGCAACCATTAAAACAGTGGTTGGCCAGACTGAGTATTTATACAGCTTAATGAGAATGGCTCAAACAAGACCACCCACCTTAAAATTCTCTCCAGCTCTCTGCTTCCTATCTCAGTTAAATAGCAAAGATCTCTGTTGCTTTGAGGCTAAGGGAATGAGGAAGTGCTGCCTGCCTAGTTACAGAAGCATTGTGTTTCCTTCAACATGACAAATGGTACAGTTGAGCTGAGCTGATTGGAATGGAAGATGCTCCCAATCTCTTGGTGCAATATTTTTCTGCAATACTGAAGCCATTTTCTGTTTTCAGCCACAGGCTTTTACAGACCTCGTGTTGTAATGTTCCTGTCACAGTTTACTATAAAAGTCAGGATCAGTGTTTGTCATTTCACTGGCCCAGGTCAGGACAATGAGATTTGCAATGCTCCCGTTTGTGCTTCCTGCTACAGTTGAGGTATTGCATCAGGCTTTCCTTAAAGAGGAGAGAAGTTGATGGCAGCTGTCCATCCTAAGATGAACATGAGTGGCCATAATGACTCAAAACACTGTTTCTGTTCTCCAACAGCATCCAAAAGTCTGTTGGAAAGTATAAAAACAAGACACACTGTATTGCATATTCTGTGATGATTTCTGTCCAATACTGTCTCCCAGCCTCAAGCCAAGTGCTGGAGGGAAAAGGTCCTGTATTGGCCTCCTTCTTCAGCACAGTAGAATCTGGGGGATATGTGTCAGGAGAACCTGTTTTCTTTTGTGCTTGCTCTTCTAAAAGCCTCTGGCAATTTGCTGAGGAAAGGAAAGAACATCTTTTCATACAGCCTTTGCTGGTGTTACTGTCTGAGATATTCTTCACAAGGGGCAAAAATGAGTAACAAACATGAATGCTATCTGTATACCGTTTAAGTCTTAGTTCCTCTAGCATGTGATAGAACTGTGTCAGGAGCAGGAGACAACAATGAACAGAGGCTGTTTTGTAGAAGTCAGATGTGAAAGCTGAAGCACTGTTGTCAGGAGTGAACCTGGATCCCCAGGGGCAGCTTGAGGACTTCCTTCACTCTATATTTTATGTGTGGGAATTAACTCTGATGTTTGCAGAGCTGATTAATGCATGGGGTGTGTGCTCGTGGCAGTGATGGCATCTTGGAGGCAGATGATTGTAGGTAGTGAACAAGGGAGGGTTCATCTCCGAATACTGGTGTTTGGGCTGGGTATTCTGGGGCAAGAGTATTTAGGAAGGTTCATGAGCTAAAGAACCTATTTGTTTATGCCTTGTGAACTCAGTCACCCTTGGTTATCTATCTTACAGCTTTGAAAATACAGAGACTGCTTAAACTGATTTATAGCTCTACATCAAGTGATAATATCATGAGGCCTATGAGAAGTCTGAGCCAGTCTTTGTGACCTGCTATATGATTTGGTTCTTGCAAAAGCTGCTGGGACTTGTTGCTGTAACTAATCCATTGATGGGCTTGACAACAGAGTCTCTTTTGACTGTCTTGTGCATGTTTGAATTCTGGAAGCAGCTTGAGGTATTTCTTGTAACAAACTGAATGGCACCATAACTAACCAAAGAGAAGGCAGTACAGGATGAATCAGTTTTAGTAGGTCTTTTATTCAAAAAGTGAAGAGCTACCCATTGTGAATGGGGAAAGACTGTAGGTCAGATCAGTGGCAGCTGAATGCTCTCTTAGTGCTGAGGGGATAAGTTGATGTGAATAACAGAGGATTCAAAACTATTATAGGATTTTCTTTTTTGAAATGTGGTCAGTCACGTTTTCACTCTCCGTTGCTTTATGAGAAAGTGAGGAAGTGCCTAGAAGAATGTCAGACACAGGTTAGCAGTAGACAAATAGAAGAGGATGAGATTATATTTTATATAATTATATTTTGGATGTTTCTCTGTCTACTAAGATTACAGAGCAAACTTACACAGGCAAAATTTTATTTCATAGCGACAACAACCATGTACTTTATGTTACTATTATGTTAATTTTACTGTATCAAATTTCCCAAGATTTAATACTGGATGCTATTTCAAACTGGGATTCTTCTCTCAAAATTATACCTTAGATTAACTTGAAAGAAGATTGAGAATCCTCCTTAGCATATACTTCATGATATGAAACTGTCAAAGCCTTTATTTCTTGAGAACATCATTTAGGCTATATGGTCATCTGTCTTATCTATTTTTAAATTTGAAATTTTTATTTCATATGAGTAACCACTCAAAAAAGAAGTCATTTTAGACCTGTTCCTCTGAGAAGACAGACAACTGTTACTGCAAACCCAGAAAGCTGAAACATTGGTGTCTAGTGGGCTCCAAGAGTCTTCAGCAGAAGACATTTTGTCCTAGTTGTTTCATGAATCATATTTCCAGACGTGGTTTTGAAAGAATATTTATGAATTCATCAACTAACAGCATTCACCAAAATGTTGTTTTTCAAAATATGTACTTTTCCATTATTGTTCTATGTTAGACATTTATTGGTTTGTTTTTGTTTTTGTTTTTTTAAGAGGAAAACTAAAAGTAACTGCCTTTGTTGCAAGTAAACCACAGCAGCTCTTATGCAGCAGCTGTTTTTTCAGGTGAATGAACAAATGCTATGAACTGATCTGTGTCAGATATTAAATTATTAATCTAACACTTAGAGAAAGCATATGGCAACTCTTAAGATAAAGAGTAGATATACACTGTAAAGATTTGAGGCTGTTGCAGTGCAGGCAGCAGTGTGGGATGCTGTTAAGATGAGTGACAAGCAGTGTGCAGGATGTAAACAAACAGGTCTGCCTTATGCACCTGATATAGTCTAAATCAACATTAGCTAACATTTTCTAAACTAGGCAGACATTCACAGTCCTTCCTGGTTTTCTTTTTGCAGCAGGAATGAGGATTGTTTCATTCAAGCAAATTAAAGCAAAAAAGGTTCTAAAATGTATGGTGAATGTGATAAGCTGGAAGAAAAGGGAAGTTTGGACCATGTTGGTGTGGTGAGGAAGCAGTGGTGCAGGTAATGGAGAAGCACATCAGAGTCTTACCTTGGCTTACCATCTGTGTGTCTTTTGGTGGGCTTAGCAGCAGGTATTTATTAAATTTGTTTATTTAGATCCCAGGTGAACCAAAAATTGAAGGTCACATCCTTAATGATTTGATCACTGGCGCTAGTGCCATTTTTTCCTTGCTCCTGCTTCATGACTTTTGGTGTCAAGTCAATAGCAGAGGCTAACAACCTGCTTTTCAGGTTATATTTAGGTGGGCAAAAGGCTGCTCTGATTTGAAAATCACTGTTGCCTTTCCAAATTTGGTCTGGTATTCTGAAGAATCTTTCCTTCCTTTCTCCTTGGGCCTTTCTGCCACATGCATTTGGTGGAAGCATTCACAAAGAGAAAAATAAATCTTTTTTCCTTTCTTACAAAACATTCCACAAGTGAGAGGATGTCTGCAGCAGGCTCTGCAGGGGACTTTTGGAATGATCGGGGTTTTGAAGGAGCTACAGGGGCTCATACTGCCCTAGTTAAACAGTGCTCTCTCTGAACTCATTACACTTTTCTGCCCTGTTTGCAAAAAAACAGTTCTTTTGGCTATGCTGTGGAAAGCTCTAGCTTTAGTTTATACTGGACACCTGTAAGTTCCAGTACTGATGTTTTGGTGTCCCAGCTGGGGCTGGGAGGAACAGGCACAGAGATAGGGAGTATTCTTTTTGATCAGTAGTTTCTGTAGTTTGGTTTGGGTGCAGGCATACAGTGACTATGTGGGGTGAGGAGTATGGATGTAGGTTGGAGCAGTAAAGAGTCAGACAAATAATGTTTTATAAAATTTTTTATCTACAGCTGCAAAGGGCCTATGAGATCATTCCAGCCTCTGGCCCTCTATATACATCATGAGCTATAGATTTTTACAGACTTGTCCTTGAATTGAGTCAAACCACCCCTATGTGCTTAACACATTTGTGCCAATTTTAATTTGAAAATGAGGGTTGTTTGTCTTAAAATAATTAGAGGTGGTTTATGTGGTGGGACATTCTTTACTAGTTCTTGATTACAAAGGGATGCCTTATTTTTTGAACTGAAAGTTTTTATATATAAGGGATTGTAGCCACCAAAAGGTGTTTAGATGGCTGTGGTTCTTGTGCAACTGGCATGTGGCAGTGGATGTTACCAGCATCATGTGGGGAGAGATGAACAAAGAGGGGCTCTCAACCCCAGTCTGCCTAGGTTTTCTTTCTGCAGAAGTATTAGAGCCATCACCCAGCACAGCAGGAGGGGGAAAGTGCCTGTGGGGCTCTGTGCTGCAGATGCTTTGTAACATTTCAGCTCATTGTTCTGTCTGAATAGAGCAAATAAGGCACTCAGCTAATTTGAAAAGACGCTCGATTAGGCATGGAGTGTTTAACATTTTCCCTTGCTCCCTTGCTGCTGTAGAACCTCCATTTTGCCTTCCCAGAGCTCCAAATGGAGTCTGCTGCTTTCCCTTTGCAGAAATCCCGGGCTAAGGGTGATATTTAGTGACAGAGAGGCTGAAACAGTTATGTTATACAAGCATGTTCTCTGGTGAACCCTCCTGCAAAGTGCTTGTGTGGCCAGCAGAGCCTGTGAGCTGCAACAGGATGTGTCCATGAGTAGAGGGCAACCAGGGAGTCCACAACAGCTGCCAGCATCTAGCATCAAGCAAGCTAGAGGCAATGGTTAGTCAATTAATACGTCAGTTAATTGTGGTGAGGCCTTGGTGTATTACCCATTCCAGTTAAGTGGCCTTGCTGAATAAACAGGGATTATCACTCAGAGTTTTCAGCAACCTCTGCAGTTTCGCAGCTGCTGAACATTTTGATTAATTCGGTGCATGCTGGTGTTGGGGACTCAAAATGCCAGGCTGGTCACCTCCTCTGGTGGCCAGCCAGCCCTGCTTCCAGCCGCAGTGGCTGTCAGTCTTTCTGCACTGTCCATCTCCAGAATTGCTGCAGCCCCTGGTACAGCTTCTGGCTCTTCAATGTTCCGTGCTTCTCTGTAAACAGCAATAGCCATTGCAGCACAGGAGGGCTATGCAGTGTTTAATGTTTGCTTTGAGATCTGTAGAAGTACCTAAAAGCCTCCCTCTATCTAGTCATAAATGCTTACGCTAAGTGTTCTGGTGAATATGTAAGAGTCTGGTTTTGTAAGACCTAGAAAGCTTGCTGTTCTGCACAGCAAGCATCCTTCCTCAGCTGTTCTTTTTATTTCTTTTATAAAACCTTGTTAAAGTACATCATATTTCACGTTTAAGTACATCATACTGAGCAGAGTAGAGGTAGAGGAAGAAAAACTGAATTTTGGAGTAGATTTATTTTTCCTGATAATTGAGAAATAAATTTTCTGACATGCTTAAGATTGCACTTTTCAAATGTGACAATTGTTACCACTAGTGAAGCAAATAATTTCCAATAAGGGGAATATATATGTTACTGTATATGACCTGTTGGCCAAGTACGTAGTGGAAGAAGTTTTTACTGTCTCTTCTTATTGATAGGTCAGAGCTTGGATCAGTTCTGGAAATTTCCTTGTAGTTTTTTATATCCAGAGCATTTTACTGTGCTGTTGCATTGCTTGCAGCATTACTGATTTTCCCTGTTGAAAAGAACTCAATCATTTCTCCAAATTCTGCCCGTTTGTTGTGTTTTTGGGTTTTTTTTAAATTAAACACAAATATATGTACGACATCACCAATGATGGTCCCTGTGAATAGAACACATCAAAAGCTCTAAGGTGAATATAGGTGGTATCTACCATTAGCTATTCAGTGTATTGAAAAATGGAGCTGTCTGAAACAGATATTGGTGTAAATGGACCCACAAACAGGCTTGCACACAAACAAGGACTTTTGTTCTTTATTTTAAATAGTGATATATGCCAACATTGGCAGCTCCATTTATGTCTCTTTTGTAAGTAAAGCCTATCTAATCATTTTGTGCAAATTTAATAATTATGTGTAATGACTGAATTAGGCTATAATTTAAGGAAAAGACTCAATTCCTCGCAGTGTTTGTCTTATCATTTAATTGAAAAGTTTTTTCCTCCCTTTTACATAGACTAAATGAGTCCTATGTACTATCCCAGACTCTTTGAAATTAAGTGTCCTGTAGACATTCTAGTTGTTAATATTTGTAAGGGACGTGGGAGTGAGTTAGATGAGGTTAGGAGGTGCTGCACTTTTCTGAGCAAGCAGTCATGATGATAGCTGCATTTTCAGATTGTAGGAGCATCTGGAGCTTTGCTTATTGATGACATTTTAAAATTGTATGGACTTCTGAGCTTGGGTACTTGGTCTTTAAAAATATTGGTACTTTACCTTTTCCTCTATCATGTTACTTTATAATTTAAAACTCTTTATAAAATGCAAATACAATAATTGCATAGACCTAACTCGCAGGTGGTCTGATCTTCTTGATTAGAACTGCAAAGCTTTTTTTTTGGTTTACTACTTATTGAAAGGGCTGGGCTTTTACTCATCACTTGTACTACATTATTATGAAAAAATATCAGAGATTCGTATACCTTTTTCTTTTAGCTAAGAAGATTATGAAATGCTAATTATAGAGGAGAGACCTGAAAAATCCTTTCTTACCTTCCTGCTGAAGTGTTCTCTGGGTGCTGGGGACATAGACCCAGCTGGAGCTACCTCATGAATGAGCTCAGTGCTGGAGAGAATTGTAGCTACCTGAATGGGTGTGAATATTCTTTCTTTTAAGCAAACCATAAGTGCTTGAGTCTGAAAGGCACTGTCCTTACAGAGGGAGATTTTTGTTCATTTTGTTGTGCTCATTCTTGTGTTGTGCTCAGATATCCTGCTGTCTTCATTGCACACTCTACGTTCCCCTGTACAACAGATTCTGACAACTCTTCCTTCTTTTCAGCCTGGAGTCCTCCTTTGAACATCCCCCCATGAGTTACCTCCCTTCACTGCCACAGTTCTTTGTCTCCACTGTTAACTTTCACACACTGCTCTCATCCTATAAAATCAGACCTTCCATCTGGCTTATTATTCCAGGCAGTGAAGTCAGCAAAACCTGAAACAGAACAACAAAATGCAGCACTGCCTTCCCAGAGGGAAGTGATGACATGCATGTTCACACTGCTGCACAAGCTTTTTGGCCTTTCAGAAGAGGCTCCAAAATAAACTTGTCATTTTTTAGCAGTTCTGGCTCTTGTATGATGCTACCTGGGGGCAGGCTTGAACATTCACCTCAGGGTTTCTCTGAACTTTCTAATTTTGGCTGGAGACCTTGTCCCCTGATGGCCAGTATGGTCATTACTGGAAACCATTTGGTCCAGTTTGTCCAGCTGCACTGCTCATAGTCCACCTCGTACAGCTCAGTTTGACAGTGCTCATTAGACCCTAACAGAACTAAGAAAGATTTACTGGGAGGAAATGGGATTGGAAACCCTATAATGGCCTGCAGTAGAGTTAGTTGTCTTCTAACTTCAGCTGTTTGGGGCACTGTAAAGACTTTGGTTACTTAGGGAGAGGCTGTCTGACAATACATCAATCACTGTCTTTTCTCCAGCAGTAAGGCTAAGGACTGTCCTTCTGTGCCCACTGCTCCCATGAACCTCTGTTTTCTAGATAAAGCTGAGTCAGAGAGTGTATTTTTGTATTTTTCTCTTTTTTGTATTTTTCAGTACTATTTAGGCAAAAAGGAAAAGAAACAGGGAGAGGTTAAAAGGTTTGTCTGTCATCATGTGTGTCTTTAGACAAGCCAGGAGTAAGAATAACTTTTCCTAGTACCCAGTCCTGGGCTTTAAAGGAAGGCCATGGTTTTACAAACTGCTTGTCAGACATCCTTTGGGGACAGTAGTGTGCTCTATTGAGCACCATGCATGACTCTCTTCTTTTAAACAATCTCTGAAATTTTCAGTTGATCTCAACTGTTCACTAATTATAGCGAACTTTGGCTCACTGACAGACGCTGCTGAGATTAGAATGCTGGCGAGAAAGGTGACTGTGAGGTGGAAAAGATGCAAAGGGCAGGAAGAGGAGGACCCTGTTTGGCCACAGACTTTGAAAAGAAGTATGGGAAATGATACATAATGAACAACCAAAAGTTCGCTTGCAAATCTTCTTCCTATAGGTAGGATGATAATGGGTAGGAGGCTGCAGAGGGATGATGAAGCAAGCTTGCAGTCATGACTGCATGAGCTGGTGTTTACTTAGCAGCTCCTTGTGGGTGGAGGTGTAGGGAAGCACCTTGGGCAGTTGGGTGTCCTTGTGTTCTTTCACCTGCTGCTGCTCCTGCCTCCTGCTGAAAGGTAGGTTGTACCTGAGTTTATTTTAGGACCAGGCCAAATTTGATGTCACAGACACCACAACAATGACTATGTATTGCAGAGAGTAAAAGAAAGCAAGAGCTGGGTATATGTCTCATCACTTTTTCTGTCCTTAAACAAATACTCCCTATATCCAGTAAAGAGCTAAGGCATTCCCAAGTCTTAGTGGGATAATATGCTAATAGGCACAGCTTAGTATGCAAAAGCAAATCCACAGGCTTAACCTAGGGCAAAAAAAGATATCCACAATAAAAAGCCCAGCCACTTGTAGTGGAAGAAGAGTCTGGATAGCAATAGAAATCCTGAAGTTGCTGGTTAAGATGTGGCGTCCTGGGCTAGGTCTGTTCTGCTTCACCTGCCACAATACAGTGTATTTGTTCTGACTGGCAGAACCATGTAATTGCATTTGTGCTCAGTGACTATCAGTGTTTCCAATGTGTTTTTCTGAAAGGTCATCTCATGCCAGAAGAGACGTAATGCCATGTCCCTCTGAGATCTGTTGATTCCGTCTTGATGCTTAGCCTTTAAGTGAGAGAGACTAGAAAGCCAGACCTACCATTTCATCCCTTAAATAACAAAGTAGTTCAACCTCACAGTTCTGCTAACTTATGAGTACTAGTTTTGTTTGAGCTTCTGGCTGTGAGAGAGGGACATTCCATATATTTTAATGGGGAGGCTGGTTCACACAGAAATGTACTTGCTTTGATTTTTATATCATATAATTAAAAAAACACCCTAAAAGCAACTAAATCAGCCAATCAAACAAACAAAAGAAAAATCCAACAAAAACTCACTAGTCTAATCAATTCTTTCTTAGTGTTACCTTGGAGCTTCCTCTGGTCCCTTCTGTCCGATGTTATGGGACTTCCATGCTTGTGTCATGCCTGGTAGTTCCCCTCCTTCCTCTGTTGCATTGTTTCTATTAGTGGTCTCCCACAGCAATTCACTGAATACACTAGAAGTTAATTTGCTGGGGTGTGCTTTGTGTAGACCTACAATGGCTCTGCACAGCTGGGAGGATCTCCAACGTCCTTTAAAGGCAATGAAAAAGCTGATATTAGTCAGACACACTGAAAGAAGTCTCTTTAAAAATGATTAGGGAGTAGAATAGAGAGATGTGGGAACAGGGACAATTCATGGGTAATGGAAGCTAATCTAATTCCCTGTTGGTTCAGGCTGTCTTCATATAGAGGGATGGTCACTTCTTCAATGAGATGCAAGTTTGGAGGCGAGCAGAAGCTGCAGGAAGTACTCTGGAGAGATCCTTTTAATTGTCCAGGCTATTTCAAATGCCACAGCAGTCTAAAACGGAGTCACTGGGGAGGATTTCTGCTAGTAAGAGGAAAAAAAAAAGTACATAACTGTGATTAGTTCTCTCTTTTTTTCCTCCTTTTGCCTTCCTTTTCTGTGAACATCCATTAGCACTTCCAAAAAAAGGGAAGAACTGCTGGAAGCTACTGAGAAATAAGGTGGACATGTTTACACTGCACAGTGCATGTTTGCCCCTCACAACCTTCCCCTAATTCCCTATACAATTAGCAGAGAGATGGAGTTCAACAAGACCAAGTGCAAGGTCCTGCATGTGGGTTGGGAGCTTAGGCACAAATACAAGCTGGGTAAAAAATGGATTGAGAACAGCCCTGGGGAAAAAAAAAAATCTGGAGTGTTGGTTGTCAAGAATCTCAGCACAACCCAGCCAAGTGCACTTGCACTCCAGAAAGCCAACTGTATCCTGGGCTGCATTAAAAGAAGCCTGACCAGCAGGGCAAAGGATGTGATTCTGCCCTTCTACTTCTGTGTGAGACCCGACCTGGAGAACTGCATATAGCTCTGGGGTCCCCAGCAAAAGAGGGATATAGACCTGTTGGAGAGAGTCTAGAGGAGAACCACCAAGAGGATGGAGCACCTCTCCTATGAGGAAACTTTGAGAGAGTTGGGATTGTTCACCATGAAAATAGAAGGTTCTAGGAAAGTTTATTGTGACTTGAAGGGAGCCTACCAGAGAGCTGGAGAGGGACTTTTTAGTGTAGTGTGGTGTAGGGTGTGTAGTGATAGGACAAGGGGGAATGGGTGTACACTGAAAGATGGTGGGTTTAGAATCAGAAGAAATTCTTTACTGTGAGGGTGGTGAGACACTGGACCAGGCTGCCCAAAGTGGATCACCCATCCCTGGAAGTGTTCAAGGCCGGGCTGGATGGGGCTCTGAGCAATCTGGCCTGGTGGAAGGTGTCCCTGCCTATGGCAGGGGATTGGAATTAGATGATCTTTCAGGTCCCTTCTGGCTCAAACTATTCAATGATTAAAATTAGGAGGCATTTCTCTCACCAGCCCCACTGAAGTGTCAGCTTGATACAGCTGCTGAGATCATCCCAGTGTGGAGCAATATTACAAGATACAGAATCAAGCAGGTGCTGAAAAAAGTAAGTTGTATTTCAAATTGGTACCTAAAACATATTTTTCTTCATGATTCTGTGGGAGGACCTGTTTATGGACACATTCAAAACCATTCTTAAAATAAGAGACATTTTAGTGAACTGGCAAGAGGCAATTTCTTAATTTAAAATAAAAATTAAAAATAAAAAGGAATGAATAAGGAGAGTTAAAGGATTAAGGTTTGTTTTTACTTAAGTCTATGTTTATAGGATGCCCAAGAATATACATACAGGCATACCAAGCACCTGAACCTGTGCCTCAATTAAAGTCCCAGCAGCAATTCCAGTGATGTCTCATTGTTGGACTAGAGACTTTTCAAATTCAAATGGAATTAATTCACTTGGAGAAGTGCACTTGGAGACTTGAGCTTGGAATAGTAATTTCAAATGGGGGAAATCACAGGCAAGCTGCCATACTCAGGCATATGCTTTAATGCCTTTCTCCAACACTCACCATTTCTTGAGCTCCTGCATAACCTATTAGTGTACCTTGTTCCTGATGTATGCCTACTCTGGAGTCAATTTAGGATTCTGTCAATCTGCTAAAGTATCTTAATTCCAGCCTCATCCCTTCCTTGTTTTCCAGTTGTGTAACTACACTTGGATCTCAGGTTTCTAACACGCTTCCTAGTACTTCTACTTCTCTAGGTGAGCTCACCTGGAAAAATGTGAAGTATTTTCTTACCTCACTTGACTGATGGCACTGCATTCATTTCGATTTTGTCCTGTGTCAGATTCCCTGTGTAATCAGTGTAATTCCTGCACTTGGATCTTGACCTGAATGTCTCTGGAGAGAGATTTTCCAGTCTTGAAGTGCGTTCCATGTGGTGCCAGTTTATGGTGGCAGAAATTAAGGAGCGCTAGTGTTGGCAAGATACCTAACAGTCATCTCAAACATTGTAACATACTGTGTCACCCCTGCCCTCAGCCTCCTTTCCTAGTTTTCAAGTGTGCTGGCAACACATCCAAATGCTTCAAACGACAGAGCAGACTGATTTTTTTTGTTTGTTTGTATTTTGGGATACAGTTAAAGCATTCTCAAGAAAAAACCTCCCTTGGCTTGGGACACTATTGAATATTAGGCAGAGGTGCATCATAGGAGATATTTCTTATCTAAGGAGTATTTCTATCATGTTTCTTTAGAATGCTGTGATAAAGGTTGAAGAGCCTTGTGAGCATTTCTCCTCTGTGTTCTGTTGTGTATCAAGCTCACCACCTGGAAGTGCTAGTTAAGGGTCCACAGAGTTTACAATTTTGGGTTTTATTGATGAAATTGCTCCAGAATTAGGCAAAGGAGGTTCATGGAAGAGAAATAAAGTGTGCGCTACCACATGGGTAGGAATGACACCCTGCACAAGTCTGAGTTGAAAGCAGAGGGAGAACAGAACTATTGTTTGCCTTTCAGGAGTGACTAGAATAGCTCCAGGAAAACAGAGCTGCTGAGTCTCTTTGGCTTCATTGTGGACCTTCCACATGGTGTATTGTTCAACAAAGAGGAACCTCTTCCTTTGGCCCATCCTGTTTCAGGGAAGCAAGGAGATACCAGCTGGTGCTATATGAAAGCAAGTGTTGGTGAAAACCTGAAATGAAAACTCTAATTTTTAAATTTAAAAACATCTTCTCTTGGGTTAGGATTTCTCATGTTGCTCAAGATCTGTGATCAGTCTATTGGCACGAACAGTCTAATGGCTCAGAAACTTCACAGCATATTTTCTAACATCTATTTTATACACAGCTTTTTAACCAGGGATGTTCCTTCAACAGCACTGAGATGTTTCACTGAGCAGCACAAGGTGCTTGGTTCTGATATGCATCCCAGTCTTTGCCTTGCTATCCTGGCATAGGAAAAAATATGTAGTTGCAAAAGCTAATTGGTGCTCTTTTAATGAACTGTAACTTTCTAATTAAGTCCTTGCTTGAAGTGTTGATGCAAATTGTGCATTTATGGAATCTGCTGGATTTATGTCCCTTGCTGCTTGTCCACAGCACCAGATCAGATGACTCAAAGGCACCAGCGCTCCCTCCAACTAAGGCAGCAAAAGGTTGAGCAGTCAAACGTGTCATAATATCCCTTGTGTGCCAAGGATTCTTTTGTCAGCTCTGTATTCTGGTACTATCCATAGATTCTCTTCCAGCTGAGGAGGAGTTTCCCAGCTCTTCTACTCAGAGGTCAGTAGGCACAGGGTTCACGTGCTACCATGCAGGGTTACACAGGATGAGAGCCTGGTTTCCAGCACCTTGTGTGCTGGAATTTGAAATGTTCGTGTCTCAGGGCAGAAACAGGATTTTGCACAGAAGGAATGGGAAGACGGAACACATGCTGCTTCGTGCAGGGCTGCGTGATTTGCAGGAGGGAATAACTACATGAAATTGTAGCAACCTTTATATTTTTGTGGGGGTGGTACTACTGGTGACATCAGGGAAGGGGTTAATTGCTTGCTGTGTCTGTCAGCTGGGGAGGGGCAAGGGGTGAGTAGGAGAAAACTTCAGTTCTGTGAAAGTGGCTTTCTGCTTTGAGGCAGCAGCAGTGATATTTCATGTCTTATTTGGTGTTTCCCACTTTTAAATGTCAGGCTCTGCAGCCAGCCTTATCTCCTGTAGCACATTTCAATTAGGTATTCCAAATCATGCTCTGTTCTTCCAGGACAAATATGCCAGAGGTGATATTTACTGTTGCAGCAGCATTTTAAATACTTCCTGCGGTTTTTTTTGGGTTTTTTTTTTTTGTTTTTGGTTTTGTTTTTTTTTTTTTTTTTTTAAACCACATGAATTGCTGTTGCACCCTTATAATAAGAATTGCATTAGTAATAATAATTTAATAGTAACAGTAGGGAAAATAATTCTATGGCGGCCACTGGCAGCTAAGTGATTTTAATGAAGAGTTTTTCTTTTCCTGTGTTTTGGTTCAGCTTTAAAAGTTATGAATGATGCAGTGATCACGCATTGGTGGAGTTTGCAGTCCTGAGGGGTATGGGTCTGTTAAGGAATAAAGCCCTTCAGGGAAACTGTCAGTGGCATTCCTTTGGAGACTGTCCTTAGGGGAGGGAGTAGAACAGAAACTGGTAAGTCTTTAAGAAAGTTTTCCATGGAGTGCGGGAGCTAGCAATTTCCAGGAACACAAAATCTGTCAAGACAGGGAAGAGACCCCCATGGCTGAGTAGGGAACTGCTGGTCAAACTAAAAGGAAAGAAGCAAATGCACACAGTGGAGACAAGGACAAGTAACGTGGGAAGAGATGAAGTTCAGTTGGGAAAGGGTAAGGAAGGCCAAGACGAAACTGGAACTGAACCTGTCAAGGGACTCTGAGAATAACAAGAAGAGCTTCTATGCATAAGTTAACCAGAACTGATGGGTGGACTGTTTGGTGAATAACAACATGTTTGAATGATTGCATTCAGAAGGTAGTTGTTAGTCATTCAGAGTCCTGACAGACATCAGTGATGAGTGGTATCTCTCAGGGACCTATATTGGGGCCAGTGTTACTTAATATATTTATTGATGATATAGGTGAAGGGTTGCACCCTCCTCAGGTTTGCAGATGACACTGAGCTGACTGGTGTGATTGCCACACCCTGAAGGACAGCATGTCACATGGAGGGACCCAGACAAGCTCGAGAAATGCGCCCAATACAGATCCCATGGGAATCTCATGAGTTTTGACAAGACCAGCATAAGGTCCTGCACCTGGATCAGGGCAACCCCTGGTATCAACTGGGGATGAGCAGATCAGCCTGTGTTGATACCAGGAAGGAGCAGCCCTACTGAGAAGGATTTGGGGGATGAGAGGCTGGACATGAGCCAACCATGTGCACTCCCAGACCAGAGAGACAAACGTGGGTTTGGCTGCATCCAAAGCAGCGTGGGCAGCAGGGTAAGGGAACATGATTCTTCCTTTCCCTTCTGGTGAAACTCTGCCTGGAGAACTACATCCACATCTGGGGTCCCCAGCACAGGAGGGACATAGAACTGTTGGAGAGAGTCCAGAGGAGAGCCACCAAGATGATCAGAAGATGAAGCACCTCTCCTACAGGGAAAGGCTGAAAGCATGGGGATTGTTTCCCTGAAAAGGCTTCTGTGATGACCTTATTGTGGCCTTTGAGTACCTGAGGGGAGCCTAAAAGATGGGGAAGGATTTTTTGCAAGAACAGGTAGTGACAGAACAGGGGGGAAAGGCTTCAAACTGAAAGAGGGTAGACTGAGATTAGGTATTAGGAAGAAAGGGTGAGGTTGGGGGGACACTGGAATAGGCTGCCCAGAAAAGTAGTAGATGCCACATCCCTGGAAGTGTTCAAGGCCAGGTTGGATGGGGCTCTGAGAAACCTGGTCTAGTGGAAGGTGTCCTTGTCCATGGCAGGGGATTGGTACTAGATGATATTTAAGATCCATTCCAACTTGAGCCATTTTATGATTCTATGGCTCTCTGATCTCTTCACTCAAGAAGTTCATTACACTGCCATGAAAAAGACAAGGTAAGTTTCAATATATGTCTCCAGTTTTGCACAGAGGGTACTCTGTAATTAAGTTAAACAGAAATGGGGGTACTGAATTTTTGGGCATCTAGGAGCCAGGGTGTGAAGATGAAGGAAGGTAATGGTGAGTGTGGACAGTTAATTACCAAGAAAAAGATAGGCAAAACCAAGATGCTCTCCCACATATTGTCATGTTGTTTGTTTGTCTGTGTGTTTTTTTTTTTTTTTTTTTTGTTGTTGTTGTTGTTGTTGTTGTTGTTGTTGTCTGTCTGGCATTGTCAGTTGCTTCCACAGATTATCTATTGTAAATCCTGCAGTCAACTAGGTGGGAAGCAAAATTGTCGTTCCATTGAATTAATTTGAAATTTCAGAAACGTTCCTGTTTAGCATTGTGCAAAGGAGAAGTGAAAGATGAGCAGACATGTTTACCTGAAGTAGTGAGAGACAGACATAAGGTGTACACCTCAGAAAAGCATATGACATTGCAATCAATCTCATATAGAATGTTGAAATCTTGCATAGTTTAGGGAACAGATTTGGCCTCAGTCCTCACTGTACTGAATGAGCAATCTAAGGTTTTGACTTCAAATTTTTTGTGAGATTTGATGTTGCATTTAACAGGATCTAAAGTTTAATTAGTTTATGGTAATAAACTTGTAGCTGTTAGATCCTTTGCAGAGGAGGGAGGTGGAGATTTATGGTCAAACCTACAAGGAATAGCTTTTGGCAGCAGTCTCTATGAAACACTATCTTAATTTTTTTCTCTGGTTAAGAAGCTTTTAAATAACTAATTTTGCCAGGGCAAGTCTGTGAGAGTTCCATCATAGAGCGCAGCTGTGGAGCATTAAAAGCATTATACTTGTAATAATTGTCAAGAAGTTTTTCTAATACAAGAACTTGGCCTACAAGATGCATCCTGAGTACCCATGCTGTGTATCTGCTAAATTCAAGTTCTCATCTCAAAGCATGAAAATCCTAGAGCTTCCTCACAGAAAATTGTAGAACTTACCAAGTTGGTTATTATAACTTGGCAAACGGAGCAATGACTGCTTCTCATAGTGAGGGATGGGGCAACCATAGTCCTGGAGAGCTGGCAATTCCTTTACCTTCCTGAGCTGCTGTTTGAGTTTGTAGAGGAATGAGCTGGTGAGCTTTTGATTTTGCAGCATGCTAAAGCTGATCTGCAGGGAGTGAACAGAAACTAGTGTGTGGTAATAGCAGCTCAGTGTGTTGGAGCTGAGAGTCTGGCAACTCTCAGACTTTCTATTTAGGTCCAAATTAGGCAAGGTGGAGAGGGAGAAAACAGGGCAGAGCTGTGTGGTCTATGGTGGTACTCTCTAAACACAGGAAATGCACGTTTGTGCCACTTACATTGTCTTTTCACCATCCTAATCAAATCATGTGGAGAATATCAATGTCATTTTAAATGCATATTTTTAAGCAGATGTCAAGAATATAGGTTTCACAAAGAGTGTTTTATAATTTTCTAAGCAATATTAAACAGCTGTTTCAATTAGATGCAAATCCTGCATTGGTGACTCAGGTGGTCGTTTCAAAAAAATCTCATAATGGGTAAGGGTGGAATGGACAGCAGTGGGATCATCTGGTCCTGCCTCTCTGCTCAAGCACAGTCATCTTAGAGCACATTGCACAGGACTGTGTCAAGACAGTTCTTGAGTATCTCCAGTGACAGAGATTCCACACCCTCTCAGGGGAACCGGTTTTAGTGCAGTCACCTGCACAGTAAAGAAATTCTTCCTCATGTTTGGGTGGAATTTTCAATGCATCAGTTTCTGCCTGTTGCCTCTTGCTCTATTGCTTGGCACCACTGAGGAAAGCCTGGATCCTCCCTCTTGACACCCTCCCTTCAGATATTTTTGTACATTGACGAGGTCCCCTTTCAGATGTCTCTTCTCAGGGCCAAACAGGTCCAATTCCCTCAGCATCTCCTCATGAGAGAGATGCTCCAGTCCCTTGATCATCTTTGTTGCCCTCCACTGGACCTGCTCCAGGAGCTCCAAGTCTCTCTTGTACTGAGAAGCCCAGAACTGACACAGCACTCCAGATGTGGCCTCACCAGGGTTGAGTAGAGATGAAGTCTCCTTTTGTGACTTGCTGTCAATGCTCTGGATTAACCCATTTGGCTTCTCTAGATCTTACATCCTACCCTCTTCAGGTTAAATAGCTTTTATCTCTTGGTCAGATCCACTGAAGCCTCGAAGAAATAGTTTTTCTTCATATGTGAAAAACAGAGAGAGATTTGAGAGCAGCTGCGTGAGCAAGGGCTGCATGATCTAAATTCTGGTACTGTTGATCTGAGATCAATCTTTATGCTTTAGTTTTTTTCCTTTGTAAAATGGAAATTAATGGTGCTCCTTTCTTTTGTAAAATGCCATGAGACCTTTGGATGCAGGTAGTCCAGACAGTTTTGTTTCCATGGACATGTCTATTTCTTGCAAAAAGCATATAAGCTTTTACAAAAGGCACATAAACTAGCTGTGCAGAGTATTTTAGCTATTGCTCTCACTATTAATTCAGGTCAGCTTCACAGGCTAGAGCCCCTTGCATTTTCCAGCTAGTTGTAGGCTGGATTTTCAAACAAGCTATGGTGATAAAACATGCTTTTTTTCCCCAGTCTCTTTGTTTACATGTTAGTCCTAGTTTGTAAAACACTTGAGCTTGGAGGGAAGAAAAAGGTAATTACACTTCATATCTGCCATTTCTCCTGACGTGGAGCTGTACTTGCTAAACACCACTGAAGGTGGATCAGGTTATTGCATAGTGTTTCAAATTTATGTGTGAATTCCTTTTCTGGTTTCCAGATGGAAACCTTTTCTATTCATAGAAGGTACTTTTTGTAGTCTTTCTTTCATTTTACTGAAGACACTGGTTGGGCCCAATCTATGACGCTGAGTAGATTCCTGGCACAGTAAATATTTCAGCAGATTTCCAATGAAATGCCAATATGCTGTGCAGTGTTAATCTTGAACTTTCTAGCCTTACCCTGTGCCTTTTGCACCACTGCAAGAGCAAATGCCACAGCATTAATTAGCAAACCCAAATCCCAACCACTAGCTGTGAAGAAAAATAAAGCTGTCTCTGTCACGGCTCTGGTAGACATAGAAAATGGTTCAGATGCTGCTGCTGGCCTCTGGGATTATTATAGGGAAACTACTTTGCCTTTCCAGGCTTAAGAACAAAAATACTTCCAGTCTCTAAGTGAGATGACTAATCAGAGCTTGTGATTGTGTCAAAAAAGTTAAAGATTGTATAAGATGTGCAATATGTTTGTGCTTAAATTTGTTAAGTAGAAGTCCTCCACAGCTTTTTGTAAAAGCAGAAATGGGATGTCCAGTGCCCTGCACCAACTTGAATTTTTAATACAGCTTTTATAACTTTTTAAATTGCCATTGTTTCAAGAGAACTTAGATTTTTCTCTCCATGTCCCCCAGTGTTGAACAATTGACCCACAGGACCTTGTACAGCTTTTCTGCAATAGTGGGCAATGTTTCAGCTAAGGGAACATAGCAGAAAGAGAGGGACTAAGTTATAAAATAGAAAATAGAAGCATAAGGGAGGCACTCTGTGTTCAAACACGTATTTCCCGTGGTTAGCTTGGTTTTAGACAAATCTCCAAGTATTGGGTCTATTACTCAATAGTTAAAATTTCTTGAGTTAGATTACGATGAAGGAAACAGAATTATCTAACTTCCTGGGGGATTTTATTATTTTTCTTGCTGATTTTCCCAGTTTTGTTTATCCTGATTCAAAAATTAGGACACTTAGTCCTTGTCTACAGAATCTGAAAGGTCTGAAGCCAGACTCCTCTTCAGTGAAGCTCAAGTTACTTAATTCTTGTTGTATATCTCTACAAGCATGGAAATAACACTGTAAGTTAGCAGGAAAGTCATCTTGTATTAAGTGAAAAAGCATGGATTTAGGACTGCCTACCTCAGTGGATTGGGCTTTAGATTGAGGTTCTGTATGACGGCCAAAATAGCAGTATATGATATTTCTAAGAGCTGCAGAAGTTACTGACTGCCTTCAGAGATATATGTGGTGATGCTCCTGAAAGAGACTGGTAGCCTGACTTCAGGACCATGAAAGATCCATGCCCTTTTCTGTAACTTGAAAGGAAAAGTTACAGTGCCCAGTGTGAGGCATTGCAAGATTGTTTGAGAGAGATGCAAGGACTGTTTGTGCAGAGGGGAGTGAAAGGAACATGACTGTGAAGAGCAGGGGAGTACAAGTACCATGGCATTACAAACATGTGCCAAGCAGAGCTATTAGGATCACCTGTTAAATTTTTTTTTATGCCTCTGTTCCTTGTCTTTGTTCAATTTATTGCTAGTGTCTTGAGAAATAATGCTCCTAGAACCTTCTGAAGGAAAATGCTCATTGTTTTCACCAAGTTAACTTTGCCCCCTGTTCAAGTGCAAACCCACAAACGAACTAAAGAGTGGGACAGAACCCGAGATGGTGCTGAATCATCCATCAGCCTCTTTCATCCTGTCAAAAGCTCACACCTAACAGCAATTTAAGTTTAATGTGGGGAAAAGCAGTAAAAAGATTCACGGTTGACGCAAGAGGTTTTTTTGGTTGAAAAAGCTACAAATACAAATTTTCATAGAAAAATGTGAATTAATTCCTTCAAAATACATATATTTTGACTAATAATGTGGTTTCTGCAGTATAGATATATGCAGATAGAGCCATTTAGAGCAGAAGATATTCAGTGCCTTCCTGTCTTGGTGCTTTCTGACTGGCACCCTGACTTCATCCATCTCTCTGATGGCCCATGGCCAGTGACTCTGAGTCTTACTGCCAGGAAGACACAGTATGATGTATCATGAAATACACACTTCAGAAGTCCATTGTTAAGACTGAATTTTAAGGGTCTGATTTCCAGTGATTTTCTCTGGTCGCAATTGGTAATATAAATATGTCAATATAATAATTTTTACCAAAAGTCATTTTCTAAAGCTTGAGAATTCTGTTTTCTGGCAGGCTGTGTGTGCACCATTAAGGTATTCTAAATCCACATAACTTCAGCTTCATCTTCAAACTCCATCTTCTATCTCTGAAAGATAATTGACCACTGAGTGAATGTGACACTATGAAAATTAATTTTCAGGAATGCTTAGGGATGTTAATCTGAAGAGATGTGGTTATACAGAACTTGCTGAATGGCCCATAGTGTTGTCTGATGCTACTTTACTGTGGAACAGATTACTGGTGGGACAAGCACATTGAGATTTCATCCACCCAGGGAGACAGGTGCGGATAGTTCCTGCAAATTATGAAGGGGATACAAAAGAACTTAAAAAACAAGCCCAAACCCCCCCAACTACCACCGCCACCAAAATTAACAAAAATTGCAATGACAGCAAAACCAAAAAAACGAACCAACCAACACCTCCCCGTCGCTGTTATTTATGAACAGAAACACACAGTGAACTAAATAAGTTCATCAGAAGGTTGCAAAGAGGATTTTTATTAACAAAATAAAACACCTTATATAAGGTACTTTGCTAAGTAAAAAGTGATTGATGAATGGGAACACCACCCTCCCTATTACCATTAGCTAAGTAAGAGAAACAATATATTCAATGTTATGAAAACAGGGATGAAAAGCACCACCTGTTGTTTTGAGAAAGAATATTGTTTGGAGAGTATGTTTACAAAGTTTTTCTTGGGAAAGTGAAAAGCTTTCCCTTGAGAAGAAAAGATCTTGACAGGCCTTCAGCTATGAAGTTTCAGACACAGAATTGTCAGGCCCCACCCCCCCCCCCCCCCCCAAAAGAAACAGGAAAACCCAACAACCCAAAACTCCCAAACCAATCCAACCTCAACCCCCAAGCCCCCTGTCCCCCAAAAGTCCCTAAACAAACCTGAAACCCACTCACCTTTGACCATATAGGGCACTGATGAATCAGTGCCTTGGAGTGGAGTTGCTGTCCCTCTGTGCTGATCTCTGCTGGCTGGTAGATCAAGCTCGCTTTTCTACATGTACATAAATGTTTTTAAAGGGAGGTGGAGAGTTTAGTCACACATCTAGGAAAAGAAATGGTGTGTTGTCCTTTCTGCTCCCCAGGTCCTGCCTGCATTGGTGGGAGCAGCCATCCCCAGTCAATGTAAGTGTGGATTACAAAATCTGAGATTCTGGCCCATAATTCCAACGAGATTGACTTTTTTTTAAGGGATGAGCTAGTCAGCTGGGGAATTACTAGGTAACTTCTGTTCACATTTTCCTTCTAAGTATTGTTGTTGTAGGAAAAGTTGTAATGATAAAGGCAAGGCTCTTGCAGAAGAAGGGAGAGGGATCTGGAATGCATGGTGGAGCTCAGCTGAAGTGCGGAAAAGGTGATTGATAGTTCAGGCCCTCCCAGTGCATCAAAAAAGCCAAATATATTAACTTCTGTGCTACTTGTCGTTATCTGTCTGTGTTCTCACTTCGCATAGTAATTAACTAGGAGAGGCTTCTCTGTGAGCCTGGAAGTAGCAGGGAGCCAAAACAGGTGCACTGCTGTGACCTGACATTCTCATTTGTCACATGGAGGAATACAGAATAAATGCCAGTAGCAAAGGTAACGTTCATGAAGGAAAAATGTCGGTTTTCAATTTGATGTCAATGTGACACTTCTCAGACTGCTATAAAAATTAGTATATTAGCAATGTTGCTACAATTGACATGTAAAAGTCAGTCCAGTCACCTTTGACAGACAACTCCATTGACAGTTGTCTTTTCTAACTTACTGCTTCTGCATGTGTTTTAGACGGTTAATGTGTATTTTCTAGAAATGTGCAAACACCATTTAATAAGTACATGCTGTGACTGCAGCAGTTCCTGTTATCTGCCTAAGTGCCTGGCTTTATTTTATGTGCTGCTGGGCCTCTGGGCTTCAGTGTTACTCTGTGGTAGTGAGTTCCACAGGTTTTTATGCATTGTGTAAAAACATCTCAGTTTTCTTGTTCCTGCTATATGAAGGTGTGACAGATGCTATAAGATGCTTCATGGTTTCTTGTGCTTCTACCTTATACTTTATTTTGGTTAAATCAAGGATTTTCTGTGTAGAAGTCATCTCTTCATAATTTTGTTCCCCACTTCAACCCCTCCCTGCCACCCTGTGCTCCTAAGAATCCTTTCTGTTCCTACTGATGCCTTCTTAAATTGAATGACCGTATACAAACGTACATGTTTCTATTTCTGAATAAATAGAAATTTTTTCAGAGAAAATTCTGAAGAAAACTGTTCTGTGAGTTAATGGGATTATGGTAGGGATGCGTGTGTGAATACACTGCAGTGGCTGTACACAGAAGCTCTGTCCTGCATGAAATATTTTTAACACTTCTTCAGGATGAAAGCCTTCATGTTCTCTTGTACTGACAATGTGAACAGACTAGACTGATGTATTATTTATTTAACCAGAGACATAAAAGATGAAGTATCACAAAAATCTAGATGTTTTATTATCAGAAGACCTGAGTATCCAGAAAGACTCTTGTTTGTGAGGGGAAGAATGAAAGGAGGTTGCTGAGTCCCAGGTGGCACATACTAGAAAATCTGTCAGTCTTTTCCTCACAGGCCTTGTGTTAGAGGAAGTAGCACTGCCATGGGGGTTACGACTGCAGAGCATGAGCGGAACTGTATGTAAGAAGCCTTTCACCTGGCCTTACTAAATGAGGTGGATCAGAAATACCACAGATGGGTGACACAAGGAGAGGGCGCTCTTTTGTTTCCTCTTTTTTTTGTCTGAAGCACTTCTCTCCCCTGAGTGGTCACTGATGTATTGCTTCCACAGTGGAGAGGCAGCCAAACAGCTTGGTGAAGAGAAGCACCTGCTGTACCCGAGGGGATGCTGTATGCCTGCAGCACAATGGGTGTGTCTCGCTCACATCGCTCGCACGCCCCTGTGCGCACGCACGCTGAGACGCTATTTCAGTTTGCAGTCAAGCAGTACATGTTTGGGGTACAATGCAATCCTGAATTGTGTATTCCTTCCTAGAAAACGTCCATAGATGTCCCATAGATGTCCCCGTCCCAACGGGCATCTATCCTGCCTTTAGAGCCAAACTCGGAGTGCATGTTAAAACACATTTATTTTGTGCTGTATTGGGCTTTGACTCCTTATGGTCTAGTGCTCTGGGTTATGCACGTGCAGGGGATTAACAGGCAACACAATTGATTTGTACACAGAAACCATAGGAGTACATACACCCCCACAAACACAATGACTCAATGTATAATTTAATGTAGCTTCAAAATTTGATAACCCTTTTAAATAATAAGTGTGTTTTATCTACTAAATCACATTTCACTATCCCAGCAGATGCAGTATGAGACCAGCATACATAATCTGTTGCAGGCTTGATATATATTGCATGTAATCATATTAATTATTTATAACTTGCCTCTACCTACAGATGTATGTGCAATGAATTTCCATTGCAGTAAAAGATACTTAATACAGGTAACATGGTATTATTATTTAATCCTTCCTGTGAAGGACCAAGCTGCATGTAAGGTCAGTCCTTAAGGAACATTCTGGAACATAGAAAGATTTGCCTTTTTTTGGCTAATTTCTGCTTAAAATTTTGGACTAATAAGTATCTTGGTATCCTTTTGCTTCATGTGTGAATACTTCCACTGACCTTCAATAACCCATAGGTGGTGTAAATTGTATGAAATTATATTAATAAATATTTTAAAGTACATGCAATATTCCAGTTGGAAGGTGCTGTTGAAAGGTTGACACCTTCAGAGAAAAAATTAGTTCACTTTCAGCCCCATAATCTGTCATAGGAGATTAGGTAGTTTATTTCTCTTTTACTCCTCTAAAGGTGGCTTTTTTAATGAAAATTTTAATGCTGTAAGTGTTCTTTTATGTCTAGATGAATATTTGAAACTATGGATCTTTCTCTGGCAATCAAAATGTCAGGAGAAGTCAACTTGCATACATAGAGGAAAGGATGGGAAAGCACAAATGATTAATATGTGCATTTCTCTGGTAAGATTTACTGGCCTTTATTTTAAGGAGTAGGGCAGTGTGCAATTTAGATGGTAAAATCAGCAGTATCCTATGATGCACTGGGTAAAGATGATGCCAGCAGGAGGTTTTTGTATTAGTGGTGAAGTCAGCCATCATACAATTTCTTTTTGTTAGAAAAATGTGATTCAGGTGGGTTTTGGATGAATGTTTCAATCTGGCATGCAGTTTTAATTGCATTAGTATGCCAAGTGCATCAGGTACAGGCTTCTGGCGAACTCAGGCAGTACAGATTTCTGAGTTCTGAACAAATATATAGGCTGGGTTAAAAGTTCTGATGAAAACTTTTTGTGGTTGTAATTAAAAGAGAATTTCAGAGAGCATAACACATTTGGAAATGGGCAGTACAGATGTATGTTTGCTGCCTGTGGCAGCTGGAAAGGAAAAACACCATGATAGCCCTTTTTGGAGGGAGAACATTCAGAAAATTACTTTCTACCTGAGATGAGGATGGTTTGAATAAGCACTGTTTACCATCCTTTCAACTCCCCTTCTCTCGTTGTTTTGGAGTATTTCCTCCTTGATGAAGTTATCACTCAGCTTTTCAAAATAAATGCCTCAATTAAAACTCAGCAGCAGCTATGTGTGCTGAAATGCAGGAAACAGTGCCTGTCAGTCACTCGGTAATGGCAGGCAGAAATTGCACATAGATGTTTTTGGCAGCGTTTAACTTGTTATCAGCTACTTAATACAACTTGCTGCAAATGCCTAGAAAGAATAACATAATTTAGGTAAGGTGAGAAAGTATCTTCTACCCTTACACAAAAAAATTATCCACAATCTGCACATCACTTCTTCCACACTTTGTCTCATGCAGAAAAGCCCAACAGAACAGCTTTTTCTTTCTCTTTCCATTTCTTCAATAATATCAATAGTTGGTGCTATAAAAATGCAAAGTCATAGTTGATGCTTGTGTTTCACTGTTTTTTCTAATGGAGTAGAACTGCAAATATCATGTGTCCACAATCCCTGTGCTACTGATTATTAGGGAGATCATTTTTTTGTAAGCAGGATCAGGGAATTGTCCTTTTCAAGCCTGTGGGAGAGGCATGTGGGTGTTATTTCCAAACATTTCCCAAATGCTCACAGTGTGTAGTCTTGGTGAAATAGACACAAATTTAAATGATGAACTCTTTAGCAGCTGTAATTTTGTTAATATACACTTTTCTCAGAATACCTAGAAAAAAATACTAGGAATCAAGTTTCACAAGGGAGGATAAGAACTGATTATCCCAGAAATAGACTCTTGAACCAAAAGAGTCCAAAAAAATCAGACCCACAAATGTTGAGATTTGGACTTGTTTGGGATTATTTTGTTTCTATAGCATGTATGGTGTTAAGATCTGAATGTACTTTGCAATCCAAATACCTGGCTATTAATTTTTCTGGATTTCATAGATTTTTTCTCTATTCTTGCCACTTCTGTTTTTCTAACTTCTCTTAGACATCAGATTCTTATATTAGTATTTAGGTAGCTATATATAATAGAGATGCAAGTGTTATACTGGTCACTGATCTATGTGGAGCTCTGATACCTGTGTTCATAGATTTTGGACAGCAATTCAGTATTTTTATACAGATTACTTGACATTCTTTGCCTTGTTACACTTGCTTTGTTATCCCTTTGACCTCTGGGGAAATGTTTTTGAGATACCTGTTGATGGAAATCTCTTATTTCCATCAATTAAGAAAAGAGCAGGCGATACTTCTGAAGCAGATGTACTCAAACCCACATATTTGATTTGACTGTGTTTTTCATGGCCCTTTTCCAGCTCTGCTTTTTGGATGACAATCATTCTTTGTGCCAGCACTGCTGAACTCAGATATTAGAGCACATTCTCTGTTATGACATGGAGCAGCAGTTGGCACAGCTTCATTTCAAGACACATGTTCTTTCCAGGAATACTCTGGCTGCCAACATGTGTGTTTGCTAAACACTTGGCACACAGGGAATGTTGTAATGTACCAGATATACTCACAGAGGCAGAAAAGCAGCCATATGTCACAACACAGAGAGTGTGGGTTATGAGTAAAATCTTCATAGTGATTAATAAAACTGTGTGAAACTATTTGGAAATCTTTCTCTGTCCTGCAGCACAGACTGCTAATCAGAACAGCTTCTGCTGAGGCAGAAGCAGGCTGATATGACCATGTGAGCACCTGGATGTCGTATGATGGCTTTGTTAAAAAACAGCTTTTGACAGAGGTCACAGAGGTCAGAGCTCTGTCAGCTGAGCTTTCCTCTGGCCATTTCAGAGCTTGTTTCAGCAAAAAGTTGTTCTTTGCAGAGTTCAGTCTTGGGGTCCCTCTGGTTCTCAACAGAGCTGTGATTCTTAAAAATCCTGAATCTTTCACCTCAATGATATTGCTTGCATTTTTCTGAGCATGTTTAAAAACAGCAGGAAAACCAGTCTTAGGTGTCTGCAGTGCTTTAAACAATACGTGCACACTGCAAATGTGTGGAGTCATCATTGCTCAGGGATCACTGTGTATTGAACACTTTATAAAGTTTTATAATGGCATCTTTATTGTTTTAAAGCAGTACAATAGAAATATTCACTGTAGACTTGGCAGAAAATCCTTTGGGTAAAATAACATCTTTAAGAAATGCAGACCCTCTAAGACTTCAGCAGTGATAATACTTGGCTATCTCTGAAACTGGGTTGCTTAGGAAGGATTCTCATGTATGAGGCTGGATGTTTGAGTTTTCTAAGGGCAAAGGAGTGGGGTTTGTTTCTTGCAATCTTGGCTTTATACTCACTTATATAGTGAATTAGGAGGCCTTGGCCTGTCTGAAACACTGTTGTTTGTGTTGCTTTTTGAAATTGCTGCCCTGAAATGCTTCTCCTGAGACAGGAGGGTCAACTTATTCCTGGTTATTGTAGCTGGGCTGTAAAATCAGGAAAACCTATTTATCTCGACGTAACTTTATGCTATTCAGTGTGTAAATGTTCATCTGCTCTGTGTTTCTTTAGATTTTGGAGGGAGAAGATACTCATGTCAGGTTCTTGCCTGCACGTTATTAAATGGTGCTGTTTTTATTTGCATTTCCACAAATGCCAGCTGCTATCCATATCTAATTTTCTGGACTCCCTGGTGTTTGCCATGGCAATCAGTGGCTCTGGCAGTGGGCATGCACTGGGCAGAGGAGACTGTTGAGGCATGAGACGGCTGGATTGGCTGGGAGTGAGGTTATACAATGCAGTGGAAAGGGGGGATGAGGACGTGTCCCATCTACAAACTTCACTGGTTTGTGCCTAGGAATAGAGTGAGCTATGCACCTCTCTGGATAGTAGGGACAGACTTGCAGTTGTCAGAGTGTATATCTGTAATAAAGGTACTTCTGACTGCTTTTCTCCGAAAGAATTAAAATTTTAGACGTTCTCCCTTTGTTTTGCATAATTTCTTAGTGTTATTCTCATTTTTAGAAGTTAGAATAGCTGAAGAAAAAGGGACACTTAGCTGAGAATAATCATACAGCACGGGAAGAGCGGTCGGAGCATAGAAGGGACTTGCATGTTGCAGATCGTTTAAAAGAGGATGACTGCCTCAATGCTTTCACTGGGAAAGCACCTAGTACATGTAAAGGAAAATGCCAACAGGTCTGGGTTTTTTTTTTTTGCCACTCAAATATAGGCAGAAAATGTAGTCCTTGCCTCCCACTGATCCTTAAAGGAGTTCTCTTCTGCATAACTAGTGACTTTGAGGAAGCAGACTGAAGTACAGTGTATTTGCTGCAGCCCTTGGCTGCAGAGCTGCCATTTTCCTTTCCCTTCAGCTGCATGAGAGAAATCAGCTTGAGGGAACATTGTCCAATTGCCTGAGCTTGCCCAGGGCTCAAGTCGTTGGTGGTGTGGGACTGTGACACGAAGCGAAGCAATTTTTATTCTATCCAAGAGAGGGCACATTAGTAAGGTAATTATAGCACATTACTTCAGCAGGCACACATCAATTTTAATCCTTGAAGCATCCTAGTGAAGTAGATAAGTGAGTACTATTAGGCCTATTTTACAAAAGGAGAGACTAAATTAACAGATGAAATGATTTGTCCATGGCAAAAGCTGCAGTTTCACTGAAGGGCAGGGGCTAGGGGAGAAGGGTCTGGTTCACAGACCCCATCAGGTAAGCATTCCCTCTTGACCTTGGAGATCTCTCCATTAGTTTGAAACCACACCACTCCTTCTGGAACAGAAGGAATAGGGAAACTGAATGCTTTGTTCATTACATTTTGCCCCTTCATTTTTCTGCTGGCAAATTAATTGTAATGTTATTGAGATATGTTAATTTGAAATTATTTATTAATCTCTTTAGGCAAATAAACTTTGGTTTGTAAACAGGTCATCAGAAATACACTGGATTTACACTGAGAACTGGGTATGTTTTTGTGTAGAAACAACTGATAAGTCAAAAAATATTGTCTTCGCATTGTGGAATATTTAATTGTTAAATGAAAAAGCCTCTACAATGCAGAGCTGTGTTTTACCAAAAGGTGAAAGGGAGTCATTGTAAAAGAGACCAGTTTTCATGGTTGTTAATTAGGTGTTCAGTTTAAGCTGGTTTTCATTGATGTTTAAACATTTGCCCCCAAAATAGTTATTAACCCTTGGCAGAATATTTCTGAGGGGGAACCTTATATAAGGAGATGCTTGCAGTGTATTTCTTCCCCTTTAGTTTCCTATATCATTAAGGCAGTGTTAATGCATAGTTTATCTTATTCCAGAATGTAAACAGCTTTGTATCACTAACCAGTTGTCTGAAATACAAGTCTGAGACTGTGATTTCCCAGCCAGCTGATAGCATAATCTTATGAGAAGCTGTGCATATTACTTGGCTTCATATTTACTTATTTATGGTTGTGCAGCAGGATTAACCATTGTTATCCCTGTCTTTGGTTCATATAGGAACTAAACTTACTGTAGCTACAAGGCATCATTAGTGGATGTACCTTTCCCTGTGCCAGACTAAACAAGTGCTTCTTCCCACGGTCATACACTTACTTCCACATTTGACATTTAAATAGCAGGTTCTCTATGAAATTAGAACTTATGTGAAACAAATTGGAGGGTGTCAGATCAGTTCTAAATGACTCAAGCCTTTACCAAAACTTTTGTCTTCGGTGTTTGAGTGCCGATACTAGCACGTGGAGTGCAGGCTGACTGTGGGGGTAGGATTCCTTCCCACCCCTTCAGCGCACATGGGGGACTATTTGAGGAGTCTTGATCTTCTACTGTCCTGGTCCTGACAACACGTTCCCTAGAGCTGCAGAGAAATTTCAGCCTGGGTCATTCAGACCCTTGTTCTCTTGCAGCAGGTGACTTTCAAAGGCTGTGGGTATGTTCAGAGAGAAGGCTCAGCCATGGGTCAGTGCCCTGCACAGGAGACTTGGTCCCTTCCACCATATGTACATCTGTAGAGAGTGCTTAGCTCTTCATGATGGTGTAGGACATCTCTGTGAAGTCCTACATACCCTCCACACCAAATTTTTGTCTATAAGATCAGCAGGGGCTCATCATGCTGAATGTGAGATGCCCTTTACTATTAGGCATTTGTCTTAATTTTTTTTTTCTTTTGAGGAGCTCTTTTCCCTCTATATTTCTTTGATGCTTTCTTGAATAGCTGCTTAAAGGACTCAAATTTAAAAAAATATTATTATTATTATTATTATTATTATTATTATTATTATTATTATTATTATTAATAATAATAATAATAATAATAATAATAATTAGCTCAGAAGAGGCTCATTTACTCAGCGTAAAAACTGGAATGGGAGAGGGGTACCGAAGACTCTGATTATTCTGGCTATGTGTGACACTTGCTCTTCTTTTTGGAATTAAGACCTCAACAAGTGTGTGTGTGTGGGCTTTCTGAAGAGTTTTTGTTTAATACTAGGCAAAACTAAGTAGCAATTTGGGCAATTTATCTCACAACACTTTTAAGTGGCTCAATATTGGAGTCTTAATTTTAAGAAAAAGATGATCAAGTGATTTAATCGTGTGTACATCAGGTTGATGCCAGATTTGAGATATGAAAACATCTTATGAAAACTCAGATATCTGAGATTTGGATTCTTAACTCAGGCCTTCAGAGGTCTGCTCTCAGCCTCAGGTTTGTCTGTCTTCAGCAGATGCATATCAGATTGGAAGTATCTTTTCCAGTTTTTCTTTGAGCATTTAATTTGGATGTGCCTACTTTTTGTTCCAATACATTAGAATCTCTAAGGACTCCAAGGGTAATGCTTTTTACAATTTGCAAGTATATTTGCTTTATGTACTGTAAGTAAATAGTGGGGTTTTTTAATCTATTTTAATCCATGCCTATTTTTTCTCTTTCATGATAAGCATGTAGAAGCCTCATCTTGTTGGAATTTGAAAGTACTGAAATAATGAATACTGAGATTATTTTATTTTCCAGGTCTTTGGTTTCAGTGCAGCCCCTGCTGTGCTATTAATGTAGCACTTTTGCCAACTATAAAAAACAAAACAAATGCATATGAAACCATGTAAGATTCTGTTCCTCTTCTCTAATGGAAATTAAAATACCTGCAGCAAAACAGAATCACACCTGAGAGTCTAAGTTTGAATTAAACCCTAGAGTCTTTGACTGCTCTAATATCCTGGTTATGTAAAATGCAGTTTAAATGGAGAGAAGTGCTTTTCCTTGTTTTGTGGTGACAGTTCTGGACCTGATCTGAATCTGCAACTGCTGACAGTTGTGGGAGAGGATGAAGTTAATTGACAAGTCAGCTTGAAAACAAATGTTCATAGGAGATTCAGACGAGGTAAAGGACAGAAGAAGAGGGGTAAAATGGTTCAGCTATCCCTGGGCTCTAATGAATGTAACTAGTGCATATTAGAAGGGTATTTTAGAGCTGTTAGTTGGAGTAGCTGCATCATTTTATGTTTGTTGGGGCAGCAGGTCCAGATTTGCTGTGGATGGTACCAGTTGGCATCTAAAGATCTTTTGCTGCATCAGATCAGCATGGGGGCTGACAGCTTGCTGGCAACTGCAAGCCATTGGACTGACTGGACAGGGTCCTTGTCAGCCAGGACTCCAGAGAGGCAGCTGCACAGGCTGGGGAGAGAGCAGGGAGGGAGGGGGCAGTCCCCAGCTCAGTGTCTTGGTGTACTCAGGACCCTGACTTGTCCTTGGTAGACATTTTTTTCTTACTAAAACAGACTCCCTTTGCTGAGTCTCCTGCATCCAAGTAATATCCAAGAGAGGCCACTGTACCCACAAGGAGCTGCTTTTGTGAGTACCACTATCTTTATAATGATTGAATTGGATTCTGCAAAGGGGAGCTTCCTCCATCCATAAGCCCCCACAGAACTCTACTTTTGGCAAGTCCCCACTGCAAGCCTGTCCTTTCCTGCCACAACAGAAGAAATGCTTTGTGCTCCACTCTCTGTACCCTTCAGATTGTCCTCTGACTGGTTTTGCTCCACAAGGGCTCAGTGTTGCTTGATGTGTCCTTCAGATCCCAGGGGCAGGTTAGGAAGTGATGCTTCATGATAAGGCACTAAATGCTTTGTCTTCTATGTTTGTACTAAACATGGTGGAAATTGCAAACTTGTTTCTAAATGATGGGTTCTTTTCACAGTGTGCCATTCTGGAATATATTGTCGTACTTGCCTCTGCTTAGTTACATATTGCTTTTTCTTTTAAACTGTCTTCTAGCAGGGTTCCAAATTTTGTCTTTGTTTTATGCTGCCACTCATAAGTGTGTATAAGGTCCCACTCAAGGAAACTAGTGTTAGGATGTCAAAAGTAGAAGATTCCTGGGCACACTGGAAATGGCCATTTTTTTCCCTATAGAATATTCACTTGTACTTTTTTCCCAAAGGCAGATAAAAGAAAAATTATTTTGTATCAATTGGGAAGGGGAGGGGAATGAAGAATTGGCTTATCTTGTCTCTTTATCACTTTGCCCGTTAAACATAATTATTCTTGCTCTTATGGGGCTCCTAAACAGTTACAATTAGGAATTATGCTAATAAAGTCCATTGTGACATGGAAATACATGTCGTTGCTTATACTTCTCATGACTATGTTTTAATACTCTGCAAAACACAATGTCCCTTCCTGGGTCAATATGGAGTAGGAAAGAATAGGAAAGGAGAGGCTTCAGTACCAAAAGGTTGCACCTGGAGGACTCAACCTTCTTTCCCAGCTCTGCAGTTAAATGACTTGACCTACAGACAGGCAAGGCATAAGGAGGGCTCAGCACCAGGGGTTTGAAATCTGTTCCTGAATAGTCAAAACTGAGGCCACATTTTTATAGAAAGCTGTCTGTGATACTGGGCTTTGACTTTCTCACATTTCTGCCCATTGGACCTGTATTTTTGAGAATTGAGCTGTCCCAGCGTCTGTTGGAATATTGAAATACTCAAAATTTGATCCTGTTTTGATGCACAGAAAAGTAGACTTGCTACTGGGAAAATTATGTACACCATTTCTTCACCAGTAGTAGGAATCAGATTTAGGAATACCATCACCAGAAGCACTAGCCCCTTAATGCCAGAACTGATGGGGCACCATTGTCATAGCCTTTGTGCCACTGAGGATTTGATCCTCAGCTATGTTGTCTTGTGCTACATGAATGCAAATAATTAGAGCCGTGACACACCTATTTTTCACTGACCGAATTGAGACAGTAGGTTGTAGGAAGAAAACTGATGGCTTTTGTTCTTTGGAAAGAGAGAGTGGGAAAATAAAGATGCAAAGACATCCAAAGATAGATACATCTTTCTTTCTTTCCTTGAAGTTTAAGTGCTAGTTTTGTCTGCCTGAAAGCTTTCCACAAAGAATCCCTGAGTTAGAAATCAATACTTTTGATTAAAAACTGTTATTGAATAAATATGATCTGTCTGTAGCATCTAGCAGTTAGGTTTCTTTTACATCTTTGTTGTCTTTTTCTGTTTCTCAGCCCAGTGGAGTTGTTGGGTATGGGGAATGTGGTCAGAGGAATTAATTTCAAATTCCCTTGCTCTTCTTAATGTATTTCTTAACACAAATGGGACATTTTAGGCAGGTTCTGTAACCAGTTTATCTGTGCCATATAAACTAATTTCAGTTGTAGTTGGCACAATTCTAGAAACTCCTTGAGATGACCACAGAATTGTTTGTGAGAGCTCTGCAGGGTAATTTCCCCCTTGCTTTCCCATTTGTCTCAAAATCTGCTCTGTCAATGCTCTTGTCGTATTCTTTGCTGACCAGAGATTACACTAAAACAAAATCTCTTAATATTGGAGCATATTTCTTTCTTCCCTTTAGCTTCCCCGACTCATTGAACCCAAAACTAGTGTCATTGACCTAACAGATTAAACAGTTCATTAGCATTCATATTTTCAATTGTGTATATCAGCTGTTTGTTTCCACTACTATGTGCAAAATTATCTTGGACAACAAAGATAACTTTGATCAGACACTGAACTGAGGCGTCCCCCAGAGAAAAAAGATCCTGCAAATCCAATGTCAGTCTGGTACTCTGTGGTACTTAAGATAGTTCCATATTCAAAAACATTTAGCTTCTATCTACTTTCCTCAAAAACAAAAGGTTATGAAAGTGGATAGAAGCTAAAGGAAGGAATAGTATTAAGCAATTCAGGCATAACTTTTTTCATCAATGTGGGACAATCAGAAATTTTAAAGAAACCACTGTCTTGCTGACAGTGGTCAGCAAGATAAGATACATGAAGAGCAGTTCTAACTGCCATAGAGAAAGGCAGCAGATGTAAGTCGTGGGAAAGATCAACAGCATTGTGCCAATTAAATGTCACTTGAGGATTTTCTTTAGAATCTGCTTTTAAAAGTTTTGCCAAGTTCCAGAAGGCCCAAAGTGGGAAAACATCAGAGTAAGGGGCTCTGATGAGAAAATGACAAGATATGGTTTGCAACTGGGAGATGAGGACTTACATATCAATATAATGATGCACTTGGATCTGATGCACTTGAATCTGATGCATTTGGATCCTTTGTTCTTGCTGTCTCTTAGCATGGAGAAGGGAGAGCTAATCAGGTCTTGAGAAAAAGTGACTTCTTTAAAGCAAATATATTGAATAAAGGAAGAAGACTGCTTCATGATCAGGCACTGAAATTGTGTGTGCTAGCAGGTCACTGAAGACAATGCAGTGGGTCACTGGAAGGTGCTGCAGTTTTTACAGTTATTAAAAGAGTAGTTTCCTATTTGAGTATTTGAGTGTTGAGAAGTTTATTTGTTAGGTCATGCTGGAGACCGTGAACAAATAAATGAGAATTGGGAAATAATAATAATTGGGAAAGCAGGGAGTATGGAAAAGGGGATGCTCTAAGCTAAAAGGAAGGCATCAAATTACATTTTAAAAGTTAAGACTACTCAGTGTTGCTGCGTTACTTTTGTATCGGTGTATCCCCCTGCACTAGATTAAACAGCAAGAGATGGGACACTCCACTGCAAACCAGAGTTGGGCCTGAGGACCTTTGCATCTTCTGCTTGCAGTTTCCTAGCAAAGACGTTTGACTTTGTTGCTTTGTAGTCTGGGGGTTTGGGGCAGAGGGACAAAACAGAGGTTTAATGGAGGTATAAGGTTTGTATTTTGAGAAACCTAATCTGAGGATGGACTGAGAAGCTGTAAATCAGAATTCAAGGCAAATGTAGATATCACCTAAAGAGCAAGCTGCTTCATGAAAAGCTGAATGCTCTCAGTTTCTGACCACATATCTGCATCACGCATTCACCTTTGAGGAGTAAATGTCCTCTGGGCATCTTTAGCCTTAATTATAAACATTACAAACCAAACAATTCCTTTTAGTATCACAATAGTTGATGTAGAGGTGAGGCTTTCTGCAAGTTCAGATTGTAGCAGTAGAATATTCCCATTTAGTGCTAGGGAATTTTGAGATCCCAAAAGCATTCTTGGTATGTATCTTAAGGCTGTGATTTACTTCTCAGGCATCCCATTATCCTTGTCAGTCTGAGTGGGATTATTAGTCTTCTTTTCGTATTTATCAGCTTAGGAGGACATATCTCAGCAGACCTATGGCTCAAGTATTCAGTGGCTTACAGAGGAGCTATGACTCCATCATTCTGTGCACACATCCAAGCTGCATGATAAGTAGAATTGTGCAAGTCAGGTCTTTGACAGAGAGTTAGGATGGACAGAACTAGGGTATGTCAGCAAGACCTTTATCCTTGCAGTTTCAGACTGCACAAAGTACTGTCCTGGCTGTCTCCAAGCTGGATTGCCTGGTTGTCTCTACTAATCAGCTGAGCATGTGTGGAAATGTTTCCTGGCACTGAGGCTGGCCATTGAAGGATAGTCTATCTGTGCTCATAAAGCAGATAAATGCAGAACAAGATGGTTGTATGAAAACAGGGCATTGGGAATGGTCATGGGCATATACTAACCCCTAAGTTGTGATCAGAATAATTTGGAAGACTGGCAGCTAATTGACAACATTATATTGGAGAGAGTTCTAACCATTTAGAATTGCAAAGTACCATGTTCCAAAGTGTAGGAGTACACCCTGGCTCCATTTCATTTGTTGATATTGGTATATAGTCTATTAGTTTGACTTTCACCATGTCAGTCTCTCCAATGTTTCTAAAATCCTTTACAAGTAATTCAGGAAAACAAAGCCCTCAAACAGAGATAAATAGCTTATAGTAATGTAAGTAAACTGAAGATGCTGTTGGAACTGGATTACTTAGTTCTGGTGCCGTGTGTGGTCAATACATGAAGCAGAATTTTCTCATGCTGGTGATTGAGATGCCACTGGAGAACAGGAGATGGGCTCTCCCAACAAACTGCAGGTATGCTGACTGTGAGTCTAATGCCAACAGTGTTAGAGATCAAATCTGTGCTAGATGCAGGGTTTGAAGTTGCCACCCTTAAGTAAATGGTGCAGGGAGACCCCAGTGTGTCTTTCCTCTAAAGAAGCTTTGTTAAGAAGTTAAGAAAAGGAAATGGGATCTCTTTCATTTGATTCCAGTTTGCTGTGTAGATGTCTCCCATCCACTTCCCTATAGGGAACATTCTTTTATTTGAGGCAGGAAAATGGTGAGTGAAGTTAGCTAGATTTCAGCACCCAAGTGTGGCAGCAGCTTGCTGCATAAATCTTGGAAAAGAGGGGCAAATCCAATCTCATTCAGCTTCATGTTCCTGATTAGTATTTTAGCAATATTAATGCTCGTCAATCTGCTATATGGTCTTTGAGAGGCTTAATTAATCATTACTTCTAATAGTCTTAGAGATGCTGCCACAGAGATAGCAGAAAGAAGAGGAGGATTGCTATCATGATGGGACAGAGGGTGTAGGGAAAGGAGAAGGGCAAAGGGATGGAGGAGCAATTACTAGAATCCATGCAAGTCAGAGCAATATCTGTATGCTCGGCTGTGGGCCCCTCTGCATATTAAGAGGATTTTTGAAATGGCTGTCTCCGTGGTGCTTGGGTACAAGGGACCTGCCCTCCCCTTGCTTGTGTCCCTCCACTGTTTGTCTTGGTCCTTTGCTCCCACTGCTCTGCGGCGCTCCTGCCTCCCCCTTGTGCGCATGCACCCCTCTGCTCGCAGCCAGGTTCATCAAAAAACAAGCCTGTCTCCATGGTAACGGAGAGACAGCTGAAAAATGGCAGCTAAATGCAGCTGCCCCTCATTTAATATCGACTCTGGCACTGACAGAACAGATAATGGGCAATAACACACCATTATGCTGCGGGGAAATGAAATGCTTCAGCAGACGCTTGTCATGCTGCAGAGATTTATTTGTTACTGTACCAGCAGAGATTTCTCTCCCCTTCTGTCTATCACTTTCTCTCATTCCCTCTTTTTTTTCTCCTTCTTTCCCTTTTCTGTCTGTTTTCTCCACTTGTCCCTTTTGTTTTCCTCTATTTCTTTGTATTCCTTCTTTCTTATTTTTCTCCTTTCCCCACCTGTTTCCCCTCTTTCTTTCTCTATCATGTTCTCTGGATTTATTGTTCCTGGTATTGAAAATTGTTGTGTTTGAAGCCCAAGGGTTTTGTGAAGCTCTAAGCTTTTTGCACCTTTCAGGTTTCCCATGTTCTTCCTAGTTCTTTTCCCTTTTGTCCGTGTGCACATGTCAGTATGACTCCAGTAAGGATGAAGTTTTCTGGATGAGGCTTCTACCAACATATTTCTGTGGGGCTGTGTTTTAATTTGTCAAATAGAATACAATATAATGGAAGTTTTTGATGGAAATGTAGAGGAAAGTGCCAGTGGAAGGGATCCACTCCTTGTGTGTACTGCTCCTTGTAGTGCCAGAGGTTGTGACCACAGCTGATCACAGGGTGCCCAGAGATCGGGCAGTTGGCATCTAGGTCGTGGATCATGTTGGTTTCTAAACAACTCCTAATGTTGTGACTCTTTCACATCTTATTTATTCAGGGTTAGTTTAATTTAGTAACTGCCCTGGGTTTAGTTTCTCTAACTGCTTGTGCAAATCTGAGAATAAGGGGCACTGATGATAGCAAGTGATCCTCTCTCAGGATTTTAAGTTCTGTCCCTCTGCAGATAAAGTTTTGAACTAAACAATAAACTTTCAAATACCTACCTTTTAGCTGGAAGAAATCAAGACCTGTGAAACTCATTGCTTGGACTCAAAGGCTGCTCTGACATCAGTAAAAGGGCTGTCTGTGGATGCAGTTCATGCAGGCAAAGGTGTGCTCTTTTCAGTACAGACTGTCTCCTCCACGTTTTTGTGCAAAGAATCATGAAATCCTCATAGATGCATAGTCATGTGGGTGTAGCTGCATCTATGGGAGTGACCTCCACAGATCATCAGGGTCTAGACATGCATTTGATGGGTGGAGAAGAGCAGCTATCATCTTCTCCCACAAAATGTACACCATCTTGGGTATGAGTTCTTAATCACATGAGGTGGCAGAGGTCTGGCAGTTGCCCAGTCCCTAGTTAATGTAGCTAACATTGTAGCTATGTCCAGAATCACATCACATCAATCCCTGTCTCTTGGTGGTGTCCTGGAAAACATGCCTGATGCAGAATCTGTTTGAGTTGACTTACTTGTACCTATGACTTTATTAACTTAGTTATGCAAAGAGCTCATTTGAATACAGGTAATACTATATAAATTCTTTTGTTAGTGTGCTTGGGCCCTTATAAAAAGGATACTAGTAAAGTTGAATTTTCTGCCAGTGTAACTACATCTTCCGTCATGATTATGTCATTGTTGATATGATGATTACAGGGGATATATTGGATGGATTTTTTCTGTACACCCAATTGGTATCTGTGCCATTAAATCTTAAGGTAGGACTAGGCCTAAATTCTCTTAAGTGATGTGTTATACACATTGTGCCATATGGACCTAGAATAGGATCATTCTTCTTTTCTCTAAGTGTGATGGAGTGAGCAAATCTAGCTAAGCAGATTTTTGGAAAGTAAATTTTGCAAGGACTCATTGCAAAACAGTTTTAAGCAGTACTAATCTTACGGACTCCCTTCTCATTCTAGCACAGCCTTGTTGTTCTAACCCAGTCTTTGATAGAAAATATTGATTGTGACTTGCAAATCTTCTATGGTTTTGGTACTTGGATAATTTTTGATTTAAAATTCCAGGGCTGTGAAGTAGTGCCCTTTGCTTGAATCCTAGCAGTTTCCTAGAAATATTTACACCTCTGAAATATTTCCACCTCTGAATAAAATCTGTGCAAAGACTCTTAAGTTTTCCAAGTTTGTCAGCCCTCACTTTGATTTGTAACAAATTAGGGCAGGGGGCATCTTTAATACAATAACAGGTAAGATAATAACTGCTAAGGGAAAGCAGATAATGAGAAGGAAAAAATTCTTTCGGCTTCTGACCTGGTACACTCTCATATCTCTGCAGAGGAGCTTGTTTAAGCAGAATATTTCCAAAATATCAGCATACATCCTAAGTACCTGATTTTATTTACTTCTTCACTGCAAATGTAGAGCGTGCTCCTCAGAAGTCCTCTTAGGAAGAGGAGATGAAATAGGCAACTTTGAGACACTGCAGCTTGATGTGCAATAGAGTGGTAAAATAATATTCATCCTCACTAATACTTTGGTTATGTTCCAGTAGACTTTGGGAGCAGCTCTTAGGCAGCTGTGGGTTTCCCAGTTTTTCACTACTTTTTCCAGTGTCTTTAAAATGAATCCCTGCTGTAAGATACTGAAACAGTAGGAAGGTTATTTCTGCTTTAGGTTTCAAAGAAAGCAGGTTGGAGTCCAAAAATCCTTAATTGATGTAATTCCACCATGTCTCTCAACTAGGAGATTTTTATGTATAAAGGCTATTCAGGACTCTCTCTCTCCACAGTTGAAATGACAGTGAACTGACCCCCATTTCAATTGCATGCCCTGCCAGCTTCTTGAGCCGTGGTGCTTATTAATGAAATAAGCAAACATGGAAGTGTCTCAAGGATTTTTTTTACTGTTTTTTTGTTTTTTTCCTCCACTCTCCCAACAAATCTGCAGTCATTAAGTGCCATCATGAGAGAGGAATCGGCTTGTTAAAAAGAAAAGCTCTGATTTAAAAAAAAATTTCATTTATGAAGAATCCCATCAGGAGCAGGCTGTGATTAATACACATAATTGAAACAAATTGCAGCTAACTGCAGAAAAGTGTCTCCCAGCTGCTGACAGAAGGAAATTGCTGACAGCCTTTTCCCATTCAATGAAGAACGGAGAGAGAGGGAGAAGGCAACCCTGCCCAGCCCATGTGAACATATGGCCACTGTGTGTGCATGCACGTTCAATAGCACTTGTGCAACCAGTGCACATGTATGTCATTGTGCATGAATCTGCATGTGCAGGTGCAGACCCAGCTTTGCATGCATTTGTAAGGACTGTGTAAGGACCTGTGTGCATGTAGGATCCCTCAAGCCTGGGTGCCTGCCCTGCTGAATACACTGTGTGCCCACATGCAGTGTGGCAGTAATGTCGGTTTAGTCGGAGCTGCTCTGGAAGCGCCCTGGGCTCCACAGAGACAGGAGGCTCCAGCTGTGAGTGTGCTTGCACACTTGAAGTCATATACTCGCATGTGAAACAGCAGAGACTCTGTCTTCTCCAGGGAGCCCTTCCTCTGGCTTTATATTTAGGAGGATAAGACAAGCTCAGTTCTGGCTTTTAAAATGTCTTCCATTGCTAAAGGTTCTTTTGTCCCTTTCACGTTTTGTTTTTCATGCTCCCTATCTGTCATTAACTGCTTAAGCAGAAAACACTCTGGAGATGAGTCTGAAGCTAAGAGAGCCATCTTTGATTGAAATGCCATACAGATGGCTAATGGGCATATATCAGAGTTTTGGCTGGCTCAAAAGGTTGCTCTGGAGAGGAATTTAATATCCATCGTTCATTCAGTTGCTGGCTTTTGATAAGACAATCAGTGACTGGGTTACACTGATTGTTTTGCGATACATGTTTATCACCTGTGTGCCATTTATAGCTTCCTCATCCAGTGATGTGCTCCCACACAGCCATGTGACTGCTTCAAAGTAAGCAACCCAGTGCACTGAGTGGGCCACAAAAACACTAGTAAGCAGAAGGCAAAGTTAGAGATCCCTAGGAGATTGTTAGTAAGATCTCACAAACTGGCTGGCAAAATCTGCAATGAGGTTGATGCTCTGATACTAACTCGACATGTTTTCTTGTGGTCATCTGTTGATTTTATAATCTGAGCTTTTATTCATCAGTATGTAAGGGAATTTTTCCTTTTTTGGAAGCAAGCAGGAGCATCAAGTATGAATTACTTCCAATGTATCTGCCTTTAAAGCTGATTGCCACGGTGTGATGCCAGTTGGTAAAAAAAAATTTAAAAAATCTTCTTATTGTAATTTTTCCCACTGAAATAAAGCCATGAAGTCTGTTTGTAACCACGTGCATATTATAAGTGTTATAAAAATTACTTGCTTGAACTGGTC
Organism: Certhia americana; assembly: GCA_018697195.1. Classification (NCBI taxonomy): domain Eukaryota; kingdom Metazoa; phylum Chordata; class Aves; order Passeriformes; family Certhiidae; genus Certhia; species Certhia americana. The sequence goes on from CM031861.1 coordinate 41,858,917, forward strand.
CCTAATCTGTTATTCCCTCTCCCTCTGTGCTAGTGTTCAGTGTAAACACATCAATATGAAGCAGTTAGCAAACAAACATTCCTTTATCAGAGGTGAATGTAGATCCCATTGGAAGCCAAACACCTTAGGCAGGCAGATGCAGCAGTGGGAAAATAACTGATAACTTAGATGTTACAAGTTATGGATTGTGTTTATGAGTTAGTGATTCATAGTAGATGCGGCCAGGGAGGTGAAGGAGGAGACTAGAGCCATTGATATTTAAAGTTCAGCCCAGAAAATGGTGCATTTGTCTCTAGGACTATTCAGAGAGCTTTGGAAGAATGAGAGAAGAGACCAGTGAAAAACCTAAATGCTGAAAGAATTTAAAATAATACCAGGTGGGTGGTACTGGAAGGAAGATAACTGGCTTAGATTATTGCCGTAATAACAAATCACTCAGAAGCAAGCTATACTTAATTTGGCCATTAAAAAACAAATACATGTACTCTTTTAATTTTAAGGGAAAGGAAGCTAAGCTACTGTATTCACATGGAAGCATGAGCTGCTTGTGTTTACTGAAGGGTAAGGTGATGCATGTGGGCAGCTGCCATGAAGGAGTTGATGTGATGTATTCCACATGCTTGCCCAGTGCAGAGAGACACAAGTACCTCACCTTTCAGTCACGGTTATTCCTTGATGTGCAGAAGCCAAATTTTCCATTGCTGTAATGTCTTTCTGCACCTTTAAAACTCCCCTTGCAGCTAAGAAAGGTTATGCCCCAGCTGTGTTCTAGTCCTCAGTGGTTATGGACTGTTGATGTAGAGCTGTACATACAAGGTGTATTCTACTCTGGAAAGAGTAATTCTTACAACCAGTAGACAGAGCTCTATTTTATAGAGGTGAAAAAGCAGTCACAGGTGGAGTCTGGAGGTTTATAAGCCTGCAGAGCTGTAACCACTTGAAGGATCAGCAGGGCTGACCACAGCCTGTTCTGACTGGTGCTTGCATGACTATCAGAAATCATAGCTGGTGGGAAATTACGGTTCCTGTCAAGGATCTTTTCTGTCTTTTGGGGCTGAACAGCCCAAGTTCTGCCAGATAAAGCAATTTTAGCATATATATATAAACCACCCACAACTAAAGAAACTTTATGGATTTGTTGCAGTTCTTGTAAGAGCTTGAAAGTGAGTTCTTAATTTACCCTCCACTGAGAAACAAAATCTTTGGGGCCAACAATCTTGTTTCACTAGATGCTATGAAATATTGAGATCAGCAGTATCATTTGTCTGCTATCTCTGCAGCTTGAGAACTTGTTTTAACTAGTATTCATTGTGAAGGCCATTTAAGAAGACATTCCCAGGTGAGGAGGGCACAACTATGTCTCATAATTTATACATTGATGTATGGTCAAGCCAAGCAGATCACAGAAGTTCAAAATCTGCTCATCTGTAGGACAAAGAAACAGTGAAAACAGGGAAGTGGTGGTCCAAGAAAGTGCATAGGCAACAGCAGGAACAATTGTGATTCTCTGTGGGCTGCAGATGGTAGAGCTTAGTGTTGCAAATTGTCAGGTACTTGGAAGAAAGCTTTCAGTATTGGTCTGTACTAAATGCAGTGAGTTCTCTTTCTCCTTTGTCTTCCAGGACTAGTTAAGTTATACAGTTCTATTTTGTTCAGTCCCTTTGTGGGATTGATGTATAGTGGCAAGCAAGAAAAAGTTGTGTAAAGTCAGGAAAAAAAATATTTAGCGAAGTTTCTCTGCTTTTTTTGCATCAATTTATCAGTGTGTAATGATAAAGCTGCATATATATGTATACCTAGATAGATGAACAATAGGAATTAATACAGTGTTATATCACTTCATCCCTCTTAATTTTTAGTTCTGCAGAGCCAGCAGAATTGTGAGAAAATAAGTTATACGTTGTTCTGGCCCGTGCTTTAACAGAAAAGCTCTTAAAATTACAATGTGAAGGTCAAATTTTGTCAACAGTCCTTTTTCAGCAGCCCCATAATAGCTCATGGCATTATGAAGGTATGGGTAGAACTTGTTTTGACAAAATTTGGTTGCTAGAAACAGCACAAAAAAAGATTTCAGCTTCTCTGTGATTCTACAAAGTAGTGGCAGACATAGAAGTTATACGGAAAAAACCCACCATCACTTATTTTCTGTTGAAACGAGCACATTTGACCAAAGAGCTATCAAGAGACAATTTATCTGGAGGCTCTTGAGGTTACAAATTGGCAGAGTCCCCGTTCAGGATTATTGTGTATTTTAACCATAATGATGTTTTTCACATAGCAAGGGCTTCAACTCTCCTTCATGCTGGCCACATGCTTGGAATACACAGGAGTTTGCTCTGTGGGTCATGACTAAAACTGCCACCCTAACTTCCCAAAATCTCTGACCAGCTTTCAGTTCCAAAATAACAAGACTATGGTGCCAGTGGATTAATGGAGTTGTTAGTGTGTGGGGAAAAGGGGGACAGCATTTCAGTGAAACAGGAATTGGAAAATATTTATAAAATATACAAATACCGCTGGTGTTTAGATTAGAATGAGAGTCTTTGTTACTAAAAAAGAAACCAAGTCCCAAACCTCAAACCACAGAAGTCAAGACCCTGTAGGGTGAACTCTTCTCCAGGAAAATAATGGCAGCACCTTTCTGAACTGAAAGAGAAATACAGGTTTTTTAACAGTAGTTGTAGCACAAGGGCAGTGTCACATCTCCTGCAGAGAGATTTGAAAGTAATTTTTATAGCAGTTGGGCTTTGTTTGTAAGAGTAAGAATTACATCAGTCCTGACCTTCCAGCAACAGGCTTAGGAAAAATAACATGAACATGGATACCAGCACAATTGCTGTCTTACATGCAGCATTATACCCTCACTGATAGCCATAAAATTGCTCCTTATTTTTATCAAGGCCAGTGAGTTCAGAATTTGGCTTATAGTACTGAAGAGAAGTACTGGTTTGTTGGTTTTTTATTGTTTTTAGTTGATATACAACCTTGATAATGTGTACAAGGCTTTAATAAGATTTTGCTACCCAGTAGCTTGAACTAATGAAAGCAGCTGGGCTCATTTTTGGTGCTGTCACATCAAGATATGAAAGTCATTTCATTGATGATATGAAGTTACTAATTTTGAATGAGCTGATAGAATAGCTGTTATCTGTTATTCCAAACAGCATAGATAATTTCAGAAATTTATGAAAACAGATGAGCTGATAATTTTTTAAAGATAATTACAGTATATACTAAGCATCAATTTTTATTGCATTGAAATAAATGGATATAATATGTGTATATGAAAAGACTACATGTGAATAACTAAGAAAGAATTACAATCATGACATAATTTTTTCACTTGAATACAAAAACCCTCTACTATAATGAAATATTTATTCTTAAAATCTTTTTTGATTTGTTGAGGTTTGAAGAGATCTTATGTACTTCCAGTGATTAACTGGAATACTTTTGCCTGAATACCTTTTCTGTTCATCAGCATCGATACCATCCAGAGATGCTAAATTGACACATATTTTGCGCTGCTGTTGAGCTTCCCCCCTCTCTGACCTTAAATGACTTTCTGTACCTTTTAACCCACTCCTGTGTCAGTCTGTGTCTGGGTTGTATGCAAAATCTTCAAAAGCATGCTTAGTTTTTGACAGATACCTGGATGAATTAGATGCTGGATCCACAGATGACTTCTGTGGATCTTCTGGCAATCTTTTTTTTCTGTGAACTTTCCTCAGTGTCATCTAGCCCCTATTTTGGACATGTAAGGAGTTGTTAAGGTGGAAGAACATGTTCCTTTTGGAGGTTATGCTATTGCATTAAATAACAATAAAAAACCAAAACGTGGTAGTGGTAGACTGTGCTGTTTTGCCTATACAGGGAGACTACTACACAGAAGATAGGTGTCTACTTTTTCAAATTAGAATGTGAATTCTGCGTGCCTAGGATCTGCTTCTGAAATCTGAGATACATTAGTCTTGATCGTCAAGCATGTTGGTGGCATGTACCTATTGCAGAAAATTCTGATAGTGAAGACAGATTTCAGAAAATGCAATGTATATGGTTTGTCCAAGTCTTGTGCTTAGCTGGCAGAAGAGCTGATAACATGCAGATGTTTTCTGACCCTTTCTTGAGCAGCAAATACCTTGAACAAGTGGCTAGACAGTCTACTTTATGTTTAGGTGTTTGTGCCTCCCAAAGGAAGTAGCCTCCTGCTTACCTGGTACTGGAGTTTCACTCTTCATGGCATGAGCCTCCTTGTCATTATTCAAAGGACTATTTGACTAGTTTTGTTATTTTTAATGTTTCTAATTCACACAATATTCAGTTCAGGGTTTTTAGTAAATGTATTAATGTGTGTTTTCTTAGGAACTAGTCCCACAATGGCAGAGGTATAGGAAGGCAGGCTGATACTTGTCTTCACCTCCTCTGCTCTCTATGCTTTTGTTTTCTAGTAAGGAACTTTGCTCTTTGTATCAGTTTTGGGTGTATTTATTTAGACATACATTTATTTGTGCATGGGCTTAATGTCACATACATCACAAAAATGTTCCCTGTTCTCTGCGCTTTTCATTCTTGTTTTACATGACCCTTGTTTTTGCATATAACTTTGCTACAGCCAAGCTGTAAAGATGGTAATAAACTGTGTGTGTGGCAAAATACAGTGGAGTGAAACCCTTATATATATGCTTTTTGTCATTTTTATGTGCTTCACTCTCTTCCTTCTGATGTAGTGCTGCCTATAGTGATCTAGAGTCTTCCCTTCCTTCAGCTTTGTGTTTTCAGCATTGTGTTAATTGTTTGTGGTGTATGGGTCGTTCAGCAGCGTGCAGTGGAAAAGGTCAGCTGTCAGAAACAGGCCTGTCCACAACTGATAAGGCATTCGAGAGATTGGATTTGACTCATTAAGCACCTTCCCTGTAGACATGGAGTCTGCTCTGCCGCAGAAAAAAAAAACTAAATCAGGAAGGAAAAAAGCCTCGGATGAAGTTGGAGCATGCGCCAGAAGCACTGGCACACCCTCCCTGTCACCCCCCATGCACAGTGCCAGTTCAGTACGCTCCCACCACACTTCATCCTCGTGCACCATGGACATCTGTGTTTATGCCCTGAGAATGTGTGTATTCACTCTAGTATTTACACCTGGGCAAGACACACATTCATTTTTTCTGTGTACATACATGTGTGTCTAAGTCCTCGTGTGTGTGCCCTGAAGTTACATGGGGAAGATGCATTTCATTCCTGCCCTCAGATGTGTACTGTAAGTTGTATAAGGATGTTAATTATCCCACATTTTGTATGTACACAAGTGCATTCACTTCAACCTGATTTTGCATGTTTCTTGCTCTTGTAAATCTCTTCACACTAAAGTCGCTTCCTTTCGTGCTGTAACAAAGAGCACACTTCCTCTTCACTTCTATATGTTGTGTTTGTTCAGCTGTACTTCGTCTGCCTTTCCACAGAAACATTCTGTGTAGGCAAGTGTTTACCTGGGCAATGGACATATATGCAGCACAGGAAGTGTCGTTCCTGTGCTGCATATATGTCCATTGCCCAGGTAAACACACATGGAACTTGATGCCGTATACACACAGCAGAAGCCTAGCATGTTTCTCATTGCATGCAAATGCACACATTTTTGTCCCTAAATAATTACTAGTCAGAGCTACTCTGCCAGCTTGTAACAGTCTCTTGCCTGTGGCTTTGTTTGAGAAGAATTGTTCTGCCTCAAATTGGGTTTGGATACTGCTACTTCCATAAATGGTTCTAATGATGTCTCAAAACGAGCATAAATGAGGGGCAGCAGTAATGTTTGGCAGTGTATTCTGATATCCCAGCAGTTCTGGGGTTCCATGTATACTCACTCTCCAGTAACAGAGAAGCCGTGGGAAGCTGACATTACTGCAGTCTCTGTGATACTACTGGTGCTGCTCTGCCCCGCTCTCGTCTCTCTTCCACTGCACTTCTGCTTTTCACCTTCCTTTGCTTCTCCCCTTTCCCAGGGGCATGGCTTTCAATACCGCTCACTGGTATTGAAAAGGATAATTTTGTGGATCATTATTGCGTTATTACAGTTATTAGTGGTAACTATTTTTCTACTCCCACTTCCCACTGGAAGGATGCCCACGGGTCTCCCTGCTCAGCAGCAAGTGCGACGCTTGCTGGAAGGCTGCTGCCAGCACAGATCCACGGGCATGCAGCAGCACATGCTCACCTCTGACAGTGCTGCCTTCCTCCCTTCTTCCCCCTTGTGAACTTCCAGCAGTTCTCTAAAATAGTGCTGTTCAACAGAATCAGGAATTTTGCCCTCCTGTTTGGCTCCTTACATGTGCTTTTGTTCTGAATGCCCTTTCAACTTCATCTCAGTGTTGGTGTAAATAATTTTGTTCATTCCTGCTTCAGTCTTGAAAGACTCCCTCCTACAGCCTTCATGTTTGTTTTCTCCCAAGCAGGGCTAACCATACCACACATGTAGGGAAGACTGTGATAGCTACTTAATATTCTTCTCTCTAATGGTATGACTTTTTACTAAGGTCAGAAAATTTTGGAGGGATCTTGTCTTCAGCATGGTAAGGAACAAAAATGCCAAGTGAACCTTGTTTTAATAGCTAAATGCTAGTGCTCTTAAATCTGCAGCCAGTAATAAACAGTCTAAATGCTTAGAATCAAAATTAATATTTGGTGTTTGACTTCTGATTTTTAATAGGCTTGAAGAGTAAGGGCAGTGTGAAATTAGGAATTGCAGCTGGGATACAGATTGCTGCTGAAGAACAGTAAATTCTCTTAGGGAATGAATATAGTGTTGCTTGTTGGCCTGCAAGTTGTTTCAGTTTGTTGGAGTTTTTTTTTAATCAAAAATACATAGATGAACAGCTGGTGAATTTAAGACCTCAGCTATATGCTTACACACTCTTACCTGTACTGTCACATGTGCTCTACACAGAGGGGTAGATGGGCCAGGCGGCAACCCAGCAGTAGAGACACCTCTGTGAGAACAGGGCTGGGAAATATGTTAGAGCTGGAACATTATGGTCATGGTACTGTGATATTCTCTCTTGTCAGTTTGCACTGACACTGTTCAGCCTGTGAGGAAACACTTCTATTGGGTGATGTGTTCAGTGAGTGGCATCCTTATGTTTTAGAGTGATGCAGCAGGAAAATAAGAAAACTAAAAAAATTGCAGAGTGAAATAAAAACATAAGAAAAATTAATAAATATAGCAGCAGTGGTAATTGTCCTCATCCATACTTAGCACTGAGGAATCTAGAGGAGGTCTTATGCTCAGAAAATCATCATCATACCTCTTGACAAAATTCATAGCAATACTTTGCTTTTTCTTTACCTTCTGGAACTAGGAGCGAGAGTAGCAAAATTGTTCAGAGAAATGAAAAGAAAAAGTATACTTTGTTTAGCCAAAACAAATTATGAATTTATATGAGTATATAAAATTCTTTCAGGCAAATTATTTTAAAAATTGATTTATTCAGCATCATTCATTTCAAAATAAACGTGTTTCATGCTTTCATTTTAAAATACAGCTCTAGGTTTTTTTAGGGAATGTATTTTTAAGGATGTGTAAACCAAAAATTTTAAACTTCATTTGGGTTAAGGAAGACATTGTCACAGAATTGTTTTTCTTAGTCCCTATGGTCAGCTGATCAGAACATAAAGAACAAGCACAGCTCTAAGTATAAAGTGCCATGGTCAGACCAATACCTGAAGTTTATCATTTCTTTGACAGAGAATGCGACGTCACATACTGATACCAGTACAGTTGTTTGTATTTAGCAAACAATGGAAAACAGGTGGAGAAGAGGATGCTCAGGACACTCTGTACACTGCATATACACTGGATTTGTACAGGGCTTCTCACAGATGTGGAACATTTCTTGGTTTTCAGAGTTTTATTAAACTCATAGGGTGTTCTTTTCCCATAGGTCTGAAGGACAGCCTATATTTTTGTTATCTTTATAGTACAGCTGAGGTTAATTAAAAGCCTCAGGTTGCACACTGAATCAGTGACAGAGTTGAGGATAAAAAGCTGAGGTTCTGACTTCCATGCCTCTACTTTGTCATTTACATCAATTTTAATGAGGAGTTTAAAAAAATGATGTTACCAGACATATGCTATAATCTTTTGTAGACATGTAATTTATTCATTTTCATTATTGTAGTATTAATACTTTTGTCATCAAAACATTTGAGCAAACAGGTTTTTATGGCTGTATTTTTTAGCTATTCTGTGTGCAGTATTGGAGTTCAGATACTTCTGTTTTCTGCTTCTCTTCAGAAAAAGACAATATGTAGAGAATGAGTAGGGAACCTGTGGATCATATAATTGGCAAAATTAGTTTAAAGAATCTGTTTATGCTCAATATGTGGACTAACTAGATTGTATGTGGTATAACTGCTTTATGTTCTTTCCACTCAGAAGAGACTTTGTCAAACGACTGCAATATACTGTTGAGTGAAAAGGAGATTCCCAGCACTGACAAGCAAAATAGCTTTTCATTTGGGTGAATATTTATTTATTTAGATGATAAGATCTCTAACTGTATATTTAATAGGCGCATACTCATACTTCAGAAATACAGGGCAGTTGTGCTTCTAACAGGCTACTAGCTCTGCCACTAATATGTGACAGTGATATATGGAAAGCACTTTTTACATTTAGTACACATCAACTACTTTGAGGATCAGGAGCCCAGGGAAAATTTCTCCTTTCTTTGGGCTTAAGATTCAGGCACCATCATCCCTTTTCCTTCCCTTTGCACTCAGTCTTTGCTGTGCAGTGCTCCAAATTCATCAGGTGAAATAAGTCCCTCTGCAGGGCTGGTTCTGGACCTCTTAGGCATAGTTTGCAGTCCCACAGATCAGAGTCTCCTCTCTGTTGGAGCCAGCCCAAAGAACATAATCCAAGGACAGAGGCAGACAAAAGCAGAGGTGGAACATGCAGTTCCAGAGCTCTCATGCAGTATCTTCAGATAAAGCAGTTCTTCCTCTTGTTTTCATTAACAGCTTAGCTGCACAGGGAAATAATAGATTAGTCAGGTTTGACAAAACCCCCTGAATGTTCATTGTATTGCCAAGTCTCCTTGATCTCTTCTGGGCTTAAATTTGAGGACCTTTTAACAAGCATTCTGCTTTAGACTTGAAGGGTAATGGGTAAAGTAGCAGATAAGAGAGTAGAGGGCGTGATTCATGCTAGGCACTTGATGTTCTCTGGTGGAACACAAATGCTTCCTTTGCTCTTACTGGGGAGGTGAAAAAGCTGTTTGAATAAAATTAGGGCTTCTACACTACATGCAAAATTTGAGTTTGGCATTGAGAGAGCACTGGCTGTTGAATGCATCTCACCTTTGCTGTGGACTCCTGGGCTAACTGCTTGCTGTGGACTCCCTTGCCACCCTTGAATAACTAGATCATCAATTCAGTTAAATATCACTGACTATATACAGGATTTCACATATCAGAAAAATCAGTTTGATCTATTGCTTCATGTAACTTAAATCAAGGATCCCTGCCGACTTTGAGATCTTAAAGTTAGCTTGTGTGTTGCTGTGCAGAGGTTGCTTGGTATACTACCACTATTTAAGGAATACAGAAGATATAAATAGCACAATGCAATCTGTGGAACCTTCAAAACTGTACAGCACAAGGGTCATGAGCTAGAAAATAACAAGTGGTTCACTGTTCTGTGGTTTTCCTGGTGTCACCAGACTGTGTCTGAAAGCATAAAGAAATACTGGGAGACCTGCTGCCTACTCAGGGCTTTTTCTCCTCATTCATTGTGGAAAGAGCCTCTATCCCTTTCCCCCCTCCAAGCTCTCTGGTAATTTTCAGGTGCTTTTTGGTCATGGCTATGGTGTATGTCAGAGCATCCTAACAGCTGGGACAGTATAGAGGACTGGTAGGAAGCCTTTCTTGTGGCTGATAGAAGCTACTGTGTTGTAGTTTGGGGGATACACAGTGAAGCTCTTCAGTGCACCACTTAGGCTCTGATTGCTGAAGCCTTTCATAAGACTGCTAAACCACATGGCCACTGGTAAACTCTTGAGGAGTCAGCAGTTTGGAAAATACTGTCTTAGAAAGTGTGTTGACCTTGGAAGTTGTGCTTATGAGACATGTCATAGACAGGAATGAATTTTGATTTCACAGTGAACCCCAGAGATATTTTAGTGTGTGGTGATCTGCAAATTTGAATGTCTGTCCAGAGCAGCCACAGGGGGAAGAAAAAACCCACGTGAAACAGAAATAGCTGACATTCTCCTAAGAACAGGAAAGATACAAAGGTAGATAAAGTACAGAATTCCATCTATGACAAAGGTCAGCAGCAAATGACTGGAGAAAACAGGCAGATGACTAAGTTGAATGCACCCTATATTAAAACCAGTGGTACAAGTAGGAGTAATATCTCTTTGAATTTGTTCTGCTCATGTTTTGATAAGTCTTCAGTGGTTGCCTTAAATTACTGTTTAGATCTCTAATCTACTCTATGCCTTCTCCTTTGTACTGAGTAGACCAGTGAGATTTCTTCTAAGTGGTTGAGAAAGTGTAAATGAGCCCTATTAGTATGTCTTGTACTGAATGAACAACCTGCTTGTCCCCCTTCACAAATGTGTGTTCAGTGTTTTGAACATCTTCAACTGTAGGGAAAAGGGTCACTCACAATGTTTGTGTTTGTCTCCTGCCCTCAGACACTGGCTATTTGATGGGAATTACCCACAGGTACATGGAGCATGTGTCTAACTTGCTTGTAACACATTCTCTTCTGATGGAGCAGGAGTGACTAGGCAGGGGAGCTGTCAGTGTTGGGAGAGGGTTGTTAAGTGCTTGGCTCTGACTTCCAGAACTGCAGTCAACAGCACCCTCCGTGCTTAAGCTGGCTAAACTGATACAAGCATAAACACTTGGTGGTGGTAGCTAAATGTATTCAGAATAAGATCAAAGAGCCAAATAATTTGGAAGTGCCATCCTAAGGCTGTGTAATCCAGCCATTAACTCAGAGAAGGTCCAGTTAGTTCAGGCAGCTCAGGACACTGCCTAATCAAGTTTCTCTAAGGGTGGAGATTTCAGTCTTTCTGTGCTCGTTGTACTGTTTGACTATCCTCAAGATGAAACAGGGTTTTTTTATGTAGAATGAGAATTTTTTATTTTCAGCTGCATCTGTTGCCTCTCATCCTTCTGCACAACTCTGAGAAGAATTTGACCCTGTCTTGTCTATGCTCTTCCACTAAGTCATTAAAGAGATCAGTAAGATTTTCCTTGAGATGTCTCTCCTTGAGGCATAATGAACACAGTTCCCTCAGCCTCCACACACATAACTACCCCAGTACCTTGAGTATGGTGGACTCTTTGCTGGACTGACTCCAGTATTTTGAAGTAATTTTTATGTGAGGGAGGTCAGCGCTGGACAGAGCACTCCTGATGGGATCTCACATGAGTCTGTTAGAGGAAGAATCACTTCCCTTGGCCTGCTGACTGCATTCTTGCTAATAGAGCCAAGGATGCAGCTGGCCTTTGCTGAAAGAGCAGGCACTGCTGACAGAGCAGGCACTGCTGACTGGTGCTCAGCTTGTCTGCTGGGACCACAGGTCTTCTTCTGAAAAGCTGTTTTTGAGCTGGCTGGCTCCCAGTGTGTACTGCTGCTGGAATAATTTGGGTGGCTGTTTGCTTGCAGGAGTATCTGGACATATGACTCCCTTACTGAAGTACAAACACACATTGCTTCTGCAAGAGACTCTGCTTAAAGCAGACCTTTCACTTGAGAATGTTATATGTACAAGTTGCAATACTGTGCAATTTTGCCACCATTATTTTATGCTGTGAGAACACAGATTTTACCATGTAGTTATTTTCTAAGAATGGCTCTGACAACAAGTATTTTCCCTTCAGTCTTGTACTAATAAATTCTGGCTAATCTTTATTAGTATTACTAAATGGGACAAAATGAAGCAGAAAAGTACTATTAATGCCAATGGAAATAGCACCAGCACTTGCCTTATGCAGTGATTTGTAAGCAATGATAGCCTGACTGCTTGTACTATCTACTGCTCAGCCTTGCTTTCACAGCTGGGAGTCAGGAAGGTGCTGCAATATGGAGTGGGATCTATACAGATTCCATTGCAAGTGCAATGGAATCTGTATAGTGCAGTCCTCCCAGCTGGCACTAGACAGCCCTTCTCCAAACCTTCCTATTCACTCTCCTGTATTTCTTCTATTTGATAAGATCAGGGTATGTGGATGGCTCTAGTCACATAAGCGCAATACTGCAGCAGAACTGGCTTTGAGTGAACTGGAAACCCAGGTACTGGGAAGTAGACCTGTAGCTCACACAAAGGATTTTCATGGTATTCAAATGCTGCTTCCAGTTGCTGAGAAATAAGTACAGTGGCTTTCATTGTTGTACATAAGAGAGTTCTTTTCTTCGTGAGGAAATATTGAATGTCATGTGCTGTGAATAACTTCCCCATGTTTATTTTTGCTTTTTGAAAATGATGTGCTTATCTAGTACAGATTTCCTGGATAAGATGATCAGACAGGCAAAGTTCTCAGATGTGTTTACCAGCAGCATTACTTAATATCTGTGGGCAAAAGGTTTTGTGTGAACTTCCCTCATGCTCTCAGAGAGGGAATGTGTAGGACACCTCATAAGGCTCTCATTTGCTTGGTCTCTCATTCGGTTGAAAGAAAGGGGCAGCTCTGTTAGGATTATAGTCTAGCGTCTCTCTTAAATTTCCTGTCGGAGAGATTAAACTAAGTTCACATTGTGGTAGTGCTGAATCTAAGTACTGACTTTTGTGCAATGCTGGGTTTTTTTAAAATTGACACATATGTGGTGGTTGTGTTGTGAATAGTAGAGCTTTCCATCCTTCTCCTAAAAAGGATGTGAAATGTCTTAAAACGGTCCTTAAATGTGCTTGTCCTAGACTTCACTGCATACTGTTGAATGGTCCCTATGGAGACAGTGCTGCAGTGAAACTAAAAACACAGCACTGAAATTCATCGCTACCAACAACCTGCAGTTAGTTCTCTTGGTAGCCATATTACAAAAGGAGCTCTACAGTTATTAGCATGCCTTGATATTTACCTCTACAGTTTACAGTGCTGTGGGATGCTTAAATTTCATGACAACCTTAAATCTCTTCTTGGCTGACTGCTGAATAGTTCTTTTGTTTCCCTTCCTTTCCAGCACGAGATGAGAACATGGCCACTTTCCGTGGCTCCGAATACCTTTGCTACGACCTCTCGCAAAACCCCATCCAGAGCAGCAGCGATGAGATCACACTCTCCTTCAAGACATGGCAACGCAACGGGCTCATCCTGCACACTGGCAAGTCAGCTGACTACGTCAACCTGGCCCTGAAAGATGGTGCTGTCTCCTTGGTCATTAACCTGGGGTCTGGGGCCTTTGAGGCCATTGTGGAGCCAGTCAATGGCAAGTTCAATGACAACGCGTGGCACGACGTTAAGGTGACACGCAACCTGCGGCAGGTAATGGTGAAGGGGAGAAAGAGCTAGGGAGAACTTTGTTTTGATTTTTTGGGAGAGGCAGATGGGAGAGAGTAATAGGGAATTGGGGAATCTCAGTGCTATTGCTAGTTTCTCCACCTATTCTGGACCTTGGTGCCTAAAGGACAGTGAAAATAACATTAGTTCATGGGAATTTATCCCTCCTGCAATATCTTCATTTCCACTTTATTAATTTTTAATTTTTTCCCCAGTCTGATTTAATAATAAAAACTTGTGACATAACTTTACTTTCATCTCCCTTTTCCTTTTTTCTTTTTCTGTTCTCCTTTCTAAATGTTATTATTTTCTTAATTATGATTCAATCTTATCAGTAATATTCTTGTTGCATTTAATTACTGTGGGAATAGAGCTTATTGCCAACAACCAATGCTCTACCCCTCTCTCCTTTTTCTTTCAGTTTTGTTAATTGGTTCAACCATTGCCATGATGTCACAATTCTAATTCTGAAAGTCTTTTGTTTTTCTTTTCCTTTTCTTTTGTGTGTGCATATGAGTGTACAGGTGTGCACGCTGGTGGGTACGTGTGTAATTATTTTAACTTTATAGCTTTGGAATTAATTGGCTGGAGTCTCTCTGAATCTTCTTGATTCTCTGTTCTTCTTTTCTTCTTTTTTATTTTCCCCCTTCTTTCTATAATGAGATTCTACTTTATTTCTTGTCTCTGTCTTGAGACTTCTGTTTGCTGTGAGGATTGGAAAAGTGGAAGGATCAAAAAGCCCCAAGCAAACTCAGATCAATCCAGCACCCTACAATTCCACTTTGGAAAAGTTTTTCTGATTTTATCACTGTAATTTTGCACATCTACATGCTGCTTTTCCTAGCAGACAACTATATCAGGTGACGTATTTAGTAGCAGGTTAGTCTTAAAATCCTGAAGCCTTTCTGATGAAATATAAATTCAGACATAAATAGATAACACAAAATTAAAAAACTTTGCTCTGAAAGCTCGTAAATATATCAAGTCAATAAGACCCATCTGCTGCATGATAAATGAAGTTTATTTGCTGTTTTGCTGGATTGGTAGAGGATCAGAAATGGCTTGTAAGCTAAGATTTAAAATTCAATTAAAAATCAATTTGTGAATATAATGTGACCTGTTTATTTTCTCATTAATGTCAATATTAGCACAACATTTAATAGCTTTATATAAATTTATACAATGTAATTTGTAGTAACATTTTACACTAGCTAAGAGCAAATGTGTCTGTGAGCATAGGATAATCAGTGCCAGGAATCAGAAAAAGTCTCTACTAGTAGAGGTCAGTGGATAATTTTTCTGTTATCAGGAGCTCATATCTTTCTTTTCAATATTTAGGATTGGGGCTGAAGATTTTTATTTGTTTTGGGTTCTTTTTTTTTTTTTTTTTTTAAATTCATATTTCCTGTATTTCTACATGCTTAGGATGTCTGGGTCTGAAAAAAATCTGTCATCAATCTTTCATGAGACTACAGAAGTCTTACCTGTGGAAAAAAAAAAATGTCAATCTGTTTTCAATAGTTTATATGCAGATGAAAATTTCATTTCTTATGCAGTGGATGAACCTTAATGATCCTATTTTGTTTAACCTGTCCCATCAATATGGTAGAGGGAGATGCACCAACTGGTCTAGATTTGTTAGTCTCAAAAGATCAGAATATATGCCTTCATTTGTTGTGGGGTTTTGGTTTTTTGAATTTTATTTTATTTTAAGTAGTTATAGAACAGCTAGTCCTTGAATAGGTCAGTGGTGATCATTGGCCATTTTAGTTAATCATGCTTTTTGTTTTTCATTTGAAATCAATTTCAGTGGGCAAATGTGCCAGAAGCAAAATAATCCTTGCTTCATGCCAGGATTGGTTCGGATCTTGAAGAAGCAGAAGGTGAAGGGTCACAAACCAAACTGTGGATGAGAATCTGTCACATTCTTTTCTTAATATTTTAGCTTGTGATTTTTTAATTGGTCCACAGAAGTGGACAAAGAAAACGGAAATCTGTCTATGCCTTTTCATATTTGATGAGACCAGGGCAGTACTTTGGTGATTATTAGAAAGCAGGTAGTCCCTTGCCAATTAGGAAGCACAATAAATTTTTAAGCCTCCTAATCTATTCCCTATGAATGTTTCTAAATGATCCTGAATTCTTAAAGGGGCCAACTTGGGCAAGAGAGAGGATGTTTTAATGAGATGGATGGGCTCTTTGCAAAGAAAGGCCTGCTGTCAAATCAAATTACATTTAATTAGCAGAGGTGACTTGGGGTCCAATTCAATAGCTAAAATGACAGAATACAGTTCAACCAATACATGTCAATAAGGCTGGATTTTTTTTAGTCATTTTTCCTCTGGATACTTGCATTTTAACTTTTGATCTCTCTCAAGTAAGGCATTGGCCCAGAATCTAAAGCTGCCCAGATATTGAATTGATGAGGCCTTGAGGCAGAGCAGTCATGATAGTCCTAAAATTGTCATCCAGTATAATTTTGTATAACCTAAATAATTGTGTATGTAAAAGATTATTGGTTCTATGTCTTTCCTGACATAAATTCACCTGTAATGTTGCAGTATAATATAGTTCACAAGAAAATTTGTTTCCAGGGTGCTCACGTTTCCTTAAAAAAACCCATTCGAAAACCAAACATAAAACCCCAACAAAATACATTGCCTCTGAATGTTGAAGCTTTATAAGAAAATCAGTAGCCTCCTTGTAACTGGTTGAAAACATTGTACGGGAGGTAGATATATTTCTTTTTAAAATGAACTTCAAAAACAATAATTTAGAAATTCCAAGAATATAATCTAAATCTAAGCAATTACAGCTGAATGGAGTATCAGCAGCTTCATGAAGCTATCTAATCTTTTCCTCTGCTTTTTTGTGGGCTAAGAGAAAGGGGAGGAAGATTTGCATAATTTTTGGCTGTTTCCAGAATTAGAGTGGAACTTTAAATAGTTGGACTTTTGCCCAGTACTTTTTGGAATTGTTAAATGTTTTGTAGCTAAGCTGGGAGAGTACTAAGGGCTGCTTTTTTAGATCAAATGACTATCAGCAGTTAATCTCCTTAGAGACAAACCAAGTGAATCTACAGATTCCCTTGAGAAGTGATTGTTAATGTCAAAGCAAATCTCCTTGTTTATTTATCTTATTATTTCAGTTAAAACTAAGCCCACTTTTTGCCTTATGAGAAATTTTTACTTAAGCAGTAGGATCATGGCTGAATTTTACCAGGGCTTTCAGAGCATGTTTGGGGCAGTGTGGTCTGGTGGGAGGAGGAGCAGAAGAGACTGAAGGTCAGACATCCTGTGTCTGTCTTCAGGTCTGCTGCTGACACTTTGTCTCATTTCTAGTGTGCTCTTCTCCCTGTCCCATACTTCAGCTCCCTTGTTTGTAAAAATAAATTTACTACACAACAATTTACTGTGAGTAAGACTTCCTTGGTGAAGAATGCAGCATTTTGTGCTCATTATTTCCAAGTACAGGGTATTACTATTATTTCATTCCCATGGCAAATAAACTTGGGACTTCATGCTCAATGCCACAAAGTCTTCAAAAACGTATTTCCCAAGTCGATGCACAACTCTGAAACCTGTGAGCAGATGGTTTTCACATGAGGCAGCATAGATCTTGCTTGTGCAATTTAGGACAATTCTTGCCAACTTCAATCATAGTGGAACAGGGACTTGGAGCCTCCACAGGCTGCCCTTCCCTGTTAACACTGAAGCTAGTCACAATGCAGAATCTACGATGATAATCCTTGACTGCTAAAACACAAACAAAAAGCAAAGTTTAGGTTCTAACAGTTGGCATCCGCTTGCCTTGGGACAGGTTAAAAAAACGTCTACTAAACCAAACTGACTGGCAAATTCTCCTAACTCTTCTGTAATAGAGATGCAGTTAAACAGGAGGGATGCTAAATCTTGTCAATCTTCTGTCTTCAGCCTGGACACAAGTAACACAATTCTTTTGACACAATTTCTTGACACGTTTCTCCTTACAGTAGGAGAGGTTCAATTCCTATATCTTGGATGACAGAAATGAGCTACAGGCAAACGGCCAAGCACAGGCATTGTTATGGGCTTCTCCTGAAAGTCACAAACTCAGCTGCTGTAAAGAAACCTGCAGACTGGGAAACTTGGAAGGAAGACACAGAGTCTTGGACTCATCTTCATCTGTATCCTACAGCCAAAGGAAATACTGGCCTTGTTATGATATTCTGCTTGTATACATTACACTTGAGGGTAGTGAAGCTTGGAAGAGGAGCTGGCGTGGTGATGGGTGGAAGAAGAGAGCCATGGTTGGGTCTGTGCTGAAGGGGTAGACTGTACTCTGTGTTTATATCTCTGAGAGTAAGGTTCTTGTTTGAGGGAAGCAGCTTGATGAGCATTTAAAGAGTAAGTATTGCACTGTTATAACTTTGCTTCAGATCTGGCTAATGTGTATGAGGGTTGAAGTTAATGACTAATACCAGGGTGGGAAGAGTAGGCAACCCCCTGTTTCTTTACAGTCTAGATGGCATGGTTCCCCATAGAGTCCTGGTCATATTGTCCTCTTTCTCACTTTGTGTGTCTCAGGTGCCCCACGCCTTTTTTTGAAAAACTAACACTAGATCATTCATGCAATGTGTCATTTTTACTAACCAACTAATGTACTAACACCCTAACGACTCATCTTTGCTTTTAGTTATTTTAATTAACAATCGTTCTGTTCACGATTTTTTAATTTCCTTTCTTCCCCCTTTTCCGCAAAGCACTCAGGCATTGGACACGCTATGGTAAACAAACTACATTGTCTGGTAGATATCATTCTTATTGTCTCTTTTTTTGGGTTTGCCGTGTGTTACCTGCCTTTTCCTCACCCTACCCACTCTTTTCCCCCCCTCCTTTATACTTACTACTTCCTTTAATTTTATTCTAATATCATTGAAAACACGTTATTTTTTTTCCCCTTCTTCTTCTTTTTCTTTTTTTTTTTTTTTTTTTCCCTTCTCTTTGAATAGAAAAATGAGCATCAAAAGCAACTAACACAGCTCTTCTGGAAATGGGGTTTGGACATTTCTTTCATTGTTTTCTTCACCTCTGTCTTTAGTTTTTTTCCTTTCCAGTGATAAATTGTTGGGGTTTCTTGTCCCTTGTTTTTGAGTTTAGATTTCTTTCTTTTGCTTTTGTTTTTATTTGGCTTTTTTGCTTTTTTTCTTGGCTTTTAGTTTGTTGGGGGGTTTTTTTGTTGGTTTTTTTTTTTTTTTCCTCTGAAGGTTTCTAGACGATCAGAACCATTGCAGGGCCCCTAGTCTGTGGTGGTGAAGGCTCTCTTTTTCTCTCACCCTTTTGTTGTGACAATGGCTATTACAGGCAAACTGGCCAGAGTTGTCCTCTTTCTCCTGATTTTCCCCCACTTCCTTCCCTCTGCTTTCTCTCCTTCTTCTCCCTCTTGCTCTCTCTCTCACTTTCTCTCTCTCTCTCTGACCTCTACCTGCGTGGCCAACAGGAGCTCAGCCGGTTGTTTGTTTCAGTACACACTCTGCATGGCATGTCCACGTCTGGTGACTCACCCGTCTCCTTCTGGCCTTGATCAATTTTCCTCCATCTTCCCTTGCAACCACTAACAACATCTAAGCAAAACACATAAAATTCAATTCCTCCTCTCCCACCCTTTCCTTCTGTCACCCTTCACCCTCCATGTGTTTGTGGTTAGAGATTTTGGGGACATTTCTGTTTCATTTTGAATTTTTTTGTTATTATGGAATTTGTTTGGTATTTTTATTTTTGATTGCATGCGAGTGTGAAATGGTTTTCTCTCCCTTTTCCTTCTCCTTCTCTCTCTAGTTTGCTTTTTTCCTTGTCTTTCTGGACCTCAGAGATATTGGCATGACATGTCAAAGTGCAGTGTGTGCACGCTTTGTATCTCTTTCTTTCTTTCTCATATCCACTTCTATCACATTTGTTGGTGTGCGATTGATTTATTTTGATTTATTTTATTTTTATTTATTTTCTTCTTATATTTTGGTTATGGGTTAGTTTGTAATTTTTTTTTTGTTTGTTTGTTTGTTTGTGGTGGGTGGTGGGTGTGTGTCTCTTCAGGTACATGGCATGCACATCCATAATGTATTGAAAGTGAGTTCCCTCTCCCCCTATCCCTGAATGCATGATTGTCAGTGTGCTGTGAGCAAAAGAAATTTAAAAAATAAAAAATACCAACCTCGTCTTCATAAGTGTTTTTTTTTTTTTTTTACTAACAACCATAACTAACTGTAATCATTAAAATAAATTCTAATTAATCATAAATCAGCTAATATGAGAAATGTCTTTCAAGGACAGTTATATTTTCTGGCCTGAATAGATGGAAAGCATCTGGATGGATAGGCTGCTGGGTAAGCCTGAGAGTGCTGATGCACCAGAAAGGGGAGAAGCAGATGCTGAAGCATTTCTCTGTGGGAAAATCAGACCAGAAAATAGAGCTTGACTAAAAAAAAAAAAAAAATGCATACCAAATCTCAACAAAATCCTTATTAAAAATGGCATAAAATTATAGGGGAGGTAAGTTGTTCTGTTTAGGATTGTAAGGTCATTGCTGGGATTTTCTTTGTCCCTTGTGTCCCTCAAACAGGTGACAATCTCTGTGGATGGCATCCTTACCACCACGGGCTACACACAGGAGGACTACACCATGCTGGGCTCAGATGACTTCTTTTATGTGGGAGGGAGCCCCAGTACTGCTGATTTACCTGGGTCTCCAGTAAGCAATAACTTCATGGGCTGCCTCAAAGAGGTAACTATTTTAAATTAATTCTTGTCTCTGTGCTTTTGATTTGTTAAAGTCATCACTCTTTCCTGCCTTATGCAATCAATTTCTTCCCTCATGCCTAATTTAATACTGATAATTGCAACAGCTCTGTGAAGGTAAACTTAGACTCCAGCTGGTCAGAAGGCTGTAAGACTCATGTACTTAAGGGCGGAATCATACTTCTAGTGCTTGGATTACAGAAAAAAATGCTCATGGTAGTAGGAGATGTGTCTTCTCTAAGCTGTTAGCCCTTCAGAAGAAAGCATTACTATCTTCTAAGCACTTAGGCAATAGCCATTCTAAAAAGATAAATGGCCTTTGATTACTAAGTAGCATTTTGAGATGAAAAAATCATAATCAGAAGCTTATTTAGAATACTTTTTAAGGTCCTGGATTTCATCTCAGTGTATAGTTAGATCTGAATTTTCCAAGAAGATACAGAAATAGAATAAAACAGAAAAATAAAAGTAGTATAAAAAGTGTAAATTTTGCAAGGAGAATGTAGCATGAGGGTATAAGTAAGGGAGGTGTGGCAATCGTTTGATTCAGCACAGTTGCTTTCCTTGTGGCCCACAATTTCTCCATTCTTTATGTCCGTTATGAGTTATACATTCTCCTCTCACAACTTTGTTTGCCTCCCCCTATGCTTGAGATAACCCCTGGACAATCACCTCTATCCTATCTCAAGTTCTGGTCATGGTGGCTTAATTTACAATCCAAGTTCCCAGTACCCATGGAGACATATTTGAGGAAGGGATTGGGAGGTGGGGGTGGTGGTGGTGTGTGTCCCCCAGTTAACATAGATGCCATTTGTCCCATAACTTGGTGTGATCTTTGTTTGACCAGTGATACATAGAGAAGTTGCTTCTTTACAAAGTTTGCAACAGTGGGAAGTTTTGTCTGGATGCATTACCCAGGATGTGCTGACCAGATCTCACCTCTGCCTGGAGTTAGCACTATCCTGTTACTCCATTCTGTGCTACATCTCATGGCAAAGTCATTCTGTGGCCTTAACAATATTTGTCAGGCAGCTATCATCTTTAGGTCTTTACACTGGGTTGCTAAGTCTGTGCACTTGAGTGGCTGCATTGATCAGGAAGAGCTATCTGGTTCTGAAATCTGTGTTGTCTTCCTCTGACTGACTGCAATTGTCACATAGTTAATCCACAGGAATGAGAAAATCCACACATGAGTAATAGAGATTGGACTGGCTGACTAGCAGCAGGAACCAGAAAAGTGATCCTTGGAAAAAAACCCCAAACCAAAACAATTAAAAGATAAGTTCTGTCCAAATCCCAAACTTGATACAGTTTAGTTTTGATGCTGGCTTGCAGTCATCTTTTGTCTTCTTTCTTCTCTCTTCTAATGTAATTTGTGATTATAACTGTAATTAATGGGGATACAGATATTGATGTCTCCACAAAGTGTTCTAAAAAGTTTATATAGAAGTCATGGAAGCAGCAGTGCTGAACTAGATGTTGTCCTGTGGCTGTAATTGCCTTGACAAGTCATCATCCTACTGATGCTCAACTCGTGGTGTCAGGGTTTGTATGTTATGTGCCAGGCCTCTGATGTGAGGAAGAGTTGTGAGGGTCTGAAGCTGCTCTCCTGCCTGACCTCTGGATTAAAGGGATGTACATATGCTAGAGAAGAGCGTGTGATCATGTTATATAGGAAATAAAACTTTGCTGCTTGAATACGAACTGCCGTACAGAGATCAAATCCTCCTGGTTACATCTATAGAGCCTTGGGCCTGATTTTCCTAGGCGCTGAGCATCCCAGTTTGATTGAAATCAGGAGGAGATACAGCTTCTTAGTGTCTCTTTAAATCAGGATCTTAATTTTATTTATGGATGCTATGAACATAACACTTAGCAGAGGCCATTTTTATGTGTGCTCTAAGTCAAGCCAATGGAGCAAAGAAAACAGTGACAAGAAAATCTTCAGCAGCTTTATTATTTATATAATCATTTGTATTCTGTTAGCTTCCACAATGTGCTAAGAGCAGCCAACATCATCATCCCAGGCTCATAATATTCTCTGAGAAGAAAAACCCAAGCAACCACTTAAGAATGAGAAGAAGAAAACAGGTAATCAGGATGTGCTTTGTAATCTTCACTTGACTAGGCAATGACAGGAGATGTGTATGAGCAGATGTCTTGACTTGAAGGCTGCTTTAGAGCTATAGTCTGCTTAAAAGCAGCCCACTTATTGCAGTGGTCCAGTAATGCTTTCAGCCAGCTTTGATCCTGGAGGAGGCAGAACTGGGTTAGTGCAGTGCTTGCACACTATAATGTGTCTGGTTCCAGAACCCGCTGTGTGGAACTTTACTTGACTTTCTGTGTAGTTTGTCAACATATTTCATAAATCAGTCCCTGTAGCTTATGTTTTAAGCTTACATTTTTTTCCCTCTGTGACTAAAAAGGATTCTCAGTTTCTCATTAGCCAGTACTGGAGAAACTGGATTTTTAACAAAAATATTCTAAGCTGAGAAAGTTAAATGAAGGGTTAGGATAGACTTATAGCAAATACTGCTCCTTTCAGTTTATGCTTTCTAGTAGAGCAAAGTTCTTTTATGGTAAAGTCCTAGCTATGTAATTGCCTGTTACCTGAGACACAGCACATCCCCAAGTGGATTGCACTGCTTGTAATGGTGCAGAACATCCTGCCAAGCCCTGTACTGGTCTCTTGAAGGTGTTAAAGCAGAATGGTCCCAGCGTTCATTCCAGACTGCCTCTAGGGATGTGTCACTTTCTTAGGAAGTAAAGGGATTTATGCAGACTTTGAGGTGAAACTTTCAGCCTTTCCCCTGTGTCCTGGTTTAGGACAAATTTGGGAAAAACCTCCAAGTAGGGTCCCTCTAGAAAGCAAATACAAATGGGCCCTCCCACAGCTGGTTTGGGAAAAATATTTTCTTGGAGGAAAGTGGAAAAAAAATTGTTTATTTAACAAGCAAAACACTTCCCAGTATAACAAATGAACAATACTAAACAAAATCTCTCATTGCTCTGAAGAGATGATGAATTCAGAAAGTCTCTCCTGTAGGCTGTAGCTTGGCTCACTCAGTTGTTGTCAGTCCCTCCATGCTGGTAAATGCCAGGCCCAGGCCAGGCCCGGTGAGCCACGGGTGTGAGCTCGGTGTTCTTCTGGGTTTTTAGTCCAGAGCAGGTACAGTTCCAAGGAAAAGGAAAACAAAAAAACCCTACAGTCCAGAGACTTCTCTGCTTCAGCTAGCCAAAAACTAACCAAAAGCAAAGGAGCGATCTCTCCTGCTGTCTGCACTGCAAACAACACAGGCCGAGTGAAGGAAAGCTGAAAACACTGATCTTTATGTTTTGAAACCAAACACCTCAGACATTCCACCACTTCTCCTTCATTCTCAGATCCAGTTTTAAAGGTGTAAAACTTATTTCTGAGCTAAACAGACAAATGGGGATACAATTTAGCATCAACCCAGGACACCTTTAAGCTCTTGTATTTCATTTAGACTAAATCAGTCTGAGAGTACACCAACAAATTTGCTCATGTTGGGGCTAAGAGGGCTCCTTGAGTGGTGCATTGCCTTCCCACTTCCTCTGAGATGACATGCAGGTGCTGAAGAGGCAGGGGGCAGAGTGCCTGGTGACCATCTCTGCCCCTTTGAAGTAGGAAGGAACTTCCCTCAGCAGGGGCTGGTGAGAGGTGGAGGGGCAGCTCTGGCAGGGTAGATACTTCATGTGAACAGAATATAAGGCTTGACTAGAAGGAATTGGAGTGTCTAAGAATGTGTTTCTGACAAGGAACTAAGAGTCTCAGGGCTCTTCTGCTATAGTATCTATATAACATTTCCTAAAATTAATCTCAATATATAATTATCTAGATAATGTTGTCTTTAGGTCAGACAATTTCTGACCTAATGGTACCTCCTTTCTCCATAGAATAGATCCTGATATCTCTTCCTTCCTTTGGGGTACAAGTTTTGACTGAACAGGTTCCACTAAGTTGCTAGCAGTAATGTACCTAAATCATAAATACAAATATTTAATGTGTGGTTCAGGTTGGGATTTTTTCCTCTGTTTCCATCAGAATTAAAGATTTCTGTACATGTGGTGAACCGTGTTTGTTTTGCATTTCTCCACAGCCATCCTGGCAGTGTTGCAGTGTACCTGACACTAGTGAGGCAACAAGACTAGAAAATAGTCATACAGGATATATGTAGGATATATGCAAATAGGGTAGTACACACACATGAAATATGGACATTGCATTGTACTTGCATAGAATCTAAGGGGTTTTGGACCTTCATTCTTAATATGTATCATTCTAGAGGAAATCTGTGAGGAAGCTGGTGTATTTCCTATCATGGATGAAACCAGATATAGAGATGGGATAGAAGATAAAAGAGCACATCTTGAGAAAATGGAGCAGAAATAATTTTAATGGGCGTCAGGGAAGGTGTGTCAGTGCTGTAACAGATAGTGATTGTTAAAAAGGGAGAAGCACTGAATGAAGGCAGAAAGGGAAAAGAATCCATTAATGGGTTGAATTGCACTTGTATGGCCAGAAAGAGTTAGGACAAGAAAGCTAACAAGAAACAGATGTGTTTTGCATGTAATCAAGGGCTTCAGGGAGGTGTTTTTACTAATCAAGGATGGAGATGGAAAGTGGCAGGGTAGGAATTTAGCTGTGTGGGCAAAGAGGGGAAAATGGTATTTCAATATCCAGTTGTTAGGGAAGGGAGAGAATCAGAATATTTCCTGGGGTTAGGGAGCCAGACATTCAGATTTGATTTACTTGGAGCAGGACTTAAATGATACAGATGGAGATGCTTTAGAAGAGCCTAAGGTGGTCCCTATAGAATGGATATTCATGAGAGAATTTATGAAATCTTCACATTTTTTTATCAATGCTTTATTAAAATCTCAATTTTGAAAAATGTTGATTGGTACTAACAGCTTGATGGAAGCAGTGAGGCTTGCATATGGGTGGAATATGGCAGAAATTATTACAGGGGTCAGGCACCATCTGGCTGTGATGGGAGAAAGCTGTGAAAGCTTAGATCATTTCTGTCTGCAATTTAACTTCTAGGAGCCAGATTTCAAAATGGTTCATGAATGTGCCCATTTGCTGTTTGTAAATCTCGGATGCTATCTGCAAGCCAGGTCTTTTTCAGGACTATTTGATGTGTTGTGATAATGTGGTTTCTGTTTGGGGATGAGTTGTTCTGACTGCAGTGTCACACTTTGGAGGAGGCTAAAGGTGTAGATGGAAGGCAGCCTAAAACTGGAGGCAGAGAAAAATGGGAACACAAGCAGACAGAGAATGCTGTAGTTCTAAAAGCCCCTCTCTAAGCCCAAAAGCTTTTGGGTGCCCAAGATCCCTTTCCACAGTAGTGACTTAACAGAGTCCCAGGAATGCAAAAGAAGAATCAACAGAGTGGGGATTGCATTGAGGTACAGTGGAAGACATTATGACATGAATGGCACTAATTGCTCACATATGTTAATCCAGTACTGCTGCTCCAGCTGTCCTATTGTGTTTGGGCCTGTCTGCTTCCTATCTGTATTATTTAATGAATTTAATATTTGAAAAATAAAGGGAGATGCTAATGGCACTATGTAGAAGCAGACAAAGCACAGCCAAAGGTTGAACATTATTCCACTCCTCAAAATACTACTTGTTCTTATCTTGGCCTCTCATTAATACTTTCTGCCAGTGCATTCCAAATAGCCCAGATGATGATTATGACTCAGATTCCTAAGATTACATATCTAGAGGTCTGTAAAGTATTTGGTTACATCTCACTATCAAACTTCCAACCGCATTGCTGCTGCTGTGGTGGATCAGTCTGTTGCAGCTGTACACTGTGTGTCTTGAGAGTCAAGAATGTCAGTCATTTTCTCTGTGCATCTGCAGAGCATCCAACACAAACCCTTCATCAGGTTTTCAAGTACCACTGTTGTAGCAACATAAAGTAAAGGAGATGCAGGCCAGCGTTTTGAGTAGCTGCTGCTGTCATTCTCAAGCTAATAATAATAATAATAAAAAACCCCACTTATTTCTGTAAAGATTTAATTTTGAGGTGAAAATGGAGGCATTTGGAAATTGAGAGCAATACGATAAGCAGGTAAGATGCTGAGAGAATTCTGAGTAGACCAACAGATGGGGAGGGAAATATGACAGCGTTTTCTCGTTGGGTAAGCTTTATAAGCTTTGGTCCTGGGCTGGTTTGCATGTGATATTTCTGTATTTGCTGCAGCTTTGCTTTAGCTATAGGGTTATTCAAAGCATCTGTTCCTTATGTAGCTTAGCCCTTGCCTACTCTACCAAAGTGAGGTTTCTGATAGCATTATTGCCTTGCATCATGCATGACACAAAAAAGAACTTGGTTACCTTGGCTTATATGCATCCATAGCAAGAATAATGATATTAAATGAGTGTTTGTTGCAAAATAACATAAGCTAACCTCAGTTATTGATCAGTCTCTTTCATCAAATGTTTCTGGATACGCAGAAAAGTGGAAGTACTGGTAAAGTGGTAATGTTCATGACTGTAGAAAGTTTACTCATTATCTCATATATCCATGAGAAGTATTCCAGTTAAGCAGGAAAACAATTTTAAATTGCCTCATGAAATTGGTCTTTAATGAATGCAGTATGAAAATGAAGTGTTAGAATTATTTTTCAATTAATAAAACATGGGAAGTCCAAAGACAGGAACTGAGTTTTAGTTTTGGGACAGAAGGTGGAGGAGATGTTATTTTATCAACTGTGTACTAAAAAAAAACCAAAAAAAAACCCTCTAGGCTCCTAAAATTGTTTCTTTAATGAAATTCATATAACAAAGGCCATAATGAATCTAGAAGTAAAAACCTATTTTGTTTTGTTTGTTTGTTTTTTGTTTGGTTTGGTTTTTTCATAGCTCTATCCCCAAATTAAAAAAAAACAAACCAAACAGGTTCTTGTTAAGATCACATTTACTACAATACACTATTTTGTTCTCTGGAACTCTTATCAGTTAGCAAACAGCATCTTATAGGTATTCTAGGTCAGCGTGAGTACACATATTTTCTTGAGGATTAATTTAAAGGATAATTCACATATCAACAGTTCAGTGGCATTGAACTCCTAAACTTACTGCACTATTAGAAATTTTACAAAAGTAATTAATAGCCTCTCGAAATTATATAAATTATTTTTTTTTTCTGTGCCGGCCAGCTGGTTTTCTTTTCTGTCTTCCAAGAATGTAAATAGTTTGTTTTGCTTTCACCAGCCAGAGATCTTGAAGGAAAGGTGAGCGTGAGGCTTTTCTCTTCATAATTTATTTTTTCTTATCATTCCAAATACCAAAGCTAACTACAAAATGCACAAAGCTTAATGTTCTAATACAAAAGCACAATGCCCCAAGCTAAATGTGAAATGATCCCACTCTCAGGGTGGTGTGGATATTTATACTACATTCTACATAATCAGTATTTATAATTCTTCACCAATAACTATTATCTATGTTAAAAGGCTAGATTCTATTCTAAGCCAACTGTAATGTGCCACCTCACTGCAGAAGATGGAGGCAAGGAAGAAGAAGGAAGAAACCCAAAAGCCATGTGCTTCCTCCATCTTGCCTTCACCTGCTTACCATCCTAAAAACCCCATATATCTAAAATTATCACCGTGATAAAACCACACACTATTCTACTATTTAATACACACTCTTGAAAACCCTTCTTCATTTCAGAGCTTAAAAGCCCATTTTCCATGAGCAAAGGTTAAAAACAGTGTTTCAGAGATTATAAAATCTCTCAAACATGCAAAGAGAAATTCCTCATATTTCCAGACTCTGACAGTAGCCTAAGTCTGACTGATGGAGTATGTATGTAGATTGAGCATACCTTCTAAAGCAAGCATTGATGAGCAAACATAAAAGCTGGATCTTTCTATGCATGAGGTGTAAGAGGTTTCTTTTTGCAGGGCTCTTTGAACTATGTACTTCCACCATACTTACAAGCTAAAGAGAATCTATGGAGTAAAACCAAAGTGGGGTCTAACCCAGTTGAACTGCCACTGGAACAGGTGCCTGGTGAGGAAACTAGGAGCAGAGGTCGGTGTCACTGCTGGGCAATGTGGCCAGTGGGTTGATATTTCACAACAGCAAGAGACCACTCCGCTGAATCCTGACTGAGCTGTCTGCATATGACTCTCAGTCCTGGTGCTGTGGCCATCTGTGCTTGCTTTGCAGTGGGATCATCAGGATCAGGCTTTCTTTCCTGCATAATGAACCTAACTCCTGCTGGGCTTCTGTGGCTGCAAGGGATGTGCCATGTGCTGTGGTTCAGAAAACGAGAGTGTTTACAGGTGTAGAACTTTATTGATATCAACAAATTCAGAAAATGTAATGGGGATTGGAGCATCATAGCCTGTATTTGGTGCATATAATAAAGTTAGTTGGTAACTACTCAGTATTAAAGCAAAAATCCTTACAAAAATGATGTAGTCTAATCTCCACCCATTTAAGACTGAGCAAACTAAGACATGATATATTGATTGACAAACATAGCTGAGTCCAAAGTCATCAGCAGAGCAGTGGTGATACTCTGGTGATTGATTACTCTGGCAAGGATTTCTGTCTGTCTTTCTCATATGCTGTTAGTCAAGTGTGGTCCCATCCTAATGGATGCTGTGATCTTAACTTCAGCTGTCCAAAGTCTGAAGTGCTTATCTTGGACTGAAATTAAATGAGCTTCTTTTGCTTTACTTGGCTTTATAGTTCACTGAGATCAGTAAACTCTTGGTTTGGATGAATACTGAAAAGAAATAGGAGATATGCTTTTATTTGTTGATATTTATGTTGCACTAAAGAGATTGCTAAGGATCCATTCTTATCCTGACAGACAGAAATACAAATGAGAGTAATTTTGGAGAGTCAGGACTGCCATATGCTAATATAAATAAAATTAAATGAGAGAAGTTGCAAGACTGTTCTGTTTTATACATGTGTATAAACCAGGCACTTTCAGCTACTTAACAAATGTCACCTCTTTGGGAGCAGCTGACTGACCCAGAAAGTTGCTATGAAATGTGCGTATGTGCATATGTATTGTGGGCAGTGGGGAAAGCTCCTGTTACCCACCACAAAAATCCAGGCTGCTCAGCTGCGCCAGAAAGGGAGGCAGGAAAGGATGATAAAGTTTGAATATTGAGTGAGTGGGCTGGACAGCTCCTCCCAGGTTTGCCACTCCTCTGTAGCAGTGAGCCAGCTGTCAAGTGTAAGGAACACAGGAGTGGGCAGGCAGCTAATGGGTAGCATTTGTTATTTGAACTGCATTGAAAAGGCAGTGGGCTTGATATAATACAAGCAGGTTTTGTATACTCTCAGATAAGCTCTCTGTTCTAGTTCTTTGTCATTGCTGGTCTCTGGCATTGGTCTGCTTCTGTTGATTTTGTCTGTTGCACTGAATATTTAGGGTTTAGGATTGTTTTATCTCTCTCCTTTTTTCAAACTGCACAGGCAGAATTAATTTAATTGGAATTAACAGTGTATGTATCTAGATTCCTAAGCAAATCAATGGGATTAATATAGATATAGGAAAGAATGAAATTTTAGCTCTGAATTGCTAAATTGCTACTTACAGAGTTTAATGCTCTTTGAGCTATGGCTCTGTAAGTGGAAGTGTTAGAAATGGTAACATCAGAGCTCAAAGGTGAATTAGGGACAGTCCCTGACCCCTGCTTCCTGTAGCTATCTAGACATAGATGTAGTAAATGGGAGTTACTTGAATAGGTCTTAGGGGAATATCAGGAGGATTGTTTATTGCATACGGTGGCTACTGGTGACTTCACATTGCCAGAAGGGGGAAAACTCAAAGGCTCATATTTTCTAAGCACAAGTCTTAGCAGTTCAACACTTAATTCATCAGGGTGAGCATCAGTTATCTGTGATCTGCACGGGGCTGATGCAGCTGAGCAGTAACAGCTGCATCCAGGAAAGCACCAACGAGTAGTGTACAAGTCAGTAACCTCCTCTGTCCAAAAGAGGCTGAGAGGTGGCGTCTCATTTGTAGCACCCTGAGAGGTAATTGCAAGTGATGCCTGCAAAGCATTTTTACTGTATCAGCGTTAGCAAGCACAGGGAGCACAGAGGTTTGGGAACAGTGGCAGAGATTAAAAATGGCTTTTGGAAATGGTGGTTGAGAATGGCATAATCATTCCTGTTAAATCTGTGCCTTTCTTTCTGATTATTAGCCATTTTAAGTGAAATGGGTTTTGCATCTAGAACAAGTCTCTGAACAGATGATTAATGGTTTTATCTGTAATAACTTTACATTTTATAGAACCCTGCTAGGAGTCCGCATCTGGTGTGCCAATCTATTTAAAGCTGTGTTAATTCTGTTAATTGCTCTACGTTTATTTGGATTGCTGGCACCTGCGGGCTTTAGGATAATGGGGGTGGGGGTGTGTGTGTACATTCTCTCTCTCTTTCTTGCTGAGAAAAATTGAGAGGACTATTTCCTCAGCTAGGAACAGCAACCTTGGCAGAACATCCTGGCTGGATTTGGTTGTCCTTGAGATTTCCCTTTTTTTACTACAGCTGAATGCAGTGAGATGCCAGCCAGAGCCAAGATGCTCCCCTGACTGGGGCCGGGGGTAGGTGGACAATCTGCTTTTGCATGCACTTACCAAAATGAGGCAGCAGCAGCAACAGGGAATGAAGCCAGTGATTTTTCAGAAGGCTGGTCAAGTCCATACCATTCTGATCCTGCTTCTCAGCTGCCTTCCTTCCTCAGTGTTCTTTTTCCAGTTTGAATTAGTTTGTGAAGTGTTCCAGTGGGTTTCAAGCCCTGAACAGATGTGAAGATAAGTATTCTGATGCTTTCTGAACTTCCGTCAGAGAAAAGATCTGGCTGTGGAATTCAAGACATTTGAGGTGGCTGAAACATTGCTGTGAAATGCTAAGAGGGGCAGAATAGTTGTTTTCCTGTTTGCAGCTGGATTGGCCAAACCACTGGAACAATCTGGAACAGACTCTGATGACAAAATTCTCCCCAGTCTCTGCAAGATTACTGCATGGGCAGCAAAATGGGGAAGCAAAGTGTTTCCCTCATATTGTTAATTGCTGACTTAGAAGTTCATCAGAGCCTGAGAGGTTTGGCACTTTGAGGTTTTAGCTAATATGAGCTCAATATAGCTACTGTCTGAGTGGGTAGAGAAGGTGGTTATTCTGGTTATGGAGGGGCCAGTTCTCTCACATCTCTGACATGGGTTTCAAGTCTGTGTTTCAACTTCAGTAATATTAGGACAAGTTCCCAACAAATAGACAATTAACTAAGAAGATCAGTTCACACTCCATTACTTGTTTTATGGCTGTCTTCAAAACAACAGTTTTACTTGAGAAGACCAATGAGATGCTAAAGTGAAATTTGTTCTGCTAGTGTTGCTGCTATGATCATGTGTGTATTTTGGTAGCTGCCCTATATAACAGCTGATGGTGGCTGACTAAATGGAATGTTGGTTGTCGCCTCCCAAAGGAGGAGGACAGCCATATCACCCTTCTCAAAGGTGTAAAGAACTGTAAAGAAAACCACATATAGCAAAGTAAAAAGTTTTCTCAAGAGTTTGATAAACTAGGATCCTTGTGGTAACTTGCCACTTCTAAGGGACAAGGCTGTTTTGTTTGTTATCTCTCAAGTAGGAGCTGTTACTGGTGATGCCCACTTGATTTATTCTGTCCAGATAGTGGCTAAACAGTCAATCACAATATTAAATTGGTTACAAAGCAAAGCTCTAAAAAAGTATATGGTGTTTTCATATTTAAGAATGGGTTCTTCCTCTGCAGCTTCAGTGTTCAACTAACAAGGTAAGCGGTCAGCTGAGCACTTTCCTCCATTTCCCTGATTTATATTCCAGGACTGATTTGTCTTAAAGTAGCCTCATCTAAGATAATAAGAACACTGTATGCCTCCATTCTCCTTTGGTTTGGTGTGCTTGCTTCTCCCTCCTTGTCTGAATCTAGTTCCTGTTATTCATAACTGACGTTAGTACACCACACAGATATGCAGTGCTGTCACTTCCTCTCTTTTCTCAGTTTTTTTCTTACTGTGTATTTCTCATATGTTCTCTAATTAGCATATGCTTAGCTCTTCTGGCTTCAGGCTAGTTTTCATGTTTACAACCTCAGTGACATATTTTGTTAGAACTTCACAAATCATATATCATAGGAGAAATTAATTATGCATGTAACTTGTGAGGTTAATAACTTTCATCTTATTGTGAGCTTCACATAAAGTTATGCATTAATAATTCAAAGGACAGCTTTGACATCAAGTGCATTTTCTAAAGCACTTCTCTCCCTTCTTATGAGTTTGTGTCTGTGTGAAAACCACAGATGGTTTTTAAAAACTTGATTCCAGCTGTTTCTAAATTTCTCCTGGAGGCTGGATTTGCCTGTGCATCCAGAAGAGGAAGGCAATTAAATGTTGGTCTCCTCTTTGGTTTTGCAGCTGGAGTTCAAATGAAAAACTTGGTATGTAGGAGGATGCCTTTTGGTAAGAATCATCAAATGGTTTGAATTGGAAGAGACCTTTAAAGGTCATCTAATCTAACACACCTGCAATGAGCAGAGACAACTTTTCTTAGATCGGGCTGTTCAGAGCCCCATGCAGCCTGACTTCAAATGTTTACAGCGATCCTACCACCACTCTTGAAGGCCTGTGCCAGTGCCTCACCACCCTCATCCTCAAATATTTCTTTCTTATATCTAGTCTAAATTTATCTTCTTCTAGTTTAAAACCATAAGCCCTTGTCCTATGCCAACAGGCCCTGCAAATTGTTTGTTTCTGTCTTTCTAAAAAGCTCTCCCTTAGGTACTGAAATTCTGCAATGAAGTTTCTGCAAAGCCTTCTCCAGGCTGAACAATTTGAGCTCTCTCAGGCCATCCTCATAGGAGAGGTACTTTTGTCCTCTGCTCATCTTTGTGGTCCTCCTCTGCACCTGCTCCAGGGCTTTCAACTGACCTTGTTAAATATCATGAGGTTCCCATGAGCCCACTTCTTGAGCTGTGCAAGTCCCTCTGGATGGCATCCCATTCTTCAAAGTGTGTCATCTGCACCACTCAGCTTAGTGTCATCTCCAAACTTACTAAAGGTGCACTTGATTACACTGTCTATGTCATTGATGAAGGTACTGAACAGTCACAGTCCCACTTGTCACTTTTGGGCATTGAGCCATTGACCACAGCCCTTTGGATGCAACCATACAACCAATTCCTCATCCACTAAACAGTCCATCCATCAAATCCATATTTCTTTAATTTAGAGAGAAGGATGTTGTAAAGAGCTGTGTCAAAGGCCTTGATCTGAAAATTGCCTCCTCAAACACTCAGGCAAGTATAAAGTCAAAGACCATCTGTCTGGAAAATCACTCTGCAGACTCCACTTTGGAGTGCAGCAGAAAAGCTTTGATGGTGGTGCCAAGGACTTAAGAATAGTACTAGCATTGTATTTGAGCTGCCACAGCCAGGAGCTTCCTTGGTTTAATTGAGGCCACAATAAGTGTATGGACAGGAGAGTTTTGGCAAATGTAGTCTAGCTTGCAAAAGTCTTTGATGTGTTGTCCTGAAGTAAGCGTCCCTTTGTCCCTCCCGAATTTCCCTAGCTAGCTGTGTTGAGGGAAGGGCAGGGGAGCTCCTTCACGACCAAGATAAAAGACCAAGGGCTGCTTTTCCTCCAGGATGGTGCAGGAGTTTATTCTTGGCTGGAGTCTGGGAGGAAAAAGAGGCAGAGGAGAGCTTCTCCAGGGTTCCTCAAACCTTGGGAAAGGGGCAGGGAGGCATGTAGCATCAGCCAATGGGATAACACTCCAGGGACAGGGAGGGGAGAGGATAAACACTTGCACTTGGGGGGAGGGATACATAGAAATACACGGGGGGAGGGATACACAAGTATATGCACTACCATATCTCCCCCTATTTTGTTATATAAAATTAGTGAAAGGTAATGTGCTTATATGAATTACTGACTTGAAGTGGCCCACCAATTCCTGTTTGCGGGCTGGTAAGGGTTCTTCTGGTCTACCAACTCTATATGGTTGACTTCTGAGGTAGTTGAGATCAGCTTATTAATGCTTTTGTACAGTATCTTACTCAAAACTTTGAACATTAACACTATTAGCAAGATAACAACTAGAAGCAACAGAATAGTGTTTACTACTGAAACTCACCACCCCTAGAGTCCTCAGTTTTTAAATAGTTTGCTGAACCAATTTTCGGTTTCTTGCTTGACTTGTCTGATCATGCTTGTCAATTTTCAGAGTGCGGCGTGGACATTAGGAGCTATCGATGTTAGATTCATGCAGCAGAGTCTCTTGAACTCTTGACACAAGAGGAGAAAGTCTATCGCTGCACGAGAAAGGGGCAGGGAGGCATGTAGCATCAGCCAATGGGATTACATTCCAGAGACAGGGATGGGAGGGGATAAAACTTCACACTTGGGGGGAGAGATACATAGAAAGACACGGGGGGAGGGATACACAAGTATATGCACTACCACGGTGTCCCACTAAAAGGCTCTTCAGGAATTGAAAAAGCAATGGCAGAGAAAGAAGGTCTGGCCACAGAGGAAGAACTGGTTGGAAGGTAAAGACCAGAATAGAATAAACAGAATGCACTAAATAGTACCCATGGGAGGGCCCTCGTGGAAAAACTTCTGGAATCCATGATGAGGTCTGAAGATTCATTAGTAGAATTATGAGTGGAAAGGGAAGTGGATGGAGACAGCCTACATTTTAGTGAGAATATTACGATTTTCAGGTGAGGATTGTCTGCAGAACTGCAGAATGTGTGTAAACACAAATTGAGGTGTTTATATTGGGAGGTAGAGAAAAGAATCCCTATTATGTATGTGCAATGACGAACTTGGAGTTGTTTCTGATGTTTTATTAAATAATTATTTAAAAATATTTGCTCAGTGGTCTATATTGGGCAAGTAAGCACATCTAATATTATGCATTTCTAGGAAGGGGATAAGAACATAACAGAAAATACAATTATGTCATTAAATACAACCACGCTGGACACTGTCATCCTGTTGTTTTAATCTCAGAAAGGGGAGAAGGGCAACAAAGATCATCAAAGGTCATTAGTGAGACTTCTATACAAGAACTGTCAGTACGACCTGGGGCTCTTTGTAACTGAACTGATGGAAAAAATATATGAGAGCAGGAAATCATAGTGTATTTTCTGTTTCTTTTTGAATACAGGGACAAAGAGTAAGTTCAAAAGACAAAGGCAGGGCAAGCTTCAGAACAATCAAAAAGAAATATGATGGCAATTAAAGTCATGGAAGTCCTTGCCATGGGATGTTACTGTGCCTGGAAAAAAATCACAGAAGAAAAATTATTGATGGTATATGAAATACAAAGACATAAGTTTCTGCATTCAGACTCTCACAAGCCTCAGATAAGTGGAGTCTGTGAAATGGTTTTATGGTGGGTAATGCCACATAGATTCTCTATGAGACTTGCTTGGGTATTTGAGGAGGTGGTTTTCAGATATAGGATACTGATCCACTATAATATGGAGAATTTTATGTTTAAATATTTCCTGGTACAGCTGCACCATTTCAAGGCTCCCTGCAGTATTTCAAAGTTGATATTCCATTTGCTTTTCTTTCTATTAACTATACTGTGCCATAACCCATTAGAGGCCTGTGTACATGGTGCACATAATCCCCTCATTGCAAGTATTGCATAGTAAGGTCATGTTCCTGAATGCTTGTACACAGCTGAAGGGGAAGGCAGCAAAGAATCAATTTGGTGTGAAGTTTGGCATACAGGTTTGTGCAGCAATGTGTACGTGTGGAAGTGAGATATGTTAGGAAGAGCTGGAGGAACAGACACACAAGGGTTGAGAAAAGGTTGGAGTGTCCCATGTTGGCAGGAGGTGTAATGATGCCCCTTTAAATGAAAACAAGTGTTCATATGTGTAGGCAGTCTACATTTGAGGACATTGCTTTAAATGAAAACCAAGGAGGGTAGATGAATCCCAGATGTTTGCAGGGAAGTGCAAAACAGCTTGACTTCTTTCACCATTTGTAATTATTAAGGCCCCCAAAACAATTGATTGGAAATGAGAATATTAGAAGCAGTTCTACAGGTCTTCTTGTTGAGCTGCATTCTAAAAGGATTTGTCTTTCATTAAAGGTGTTCTTTCTCTGTGTAGAATTGGGAATTCTGTAAAGGTTTGGACAGAGATTTTGAGTAGGAAAATTCCCCCAGATTACTACAGGCTGTGGTAGCTGCAGACAGCTCTCTTAACTTGGATTTGGGGATTTTTCCATCCATAATTAATGGTCTGACAGCGATCATTTGTATTTTTTCCCCTGTGGCTGTAACTGTGGAAATAACTGCTAAGGAGGTTTATTACTGCCCAACTGGACCCCTTTTCTGAGCACTGAATTAATCTGAGTTATCTTTTATAGGAGACTTAAAACCCAAGAAGTGTTTTTCACTTCTTCAGAAAGGTGGACTGATGCTGTGTAAAAAAAGGGATGATAAGTGTTTACCCTACTGGGACAAACTCCAGAGAATAATGGATATTTGAAATAGTAAACATCTGTCAGGTCACCTTGTCCATCTTCTCCTGCCAGGACTGCTATTGTTCCCTTCAGTGTATTAACTTGGAAACATTTCTACAAAGACTTATTCTCCATGGGACTGTGGCTGTCATTTTCTGTGTTCTGTTTACTGCTGTTATAGATGTCTTAAGGACAAGTAAGGCTTCTCTTTGCACTTTGGTTTCTTTGTATTTTGGGTGCTGGAGACTTAACTGCAAACATATATGAAAATAAAAACCAACTAAATTGAATACAATTATTATTTGGAGAATTACATGTATTAGCACTATTTAGTTATTTAAAGACTTTCTCAACTAAGAAATCATGTAAAAAACTGGCCAGAGTTATTCAGTGGACAAGTGTCAGGATGAGGAATAAAACCCAGAAAACATGACACCTGATCTGTTGCTTAATTGAGCAGAATACAAATGCCTGCTACTCAAACTGAGTCCACAGTCATATTTTATCTTTCTAATTAAGTGATTTGTGGCATGTAAATGTTTCAAAATGTCAGGGAATTTTAAGGCCCCAAACGCCATCCACACCCAGCTAGCTCAGCCTTCAGGTGATTATTCATCCCTACTTATACATGGATTCAGAGTGGTCATAAACAACAAACATAAAGCCTCACTTTCTCTTATGTTCCCCACATTAAATCTAATAATTTGGAACTCTTTTTAAGTTGTTGTGTTTATTAACCACCTCCTACTACAAAAGCAATTGGGCCTTTAATCTGTTTGGAATTTGTCTGACAATGGCCCCTAAGTGTGGATTCTTTTGATGCAGTTTACTACTGAAACAAAGATGCCTCAGAAATCTGGTGGTTTTCCTTTATCTGCTGTAATCAAGTGTTTTCTTTATTCATCTTTTGAGAAACTAAACCAATGGAGCTCCTTGTATTTTACACTAAGGCATTTATTATGTTGGAGCTGCTTGATAGGTTCTTTGCAATTATTCAGAATCCTTTAACAAAACATAAGGCATTAGAATTATACCTATGGTTACAGTGCATATGGTATCAATGCTGCATATTGCTTATCCTATTCGTTTGTCCTGAGACTGTACCGCCCTCTTGCCCATACCATTTTACTGGAAGCTCACATTTTCTCCTCTGATGTTTTCTGAATTGTTTTCAAAGGTGCAGCTCCCTTGCAGCTTCCCCTACCTGGTTCTGTAGTTCATGGCCTGTCTTCCATGTTTGTAATTTTATATATTTGAGTATTCAATATCAGTATTCAGCAGTCTTACAAACTGCTTGGAACGAAATGGCTGGACTTCCATGCTCTGTGAATAAGTCTGTATGATTGGTGTGTCATTAAGTTTGTTTGGTAGTCTGCCAAACTTGGTGTTACCTTCAGGTATCAGCTTCAGTGCTTTTTATATTTACTTCTATGTAATTGATAAAATATTTAATACTATTGCATCAAACGTAGATTGTTGTGGTGCATTAGAAATGCCCCTTATCAGTAACGCCACCCCACTGAAAAATGCTTTGTGAGCCGTGTCAGCTGAGGTCTGTCTGTCTCTGTCTGTCTATCTATCTGTCTATCTGTCTGTCTATCTATCTATCTATCTATCTATCTATCTATCTATCTATCTATCTATCTATCTATCTATCTATCTATCTGTCTATCTGTCTATCTGTCTATCTTTCTGTCTGACTATCATTACATCCTGTTTTGTTCTTGTATGCTGTTTATTTGAGCAGAGCTGTCGTCTGGTGTTCAGCCAAATACCTTAAAAAATGTTTCATCTGTGCTTTCACCATTGTCATTCAAATTTTATCAGGTTTATTTGAGAGATGCTCCTTTTACACAGGAAGATCTAATGACAGGAGGTATTGTCTTGATCTTCTTTAATGTTTTTATTAAGCACTTTGGATAGAAGCTGTTGTGCTATTTCCTCCAGGGTTGATGTTTCCTCCAGGCTAAACCCTCCTAGGGTTATACATCTTGTCCTGTTCGGCTTTTTAAAACATTCACATAACATTATAATTCTTTTATTTTTCTGTTATCTTTCTGTTATTTCAACACTAAAAATAAACCCCAGTGGATCATAAATCTCCTTATTCAGCTCTTTTAAAAAATTGGAGCAAGTGACCCAAGTCTGTGAAATTAAAAATAAAACATATTTATTCCTGGTAGCTGATCAACATCCTCTTTTATTCTCATGGATTGCAAAATACTTTGTCATCTTCTTGTGATATGAACACTTAGGTTCTTCAAGTATTTATATCTGGCAGAAAAAAAAATTGCATACTTCATAAATTATATAAGCGGAATCTTTTAAACAAACAATTGCCATCTTGGTGTTAAGATAGACTTTCGTATCAAGACACAACTTTTTTTAACTACTAGTGCATCCTGTAGTAATTTAAAGACATATTTTCATTGGATCACATAAGAAATTTTGCACATTACTTCCAACCTGAATAGTTGTGATTTAGCTATATCATTATCCCTTTATCTCCTAAAGCAGCTCTCTTTTGTCAGATGGAGATCCCTGTAGCATGTAGATTTGGACCAGCTTGTAACCTACCTTTGGGTGAAATAGATGGAATTCATTGGATAGCTCACCTACTATAGTATAAGATTAAGGGTTTTTTATGTTCTTTGATTTTTTTTTACATATTTTTTTAAAGCATAAGCAAGATAACAGGCCACAGTATTATGAAATGGTTTCACTAGTACTGTGTATGTATAATCAGTGTCTTTTGTCTGTACTTTCTTGATAGTTTCTTACTTTGACACTGAAGAATCACAATTAGTCTTCTTTAGAACTAGTTTACAAAGGCATTTCAATGTTCAATTGGTTATGCATCAAAGCATGCATGCTCTTTTCATAGTCACTGTTTGGAAGGCTTAGATATGGTTCCCATTTTGTGAGAGTTGCTTTGATCCTAAATCTGTAATCTAGCAATGGCCTGAACTGAAATAATGTCTGAGTATATATTATTATATGCATGTCAAAGGGATAAGTAATCTGAATTTTAGCTATCTTATTGTTCTTTTCCAAAAAGCCACCTTAGGTGTCATGACTATTTTGTAGTACTTGGAAGTTGCTCTGTGGTTGTATTTCAGTTGAGGTAGGAGTGAAATTTTCTGGGCAGTGTCCCTTTCCCCAGTGTGCTGCCTCAGTCTCTTTCTGGCACCTGGAAAGCTTTATTAAGCTGATGGTACAGATTGATTCTTAATTTTCTCAGTGTCAGTGGAAACTGTTGCTTGCAGTTTGCTACCTGCCACTTGCTACCTCCTCACTTCCCTGTCTACACCAATGTCTTCAGCATGTAATAATCAATAGCAACTGTAGTAATAGTAGTAATAATGTAATAGTAATGTTCCTTTAGTGGCATAGGTTTTATGTTCAGTCTGGCAAAATGAAACTTGGTTTTAGAAGGCAGTGACTGTACATCCTCTATACTATTATACCTCTTACAGGAACACGTAAGCCAAGTTTGCAGGATGTTATTTACATGAGGGGGGTTGTTTTCTTGCTTCAAACTAATTTTAGGGTTTGACTTTCAGGGTCTAATATTTCTGCATAAACAGGAAGAAAATGGCAAGAGGCTGATGACCTGTCTTTAAGAGGCATATTAGCATATGTAGGACAAAACAAATTTGTAGCACAGTGAAGAAACATCAGTTGAGAACTTTTCTCTTCTCTGGATTCTGAAATTCTGTGGATTTTGGGAAATAATTCTTACCCTTAGTAATACCTGTTGATAGACCAGCATGCAAATGATGGGTTTGTAGTGAGAGGTATCAGGCTTGTGGATGCTAGAACAGTATGAGATTCTTGTGCTTTGAAGGGCAAAGAAATTGTGTTATAAAACCATACAGACCTTATTGACAGAGTGACTGATGAGTTAGAGAAATAACTTGCCTGTTTTGTTTACTATTCATATTGCTTACAAAGCAGAGTGGGGAAGTATGGGGTAGCTAAAAAATTCAGCCCTTTCAAAGTGTATTGCCATAGGGAAAGAAACAGAAAAAAAGGGTACAGGAAAGTATAGAAACAGCAGCACTTTCAGTGTGCCATAACCATCACCACTAATGCTCTTCTGTTTAGTGCCTTATATGTGGAGTACCTGAGCCAAGCAGAACAATGACTGCCTGTGAATGGCAGGACACAGTGATGCTGGGAAGCATCATGGACTGAACATATATTGTCTAACAATGTACTTTTCAGCATTTTCCTCTTAATATTCTGCACATGGGGATTTTTTTTTTATGTGGCTGTTGTGATTTTTTGTTCTTTTTTTTTTCCTTAATTGCCTATTTGAAATAGTACAATAATCAGAGCTGACATTGAGTTATTTGGAATTGGAACAGGACTGTAGGCAATAATGTGCCAAATCCAGTATAGCTTACATTAGAAATATTTCATTTAAAAGCCCCTGTTGTCATTTTCTTTGCCTCCTCCCTTGTCTGTTCTTCTTTCAGATTTGACCATGCCAGTGTGAAAGAAAAAGAAATGTATGAAGGAGCATGGTTAGGTTTTGCAAAGTCCCATTCAGCACACAGTCCAACATCATGTACAGCAAAGTTAGTTGCATCTTCTGAATTGATATATTACTTCTGGATATACTGAAGGGTGTGAAAAGGCTGAATTTTCAGTCAAAAGTATTATTGTGTAATCTCACCTCCACCAGTCTTTTCTCTTATGTTAACTCTGTCTTTGTGTGGTGTTTATCATGGTTTAACCCCAGCCAGCAGCCAGGCACTGTGCAGCCACCAGCACGGTGGGGAGAGAATCAGAAGAGCAAAACTGAGAACACTCATGGGTTGAGATAAAGACAATAGGAATTTAATAGGAAAAGCAAAAGCCATTCATGCATGCAAAGCAAAACAAGGAATTAATTCACTGCTTTCCATGGCAGGCAGATTGTTCAGCCATCTCCAGGAAAGCAGGGCCCCATCACATGTAACGGTGACTTGGGAAGACAAACACCATATCCCTCCCCTCCTCCTGCTTTTCCCCCACTTTCTATACTGAGCAGGATGTCACATGGTCTGGAATATCCCTTTGATCAGTTGGTGTCATCTGTCCTGGTTGAGTCTTCTCCCAGTTTCCTCACCAGTGTGGCAGTACAAAAAGCAGAAAAGGCCTTGCCTCTGTGTAGGCCCGTATACAGCTCAGCAATAATGAAAACATCTCTAAATTATCATCACTTTGTTCAGCACGAATCCACAGCCCCATACCAGCCACTGTGAAGAAAATCATCTCAACCCAAACCAACCAAACGGTGTTTCAATAATGAGATGCCCTTGCTTTGTGAGCTACCTCCAGGGGAAGAGGACAGCAGTTACCAGAATGCCAAGCAATTTGTTGGTCACACAGCTGCATAAGAACAGAATGTGAGGATCTGCATGCAGATGATGTGCATTCTTCTAATGCTGCTCTTACTGTCCTGGATAAACATGGGCTGGGCTTCAGTTAGTGGGTGGTGAGCAATAGTGTGGTGCATCACTTGTCTGTCTTGGGTTTTATTCCTCTTTCCTTTGCTGTCTCCTTTTTCTTCATTATTATTTTTTTTATTATTAAACCGTTCTTATCTCAGCCTACAGGTTTTACCTTTTATTTTACTTATGAATCTTCTCCCCATCCCATGTGGTGCTGTGTTGCTGGCTAGGGTTAAATCACAACAGCACAGCCTGAAAATCACAAGTGAAGCGATGAGTACACATGTACCTACGTATGCACATACAGTACAGTGCATGCAGGTATTGCTTAAAAATGTGTATGAAGCCATATATATGCCTTTAGTAGCTACCAGTGCAGATCTATACGTGAGTACATAAATACATATACTTTCTTATGTATCTATAAACAGTATATGGATATGTAAATAGATGTAAGTATATCTAGGCAAACAAATATAGCATATAGGGTGATAACATGTCCAAATATCCAGCCAGTCCTGCGCTGAGGAATATATATCTGTCCTTGCTTCCAGGAATTTTTTTTCCAAGTTTTGTGACTATGCCAGCCATTTTTTCTTATTCCCTTTTTTTTCCCCATTCAGCTGCCTGTAAAACACACAGATGAGTTTATTTGATGTATTAGAAAAAGAATGGCTATGTATTCTATGTATTCTTCTAGTCTATGTATTTTACTGTTTTTGACAGTGCTTGCTCAGTGCAAGGAGAATAAAATGTCTGTAGAGGAGGAACAGTAGGTTCTTTGAGTGCCATGTAGACAGACCAATCTTTTCTATATTCTGGTCAGCGTGCTCTGGGTAATAACAAGAGCAGAGCCCTCTTCTCAACCCCCTCCTCCAAAGGAGTCAAGTCCACAAGTGGAAGTTCATCATGTTCTGAAACTGCTGCTGTCACAGTAGTACCTCAGTACTCCTTAAAGGTTGGAGACGATGGTTGGGACTTAAAACCTCTAAAATGCATGGGAAGTCCACTTCAACAGAAAGGTTTATGCAAATTCTTGCCAAAGAGTGGCAAAGGCAGATTTTGTTTGCTCTTTAAGCAATGTAAGCTCTGTTGCTTGGCTTAAGATCTTATAGATCATTCTTATGCAGTAAGACGGTTCTGAGCTAAACAGAAAATATAGGTAAATTAGTCTTGTATCAAAGAAGCTTTCTTAGATGTGAGATCAGTCTTCCTAGAGCTCCACACAGAGGAGATGGGAACCCCATGCCTGGGTGCATTAAAATGGCATTGTAGCAAAAGTAAACAAACTGAGGGAAGGGTTTATTATTGTTCAGTATTTACATTATAGAATTCTAAAACTGGAAGAGATTAATAGATTATTTGCACTGATCTTTTTTACCAAAATATTTCTCTAGCTTAGGCACAGGGTAGTAACTAGGAAGAAGGAATATTCTTTCTTGCCATCTATTGACTTGTTCTATAAATTCAGTTCCCTCTTTCACTTTCTCAAAATCAGGGATGGTGGCCCCTAATGGGGGAGTGGATGATAATACAATATTAAATAAACTAATGCCAAGACACTAATATTCACTGAGTAGCTTAAACTGCTCTGTAGGAATTTCTAACATGAAGTATCTTCTACAATGGCATGATCTTTTTTTCCTAGCTCCCTTTGCTACTGTGGGAATTCTGTGCTGGGAATCAGCTAATCAGGTGTCTCTTTTGCCATCCTGGCCTCTCTCCTTTCTGAAGAACTCTCTCTCTTCCTGATTGCAACAGCCCACCTACTTTGAGAAGGAAGTGCAATCTGGTGCTGAATTGTTGCTGAGGTCCTCCCATTTCTGCTTCTCATTTCAGTGCCTCCACTAGAAAATGTCACCTGCGTTTGCTTTTGTTTCTGTTTTCATATGCTTTCCTTAAAGTTCTCTCATTGTGGCAGCAGTTCTGGCTGTGCTGAATGCTTCCGTATCCCCCTTGACCCCAGGAGCTGCTGGACTTTCACTCCATGCTCACAGCTTCCAGATCAAAGCAAGGGATGAAGGTGAAATTTTGCCAGCAGCCTCGGTGAACCCTGGTAATGCCACTGGGTTCTTTGCATGTGTTAATACTCTTCT
Organism: Certhia americana; assembly: GCA_018697195.1. Lineage (NCBI taxonomy): Eukaryota > Metazoa > Chordata > Aves > Passeriformes > Certhiidae > Certhia > Certhia americana. The sequence continues at coordinate 41,903,274 of CM031861.1, forward strand.
CCAAGTAACCTGTAAAGATGATGGGTGCAGGGGAGAATTTTGTTAGCAGGAGGCCAGATAAAACCGCGTGAGCAGCTGAGGGGGAACCGTCCCATTCCAAATCTCCCTCTGTTGGTCTGTGTCCCTCTGTTTAGTGCTGTGCACTAAAGCTGTGGCTGGTGCAGCTGGGTGGCTTCTGAATGAATAGATGAACTAGACCTTTTGGCATTGTGATAACTGGGGCTCAGTCCTAGATAGAAGATAGGTATTGCATTTGGGTTTTTTTAATTTTTAATTTTCTCCCCCTGTTCCTTTTATTAGGTCTGCAAGCTTAGAGATGAAGTGTTGTATTCCAATGAAGGTCACAGATGAGAGAGTTTTAGATACACATGAGAGAAGGATATAAGAGAGCTTATGGTTCTTTTTCTCACACCAGGTTAAGGGTTATAAGATGACAGTATTTTTCTCTTGATGCTTCTTTCAGGTAGGGAATTAACTACATTCTTTGCCCTCTACAGCAAATATTCAAGGAAATAGTTAGCTCATCACAACCCTGTTTTCACACAACGTAAGGCACAGTGCAGATAAGTGTTTGGGGAATCCTACCTGTGGAGGGTTTGAACTTCATTCCATGCTGTAGAATTTGAAGAGAGATAAATAGAGAGAGATCAGTGTTGCCAAATTTCCGCACAGGGCAAAAAGAGAAGCATTAAAAAAGCAGTTTAGAATCCCATAGTATTTTGGGCTAGACATATGGAGACAGTCCTCCTCCTCTTCCTCACCAGAAAATCTGGACGTGTGATAGATGGTGTTAGCCATGGGATAGTGTCCTCTTGCCAGTGGGAGTTCTTCAGCAGACCCAGAGTGTTGTTGGTCCCTCACAGGAGGAGAGCCCAGCTGAAGGGATGCTTCTTTCTTTGGCTGACGCTGCAGGTGGAGGAAGATGCCAGTGTCCCTGAGACCTTTGTGCTAAGGCTGAGGGAGAGGCACATGCTGGGATACAGCATCCTCCGTTTTAAGAGTCCAGCTACAAACAGTGACACCTGATGCAGTGGCACCACTTTAAGTTTGTAGGCTTAGTCTGTACAATACTAAATTCACTACATGCTTCCTCTGTGGCTGTAATCTCATTGTTACTTGAGCGCTGCTCACTTCGGAGCGTGTGCTCTCCCATATGTAATTGCAAATATTTTCAATTTGTTTTTTGCTGGGCAAGTGACAAAAACATAGAATATGCTGCTGTGATTGGCACAATTTGCTTAGCATTTGCTTTGCTTACATTGGAAACCTCAGCAGTGAGCCTAATGCTTGCTTGGCATATGGAGACTGAGCTACCTTCTTGTACCTTCCAGGGATATTCCAGTGAAGCAGGCTCAAGGCATATTGGCTAGGGAAGGTAGGTTGTGGGGAAAAACTGCATATCTGTGAGTGAGCAATATCTATTCAGTATTCTCACAGAAGACTTTACACATTAGTGTTCTCATTAAAACACATTTTATCACTGAAGTGAAAAGCTGAGTGAAATTAAGAGTTTCTGTTCCAAAGGAGTTTCCTTCAGCTGATATTTGTTTTCATTGCTACTGGTAAGATTAATTTTTAAAAAAATGTAAATCCATGAAATCTTCAAAACTGTGTTCATATGTAATATTCGGATATTTTCTGAATCAAATTATTTCATATTGATTATTGAGCTGACCCCGGATAATCTGGAGCCATTTTAACACAAAATGTATTTTCCTCTCCAGTGCAGTTCATGTGTCCTGTCAGTCCCTTGTCTCCATTCTGCCAGAGGGACCAGAGTAGTTGGTTAAGCTGCTTTGTGACAAAACCAGTCATGTGTCTCTGCTGATATCAGGTGGGACACTGACATTGTGTCATGGGAAAGTATTTTCTTAGGGAGTGGAGACCAGAGGTAAAAATGGGGCCCACTATTGAAAGTAATTGCAATGCCTGAAAAATACTGGTTTATGTTATAGTTAAGTTCATGCAAAAGCTTTTTTGGAAAGTTTGATAAAACTAAACTTGCTATTTTGGTTTGTTACAGATTGAAGTGAAGCATTTAATTGCTAATTCCCTGTGAGGGAAATGGAATTCTCTGTTAAAAAGTTATCCTGATGGAAGCATTCACCCAGCCCTACTAAACAGATTTATTTCCTGAGATGTGTCTTTTGTACTTGCACAACCTTAGGTGGATTTAAAATACAATGAAATCACTAAATGGAGTGTTATTTGCTAAGTCATTTTCTGATAGACTTTTCAGTGTAATAAGGTTCAAGCCTTAAATGATCAGTGGGACCATCCTAAAATAATTCCTCTCAGCCTTTCAGATGAAATTCTTAAGACACTTGACAGTAATCATTTCCTCAATCATCAGTGAACCAAGCTCGACAGATTTAGCTTGTGCTTGCTAGACAAATCTGAGATTTCAGGATGCATTTAGGAGGAGCAAAATATTCTGTGAATATTCTGGTGAATGTCTGTATAAGCTCACTACAAGACTGAATGTAATTGTAGTGAACTCCTCCATGGTGGTAAAGAAGCTGCTGTGATTTTTTTTTTTTTGTTTTGTTTTTTTTAAAAGTTTTTAATTTTTTAAAAAAATTTAACTCTCAAGCCGTCATTTGCTAGGGAGGTGATTTGTAAATTTAGGCTCTTCAAATTTGTGAGGTATCAGTATTGTGGTACTATAAAGTTTATTCTTCTTTCCTGTTCTTGAACACTATAGAAAAGTCTTTAGATACATAGTAATTTGCTCTTTCACATGTTCCTCTACTCTCCCCTCACCCCCCAACACAGAATCATAGAAAATAAAACTAGAATGACCATGAGAGGTCATCTAATCCTTTATGCTTCCACTATCCCAAAGAAAAAAACAAACAATGACATCTATGTGAGTTTTGACAGCAATATGTTTGGCCTGAAATTCAACGTCTCCAGTGATTGTTGCTCTTCAGGCAATCTCTTCCAGTGTTTCACTTTTCTTAAATTAAAAAAACCCTTTCTCGCTGTCATTTTTTTGCCAATTATTTCTTGTCCTTTTCACCGTGGGTACAAAGAAGAGATTGTTCCTTTCTGCTTTGTAATTGCCCTTTTCTATTTGAACACTTTATAATATCTCCTTTCAAACTTCTGTTTTCTAGCCCCCTGATTATTTTCATTGTTCTAGTCAGGACTCTTTTCAATAGTTCCACTCCTACTTTGAAGTACAATTCTCCAAAGTGGACATGATCTCCAGTAGAGTGCAGCAATATCTCTTTATGTGTCTCCATACCTTCCAACATACATCTTTCAACCTACCAAGTGAATGATTTTCTACATTTAGCTAAGTGTTTATTTCTTCTATTTTGTTTTACCTCTACACTAGGCTCAGTGTAGAACAGAGAATTTCTGCATTATTGTATATGGATGAATATTTTTAAAGTACAGGCATATCTTCTCTGTGTCCTTACATACAAAAATACATCTAAGGTACAAATTGCTTTTCAGGGCTAGCATGAGATATATTGTGCCTGTGGCACAAGTGAGAGACATCACTGCTGGTTGTCTTGGCTTCCCTATCCTGCAGCTTTTTTCTTCTCTGTTACTAGGCCAAATGGAGGTTGAATAGAACATAAGCAGAGAAAAGCTCAGTTTGTGCACCTAATCCACAGTAAAATGCCTTAAACACTTTGCTATGACTTATAAAGATGAACTGTGTTACTGTCAAATACCAGACAGTCAATTTTTTACCTTTGTATTAACAAGAATCAGCTAGATTTTTAGAAAGAGAATGAGAAATCTGCATCTAATTTTTAGAGTATTTTTTAGCTTTAGCAGTAAAGACAAAATATCTCCTTGTATTCACTTACAGATTGTGGCTAATGAGCACTTCTGCAAAACAAATTCCACAATCTCAAGTTGGCTTCTGCACTATGAGGAATATACTTTAGAAAATACTGAGTATAGATGCTTTCTGACCATTTCTTAAAAAAATCTGTGCGAAAGTGATATTTTAAGAAATGCAGAAATGATAACTTATTTCCTGTGATCCCTTTCTTCACTTATTGAAGAACTAGAAGTTTGTGTAGCAAGGAAAGAAGAGGACTTGATGCTTCCCTCACAGAAGAGCATTCATCCTCAAATCATAGTTCATACTAAACCCAATTCTGCTTAATCTTGCTGCTGCCTTTTCTGTAGCTGAGGAAACTGCTTTAGTCTTGGAGGCTATGGAATCCTTCAGCAGCCTTTCTGTTTTAACTGTAAAAAGGTTTCTCCCCCATCTAGACAGTGTCATGACTTTTTTTTTTCCCCAAATAAATATGTATAATTTCTAATATTCCCACATCGCATTTATCTCAAGATGTAGTTGTGGGTTCTGCAGTGATGTCATGATGGCTGCATGCCTGTGCCTGGCTGTGCTCAGACTCTACAGCTAGTGCATGTCACTGATGGCCATGTGGCCATTGTGATGTCCCTTTTGGGATCAAAGGATAGGTGCCACCCCAGTGAAGTCCTGGGTCCTCTGTCTTCTTTATCTGTTAAGGAAACACTTTAACAAAATCAGTTAAAGAAATTCCACACTGCCTTTTACACTCCTGTTTTACTGGGCCCTTAAAAGCCTTTCTCTTTATATCCTGCTTTAGGGAATGCTTCTCTGAATCTTCCTAGAAGTCTTTTGAGATTAAATCAATCTCTTTTTTCTTCTGGAATTTTCCACAAACTTGAAGTTATTCAGAAACCATCATTGATTTTTAAGGTAGAAAACATTTTGTAGGGAAGCTCGAAATAACTTCTGCCTTATTGTTTGGGCATTCTATTCGCCATACTCCTATTTTAAGCTGGGAGTGAAGGAAACTTTTCTGTCTGACCATCCAGGAGCCAGCCACTCTGACAGTCACAGTTGCAAGCACTTAAGCTAGGAAGAGACCCCTTTGCAGCTACATGTACCACTGTCATATGGTCAGACAAGGTCTCTTTACCAGTTCAACTCTGGGTTTCCTATAACAGAATCTCAAATCTCTGGATCCTTAAAATAGTTTAATCTAGGTTCAATAGCTAAATAACAGCTTGAGTTTAGTAGGGAAAGGACCCTGAACAGAGGAAGCCCTGGGCTTTTATACCCTCCCAGTCTAAGTGCCCCAAAATCTGGAGTCATCCTGTGGTTTCTTCGAGTGTCTGGGCACCTAGCTGGGCCACAGGTCACCATGCTCTATGTTGTCCAAAGCATTGGCAGTTCATGGCCTTCATGGCTCCCCCACCCAGAGCTCAATTGCAGCTCACACTGCAGCTGCATGCTGAGCTACCTGTACTGAATGGATCCTTCAATGCTGGGTGAACACATTCTTTGTTGAACATAATTCAGATGAAATCTAGATTTACATTGCTCTAGTCAACATTGCACAGGTTGTATTCAAGTCTTGATTGTTTGCTTTCAGTTAACTTTTCATCCATGTTCAATGTATTGTTTAACACAATAGGTAAATTAACTCTTTCAGTGTGAGGAACGGTGATGATATTTATTACCTGAATACAGTTGCCATCCCAGTGGAACATCAAATATGTTGATACTAGGTAGCCATAGTCCAAACAGTGCTATTTAAATAAATGTAGGAGTTTAAGTTCCCCATCACTAAAGACTAGGATTGCTTCATACATAGTCTGCCCCAGACCCAAACTGAAGTGCTGCTAACCTGGTGTGTTTGTTTCTACTTGTCAGGGAGGCCTAGGAAAATACAGGTCTAATAAACAAATGGATAAACTGTAAGGTTTATTTTTTTTTTTTGCTGTAGGAACTTGCTTGGTGTCATGGTTTCAGTTTGAAACCGGGCAGAAACACTAATTTTATATTTCAGTTTTGGTTTGCCAATTCACAATTTCTCAGTTAAGAGTAAAGCAGGCTTAAACTTAAAAGGAATAAAACTTTATTAACTAACACTAAGAGGAAAAAAAAAACCCAGAAATCAGAATGAAACCTTCAAAACACTTCTTCTCTCTCTACTAACTATTCACTTTCTTACTCCGATATAAAAAGACAAAACTTGGGATTCTCAGTCAGTTATTAGCATTAAAATAATAATTTCTTAATTTATCAAGGAGAAAGGAGTCTCTCTTGGGTACCACAGAGGTTTTCCCCCAGATACCAGTTCTCTTGCTCCACACTCCACAATGGCCTGCTCAGGGGAAGAAATGTTGCCATTGTGAAGTCCCTTCCATGAGACAGCCTGACACAGCAGCTTATGGGTAATATCAGTTTATTTGGTTAAGGATATCTCTTCTAGTATAAAACAAAAGTTCTCTTCATCTCAAGAAACAGAGGTCGTCTTTTATCAATGGGCAGGGCTTCATCTCTTACTTCCTCAGTATTCTTCTGTTCAATTTTCTCCAGCATCTCACAACTATGACTAGAACCTTGCATCTCCTTAAAAAAACGCTCCATAGTGTACAGGGTATTTAAGTCCATTCTCTATGGCCTCACAAGAGAAGTCCAACCTAACCAGGCCACTCCTTCAATTTTCTTTTCTGTTTAAGATTTCTCACTTCTTGAGACTTTAAGTCTCACGCTGTGTCTTTCTGCATTTTATCCGGTCTTCTTTTTCTCTGGGTAAGATTCATGCTTTGGAGGTTTCATCTGGTTAGAAAAGAGTTGACAGCAGAGCAGCAGCCAGGTATGGGCAGTCAGGTGATGCATTGCAGTGATGTTGGAGCTGGGCCAGAATCTCAAGGCCTGCTGCTGCCTTCAAACCCAGCTGTGCTGAGAGAGGGAGGCTAGGATCTTTTTCCAGCCTGGTCAGGCTTCAGATGTCTCACACCAGGGCTGATCACTTCCTTCTTTGCTCGGCAGACACCGGGCCTGGCTCAGCTCCCGGTTTGCTGTGTGGGGCCATCCTAGTTTAGCAAATCTCAGGAGCCATGATTTGGGCCTGAGCCAAATGGGCCGAGCCTTCCTCTTCTCCCTCACTGCCTCTCTTTCTACTTTACCTGCCAGGGGTGCCGAGGGAGGGCAGGGGGAACCTCAGCCCAGCCCGGCCATGGGGGAACAGCTGGGCTGAGGCTCCTTAACTCACTCCACCAGATACAAGAAGAGAGCTATTTCTGGATTCTCACCTCAAAATGTTTATTCACTAGAGGCATATCCACCCTTTTCATTGGTTTAATCAGATGTCAGTATTATAAAATTGTTCAGTTAGGGCTAAATCATGACACTTGGTTATGTGTAGGTGCCTTTAAAGAAGATGTAGGCTTTAGCCTGAATATCTAGCAGTTATCCTTTGTGAGAATTGGTATGGGAAGGTGGTGAAGGGGTTCAGCCTGCAACAGAAAAAAGCAATATCCAGGGTGCAATAGGTGAACAATTTGGCTGGCCTTCAGAGGTGCTCTTCCTAGCTAACTAAACATATGCAGCCTTCAAGGTATTGGTCTTTTTCATGACAGTACATGGTGGTAGTCATCTAATTTGCCAGGCTATTGAGAGCAATTCCCCTTTAGAGCATGCCGGTGTCCAGCCTGTACCAAAAATCATGTTTCCTGCTTAATAACACCAACTCAGAGAACAATTTTTATATTGGCTACTGGCCAAACTTAGCACATAATTTTTCCTCCCTATTTGTTTTTCCCTCACTATCTGCAACTTCACTTGATTGCAGAGAGATCCTTTTCATCATTGTGAAAAGCCATCTGATTAGAGCTGTCATTAACCCATGAGTGAAACTTATAAGAACTATAGCTGGAGAAATTCCTTGAATGCTTCAGAATTGCAGAGTTGCCATTTTAAAGAAACCTCAAAAGTAGATTGCGAATTTGTTTTAGCTCTGCCTAAAACAAGCTCTTCTTTCTCAGCAGATTTATAGAAAAAATGATTTAATGTATATATTTTTTTCCCTCAGAATGTTTTAGATGTCATGAAATTTCACTGCTGTTTATCAGGACTGAGTGTATCTGGACTATCCCTTTCCTGACCATCCATTTTTACTGGTCTAATTCATTAAACAAAAGCATTGAATGATCAATATTCCTTCATTAAAGCATACTTAGAAACAGTCCCCGTGGAAAAGGAAAAAACAATTGTTTTCATTATTTTTGTTTCATTTTGCAAAATAAAGTGATTTTAAGATTGGAGGAATGACAGTTACTTTTCAAAAGCTCTGTGCATAGCTTTTGCTAATAATTTTCTCCCCCTTTGTCTTTTCCACCCTCCTTCCCAAAATAAAGATGGGGTATGTCTGTATCAGGAATCATGTCTTTGACTCCCTTTGACCTTCTCTAATATACATATCAGACCTGGGATGAGTTCAAGCTTGTCTCTGTTTAAACAGGCAAGACTGGCATTGTTCAGAAGGCACCTGACATACCTGGAGAAGTCTATGAGCACTGCTTTCATTGCTTTGCTTATTTCTCAGTTGCTATGGATGCCATGCCTGGTCCTGGAAGGCTGTCCTGGGGGGGAGGATGCTGAGACAGTCATGGCCTCATTTGAATTCAGAGGAGTGGTTTCATTTGGTATTTTGGCATGTACTGAAGAGCCTTCAAGTCAGTTCAGAGGTTGCTCATAAAATGAGACTATGAGGTAGGAAGTGCTATGCAGATGGTAGATTCTACTGCTGGCAGAGGGCTTCCTCAGTGAAACATTAAAATGTATCTTTCTGGCTTGCAGCAGGTGACTCTATGAAACTGTTTCTTGAAGCTTATATATTTGAGTTACAGAATCAGTTTTTTTGTCCAAGACTTTTTGCTTGCCTTCCTTTTTCAGTGGTGTGTTTTAAGATAGGATCCCAAACATGTAAAAACATTAAAAAAAAACTTCATTGAAAGCTCTGATCAGACCAGAACTGACAACAGCACCTTCTCTTTTACCAGGCAGTTTTAGCAGTTGGAAAGATGTGCTACATCTGTCCTGCAAACTGCACTGAAGCCTCTGTTGATTTCATTAAAACACAAAGATTTGTAGGTTATGAGGCCAGAAAGAGCCATTATGATAATCTAGGCTGATTTGCTCTATAATTAATTCCTGTCTCACTATGTCTTTTAGAGAAAAGAGGATACTGTTTTAATTTAAAATTTGCCAACAGCTGAGAAAACACTATAACCTGTAGTAAATTATTTCAGTAGCAAATTACTCTCATGTAAAATAAGCCATAATATTTTAAAATGTGAATTTCTCTAACTTCAATCTCTAGCCCCCAGATCTCATTGTCCCTTTGTCACATGCATTGAAGAGCCCTCTCTTGCCAAATTTCATTTTCTGCACAGGTACTTGTAGATTGTAATCAAATAATATTTTAACCTCTACCTATTAAACAAACTGAATTTGAATGTTCTCCACTATGGGACATGCATACCAGTCACTTAATTACATTCCCCCCTCAATCTTGAACCTTTGGTTTAACAATTGAACTGTTATTATCAGAAGCTGCCTTAGGATTTCTCTGTTCCTGCCAAGGATTCACGTTGGGTTTACACCCAAGCATATTTTCTATCCTTTTATTGTTTTGATGAGAGCGTACTTGATTATACATCATGATGTTGATGTCCAGATGTGTCTGTCAATCATATTCAAGTCACCTATGGAAACCCTTGCACTTTTTCCATAAATGTATGGAAAAGCTTTTTTAGATTTCTCAAGCTAGGTGTTTTGTTTTCGTTTTTTTAAAAAGAAAATAATTTAGAACAACATTTGAATAACAGAGATTCAGATTGGGGTGGATATGTTTCTTTGTAAAGATTGAATTCAGAACTCTTGTATCTATTCAGCAGCCTTCCTCATCTCCTCCCCAGGTCTTCCTTTATGCTTGCTTTCTGGTCTCTTCATTCTTGGCCTCAGATTTCTCATTGTTAGTTACTTTCTCGATTACAACTAACTTTATGTAATTTTTTTTTCCTAGTTCTTTTTAAAGCATTCTGTCTCAAAAATTATCCAGCTGTGGTGGTACTTGTATGATTATTGAAACACAAAGCAGTCAGCATCACACCTCAGATAAACTCAGAGGCAAAACCTCTGCATTTTCTCAGACAGATTGGCCCTCTTACTCAAGTATCAAATACATCAAAGAGGGAGATGTAACCTGTATGTGGCTCAGCTGTGTGTGGGACCTGTTTATGTGCATATGATATTCCCCTTACCAGCAACCTGCAGAGGTTGCTGAAAGCAGATCACTGAATCATGTCTAGATGCAACCCAGCACCACCCGTCAATAATATGTAGGGTACTGTGCTACCTGCCTGCTACTCTCATGTATGGAAAGATTGGGTCAAGATGCAGTTTAGAGGAAAAATTGCAATTTGAGCAATTGTTAGTGGTATCCTATAAGGGCAGCTTTCCTCCCTTAGGATCATTAAAGTCACAGCTCATTCAGGCCTGGCCTGAATTCTCTGCCTACCAAAGCAACTCCATGCTGTGTTGAAACCAAAAATTCAATGTTGCACCAAATTCATAAGCCCTCGTGGGCCTGACGAATCGTCAATCTTTGCACCCAGTGGAAGGTGCAGGTGCTATTTAGGGAGAGCACATGGCCATGGCTGCTGTCAGTGGTGTATTCCCTTACATTCCCGCAGCAGGTTTACAACTGCTAGAAGACACACTCCTTCCTTTTTCCTTTAGTATCAGTTTGTGAACTTGCTGTGCATTGTTATTTCTGGTTCTTTTTTCATCTTCTGTTGTACCCTACTTCCATGACCTCCCCTGGCAGCAAGTTCCAGAAGTTCACTGCCCTCCATGTAAATAAGTACTTCTAAAAATCCATTTTATGCTGATTTCATGTGAGTTTCAGCAAGTGCCTCTAACTCTGTTATTGCTGGGTTTGGAAGGAGCAGTTCTACATTAACCTTCTCCATCTTCTGTAAACTTCAATCATATTTTTCTCAGTCCCCTCCAAATATGAGCTTGGCTTTTTCAGCCTATCCTCATAAAGCATCCTGTTGCATCCTTTTAGTTGTTTTATTTATTTCCTCTTTCTCCTTGAGAAGCAGAGACAGGAGTTCATGCAGTGCTCAGAACGGAAGTCTGACTGAGGTGCACCTCATTGTATGGCATGAGAGGAGGCTCTAATGCAGCCCCATACTGTGTCAGTGGTAGGAGGTGTATGGTCTCTCTAATAAGAGCATTCAACACGATTAGTCTGTAGAATAAAACTACTACAAGTCCCATAAATTGAAAATGAATTTTATTCCTGCTGCATATATTAATAGCCTTGATGTTTCTGATGCCTGTGTGAGGGCAGAGCATGTTATTAGGAATTGGAGCAAAACAACTTACTGTGGGTCAATACTGTCCTCTGCTGGGAAGAACTAGAGCTTTGTGCCATTTTTCCAAATGGGATTTAACAGCTGGCTTCTCCTTTCACTGTGTTTTGCCTTTGCAACAGGAAAATCTGACTGGGGAAATTCTCCTTTAATGTTTAGAGAAAGCTGGAAATTCTTTGTTAGCTATGAATGTATTGAATTGTGATTTAATTTATTTTTTAATCCTGAAGCTACCTAATTTAAAAGTTTATCCCTCATTCTTCCTCTCATTTGCCTATTAATATTTACTGCATATATTTCTCTGACTTTCCTGTCCTAATAATAGAAGTAACAATGTATACTCCTTTCCCTTCTATTTTTGTAATAAATTGCTGACAACTAATGCTGATAGGATTTTGAAAGCATAAATCAAATGTGTGTATATATATGCTATATGTGATAGACTCAAAGTATTTTAGAATAATAACTCCTTATAAGAAATTAGAGTCTTCAGTAGTATCACTGAACAAGAATCCAATAAAAATTGTGCTAGTTGCTGAAGTGGTTTACTTGCTGTATGTGCCAGCTCTGCATTTAGCAAGGGTGGAAGGTGACTGAGAGGAAGTACAGTTTACAAGTATTTCAATTTTGTGCCTTCTCCAGTTCCTGTTTGTGTGAGAATGGCATGGGGCAGAGAAGAATCTGCTTTCGAGGAATTAATTCTGTACTTGGGAGAAAGAGAAGAGTCTGGACTCCTGAGTAAGTCAGACATGCTCAGGAGTGCTTGCCTGTTTGAGACTCTTCTCTTGGCTAATTTCAATCCATGCAGCAACAATAGACTCCAGAATACTGGTTCTTAACCCAGAAAAAGTGAGAGTCCAGACACTGAAAATATACAGGTTTTTATGTGCTAGTGCATAAATTGTTGGTTTCTTGAAGCAAGGGTAAGCTATAGAGATATATCCATGGCAAGTTTGTGTCAGTAGCGATCTAAGATTTCTTGGTCAGATAAATTTTAAGCCTTTGTTATTTTTTTCTTTAGGACCCACAGGGCAATCACTAACAGTTCACAGCAACTTGCTGAATTTTTTTTTGCGTCTCTCTCCTAGTAGTTAAGTAGGCTATAGGAATAATAGAGAAATGACAGTGGTGGTACCAAGTTCCCTGCTGTGGCTAGTAGAGATGGACATGGAGGTTACACTTTTTTATGTATTTTGTATGGGATTTATGCAAATATAACAGCATGACACCAGATACACACTGGATTTTATGTACAAAAGCTTTTACAGCCGAGTGGGCCTGTGGTACAGTTAATTGTTCTCACTGCCCTTCAGTTAAATATTCTATTCTGCCTGCTTATCTGATCTATAGGCATTGCAAAGTATCCATTGCTGTCATTTCTATACACTACTCTGGTTCAACTCACTCCCTCTGTCATGATGTGAGACTCTTGTACTCTCTCCTTTCCTCTCCCCACTGCCTTTTGGGAAAAGTTTATCTCCCATGGCTGAAAGTAATTGGGGTATTTGTATTGTATGCAGGATTGATGTATGATACTTTCCCTTGTGTCTGGCAGGTTGTTTATAAGAATAATGACATTCGTCTGGAGCTGTCTCGCTTGGCACGGATTGGTGATACTAAGATGAAGATCTATGGGGAAGTAAAATTCATATGTGAAAATGTGGCTACACTGGATCCCATCAGCTTTGAGACACCTGAGGCCTATATTAGTCTGCCTAAATGGAATACCAAAAGGATGGGCTCCATCTCATTCGATTTCCGAACCACTGAACCCAATGGACTGATCCTTTTCACCCACGGCAAGCCTCAGGAGAGGAAAGATACCAGAAGCCAGAAAAATACAAAGGTAGACTTCTTTGCAGTTGAGCTTCTAGATGGAAACCTCTACTTGCTGCTGGACATGGGGTCTGGGACCATTAAAGTCAAGGCCACCCAGAAGAAAGCCAATGATGGAGAGTGGTATCATGTGGATATTCAACGAGATGGAAGATCGGGTAGAGTTAATAACTTTTTCTTAAATAGTTTCATATTTCAGATTCAGACCTAGGGCTATGTATTAATTCTCGTAAGATTCAAAACCTGTTTGATATGAGTCACCTCCTTAACAAAGCTTAGTGTTACTCCAGTGATGTTTATCCAGCAAGGCAAAGATGTGAATGGTTTTCATTAAATGTTTTCATTAAACATTTAGTGTGAACTTTGGATAGTACATCAAAGAGGTAATCTATTAATATTTAATTTACAGTCCTCAGAAATTCTGGAGATACATTCACAATTGCATGCAGAGTTACAGTGATGACTTCTTTGTAGGCCATGGTAAGGTATAAGGTCCTTCAGAACCATTGTTCTTGGTTTGAAAAATTCTTACTGCTCTACTTTGGGTTTCTGCATTTGGGATCTTGTTGTGAGAAAAGTAAAGAATAATGGGCACAACTGGTAACAAAATTACAGCAACAAATCAACATTTTCATCCCATTCTGCTTCCTTTAGTATCCTGTTGTTTTGAGTTAGGTTTCTTTATTCTTTTGGATGACAGATTCTAATCTTAAAATCTAAGAAAGCGTTCAGTGGATGTTTCTTTTCTTTCTTTGCAGTTTCTCATTTTCAAATATGGGCTTTAGTTTATTTCCAAAAATACACCTACCATGCAATTGCCAAGAGATATTTTTATTGTTTCCAGTGCTGAATATCAAACTAACATACTCATGATTTACTCTTAAATTGTGGAGGAAAACAAAAATGCTCAAATACTATAGCTTCATCTAGAGAATAACAATTGTACTTCAATTTTTTCTGAACCATTGGGATCTCAAAGCCTTCACTTCAAAAGGAATTTTGCTTACATTTGCCAGTGGATTTGAGATTTGTCTGGTGATCTCCAGATGATAGTTTTAGGTCCCTAATTTTATTCTTCCATTTGCTGAATACCATCAGTATAGGGAATGCAGTGCTAGAATTTATTTCCCTTGAGTTTTTAGAAGAGCTGACTTTGAGATACCATGCAAGGCCTAGCTATTTGAACAGGTCTTTGCCTGAAGCTATTTTTTTCCTTTGATGATGTGAGCAGTTTCTTTTTATTTGGCATGGTGCTCTGTTTGGACTTAATACATGTGGTTATATATTGTTATCTTCTAAAGACATTGATAGGAACATTTTACAAAGGAAGCCATAAATAAATAAATGGAGATTTGATTTCTTTAGAATTGCTAAAATTTAATTAACTTCCAGGGATAAACTCAATTAACTGTGTTTTGTACTGACTTCAGTTTTGCTTACTCACTTGGGGATTGTCTTATCCCTGAAGAAGCAGCTGCAGAGGGAGAAGAGACAGAAATGACACAGGCTCTATGCAGAGAATGTTTGCAAAACCCTATGAAGAGGGACACATGTTCATTTGGACACATTCACAGTGGGGTGTGACAGACGTGTTGCTAATTGATGGATGACTTGTTTGTTGCTTGGCAGGGAGGTTTATGATGTTCTGGACACTGATTAGAGGTAACAGATTTTAAATTAGAAACAGTTTTCTCAACAAGAAAGAACATGTTCGTACTTGTCTTTTTTTTTTTTTTCTTTTTTCCTTCTTTTTATTTAGTTGTGTTCTGTGCTCGCAATGAATACTTGGTTAATGATCCTAACGACTGATGTCTTGTGTCCTGAGAAAACCAGGATACTGGCATTGATTTCTTCACATTTTAACTCCATTCATTATTATCCAATGACACTTGGATAAATGTGAGAAAGGAGTTCAAGATCTCTTCTTGTTTAGTCCTTGGCTTTTCTTCCACATGTGGACTAAAGAATGGTTACATCTTGAAGACTTTTTTTTTTCCTGTCCCCCCAATATAGATGACTATAATTTGAAAACTGAAACAATTAATTTACTTAATTGGGGCTAAAAACACCCATTTGAGTTAAATGACTTGCGAGTTCTGATTCTCCTTACTAAAGCAGCAAGGCCTGTGTTAGGTGTCATCTCTCCCCTATTTTTCCCCATTTCTTTAACAGTCCAAAACTTCAGGTTCTGCTGATCTTAGTAAAATAGCTTAAAAATATAAATATTCACTCTTGCAGTGCACTAAAGCAGGGAAGCTTGGCAGTTATGCTCAGATAACCTCTGGCATCTCTAGTCCCCTTAGGCTTTTTGTATACTTAGGTCTGTGCTGGCTGCCAGAGCAACAAAACCTATTTTTGTCTTTCTGCTCTGACAGAGCTGGCAGTGTGGACATGGACACCTAATGTCCTGTACCTTTCTTCCTTTGGTGAAGCTCCCACCAGGTTCACAAAACCTGTCAAACTTTCCAGCAGGGGAACAGTGAGCATGTTACTCAGGACAATGTTTTCAGTTAGTCATCAGCTACAAAACATACATGACTTCCCACCTGATCAGACACTAAAAGTCTTACTGAATGGTTTGGAGTTTTATCAGTGCGCTGTTTGGTGTGCCTATTCTGCCCTCAGTGGGGTTTTTTGGTCTGTTCTTCAGTCCAGCACAGACTAACTACGGTACTGCAGAGGAGATGCTTAGATGCTTCTGATTTCTCAAGACAGACTTAGATCTACTCTAAGCAGAGTGGCAAACATGGGATTCTGGAGGGAAAACAACAACAAAAAAAAAGGATGTCAGCTTATGCAAGTGCTCCTTTATGGGGTCCATACAGAATTTCTCCATCTCATCAGCTTGGTCTTAGAAGTGCTGTTCATCCAAACTAGTGCCATCTCCTTGCAGGAATTATTGCAGGGTGCAAAACACTCAGAATGTTTAGGTTGCTGTCTAGCCTATTTCTTGTTCATCATCTCACCATCTTTCTTCAGGTTTTACACTTCATGTTATTCAATATTTCTTGTCTTTTAGGGGATTTTTTAACCTTTGTGGTATTTGCATGTGTTTTTTCTCTCCACAGTAGCAGCTGTCTAGAGCTCAGCCCTCCAGTGTTTTGGTTCTAAGCTGCAGAGTAATATACACTCTACAGGCTGCTTTTGAGAAATAGCAGTGAGGTGCTGGAAGGGAAGTTTGGCTTCCTGTGGCTCCATGACATGCTGCCGGTATCATCACATTTTCTCTTTCCTTATTTTATAAAAGAGAAGATGCCTGTGGTGGTCCAGCTTGTTGATACAAAATGATTCATCAAATAGCTGTGGTTCTCTTTGAGCCTTTAATTTGTAATGCCTCTGTTGCTTCTGACACTCTGCTGCCTCCGACATTATTCCTCAATTATTATGGAACATCACACACATGGAATACCTTGTGTCTGTGTCACATGTGCAATTCTCTAAGACTCCTCTTACAACTGAAGAAAAGGTGTGTGTACATGACTGCACTTTCTCGCAGAGACAACAGATAGAGTTAGCTCTATTAATTCTTCTTCTTTATTGTAGGGGTGTCCGATAAAAATGCAACGATGTGGAATTAATCTTAAAGCTTGGATAGTGTCTCTGAAGACAGACTGTCTTAATGGCAAGGCAATTGGATGTGATGATTTATAGCTAGGGAGAGTGAATTGCTGTTTTTTAGATGACTGTCTAGTGGGCAGATATCCCTATCACAGAAACTGCTGAATGCTCTTCAGAAGAGTATACTGCTCTGGAATGTGAGAGATGTGCATTATGTTCCTTGTTTTTCTTTGGATGCATTGTCTGACCTTAAACAAGCCACTTTGCTTTTCTGTACCTGTTTTACGTATTCTATTTCTTTATATTTCTATATTGTATGTTCTGATTATTTTATGTGCTGGGACAATTTCTTGAAATACATGTGAATGACCTCAGTGCAGTATGCCCACATTGGATTTAGAGCATATGGAAGCTATCACAATTTTAATAATAATTGTTGATCAGATATGAGATTGTCTCTCTCCCTCAGTTTTCCTGTATAAAATGGAAACTAGAAAAATTTCTTTGTAAAGCCATATTTTTGGGACAAATTTCTGGAGATTTCTTGTTCAATCTAGACTTTCTTCAAGGTCATTTGCGGTTGAGCTTTGAATGCCTTCAGTCTGGTAAACCCTTCTGATGTTTCTGCTTCCATGTTTGAACCCTCTTGTGGTGCGAAATGTCCTTGTCTGTGGAGTTGGAGGTTCCGTTATGTTGTGTTTTCGGAATGGTATTCCCATTCAGTGGTCCCGTTGGGATTCTGCAAATCACAATGCTCACTTGCTTCCCCTGGCCATGCCCCTCCAAGCTACTGTAAAGCATCACCTCTGTTCTGGCTAGAACCAGGACACCTTACTGCAGCTCGTGTCTCTCACCACTACAAGTTCACAGTGCTAATTAATGTTCAAGTTTTCTGCCATATCTCCAGGTCCTTTTCTGAGGAGTTGCTCCTTATCCTCCTAGCCTGTCACTAGCCTGTCCTTATGTGTGTGGCTTTTTTGACCCAGTTGTAAGACTTTGTGTTTATTGGTTTTGATTTACATCAAACCTTACTATCACTCCTTTGCTCTACTTTGTAACAGTTTTTCTAAATGGTAGCCCAGTGCTTTGTCCAATGCATCAGCCATTCCCTCTGTGTTACTTACAAACGTGCCCATAATCCAGGTCCAGGTTTGGAGGTACTGATGAAATGTTTTCTGAAAGAGCTGTATAGTGGGAATTAAAGTGCTTTTGCTTATCTTTTTTCTGTCTAGTCTTTATGCCATCAAACTCCTGTGCATTCTCAATAACATTTTGCTTTGCTGGATGAATACCACTGAGTAATGCTCAAATTTTACACGTTATTATTCAGCCATTGAGTTGTTATGATTCTGATTTTCTAATGCAGTTTAGGATACGGAAACATAATGATCAGTCATTGCATGGAAACACTTAGGAGGACCTGTGGATCAGGAGGAGAGGGAGCTGTGTGAGAGACACAGTTAGAAAGCCATTTGGGTAGGAGGGAAGAATCTTCACTCTCCTGTGGTGAACCATAAATGTCACTCAGTTATCGAAAAAAAATGAACTAAACTGAGTCTGCAGTTGAAAGTGTTGATGTCTCCTTATCTTCCTCATTTAGGTACTATATCAGTGAACAGCCGACGCACCCCATTCACTGCCAGCGGGGAGAGTGAGATCCTGGACCTGGAAGGTGACATGTACCTCGGTGGGCTTCCAGAGAACCGGGCAGGACTCATCCTTCCCACAGAGCTCTGGACAGCCATGCTGAACTATGGCTATGTGGGCTGTATCCGAGACTTGTTCATTGATGGACGAAGCAAGAACATCCGGCAGCTGGCAGAGGCACAGAATGCTGCTGGAGTGAAGTCCTCCTGCTCCCGCCTCAGCACCAAGCAGTGTGACAGCTACCCCTGTAAGAACAATGCAGTCTGCAAGGATGGCTGGAACCGCTTCATTTGTGACTGCACTGGCACTGGCTACTGGGGTAGAACATGTGAGCGAGGTAAGTTGTGTTTTCTGACTTCAGTTCCACAAAGCTGAAGGCGTGCATGAGAACAAGAATAAAATCCAGTGTTTCCATAAGACTCTCCCCTGCCCTTGCTGGTCTTCCCAAAGCTAAGTTCCCATCCCCACAGTAGCAAAACTTCCTTCTCTGATTGTTTCCTTCCAGTCTTTTCCACCCTTGTTTCATGAGCTCACTTGGCCACTTCACTCCCTAAGCCTTCTGAAGATCTTGTCTTCAGGTTTCAGAGTTTGTTTGGCTAAGTATGGTTTGTCTCCTGAGGTGGAGAGTGCAGCTGCATGTGAGAAATCTCAAACAAATTACTGAAAACAGTACAAAGTATGAGCTTTAGTTATGGAGATTTTTCTTGCATAGGACAGACAATGAATCTCAGTTCTATCTAGGCTTCCTCTTGTTTTTTTCTGTGTAGTAGAATTTCCTTGCTGGCTGTTTGAGTAAAGGCAGCTAATGGGATAGTGTTAAATCATCATGTCTCCAAGTTCATCTATGATAAAGCAAATCTGTGGGAGATTCATGGGAGATTCTCTGCATCTTATTTGTGCACATACAGAATTGTGATTTAAAGACATATGACTGGCGATATGAGGCCCAAGTGATGCTTGTGTAGGCAGGCAAATTTTCTATGTGTTATAGATCACTTGGAAAGGATTTACTAATGGAAGATATTTGAACTATATATTTCTCATGCACATACGTGGTACCATCAATTGCTGTAATCTTTATTATGCTACTGCCACCATCAGAATGAGGTAGGTGAGTGGTTTTACAGAAAAAGATGGGGCTAAGATCAGTTACAACCCCCCCCCCCCCCACCTCCCTAGAAGGTATTTTATTATATTTAAAACAGTCTTTCTCTTAATATTTGGCCATTAGCACTGCATTTGAGTTAAATTGCATTCACAGTACACCCAAGAATTAACTGTGAACCATTAGCAGAAACATAAAGAAGGACTTTCAGTCCCTTCTTTATATCACCTCACTTAGCACCATGGTGATAGCATGTGTCTTAGAACTGGAAATTCAGATATTTTTGAACTTCTGCTATAAATATTTGAGCAACACCTTTCCCACTTAGTACATTTTTTAATATTCATCATAGTAGCATGCAACTTATGAGGAAGAACATGAAAATTAGCTACAATGCATAAAATATTAGGCATAAGTGAAATTTGTAATTCATTACTCTACAGAGAATTTTCTTTGCAGAAAGTTTTTTTTAATGACCAGAATTCTTTCTATATGGATGGGATTTTTAGGTTTTACAGTAAAAAATCTGTGATTGTTCATAAAACTGCTCACAGCCAGTAATTCATTGCATGCTGCCCTAAGCAGCAATAGTAAGGCCAGTGGGCCTTAAAACAGCTGAAGCATCAACACTGCCATGTGTGCTGGGGGAACATGGGTGAAAATGTAAGATTCATGGGCATCAGCTATGCCAATGTCAGCTCAGCAGTTCTCTCTTTTGGCTACATGGGATTTGAAAATTCTGGAAAAAATCAGATAGACATTTTCTCAGCCGTAACCTTGGGAATGGTTTTGGCCAGTTGTTGTGTGATTGTACAGACATGTTAAAAGGAAGTGCTACCATAAATGCCTTGTTCCCCCACGAAACAGCATGTATGTTTGCCATTGGTCTTTATTTAGCATTTGGAGTGACCAGCTCTATGGTTAAGGACTTTGTGGAGTCTGTCTCATGTCCATCTCCTAGACCTGGCTCTCAGAAGAGAATCCAAAGCTAAAAGTGACATAAAGGACAGGGTTCATGTCATGTACCTTTATATCTCAATGGTGTTAGCTTTTACTATTTTTATTAACAGTGGAAAGAAATCAGTAGGTTAAAGGCTCGTTAAGCATTTTGGTTTGGGAGAAGTGAAAATCAAGTCAGATCCATAACTTGCCTGTGCTCTGATATGCATCAGTCTGAATTAGGGAGATGCATTTATGAATTAATGTCTAGCATGGGAACTTGAGGTCATAATAAATACATTTTAGAATCAGAGCGTATTTAAAGTTAACAAAACTGTGATGAAACAGTTCAGGACAGTATAAAAGATGTATGCAAAGGTCCTAATACTGAGAAACTCATTGTGTCTGTAACTAGAAACCACAGACCCATTACTGGTTTACTCCCAGTGTCAGGCAAAACGTGGCTATAATGCCTGGCCTTCCTTGGCAACATGAGAAACAGTTCATAAGGAATAAATATTTGGGATTGGATATGTGAAAAAAGTTGTACGAATTGAAATGCATTTGAGTCCAAAATATTTATGTGGTGTTATATAGAAGCCTCATACTGCTCTGGTATAAATGCTTAATGTCAGACAACTGCATTAGTGCTCACTGATTTTGCCTCCATGGACAAAAAGCATTGCAGGCTACCAATTATACATTTCATTCTCCTGGTCTGACACCCAAGGATTATTGCAAGTCCTCATTACATCTGGTCTGTGATCCTAACCCTGTTGGAAGGAGAAAGGTTGAGATGAAGACTGGGAAAGGAATCAAAGTGTGAGATGCTGCCATACCATAGTGGCACTGCTGTGTAGTGACCGATGAGCTGCCACAGGACTGGGGGACAGCCAGGCTGGTGCATAAGGGTAGGAATGAAGAAGGAACAGGCTAGATCTTCTAATATGTGACAGATACTGGCCCAGTTTTCCAGTTTGCCTTCTCTCACTTTGTTCTTTTCTTACACTTCTGTCCTGCTAAAAGAAGAATGTAACTCCTGCAGCCCAAGATGTGTTATAAAGGGACTGTGCAGCCAAGGTGGGCTTGTAGGGGAAGAGAAACAATATTAAGGAACAATTTAAAATTCTCTCACTTTTGTGTATTTGTACTGTGATCCTTACCACTCATTGTAACTATTTTGTCCATAGATACATGCATTCAGTCAAAAGCCACTCTGAATATATGTGCTTTCCAGGACAAGTACCTGCATTTGTTGCACTCTAATTTGTGCCTTTGTGATATTGTCAGTACAGAGGACTGTGCAGTTAATTCTGCAGTCAGGGTGATTACATCTGCTTGGGAAAAGACCATTTCATGAGTTTTATGCTGTTGAACTTTAACTTTGACGAGTTTCATTGATGTGACAATCTCCAACAGCATCTGCTGAGCAGCTAGAAAATCTGAGACCATATAAGAAACAACTGATTGTCTCTCCTATATGTTATGGATATAATTTTTTTTATCCATATGTTCTTCCTGTTTCTTCATCCTGATTCCATCATCATATGCTTTTATTTAAGGCCACTCTTCTGTGCTGCATGTGAATTTGTTATACTCCAGCTGCTCTTCATCTCATCTGAATGTTAGTTGGTGGCACAGAAGATAATAATTTCTCCTGTTTTTTTCTAAACTTGTGTATTTCTGTCTGTTTCTTGCTGAGTGTAACTTTCATAAGGTCCTCCCAATTCAAGAAATATAATTATCCAGAACTGTATGATTTTGTGTACTGTCAACTCCTGTAAAGAACACTAGAACAACAATAAAAAAGATGTTAATGGGTAGGTAAGACCGCTTGATTAATGCTTATAGAACATGATACTTTTATTGGTATGTGCCTCTTCTACAGAAACAGTATTATAGTGACAATTTTGTTTCTCTCTTGGTTTATAAATGACAGTTCAGAACGATGGTTTCTCCTTCATGTAAGCCACAAAATAAGTCAAGCCACAAAATGTTGTTCAGACAACTCTCAGATTGAAGGACAGTTTTTCATAGTAGGTCAATTTTGCCTGAATATCGCAGTGTCATGGTTTAACCCTAGTGAGCAGCCAAGCCCCAGGCAGCCACTCACTCACTCCTCCACCAGCAGGATCATGAAGAGAATCAGAAGGCTAAAAGTGATATAACTCATGGGTTGAGATAAAGACAATTTAATAGGAAAAGCAAAAGCCACGCGTACAAGCAGAGTGAAACAAGGAATGCATTCATCACTTCCCATGGTAGGCAGGTGTTCAGCCATCTGCAGGAGAGCAGGGCCCCATCACATGTAATGGTGACTTGGGAAGGTAAGCACCATCACTCCAAATCTCTCCCCCTTTTTCCCATTTTCTATTATGAGCATGATGTCACATGGTCTGGAATATCTCTTTGGTCAGCTGGGACCACCTGTCCTGACTGTGTCTCCTCCCAGCTTCTTGTGCACACTCAGCCCCCTTGTTGGTGTGGCAGTACGGAAAGAAGAAAAGGTCTTGGCTCTGTGTAAGCTCTGCTCAGCAGTAACAAAAACATCTCTATGTGGTAAACACTGTTTTCAGCACAATTCCAAAGCATAGTCCCACATTACTCACTGTGAAGAAAATTAAGTCTACACCAGCAAAACCCAGCACAAAGAGGAAGGCAGAATTTATTTAAAACTTGGATAATTTGAAGTGGTAATTAATCATGAAGGATGGAAATAAATTTTCACCTTTTCATGATATCTTTCCCAGGTTACTCCCTGCAAGAGACATGGTGGCCTGTTATGAGTCTCCCCCACAAAGACAAGAGTTACACAGGTTCTTATTAATAGATCCTTTTGGGTGGATTACAGTGAAAGGACACTGAATGGTCAGTGCTTAAACTATATATATATATATATATATGGTTTATTTTAGAACTATTTAGTTGCAATGGAAAGCAGGCATGTATCAGTTTTGGTTATTATTATCTATAGTAATATAGCAGCATGAAAACATAAAAATATTACTTATGAAAATGTATAGGAAAAAAAGCAAGAGAAAGAAAGGAAAAAAGGTACATTATCACCATCTGTAGATTCCATTTTTTGAACTGATGGTCTTGATCTGTCTTGATCTGTCAGGGCCTTGGGGAAGAAGCCAATAAAATGTGCCTAAGTATGAATGTGAGCCTCCCCTGGAGGAGAGGTCTGTGATGTGTTAGGAGGGCAATTTAGCATGAATAAAGACACCATCCTGTTTCCTCAAGGTCTGCCTCTGATCAGCCTCAAAGCCTTGTTTGCAGCTCCAGGCAGTGACAATTCACCTCCTCTGTCTTATGCAGAATAGCCAGTAGACACCCAAAAGCTCCTCTCCTTCCTCCAGGGGTGCAAACCTGCCTCAGCAAAGCACCTTGGCACCTCCCCAAATGGGCAAATGAGTCAATAATTATTAATAGTCAAGTCTCAGAGCATGTCACATGGATGATCCAGAATGAGCTTACTATGAATATGCACTACATCTGTTGTGATTTGTCAGGGGTCCAGAGACAAACTGATGACACTAGGTTCAAGAATTGCTTCAGATTTCCTCTGTCTTTGAGTCTCTTATAGCTTGGTGGCTGATCTCAGTCCCTGTGGCTTCATACCCCACTTCCTTTCCATACCCTCCAATCAGACCAGTTTGTGTTTCTGCTGAGACTGCCAATTGTCCTTACAATTAAAGAGAATATCTTGATGGAAGAAGCCAGGATGAAGTAGATTCATTTGTAATGAAAAATTATTTCCAATATTTAAAATTACTATATAGACCTTGGAGATGTTATCTGTTAAATTAACTTTCTCTATCTCCCTGCTTTGCCCAGTCAAAGCCATCATGCTGAAAGGCAGGCACTGGCACAGTGCATTTTCTGTCTCATTTCTTTTCCTCTATTCATCTCAGGGGGAGAGGAAAGACTTGGCATTCATGATGCTTCCTTAATTGACTCTTTCTGCATTTGGAGATAGGCAGTCGTCCCTTGGACACTTTGATTGATTGGAGGAGGCTATTATGTGATATAGAATGGATATGCAGAAGCACAGCCATCACCACAAGCATGGAAGGATTTTATTTGGTGGGGGTAAATTGGCTCCCCCCAATCTGCTTGGTTTGTCTGTCTTGTCTCAAATGCAGTTATCTCACAGAGCAGCCCACAGGGTGGTCCTGGTGAATCCATTGCTACTAGGTACCAGACTCCAAGGCATGGTTCTCCAGAGGGAAATGCTTCTCACTCTCACTGGTAAGGCATCTGTGAACGTGTAAAGGAAAGATAATATTCATGATTTTAATTTTATTTCTTACTAGCACCCTCTTTTTTTTTTTTTTCTCTGCGTAATCGAGAACAAGAGGTTAAAACTGGAGACAAGGTGCAGAAGAGGGAAACTATATTCTGATGAATCAAATCTTAGTATGAGTTTCAGAGTGACTTCCTGCTTTGTGATTATTATAGGCAGTGAGTTGATGAATAGATAAAACATAAAACTTAGGAGACATTAAGATAAAAGTCCTCCCACTGAAGAGTCACAGCAGCAAGGAGGATATACACAAAAAGCAGCTTCATAATAAGTGCTGTTTATCTCATGATGCTTCCTTTTTTTTATGTCCTACAGCTTTTGACTTCTCAAGTTCTGCCTGTTAGGGTGAGGTCCTCTTGTGGTCAACCTGGACCCTTCGGGTTACCTGCCACACTAATCTTGTATTCTTGTGATCAACAGCATTTTTCCATTTCTGAACAAGGAGGAATTGTAATTCTTCATGTTGTGGTACTGCTAAAGGGAGTGAAGTTTGAAGGAAATTAGTTGGAAGTTGTATCAAAGCACTAGAGTTTAGGATTCAAGTGGAGTCATGTGGAATTAGTTAAGTCTGACTGCCCCAATACCCACAGGCCCCATTTCGAACTGCTGAGAAAGGAAAAATATGCTATTTTAAACAGTGATTTTTTTATCCACTACCTCTCATTAAATCAGTAACATGGAAAATGGCAATTCAGCCCTCAGTTGAAAAGCATGTTAGATTGACAGCTCTGGGATCCGTAGGCTTGTACTTAGAATGAGAAATATACAGAGTACCTCTCTTTATGTACCTTAGTCATCTCTTGGAGAAGTATTTGCATTAGAGGTTAGAAAATAGGTCAGTCTTTCTGACTTGCCTAGTCTTTGGTAGGGCTACAAGTAGAATGGTGAAAGGAGGAACTCTTCTTCTATAGCTCAGATTTCCTTTCCTTTGCGTGTGAAACTGCTGAAGACAGAGTGCTGTGAGGCAGTGCACCCAGCCTGGGGAGCAGACCAAGGTTTGAACTAAGCAGAAAAAAATGGTATTTGTGCTGCATGTATCATCTGCTACATGAGGACAAGATCTCCCCCTGAGCAAGTGACTGGCAAAAGGTGTGTGTTTGCTATATAGTGGGAAGGAAAAAAGAATACAGAAACCATCTCAAATATTTTACAGTTCAGTTTGATTTTTTCTTTTTTTTTTTTATTTTTATATCTCTATGTTGAAAATGTTTGTGACCAAAGAGGAAAAAACAGATCTAAGGAAAGGGTTTTGGCATACTAAGGAATTTCAAAATCTTAGAGTCTCTGTATGAATCTTACTGTACTGGTTCTGTTTCCTAGAGGTAAAAGCCTAACAGTTCAGTACCCAGTCACAGAAATGTCCAGGTTTCCATCATTCTATTACCATATCTTCAGTGAAGTTCTCTTCTGTTGAAGTTTTTTTTTTTTTGCTGTAAACCTCACAAATCACTACTACCCCATTTCTGCTGGCCAGCTTTCATGTCCAATTTGTACAAATTTCCTTTATTCTGCATTTGAATTTGATCGTTCTATCCCCCTTGAATTTTAGCCTTTCTCTCCCTGTCAAGTATTACTGGACGATGATTTAGCACTGCATCCAAGGTGCTTGCCTCAAAGCTGTGTTTTTAATAATTCAATCTTTTCTTCATGTTAAACATGGGATTGGTCATCTGAGGGTATGAATAAAGGAAGGCACAGTTAATAGTTGGCAGTTCACTTTTCACCCGTCCCAGTCTGATGCTCAAAGTACCTCTGTGGTGTGAAGGAGCTGCCTTTAGCCACCTTGGTGAAGGAGGTGGAGATGGTCCAGAATTCAGAAGGGTGGAGATTGACTCTTTTTCCAGTCTGTTGCCCTCCCTTCAACTGAAACAGCATCATGTTCTGTATCTTGCTCAAATTCTTGTATGCCATTCCCCTAAGCCTGCTATTATTCCTTCTGCAAACCTTCCAGTTTGATCAAATTTCACATTCCTATCTGTGCAGAAGAACTAAGAATGCCCTGAAAGATTTCTTGGGATGTGTGAAAAGGGGACAAGGAAAGGAATGAATAGAGTTTTGTTGAACAAAATGCTAGTATTTTTTAGGAGGGAGGGTGGGGGTCGTTTTATAGCCTGCAAACTTTTTGGGTAAATAATTAAGGAAAATAAAAAGGATTAAAGTAAAGAGAAACAAAAATGATTTATCATGACATTTTTAAATGCCTCATTGTTTTCATTTTATCTTTTAAATTTTGTATTTAAGTCAAAGGCACTTGGGCTGCTTTAAAAAATAATCAAAACATAAAGGGAGACTACAAATAGCCATGTCGAAGAGTAATGAATCCAGCAGACAGAAGGACTTGTGTCCAAATAAAAAAGGCAGAAAAGTGTTGGCTGGAATTGGTATTGACTGTGCAATGTGCACAGTGCTAATGGACCTGCAGAAGAAACAGGAACATTGCAGCCATAAAGTGAAAACCTGGTCCACTGTGAATACAGATGAGGTTGGGAAAAACAGTGCTTTTATGGGGCTGCTTTTGCACACTTGGCCTCTAGAGCTCACCTGCTTATAAAGTCAGAGTGACAGGATGTAGATTAGCAATCAGCATCCTCATTTAGTCATTTCTCCCTGACTGATTTACTGCTGTGATTTCTTTTTTCTTTTGTTTTTCCTTCTGGCTGGTGACAATTTGCTGAGCCCATCTATTCTCTTTTACACTGTTGTTTTTTCTAGAAGCTGTAAAAATCAAAATGCAACTCATTTACCTTTCTTTGTGTGTCTGGGTATGTGTTACCTACAGTTCCTACCCTGGTCTGTGCTGCCAGACAAGGCTCAGTCAGTAAATTTTCCAGAAGCAGCTTTAAAACAGCTGCCATGTCCATTTTGCTCTGAGTTGATTTTCCTAGATACCTTTCACTCAGATAATGGAGAGATGCTAGATCTGTGTGCTCCACCAAAGTGTTGGTCAATAAAATCCTATTTAACTGGGTGGCACCCATAACTTTCTTTTCCCTTGTCAACCCCTTGAAAGGCCTGTCCTGTTAGACACTGAAGAAACTGCATGTCACGAACTGTAGTTCAGCATCTGTTTGGGTGCCTGCAGGTTACTGTGCTTTTTCCTGCTTCAGCATGGCTTCTGGATTACACACATGAGCAGTTTCCTGATGAACGCTACATAGGGGAGCTTCAGGGCAGGAGGGAAGAACACTCAGATACAACCAGGAGTTGGCGTCCTGGCATTAGGCTTGTTTGTGTTAGTAAATTAGATGTTTTCTGTTCTGGCAGTGAACTGTAACCCATATGAAACATGAGCTGGCAATGGACTTTAGGCTGTTCTCTGCCATAGTGTTATGGGGCCTGCCAAACCTCACAGTATTACCTCTCTCTGTAGAAGCCAAGAGAGAGGCTTGGGTGAATTTTTGTACATTTGCATACTGATAACCTGTGAGGGACCCTTCAAACTTAAAACGAGCAGACAAGGTCATAGCTGGGAGAAAGCCAGGAAGTTGTTGACATCTCTACCTGTCTTTGGGCTGTCAGAATATGCTAAATAAATCCATATTGAACTATATAAGGATGCAAATGGATAATCATATACAAACAAGTGCCATTTTTTCCCATAAGCAGAGTATTTGAGATTGATATCATCATAATTTTGTATTTTGGGAAACTGTGATATAGAACTATTAAGGCACCTAGACTCAAGATTACAAAAGTAATTAACCACAGACCCTGACTCTGAGAGGATTTAATTTACTGGGATTTAAGTGTCTGAATCTAAGATATTGCCTAATTTAGTCGTCAGACTCTTAGGGCTCGAAGCTACTCGTTCCACCTTGAAAAAGCTATCTGATGTCTCTAGATCTCTGCATACATCGTAATATAGTCCTGGGATATTTGGTTAGAAGTTTCTAGAGATAAATACATATATATTGTGATAGGATAGAGATAATTCATATCAGAACCAGAGTTCCTTCATCTTTTCTTTCTCTCCTTTTTTCCCACTCAGAAGAGCACTCATGAATCACTTTGGCCTTTCAGCAAGCAGTAACGAAAAGCTGATTACCATCCAGCTCCCCATGGGTCAGCTTCTCTCTTACCCAGCATTGCTCACTCAACTATCACTTCCTGTGTGTCTCATCAGAATCCAGGAGTCTCCAACTGACTAGAACATGGAAGAAGTTAGTAGATGTGCTAATAAGGCAAATTGAAGTCACGTAAACCTTAACTTAAGGAACAAGTAAAGATTAAGAAAATGTTATCTAACAGTGAGAGCTAAAAATCAGTGATTTCCTGTGGACCAGGGTAAAAGCAAACAAATGCTGTTACTCAGAAATCTTTGCAAAGCTGCCTTGCAGATGCTGTTCAGAAGGTGAGTGGCAGTGTATTGGGCACAGAACATCCTGTGCTACACTGTGTGTAGTCCTGTTTGCATTGCAAGCCATCGGCTGACTGCTGCAGTGGCACTACCTGCAGATGAGCGGTGAGTTGTGTCACCTCAGTTCAGCATCTCTGCCAGGCTAGAGAGTAAGTCTGATCACAAAACAAACCTTGATATATATGGGATTTCACTAATTCGGTGCTTCACAAAAGTATACAATGTAGACATGCCTTAGAATTCTGTTTCTGGCTGTAACTACAGACAAGTTCATTTTTCTGTGCCTTATGTTCCCCAGCTGCAAAAATCTCCCCAGAGAACCAGATTCTTAGCACTTTCTGAAATCATAAAAGGCTTGCAATGTGGAAAAATTAATGAATTGCTAAAAGCTTCAGATTCTAGGATGAGAAAAACTGAAGAGTAGCAAAATCTATATTTTTTTGCTAATATTTGACCTTCTGTTTCATAGTTTTTCTTAAGCTTAATGGGCATACTGCTATGAGAATAGGTAGAAACCTAACCTAATGAGTGATACTTATTTTTGTGTTATCTATATAATTTTTATGTTATTGATACTTCACACAGAGTGTTTTATTCTTCATCAATACAGAAATGGGGGCCATTCTTGGTGTTGTGTATTAATAATTTGAGTTCATATCCCCAAAACCCAACATTGCCTTGACCCACCATGTGTATTAAAATCTGTAAAGGACAGAGATTTTCTTTTAGAATAGCAGTAACTTACTGGCTTCTCTACTTCTCTACACCTGCAGTGCTAATGCAATCCTTGTGTGGTTGTTGAGATACAGTGCTGGTTTTTTTTGAGAGACACAAGAAACCTTTTATAGATAAAATGCTGTAGTACTTGAGCCACTCAGGGGGAAAAAACTTTCTCCTTTCTTTGGCATTGAAAAGGTAAAATTATTCATTGCCCTTTGCAAGGCACTAAACAAATGATGAAATTTTGTATGGTGTGTCAGTGATTGGCTGGATGTATTTAACTCGATAGTGATATGAGATTTACAGAGCACACAAGAAAGGAGACTTAAATAGTTTTACCCATTGACCTTTGCCAAGATAATAAAGCCTGAATATCAACTGCTCACCACTTTAATTGTGTACTAATGAAGTGCCATTGGGTACTCAGCTACACCTGTGCTAGTTAGAAGTACTCCTAGTCACACAAGTAGAAATGTATATTTAAGAAATACATCTATAAAAGGTGTAAAGAAAGCACCACTGTGCGGCTTAGAGTAAAATCGAACAATATGAAGGAAATTGGCAAAATAAGTTGAAATATAGTCAGGAGGCTGAAGGGAGGAATTACGGAGAAAGACTAGAAGAGTTCAGTACATATTGATTGGTAAATGATAATCTGAGGAGAGGATGATGAATTAGCTCTGATGGGAGGACTGGACTGCCTTCCCAAGGAAGCGGAATTGTTTAAGGAATTTCACAGGAGACTTATTGTGGAATATTGGGTTAAATTAAGAAAGGAAAATGGTGAATATCATACCATCACAACGATGAGCATGGGGGTTTTTCTTACTGTGTTTTGCTATAGCAGGAATCATAGAAAAGGGCAGAAATTGTATCTGTTAGACAGAGGAAAATAGGATGGCTAAAATGGCAGAGCAAGGCCAGGCTGCTCTACACTTCAATGAAATATGCTTTTTGTAAGAGGACAGGAAGGGAAGGGAGCTCCATGATCCAGTCAGCTCTTCTGCTTCTAGCTTGAATCGATCTGTGAAATGTTTGCCTCAGAATCAAAACCTGGAAATGTCTTCCAACTTCAAAAGGCCTATTTTCCTTTCTAGATCCTGTTAATGACTGGATATGTTTTCCTAATTAGCAAGTACATGAATAAATTTATACAACATGCAAGACAGTGATTACCAAAGTAAGTTTTATTTGATTCTTAATGTAATTACTTGTTATAATAGTACTGAATTAGGAAGGGTAGAATAGTTAATGGTGTAAAAATAACAACATTTTGATACTTCAGCTTCTTTGCGGATCTCAAAGAACTGTGGAGCAAACTCCATGTTTAGGCAAACAATATTAAATGGTGTGTGTTACAGTATCAGATGAGAAAAGACTGTTGCTAAGGAAGGTTTTGTCAAATGTGCTGTAGGGAAAATCTGTTCCCAAAAAACCTTCAGATCCCCAATTCACATCTCAGAAGAGGTATTCACAGATTCGTGGGAGAAAGAGAAGCATGGGGTATTGTTTCCAGTTTGCTGGTGAGGAGAGTCTACTGTAAGGTTCAATCTTTCCAGCCAGTGCATAAGCAGAAGCAGCAAGTATGCTGATAACTGTTCATCTTTGTGGCAGATGGAAGACAGAGACTTTTCTGACTGGCAAGCTGTCATCCAGAATATTTTTCATCTTCATATACCCCCCAAACACCAACAAAAACATAGCCCACTATTTAGTTCATTTGCATTTAGTCCTGCTCTGTCGTGGACTTTGGCAAATTGGTTAGGTTTTGATGAATAAAAGCAGTAAATCCTGACAAACCCCAGGGTTGCCCCGTGTAGTGCTTAAGGGCCCATCAGCTCTTAGAGTAAAATCCAAATATGTAAGTAAGGTGCTCAGGGCATGAAGCAGCCATTAAGTAAGGATGGTGTTCAGGACAGCCAGTGGGTGGGGGAAGCAGGGAGAGGCTTCAGATAGCCAGTGGTACATGCCAGGAGGAGGATATGCCACTCCCCTCTGTTGGGTGCAGGCTTGATCTGCTGCATTCTTCAGCTTGATGCCCACAGAAATATGGAATTTGTGTTCTAAAAACCCACGTCAAGATTGAGATACCACATAGCTGTATGTGGTCATAAAGCCTGCAGTGTGTTATGAGGCATTGGATGCTCTACCTAGTTGTATTCCTTTTACTTCCTCTCCTCCCACTAAACAGAGGCTTCTTGCCAAACTCTGTATTGCTTGCTTCTATGTCTTGATCTCTCCACATGTCAAATTGCTCACAGGATGTCCTCTGCTCTGTCTAAAAGGTTTGCAGGTGACTGTTCACTTAGATTCCTGTTTTCTTTGTGTTGGCAAACTTGTATGTTATGCAGGAAGTTCTAGTGCAATGTTTAAAAGCTGTGGAAGCTTGGGAGCTTCTCACACTGGCAATCTGTCACTGAGGGTTTTTCAAATTGCACTGGTGGTGTTCTGTTGAGCTGTGTCAGGAGTGGGTGAGAAAAGCACTGTGATTTCCTCTTCCAGATGCAGATGAAATTAGGGAAGTATGACAGTCCCACAGCAATCCTGCTGGTTTTGGTGCCTTTGTTGGAGCACAGCTGTGCCCAGCAGCTGGTCTGGAATCAGAGAACCAGGAAATTTGCACAGTTAGCAGATATAAATAGAGAATCTGTAACTATGAGAGATGCTTAACTCTGCAGTAAATAAATTCTAGTCCAAAAAAAAAGGCTAATTGAAATCTTAAAAAACTGTCTTGTGCCTCAATTCTTCCCCTTTTGAGTCTCTCTCTATCTGCAGAATTTGAAAGAAAAACAGGTGTTGTATCTATAGAGTCTTTCCATCTTTGTTTCAAGTGATGTTAAGATCAGTCCTCTTTCCGTTACATATTTAGATTATTTTTAGACTTGTGGATTATTTTCCAGTTCCAAAGGAATTATTGGCTTCTTCAATGTTTTGATTTCTTTGATATTCTGAGAATTTTTCAGGTTTCCTCTGATGCAAAATACAAGGTGGCAGGTATCTCTTGGATCATCCAGAAAATGGGGGGCATCAGCCCAGCTGTGGTGGACAGTGGGTTGTGTCCCTGCACAGTCCTGTCTTTGCAGTGTGACAGTGGATGAGCTGTCTTCTATTTCTGTCTCAATTTCTGCTGTGAAAGTAGGCCAGTTCAAAAGACATTCCTGAGTGCTTCTTAATGCTTTAAAATCATGTGGAGGACTTCAAGTAACAGGAACACCATCCTATTAGGAAACCTACTCTTTTTCTGCTTTGGTCACAGTACGTCAGCTGCTTATTTTAGAAAACAGTTCTTTTTGGTTGTATTGTGGTATAGAGCTGTGTCTAATCCTTTCCAGGAGTAAATTAGGAAAAGCTTCTTTTGAAATAACCCTTGCTATTCAGAACTTGTACAGACATGAGTGGAAACCTGGGGCCTTGTCCAGCAAGTGACAGTGAGAGCTAGTGGGAGTGATACTACACAGAAAACGGACTGGGATTTGCCCTGTGTCTCTGCTTTCTCTTCTGCCCCAGGGAGGAGCCACACTGCTGTTCCTTGAAAAAAAACCCAAACACTGTAACAAGTACTTCTCAGCACTAGGTGAAGAGACAATTACAGCCTCCTTTGGCGTCTAAGGGCCTCAGGCAGCGCTGCCATCTGCACCTCACTGTGCCCCCAAAGTGTCTGAGCAAGTGCACCCATCCCTGGGACCCTTGTCTTCTGCATCCCCATTGCCTGCTCTGCTCACCCAGCAACTGGTGACTCACTCAATTTGCTAGTACCTACTAGCAGCCCTTTTGGAAAAAAGTTTGTCTATGTTTGTCTTCAAATTGACTTGAAGTACATACTGAAGTGTATTAATTCCATAATACACAGAGCTTTTCCACCCTATGGGCTTCCCCCATATCCTTGCAGTCCTCCAGGAATCCTTAGGAGAAAGCAGAGCATGATGTTCAATACAGATGTTGTTCTGAACTTTCAGGACCATGATTAAGCCCCAATGTAAGAGCCTGTGATTCGCATTATACTGAAAATAGAAATGTCTTTCTTTCTGCAAAAGAGGCCACATGCCTGCCTCTGTGCATGAAGAGCTTAACCTCCCTTTTCTCCAGTGATATGAGGAATGATGGCTCACATATTAAGCTCTGAGATTCTAAACTCTTGAATGACTTGGAGAGAGTTTTATGACGGAGCCATTTTTTTTGATGTATCCTAAGTACCTGTCTTTCATCAGGAGTCTGACAGCTTTCACTGGCCCTCACGTGCACATTAAAAGGGGGAGTAAATTGAGCTGTCTTTGGTGATAGTATGGAATTAAATGTCAATAACCTGTCATAAGTGGATTCCAAATGTGACACATTGTACCTTCAATACAAGGGTTCATTAGGTTCTGTTTTGCCATTAGCAACATCCTTTTAATATGTTTGGCTTTCTAACGATTGCTGAAGTGAGAATCTAAAACATGATGTTGAAGAGCGGTAAATGACATTCTTTCCTACTTTCAGATCAAATAAGGAAAATCACAAAGTGACTTGTTGAATTGATCTCAAGAGTCTCCTAATTTGTGTCCTTCTGCTTTAGATAATAGGCCAACATTAGTAGGCCAGGTTGGATGGGGCTCTGAGCAACCTGGTCTAGTGGAAAGTGTCCCTCCCAATGGGAGGGGGTTGGAACCAGATGATTTTTAAGGTCCGTTCCAACCCAGGCCATTCTGTGATTCTACAGTTATTAGGGGACAGTGGAAGCATAATAAAGAGGTACTATGAATTACAGTTTAAGAAAAGTGGAAAGGCAAATACTGGCTTGTCTGAACTAGCTTCCTTTGGTTTAGGTGCATAGTTCTGCCCATACTTGAGTCACCACGAAAGTGATTTGGAACCTGTACCACCAGATCATAAGGTAAATGATAGATGACTGACCGTGATTTGGTTCTGGAATAGCTGAAATGTCCAGTAAATCTATATCACTGAAGTAATTTAGATTGTTTAACTCAGCATTTCTGCATTTGTTCAATGTTGTTAGATTTTTTAGATTAGAAATTAAGATGACATTATCAGTCCTCAAAAGATCCAAGCCTGAACTTTGGCATTATTATATTCTTTGTTGTGCGGTTTCTTTATCTATGGCATAAAACTGGAAATCAAATCTGGCAGTTTGAGTCAGTAATCACATCCCTGATGAAAATATGTTTTGTCACTTAAAACATACACTTTTGCTTCACCAGCAGCTAGTGCTGTAGGAAGCAGCATATAATGAAATGTTGCTGAAAGTTAGTTTCACCATTAGATGGCAGTTTTAACACCATAGATCACAGAATCATAGCCTATTCTGAGCTGTTAGGGACCCACAAGGATCATCAAGTCTAACTTCTAGCCCTGCTAAGGATACCCCCAAAAATTATCCTATGTGTCTGAGAGTATTGTCCAAATATGTCTTGAATTCTGGTTGCTCAGTGCTTGACTCTGTTTGGAAGAGTGAGAGCTTTCACTGTCTTCCTTTGGCTATGTACTTTTCTGCTGTATTCCTCCCTTTGTGGTATTCAGTCTGTCCAACATGGGAGGATGTTTATGCAGTGTAAAAAAGTGCTGTGTAAGGCCAAGTGCTGTAGGTGTTTCCCAGGGGAAAGGGTGTGATGTGTCTCGATACAACCCTTGTTGCTTTGATATTGTGCAGAATCTTGTTCTGACTTGATAAAATTGCTGTTAGGGATAAGTCAGCCCTTAACTGTCGTTGAAGATGATGATATTGTGTATTTGGAAGCACTGTGCACAGTCTGATTTGTTTTGTTCCAAAGCTGGATGGAAATTGAAAGAAGAACAGG
Organism: Certhia americana; assembly: GCA_018697195.1. NCBI lineage: Eukaryota > Metazoa > Chordata > Aves > Passeriformes > Certhiidae > Certhia > Certhia americana. The sequence continues at coordinate 41,938,733 of CM031861.1, forward strand.
TTTGGAAAATATAATGAAATTTTATTTCAGTTTGCAGGAAGGAATTTTCTAATGTGCTTTATTTATTTCCTGGCGCAGGTAGCTTGCTGGTTTTGCTGTTCTTTGTATTGGCTTTTTGCACAATAACAGGAGAAAGAAAAGTATAAAAAAATATGAAAAAAGAAATACCATATTCTGATGCCATGAACAATAGGAGGGAGAAACATGACAGGTGAAGTACATACAGACAGTTGGGTTTAGATTATTTTTGCAGGGTACTCAGTTTTAAACTGAAGGCGTCCCAATAGGCAGCTGTTACAGTCAGGCTCAAACAGAACCTGTTGTTACAAAATAATTTTTGTCTAAATAATTTCTGAAATTGTACAGGATCCTTTAGAATTTAGAAACTTCCAGACTATGTATTGTTCTGTTTCCTTATATTTGCTTTAATTCAACTTTACATCCCATGTGGGAAGGTTTCTGGATGGTGTCCCAAATATTTTTCAAACTGGAGGCCATCTGGGACACCAAGGCTTGATACCAGTTTCACAGGAGGCTCCACTATCATGCTTCCGCCACAGGTAACAGCTGTTGCTTCCCCTACCACTCTGTCCTTGTGGAACTTGGATTGCATGTTATCTCCTGTGTGATTCCTTGAAACGTGGGCAGATGTGAGGGGCACATCTGTGTGGCTGTTCCTAACTACTCCTGCTTGCCTGGCCAGCAGCCAGACTCTACTCCCTGCAGTTGAAGGCTGCACTTGCAGAACTGCTGCCCAACAACCCCTTCCAGTGGGTACAGAAACAGTAGGGGTGCCGATTACAGACTGCCCAAGAGAACGAGCTAGCAACAAGAAGTGGAAAAACTGAAAGAATGTCCTCAGATGTAAATACTTTTCTTTCTCTTTTTCCCCAGTATTAATTAGTAATGATTAATGGCTTTTATATCTACAGAGAAATACCATTTGAGAGAGTAGAAAATGTCAGACTCTCCCTCCCCCCCTCCCCTCTCCCCCCCCTCCCCTCTCCCCCCCCCCCTTCCCAGTTTTTTGCCCTTTTATAATGAGGGAAGAGAACATTTTCATTCTTGAAGTAAACACAATTTGCTGGTATAGCCAATTCTGGTCAGGCTTTCTCAGAGCCTGGAAAACCTCATGATGGATTTGCCACAGATTTTATGCAAAGTTAATCTGATAGCCATGCTTCCATCTGCTTTTACCATGCTTTGTTAAATTGTGTTGGACTCTGTTCTAATAATCTCTCTTCCTCTGATACACTCTGGAGATTTGGCCAAATAATGCATGTGAAAGCATTCTCCAGTCCTCCAAACATATATCCGAACTGGCTTTGGCTTCCATTTTTGTTCTAATTAATTTTCTTCCTTTTGTTACTGAGGTAACTCTTACTAGGTACCTATTTCATATTCATATCAACAAGAGCTAATTTCTGTAACAGTATTGTGCATCTAATATCCTTTATGGGTAATTTTCAGCAAATAGGTAGTGATTAACTGCCCTGACCTTACCTGTGATCCCACTTATCTAAATGGGATGGGTTTTGCAATTTAGTCTCCTAGTTCCGTCACTTCTGCACTTAAGGGCCTGGGAGACATTTTAGGTGAAAGCAAACTGTGTTTTCCATTATACAGTGTGTTAAGACTGTGGCTGTTGATGTTTTTATCAAACACCTAAGTTTTTATTAGGATTCAGAATCCATTCTTAGAGACTGCACTTTCTGTCTGCCACCCGGATTAGCAAATATGTCATACTTGTGATGGATGGCTTTATTGCTCTCTTTGTGCCAGGCTTCCTCAGAGCATAGGCAGCCCTGCAGGTCATGCCAGACAGTGATTTTTGGATGTGGAAAACCTGGTCTTAGTTTGAGATTACAAAATTCCTATTTTTCTCTGTCTAAGGAATTTCTGAACTCTGGTCTTTAGGAATAAATGATTGATGTTTGAATGTATTACCCCACCTTTGTGACAGAGATATCAAATGTACCATCCTTAATGCTTTTCTGAACAGTACAAGGACTAGCACTGATGTGGGTGGGGGATCAATTATTCCTTGCTATTGCTCTGTGAATATTTCAGGTTCTCAATCTCATAAAGAGATTGTTCAAAAACCTAGAGAACCTGATAAGACCACAGTGAAGTGAAGCTTTTTATTACCTGCACATTTGTGGCAGAGTTCCTTCCCAGGAAGTTCATTCTGCAGGTGTGCTGCCTAGCATTTAGTGCAGGTGTATGGAAAGTGATGTCAATCAGGAGGTGCAGTCACTGATAAGCAGACATTGAATTTTACATTTGAAGCATTTTACCGGTCTGAGGAGACCCTCTTCCCTAAATAGGCTGTATTTAATCTGCTGCATGCAATCCAGAGAGTAAATGTCTCTCTGGACTGTATTATAGTGGACAGAAGTGCTTTAGACAGGATAAATAGCCAGTTATTCAGCACTAAAGCTCTTTTAACTTGGAGTTTTTCATTATGTCTAAAGAGAACAATACAGGAAGTAGGTACATTCTTATAACTTTTCTGTAAGTGGATGCAAGTGTCTTGATATGGGGTGACAATGTGACAGCTTTTCCATTTCAGTTAGGAGCAGGAGAGATCCAGGCATTTCAATAAAAGTCATAGCTACCATAGAAGGTGATCGATCTGAAAATCTTCTGCACATAAATGACATTTTCAGTCTAAGATACCTGGTGATTTCAAGATTTGGTTTGACTTGTTTTGAATAGGAATAGTCTCAGGCCTCCGATGCTCAGTAATAGAAACAGCTGAAGAAAATCCAGTTTTGCTAGACTGTGACAATCAGGCTGGTACTCTTGGAGTAAGACACTCTTCATTGCATTCTGACTGCTGCCCTGATTTTCATGGAGAATAAAATGGGCTGCACAATGATGAATGTGAAAGTTTTAGGGTAACAGCTGCTGTCACAATTTATACATCTACAGTTCTTTTGACTGGAGAATCTTAAAAGTGGCCAATGCTGACTAAATCTTCACAGCTTCAAAAAGAAGCAGGATTTATCATCATTTTCAATTTCCATCGTGATCACTGGAGGTTCTTGGAGCTCAGAAAAAAAAGATTAATGGAACTCTCTTCTCCATGAATGCAAATCTTTGAGTTTTGAACTGAGGGTTTGTACTGGCTACTGTTATTTGTAAATGCATTCACTGAATGCCAGTTTAGGCAGTTGGACCAGTATGCAGTCCTGCACTGTAGATCCTGCACTACAGCCTTTGGCATACGAGATAGGCTTGTAGGAACTTAATAATTGTGTGATAATTATAACCGGTGTTATGGACTATGAATTTCTAACTGGGTCCTTGCCAAAATATACTGGTTTTGTAAGACACAAACTGCACTTGTTCTTATTAGGAGTCAGAGAGGGGCAACTCATGGACATGCCTGTAGTTGTCCAAACACTGAAGTTCTGTGTAATTTGGGTCATCATTAGTACATAAACACTTTACATATCCATACCAATTATTTTTCTTCCTTTTTTATCTGAAACTCCTTTTATTTTAAAAACATTTATCTACAAGTACCAGAATTTGAAAGTGGAATTTGATCTGGGGTACAATCATGTTTTCAAAAAGTATTGTCAGTTACTTGAAAGTAGAACTAAATTTATTTTATCTGCTGATGAATTTTACAGGCATGAACATGTATATCTAGCTTCAGCCTTCATGATCCTGGCAATATCAACTGCCATTCCATGCCAGCTACTAGTTTCTGCTTCCCTTTGTCTTTTTGTCATGGTTCCAATAATTGAACAGTGGTTGCAATTAGCTGGGTGAACAGATCTGGCTGTTGCATCTCTGCTGATGACTTCATTAGGAATGGACAGAGTCAGTGGGATGCCTGGAAATGTGTCATAATTTCAGCACTGTCAGTGCTGCAATGACTGAGTGTTGCTGTCAGATGGGGACCACTCTGGGATTAGTGGTTTTGAGAATATTTTAGGGAAGACAACAGATCCGTGATAGGAGAAAAGATCCTGAAGGGACCTTCCTTCAGATCCTAGAAACTTTTATAAACAGCTTAGTTTATCTTGTATTTTAAGCTCGGAAGTTGTGGCCTGAAACCCCAAATTACACATTATCCTGTATTTTTTCACAGCAGGTATGCTGTTGTTGCCCTCCTGACCACTGTTCTATCGGGCTTCCCTTCAAAGATGACCTGGTTTCCATCCTTTGCAAGCATTGTGACATTCTTGTTTCTGTGAAGCTGCCTATCTTACATGAGTTTAATAAATAATTACTTATTTCCTCTGCTTATTTATTTTCAGCACAGCAGTGCTTTGGCCCTTCCTAAGTCATTGATTGGCTTGAACAATTTTTGTTTTTTCAAAGCCAGTATGATATGGACAAGTTTGACCTACAGTTTGTAGACCAATGTTTTCCATTTGGCTCCTGTTCTGTTAGTGTACTTCTTCCAGAATTTACGAAGTTTAGGGATTTGAGGCTGTCAGATGAGGAAAAGGAAGGAAATGAAATTGAGGGTTGTCTAATGCTGTGAATCTTCCTTAAACCAACAGCCAGAGGCAATAGTAGTTAGTTTCTCTTTCCAGTATTGGAAAAACAGAACTGAGAAGAGGTTGTTCATGGATTTTAAAAAGGTTATGAAAGTAGTTTACATTACAGCCTTGCTTTTCAAAATGTTGACTGATGATCACAGAATCAAAGAATCATCAAGGTTGAAAAAGACTTTCAAGATCATCTAGTCCAATTGTCAACTCAGCAGCACCATAATCTCCTCAGTATTCCCAGGTGCTGCATCCAGATGCCTCTTGAACAGTTCCAGAGATGGTGAATCTGGAACCCTTTTCTATCTCAAATCAGTAGTGATTTGCAGGTGTAAGGTGATGTCTGTGAAAAGGTGCAATATCCAGTGAAATCAGGGCATTCAGGCACTTGGCATACAATGGTTCAAAGAGATCTCTGGAAGTTGTTGACCCCACCACTTGCTTCAAGTGAGACAAACTTGAAGAGCAGAGTTTATTGTTAAAGGCATTATCCTATAGAATTTTGAAAATTTCCGGGATTGGGGTTTCTACAGTTATTCTGTTGCAGTGTGTGGCAACCCTTATTGTGTAATTTTTTCCTTAGAGTTTTCTTGACTTTCACTTGCTACAAATTGTGTCTGCTATCTCTTTTTTTCACTTTATGCTGAGATAAACCAAACATTTTTGCTGTAGTCTCCCTTTCTCAGTAAACACTATTCAGCAGGCAATGATCAAAAGCTTCACGTAGCTTGACAGTGCCATGAAGAGGACTTGAAGATGGTTGAACTGTAGCAAAGTTGCATCACTTTCTAAAGTGCCACCCATGGTCACGCAAACTCTCAATCTATCATTTTAGCATCATGTTTCCCCATTACACTCTTTTATACAGAGGAGCAATTCTTCCGCCCTTAGCCTTCTTGCCAGAGATTTCTACCCAAATAGTTGTACACAGCTCTGTAAATGTTAGAGTGACATTTGGAGTAGATTTGAAAAGCACATGTGCTCCTTCTTGGTTCTCCTGAGTCTCTGCCAAGCTTCAGTATGGCAATATAACCTCACTTGTCACCTCCCAGGGCTAGCAATAACATTTACAAGCTACAGTTTCCTCTGTCTGCAAATATTTCCACTGTGGTACTCAGTGCTCTTACAGCTCCTCCCTAGGCCAGTTCTTCATGATTGCAGCCCAAAGAAAGGGGAAGCAAAGTTATTCGCCTTTCAGGCACATAGGAATTTATATTTTTTGGTAACTCCCCACCTGACAACACCCCTTGATTAGCTCATACTAGCTTGTGTGTGGTGACAGCAGGAGTGTAGGAAGGGCATACCAAGCCTGATGCTGATGGAAACTGGTACATAGTACTTTGTAGGGTAGCCACAGGTTAGCCTGGAGAGTTGGAGAGTTGATTAAATACAGAAGTAAAGCAAAGCTACAATCCAGATGACAAATGTTAGAGGGTTTATTAATGGAGGGAGATTTGAGAGTCATGTCCCTAATATGTCTTCCCTAGGACAGTTTAAAATTTGGAAGGTCTCCATTGAAGCTTTTGTTGTAGATGGGCAAAAATGTTGTGGGATTTTACTTTACAATGGTAGAAGCCTCACCATTTTTCCTTGAGATTTAAACCAGTTTAAGATGAAAATTTTCAGGACAGCTTTACAGGGTTTTGATATAATATTGAAGTAGAAGAGCAAGGTGTTAATTTTGGACTAAAAAAGAAAACTAGTGCAGTTCTATAAAGAAAAATCAGAATTACTTTAGTTCATAACCAAAGTAATTTCAAAGTCTAAACTATATGAATCAAAACTTTGGTTTTTGTGTTTTGTTTTGTTTAAGGGCTTTTGCTTGTTTGTTGTTTTGTTTTGTTTTTGGATTTTGTTTGTTTGTTTATGTTTGGTTTTTGGGTTTTGTTTGGGTTTCTTTGTCTGAAGTACATTATTGTGCATGCACTGTGTGCTTAGGGATCTTTATTTGCCTTCTTTACTTACTTTTTTTTTTAATGTCTTCCATTTTGTGGATACTTAGTGAATAATGTTATCTGCAGGCTTTGGTTATGTGTTTGGGAAGACTTCAAACGAATAGGAGATATATAAGGTACTGGAACAGTGGGAGACAATGGTACAGAAAGAAAATTGTTGAATGGAGTATTTATTCACTTCTGACTTTCTAGGTAAATAAATAGGTGTGGTTTGCTCTTCAGGTTTCTTTAGAATTTTTTTCTTTTATATGAAGGGTCTCACACTTCTCATCTATTTTTGGGCCCAGAAATTGAATGTTTTAATTAATATTATGAAATAAACTTTGAAAGGTTTTAAAAAAATGTTTGGTGAAGAATATTCATCTGGATGTCATCTGGCCTATGTAAACATCTGCTAGCAATTTTTGTCTATAGCAGAGGCCTAATAAGTGACAATTATTACTACTGCTCCTCCAGTATTCTTGCATCCTCGAAAATGTGATGAATGCCTTGGAGCTTGCTCTATTATGTCTCCCATTTGCTGTTCATTTGGAACTATTTTGTGCACAGTGCACTGATAAGGGTGTCTTATGTAATTACTCCAAATGCTTGTTTGGTCTTAACTGACATGCTATTCAAATTGGAAAAATTTGAATTTAAGAAAATTCTCAGAAAGAATCTAGAGATGAGAAGCATGAGAGGAGGGTTTTCGAAAATAAAAGCTAGGAGAAGCTGAGTAGAAAGGAGTTTGCTTAGTCTAAAATAGAGCAAGGGAGATAGAATAATTATATACTGAGTTTCAGGATACAATGATCCTTTTGTAAAACAGTCACTTGGAAGTGGAGAAGGAAGGTGTCATCTTAATTTGAAGCAAAGAAAAATTTGGATTGATTTTGAAAAAATACTTTGGTCATTCAGAGAGATTAAGTACCACAAAAGCTGTCTGATCTCTTCACTTTTCTGTAGCTGTATGTATCTAAGATTTTTATTGTTTTATCTTCATGAGTTTCCAGTGGATAACAACTCAAAATAATACTATTGACATCTTGTCAGTTTGAAGTCTCTAAAGCAGAATAGCTTTGTTCTTACTAGCACAGTAAACCCTATCAGTGGCTTATTGATGCTATTTATTGTTTGCAGGGTATTTTGCTAGACTAATAAGTCTCATTCTTATTTCTAATGTAATGCTTCAGTTTACAAAAGCTTTAAAAGCTAGGCTTTTAAAGATGGTTTTATATTCTCTATTACTGTCCCTCTCAATGCTAGTGAATTGCATTTACATCCCTTCAAACTGCTCTTTCCTGTTTGGTGGGCTAAGTTTAAGGTGAAGTCCAATGACGCTGAGATGGGAGACATCCAGGGAAAATTCAGTTTACTGCAGGTGGTGTCATAGTACATTTAGAGGACTTTTCTTAGTGGTCAACAAGAAGCAGTCGCAGAGCACGGTACCACCAGCATGCCTAGGGCTCTGACAGGCCCTGCCTGGCCACGGGGCTCCCCCACCCTGCTCATGGCCCAGGATCCTGTGGCAGCCCGCATGGCCATCAGCCCCCATGGTGATGCTGCAGCAGGGCCAGTCTCCAGGTCCCAGAGCGTGCTGGCCATGAGTGCTGCCAAGCCAGGCCCGTCTTCAGTCCTGTCACTGTGGCTCTGCCTGGCAATCATCCTTAACCCTGGCCAGCAGATTGACTTCCTGGCCTAAGCATGGACCTGCCTCATCACCACGAGGTTTCCTGGTTCTTGGCTGGACCTGGCGCCCATTTGCACATCTGTCCCACTCACCTTCCTGTGTGTGTGTTACAGCTCTGGGCAGCAAGGCACTGGCACAGGGAGCTCCACTGCTTCTGGCACCCATCCTGCTGGATGATGTTCAAGGTCCTAACTGCTAGTGAGCACTTAAAGTTCCTTATCTTTTCCACCAAAACAGGAGCATTATTTCCTGAGTTGTCATCAGATTCAGTCTGAGTAATTAAATACGGTCTTCCTAAAGTACTTGTCAGGCTTCTTTTGTTAAAACTCATCTATATGGAATCCACTTGGACAGGAAGGAGGATTTATTTATATTTTCTTTTTTTTTTAAACAAGATGTGTTTGTTTGTTTTTGTTTTGTTTTGTTTTAAAGTGTAATTTTGGTTTTCAGAAAGTCTATTTTTTATTTGGGGCCATGTGTCTGCTTAGCAGATATGTGAGGGCAGGAGGTGAGCTGTACAATCAATGCCTGCAGAAAAGTGTTCAGTTTGTGAATGCAAAGCTTAGGCACTTCCGGGATATTTGAATTCACAAGAACGTGGAAATCTTTGGTCTAAGTCTTTTGGTCTCTCAAATGTAGCCAGGGAAAATGTCCTGTGCCCTGAACTGCTGTCATTTGGGACTTCAACTTTAAAGGAAGTGTGGATTTTTTTAAAATTCATTTGGCACTGTCACCTTTCTGAACATTTCAGTAAGAAACTACACTATATTGTAGTCTGGGAGGCATAGGGAAAAGACCGCAAGGAAGAACAGGAGACTATGGAAAAACTAAAAGGGAGGAGAAAGAAAAAAGGCAAAGAATGGACATTCATATGAGAGAGGTTAGAAAAAGCATGAAGAGGTCTTGAATAATTTTCTGTCTGTATGCTAGCAATATTCCTGTTTCATCTCCCTAGGAGGTTTATGCAGAGCATTGTGTGGAAGCAGCAGTGAATTGCTCCTTTGGATGCTAAGTGTAAAATTAAAACTGGCAGGGTCTGAGAACACAAGACTGGGAAGCTAATTGCTCCTAATAACATATTGATTTTCACAGATTTCTGGCATTATGTCAGAGCAGTTTTGAACCAGCACCTGGTTTCTTCCTCTTCCCATCTCCAAACTAATGGCAGTGAAGCTTTTGGCACTAGGATCATAAATAAATGCCACTCAATTTTTTTGGTCTGTACAAATCTGTGGGGGTTCTCAAACATGATTTCACATATTGCTCCTATGCATCCAATCTAATAGCTACCCTAAAAGTAGAAGGGTGTCAGAAATGTCCATGTATTTTAAACTTGGATAACTTTGCTGCTGCCTGTAGTATTTATGTTGCTGAACAAAGCATTACAGTCCCATTGCTGCAGATGGCTGAGGACAATTGAATGGATGCCTATATTCAAGCAGAAGTTGCCAGCACAGGTGTCTGGGAGGCTGAGGTCATGCACTTGTTGCCAGGTTACATTCAACCCTGAGCAGATTTACTGTATGTGTTGCTCATCTGTAACATGCTTTTCTCAAACTTTTGGGGACTGACTGTCAGGAAAAGGGAATAGGTTTTATTTCTATGACTGCTACTAGGCAATACCCACCTCTGAAAGGGTATTTTCACAGCTGGAGAGAATGGTCTGCTTGCAAGATGTGCTGGAATGCTCCCAGATACTCCAGATTATGAAGGCTTGCAAAGTGAGAATGAAATCTTGTCATTTTTTTTAAATACGCCAAGTGCATAGGGCACACACAAGAACAGAACATTGTTTCCTGAGGTTGTGTGGAGCCTGTTTCAACTGTTTCAAGATACTTAATTTTATCTGCTTAATTGTTATGAGGTTTCATTGCATTGTGTTTCTAGCAGACTGGCTGGAAAAGGGACAGTAATACCTGATTTAGGCTACTGTGGGATGTCAGCTGAAACGCTGTCCAGACTTTTATGTCATCTTCAGCAATTCTGAGTATTCTTCAGATCCTCCTTACATAAGTATAATAGTAAGGGTTGGGATTTCTCATCTAAGGACAGTAATTTTCTGTCAATGGGATCAGTAAAGCTGAAGGACACAAGTTCTTACTGAAAGGAAGAGACTCATTATCACCATGCTTTTGGTTTGTTCTAGTCACTGCAGAAAAATTCATGTTTTCAAAGCACCTAATGCATGGCACTGTGGAGAAGGAAGCAGCAGAGCTGGGACACTTGTGTCAGCTACTCCCACTCGTAGTCCCGATATCCTCCAACCCCTTTCTCACAGCTATTCATGTGCTAGGGCCAGCAACTGTTTCATGCAAGGCACATCTGAGCTGAAGGCATCAAAAGAGCCATTTCATGCTTGACTGCATTTTCTAATACAATCTGCAGAGAGAGAGAGGAAAGAGAGCAAGAAAGGTTTGTGTGTACATAGGCATTGCCTTTGAGTGTATGTATAATATACAGTACATTTAGTTCCAGCTTGCAGCTGTGGGTGGCAAGTGAGAGGTGCAGACGTGAGGGGGAAGAGAATTGCACTTTGCAAAGAAGAAACTATTCTTCCACCTTGAAAAAGAAGCTTTCTTTCTTGGCCAAACAAAGATATTGGACCCCAGGGCAGCACTGGCAGCTGTACCAGAGATGTGTGTAACGTAATGGCTCAGTGGGTGACGTGTGTAAGAAAGCTTTCTGTGTACAGACAGCGTGTGGTGAATGCAGCTAAGAAAAGTGGTGAGTAGGGATGTTCTTCACAGACATCTTAATGGAGCTCCCAGAATACTTTTTAATGCATTTTTGTGTCCTATGACTGCAGATGTGCTGCATACCAGCTATTAGTGAGGTGGGTTGCTGCATCAGCACAACTGTAGTGATTCCCACCAAATGTTTTGGAACCAAAATCTCCTGTCACTTTATCAGCTTGATATTTGTATCTCTATTTATCACCTCAATTGCATATTTATTGCATTGCAGTTCTGTTACTGGTCATTTTGGAGCTCGTCATGGGTGCTTTATGGCACGAACATCTGTCTGTTCCTCAGTTTCCCACCCATTTACCCTACTGTAGCATCTAATGTTTAGACATTGAGATGATGTAAGGTTCAGCTCTGCCAAACTTGCTGTTACCTGATGAAAGTTCTACTCTCATCAGCTGGGAAAAATGGGACAGAGGGATGAAACCTAAGGAGAATATCTACATTCCAAGTAAATGTTTTGCAGTTAGTTAAATTAGATGGGCTGTTAATTTTCTGGGGGGGTGCCTGGAGAGAATCCCACTCAATCATTTGAGAAAACTTAAGCTTAACTGAACTGAACTGGATGAGGTACAGGTAAGAGAGCAGTCCAATCCAATGGAGCAATACATCCATGTTTCTAGGAAGCTGAACCAGTCTTTTTTTTAAAGTCTGGGATTTTGATATGTAGTTTTATGGTAGAAGCCTTATGTGGAGCAATCTCTACAGCTCTGCCTTTGGTAGGAGTTGGCTGTGGGGAATAGGAATACTCTGATTCATACATTAATATATTCATGTAAATTTGTAAATTTTGCAGATAAAAATGCTTTTGAGTGTATTCTGTGAAGAAACAATGATTGCCATGCTGTAGTGCTTGCTGCAGTTCTAACACAAGATTTTAATGCCATTCCTTAGAGGAGAATACCACTTTCTGCAAGCAAAACCCTGAACAAATAGAGAATGCTAAATTTAACTCTTTTCCTCAGCTGAAATTCCAAGTTTCTTTGACATCTTCGGAGATGGTAGAAAAACACAACTTTTCTTCACTTCCTTCCCCCCTCCTCCTGGCTTTCATTGTGCTTCTATCTTCTAACTTTACCTGCATTTGATTGGCACTTGCAATGGAGTTTGGTTTGTTCCTTTCTTCATTTGCAGTGGTTGTGTCAGCAGAGCTCTACTAACATTGGTTGTTAGTAAGTAGTGGGAGAAATATAAAATCACAAAATGGAACAAATCTGATTTAGAAAAGATCTATTGGGAAATTGACTTTATACAGTTGTTTGTCTTTAAAGTGATATCAATGAAATTAAATTCCTCTCTAAATAAGCAACAGCAAGAGTACCATAAATCAGAGCTCTAGTCAGTCTAGTCATTACAGCTAGTCCTAGGGAAGGCTGGTCTTCAGTGCACTGTAGGAGATTGCATTTTCTAGAAGATGTGAAAAATGAAGGCTTTGCTAGCTTATAATCACAAAAGAGCTCTGTCCTAACACGCTTTACCTTGGGAATTATGTGTCCGTGGGTACTGCTGTCACCAGTTGCAGTGAACACCTTTTCTTTCTTTTCTGCTCATATCTGCTCTGCAGGGTTTCTGGATGCAGTTAAATGTTTGTTGCATTTTTCCCCAGTTACATACCTTTCTGTGACAAGTGCTGTGGTTTCTGTAGACACAGTGCTCTATGGTAGATCCGAGGGTTCTTCAGAGGTGTAACAACTTCTCATTTTTTGCAACTGTTTGCTGATTCCTTGCAGAGGCCTCTATCTTGAGCTATGATGGCAGCATGTACATGAAGATCATCATGCCTATGGTTATGCACACGGAAGCAGAAGATGTGTCCTTCCGTTTCATGTCCCAGCGTGCTTATGGGCTGTTGATGGCAACCACCTCACGAGACTCTGCTGACACTCTGCGCCTGGAGCTGGATGGAGGCCGGGTCAAACTTATGGTCAATTTAGGTATCGTATAAACACCTTCCACTGCCCTCTTCACTATTAGTTTGGGCTTGTGATTAGTGTTTTTTTTTAAATTATTTGATTTATTTTCTGTTGGTTTGACTGGATTGGATTGAGTTCTAAAATTACTGCTGAAACTCTTATAAGTATATTCTCTTGCGGAGAGAAATTCTCTTCTGCATTGCTGCATGAAGATTTGCTGTCAGTTCTTCGTTATGGACAGTGTTGGTTTTTAAGTCTTTAAGTTTTTAAGTTTCCTTTCTTGGTCTGGGACTGGTGAGCTCTGTGTGAAACATGCTACTTGGTCCATCTTTTGATCAGTTACATCCCTCATTCATCCAGCATCACTCAAAACAGTCAAAGGCAAACATGGAAAGGAAACAAAAAGGATGGGGTGGCAAGCAGAAGTCCTGTGAACACCCTGCCCTTTGCATAATTTGGCAGCATTTGATACAGCTCGCCATATTTTATATATCTTAAAAAAAAAGCCTGGTGTTTTTGTTGTATCTATAAAAAAAAGAAATTAACAATAACAAAAGTACATTCCCCCCATCCCAAAGGGCTGTGTTCTGTCTCCTTAGATTTACACTTTCCCAGAAAATAATTTTAAAAGATAATTAGAAGCAAGTTTAACAATAACAACAATGCAAAAACAGTTGGGAATGAATGTGCTATTAGATTAGCCTCAATTAATTTTCTTGCTATTCCTTAGGTATTCTACAGAATGACAAATTTCTAAAGAATGTAAATACATGAGTTGAAGCTTTCTTTCACTTTTCAGTGATGCAGCTTGTTGCTTCATGTGAATTTAGGAATATAACTAAAAAAGATTCTGACTTGAAGAGGCAAAACTAACAAAATCGTGCATAATCTTATACCTCTTAGTGTGTAGGTTATTTTATATTAATGTTTGTACATGGTCCGTGAAAGCTTCTGTCAGCTTTTAAAGTTCTAAGGCTCACTGGATCAAGTTTCACATTTTTTGAGCTGATAGTATCACCATCTTCAGAGCCCTGCTGTGGCTCTCAGGAGCAAACCATGTAGTGGCTTTGTTTGTAGAATATGTTGTCCTCTGGAACTAGCTTGCTTTATAAATTTGCATCTAGTGTTTTTTTTTTTTTTTTTTGTTTGGCTTTGAAATTGCAAACCAGGCCCTATTATTTACTTTTTGAATAAAAAAGTGAAGAGAAGAAGATGCGTCAAACAAATTCATATCACTTAAAAGGGAAGTGTCCATCTAAAAGTCTATAGAAACTCTGGCCTTTTAGCAAATGAAAGCAAAACACCAACCAAAAAAACCCCCATATATTTGAGTATTTGCTCTGCTTAGCTTGATTGAAGAAGCATAAAACACTATTGATTCTGTAGCTGCATAAGAGCAGTTGCTGAGCTATCCAGACTGGCCTGTAGGACAGATGGAATAGATAAAACTCAGCTGTGACAGTAATTCCTTGAATAAAGAGAAACAGCACTCTGATAATGGCCATCTCTGCCTATATTAACTCTAAGTGAAGGAAAATTTCATAGATTTGCAGGGTTTCTCTGGAGAACAGCTCAAAAGCTGTTGAGCCTCCTCATGTGCAACGAGAACCTTCCACAAAACCCCAGAGCATTTGTGTATCTATATGCTTTTGCCTTTTCTTCTGATCTAATTAGTTGTTGCTAATAATCGAGAAAAATGAGATTATATTTTCCCTGTTTCATTTCTTGAAAATTATGGCTAGCTATTTTTTTCTCAGAAAATAAAATTAATCACTGAAAGATTGGTAGTGGCATGCTTCTGTTGGGGAAGTAATGGGGCAACTGAGTGTCTGCCCAACTCTACAGTATCCTCTTGTAGCCCAGAGCCAGTTCTTTTACTTTTCAAGCCCTAGTTTCTCTGCTTGTTGAAAAGAGAATTCTTTGCTCACAATGAGCACAAACACACGTAATGTGCTAGTATATTAGTAAGGACTGCTTTTATCACCTTTGATATTCCCACATGAGAAATACTACAGCAGAAAAATTGCCAGACTTCATCAAAATTGTCACTTTTTGTTCTGAGAAAGGTACCACTTGCTTGTTTTATCTTCTTCAAAATGAATGAAAATTATGGGAATTGCTCATTTTGGGTGTTGGGGCCTCCTAGACTTTGACCCTAAGTGGGTATGTGGAGGGTATATTTATATAACCTTGAATACACTTATTTTTTAAAACTTACTCCTTCTTTTCCAATTTTCATTATATCATGCTGGCAGAAAATATTTTCCTTCAGGACCTGTCAACATTGTATGCCTGATTGGCTTTGGTCACTTTTAGCACTCATGGGATTTTTTATGCCATCCCTTAGCCTAGAGGTGGACTGTTCAACTCTTACTGTCTGGCACCTAAAAGATGTGGGTTAAGATTTGACAGATGGTCTGCACGTGTTCAGAAAAGATGCATTTTTGACAACTTAATGCAGGGACAAAATCTTTAAACAAACCCCTGTGTAAGCTGAAGGCTGATTCTGTATAGTAGTCGGCACTGAAGCAATGTGTATGGCACATTTTGCCAGCTTTTCAGCTGTAAATTTTCATGAGGTTGAATCATCCCCAAAGTGACTATAGGCTGGATCAGTGGAAATCTGTCAGCACTCTCCTATGACTAACTCAACAGAGAGGTAGTTTAGGCTGTTGGAACCCGCACTGAGCTTTACCTCTCTTTTATTTAGATTTATAAAACTGTCAGAAAATGTCCTTGAAACAGGACTTTCCTTCTACCAAAACAGCAGTTACCTTGCAGAACAGAATTTGAGGATAAATCACCTCACAAGAGCCATTCATTTCCAGTTGTTTACACTTAAGTCACAATAACTCTGCACGGAGACCGCTCATAGCCCAAATGTCACAAACAAACCCCAAATCTTTATCTGACCTTGCCAAAATCTCCTTACTAGTGAGAAACAGTCATCAACACCACTTCTGAAGGTTTAAGTATGCTTGGTGCTGACTAGCTGTGTGTCAGTATCCCCTGAGCATCTAACCGCTGATAGATATGATAGATGTTTGTGAAAAAGGACTGTTTTGAGGGGTGAGTTATCGAATTGTGCTTTTCTTATGTCATTAAATAATATTACTAAGAGCTCTCTTTCTTCTCTTCTCTGATCTATTCCATTTGATTACTTATTATCATTTGTGTGTTTATTAAGGTTTTTCCTATTTTTTTTCTTTTTTTTATTTCTTTTTTTCTTCTTCTTCTTTTTTTTTTTTTTTTTTTTTTTTTTTTTAATTCTTCTGTGTGTTGTAAAGCTTTCCCATTCCCCATCAGCCATGGTAAATCAAAAGATGGTATTCGACCCTTCAAAGGCCTGAAGCCTGCGGCCCGCACGGCAAACAGCCCTGAGAACAGAGCATACAGAGCAGCCTGCAGGGGCTGGCATATCCCTCTCCTCCCTCAGCACTCAGAGTCCAAACCAGTCAGAGGAGAGAGACACAGTGGGTGTGGGTGGGCATGGGCAGCTGGGTGCTTGCTCTAGGTGGGAGGGAAAGGAAGAGCAGTGATGGGTAATTCTGTAAGGAAGGGGGCAAGGAAGTTGCTTCAGACCTTCCCAGTGTGGGTGCTTGAGGCACTGCAAATCTTCATGTTGACAGCATGACTCTCAGTAGTTTGAGTTTTGGTTGTGTGAAAAATAGGAATCCAAATGTGGTACACATCTCACTTCCGTTGAGAAGGATTTTGAAGAAATGGGTCTGGAGTGGAAGGAGAGAGAAAGAAATCAAGCAAATTGTAGCTTGGAACATGTTTGGGAATAATTTTTGATGCTGAGATGATGTGCAGAAAGGGAAAAAATGGCTGGTCTGATAGGGAGATCCATGTTCACGTTTTTCTTCCCATTGATAAATGGCAGGGTTATAATGTTATACTGACTTTCATTAAAGAATATTTCAGGTTTTTCTCTCCCTGGACTGGCATAATCTTCAGGTCACTGGTTACTAGGATAAATATTTTCTCCTCTCATTTAAGGAAGTGTAATCATCTCTCTCACCTATCTTTTCCTAAAATAAATCTTGAAGGGTGTCAGAGCCACATTTGCCCATGCAAAAGGAAAAGTTTTTTTTTCATTTCTACATAAAAATAGTGTAAGTTGGAGAGAGGTAAGGAGCCTCAGTAGGGTAAGTTGCACAGGACTTTATCTAGTTTTCCCATAGGGAATAATTCAGAATGAACATAGAAACAGTTGGGCCCTGATTATCTTTTTTGTCCTATTCTTGCCCTAAAGTACTCTTTTGTAGCCACATATGGCTGCTCATCCAAAGGAAAAACCATTTTGTCCTCACACAGTAAAGGTGATTTTCTTTCTTGATTCAAGTATTAAACAGCCTGAAGCCTTGGCAACATCAAATAAATATTTCTATTTTCAGACAAAAAGATAAAAATGGTAAAAAATACAGGCCTAAATTGCAGATCTCTGTTTGCTGCTAAAGATACCTCCATTCAAACAATGGATCCCTTGTGCTAGCTACCTATAGTCAAGCTATTTAACCTTTTGGAAGGAGAGTGTCTTTGGCCCGTTTTCCAGGTGATATGCTCTGGAAAACCTTACATGTGAGCACTAAGGAAGTAATTTCTGGTTTACATTAGACAATTAATGAAAAGAAAGTAACTGTAGAAAGTCTTCCCAGCTAATCCTGCTCCCCATGCAGTAACAGACTCTATTTTCACTTCCCTACTATCCGCCATATTCCTCATCCAGTTGCTGAATTGGCAGGTGATTGGATTTACAGCTGTTCAGGCATGCTCATCTCCAAAACCTGTCTCAGAAGTAAATACTTGTAACAGGGCTGAGTGACCCAGATGATGATTACCAGAAGTGCTATTGCCCTGGTACTGTGCAGGAAAAATCCCAAGGAATTTTAAAAATTATTCCTGAATTAACCAGATTCTGCTGTTTTGAGCACTAAGACCAGACTACCCTGCACCCTCACTACCAGGAAAAATCTCCTCTGTATGTACAGAAGAACATGTTTTCTTCCTTTTCAAAAATTGATTTAAGAGCGAGAAAACAACTTCATGTATTAATGGTTAGAAAATTTTTTTGATTTCTTTGGGCAAAGCTCAAAATTAAAGCAACAAAAAAACCCCTATGCATGTTCTTTGATGGTAGTGTGGATGGTATGCTGGTGCTGGTGTAACAGCTCAAGCAGATACCATCTCTTAGCAGTAGGATCCCCACTGATCCCATTAGATGAGCTTGGATGGGGAGCTGCTTCCTTTGGATTGCGCCTGGGTGTTTCTGTCTGGCTCCCCAGTTACATGACATTGCAGGCTTTGTGCTCACAGTCTGGAGATGTAGTAGTACTATGTACTTGTCGGGGCAGCTGTCTCAGTGGCCTGGGCTTTACTTTGAAATAGGAATCTTGCAGCCAAGATAAGTGGTACACTGATTTTCAGTTTGAAACATCTATCCCTTCATCTGGAGTAGTGTTTCAGCCTGAGGGCAAGCCCTAGGACATACAGTTATTTTGGTATCACTGAAAAAAAAAAAAAAACAAACCCAAAACTGTGCAGACATCAATAAGACAAGAGTGATTTTAGTCTCTTTGATGAATGTTGCTGAGGACCAGCCATGTATATTTCCCTTTCCAGCATACTTGCTCTTCAGTCCATAAGAAATTCCCATGTTCCAGTTGTAACAACTCTCTTGATCTCGCTTGTCGGCACTGAGACTTGGGTGTCTCTCTTGCTGTCACTCTCCATCAGGGCAGAGAGGGAAGTTCCCTGCATGTACTTCAGAGCTCCCTTTACCCCACCCAACTCCTGTAAGGGATATAGCCACCACTGTATGGTGATCGTAGCAGTTGCTCCAGGGCTGTTTGCTCCCACTTTTCTGTTGCGGTTGACGACACATGACAAACCTAATCGCACAAAACCAAACCCAGATTTTCTCTGAGAAGTTCTGCTTGAAAACAGACTCTCTCTGGCTATGTTACTTGTGATTGGTATGTCCCTGCTCATTACAACTCTTTATATATTATTTATAGACTCTTGTTCTTTCCCCTCCTTCATTTTTTAAGAACTGCATTTAGCTGCTGAAATAATTTTCCTACATCTGTCTAGGAAAACATAATATTGGTCCAGTTAAGAAGAAGACTGCATTATATTTCTCTGCCATTCTGTATAATCTCCCTTGCTGGGCCATATCTCTGTAATAAATACAACCATTCCTGGTGATTAAAGCTCTAGTTGTCCCGACAATATGTCCACTAGCATGGTGCTATTATTCAAGGCCTTGATTCACCTGTGAGAAGGTGAGTGTAGCTACATATGATATGTAGTAGCACTAATATGAAAGCTCTCGCCCATGTTAGACACCACAGAAGTAGATGTTCACAAGGCTGTAAATAGGCATTTATAAATGAAAGATCATCTTATGGATCATATCCTGAGATATGCTGAGCATTAGTGTCTTAAAAGAAAGAAGCAATGCTCAGAAACCCTCTAGCTCAGGTTCTCTTACCTCAACTTTCTTTCTTTGTGGAGACTCTTCAGTTAGCATTTATTAGATTCCACAAGCATAACGTTATTTTTCTCTCCTTATACCTCTCTTTGTCCCTCCCTTGCCTGTGACCTCTGAATGAAGCAGGGCCAACAGAGGTTCCCAGATCTACCACTTCACTGCCCATTTCATCTTCTCCCTGAATGTCACAAACACCCTGTTCAGTTTTGGCATTCAGGCAGCGAGATGAGATTGGGCTCTGAGGAGCTGGCAGGGCTGGGGACCTTTGAAGGAAATCCCCATTCTCATTGCCAAGCCCAACAAAAAGTATTCCCAACCTCCAGAACTAGCTGAAATCTGGGTTGGGCGTTCGTGCGGTTAGCTGTTTGCAAGTGGCCATTTTATGATAGGACACAACTGGGCAGTATGTTAACCCTTTCCTCACCTGAGCGGACAGTGTCAAATGTGTCTGTGCACATATTCAAAAGTGTTTTGGGCTGGCCATGGGGGAATGAGAAGAGGGTCTGTCTTTGGGAGAGCTGGAAAGGGTTAAATATTGCACCAAAAAATCTCATAGGCTGATTTTACAGGTATTCTCTGTTGACAGATGGTGTATTTATGCAATAACAATATGAATTAATTTAAAAGAAACCAAGTGTAAAGGTTCACTTTGAGCTTCAAGCTTCTTAGAGAAATTGCTAAAGGTCTTTAAAAAGCAAAATGACACTTGAGTATGACTTGTGTCTTAAGGGAGATTTTTTATGCCTTAATTATAGATTTTTAAATTGTAATTCATATGAGTTCATGGTCTGGAGTGGAAGCTTCTCTTAGATTTATAGGTTTTTATTAAAAGAAAAGAACTTTTGGTGTCAACGTGTGGCTATGTATGTATATTGGTATATTTCTCTATACATATATGTATATATATATGTGTGTATATATATATATTTATGTAACAGATATTTGCATAGAATATACTGTACATATACACCCACTCCTGAACTTGTACAGACTGTGTATAAGTATAAAATGGCCACATCTCTTTGCGTGTGTCTGTCCCCGGAAGGGTGGACTGATTGTTTTTGGATGTCTGCAGCTGTTACCTTGAAGGATGCAATTTCATCTTTCATTTATTTTTCCCCATCTAGACTGTATCAGGATAAACTGTAACGCCAGTAAGTTTTCCCTCAAGTTTCATTTTGTTCTCTTTCTATATATATATTAAAATAACTTCATTTCCTTTGCTGTTTTTTAAACTGTTTTTCTTTCCTTTTTTTCTTTTTTCTTCTTTTCTTTTAAAAAACAATCTTCTGAAACAGAAGGGTTGGGTGGGATATGAAGCTGGAGAGGGAGGAGGGAAGACTTTAAGGTGATTGTATGTGGAAAATTTTTATTAGGTTTCTCCAAGGAGGAGATGAACTGTTATTTCATAGCTTTGCAGAAGAGTACCTGAGGAACCTGATGAGCTGATATTATATTTCACTGGTAACCTGTTGTCTTTATGAAAACTTTCAAGGACCACATGAGAATAACAACAGGTACTGTATGCATTTCTCCACTACAAAAAGGCAGGCATATTTATAAACAAAGAAAACAAGCTTCAAGCTCTTGCTTTATTACAGAATGGTGACAACTTAACATGATATTTATTCAAAGTAATTTTTATTTGGGTATAGAATAAAGAAAAAAATAGATTTTACATTCAGAGTATATTAAATATACTTCATATATATATGTATATATATGGCATTTCCCATTCTTACGTTTCTATAAGAAATTCTATCTGAACCTCTTGGTCACCTAAGATTCCTTTCAGTATGTAGAAGCAGGGAGGAAGGATTATAAAATTTCCATGAAAAATAATAGTGAAAGATCATATCCATTTATAGACTGACTGAGCAAGGCAAATATTTTCTGTTCTTCGAAGAGATGATCAAACTTGCTGTAGGCCTCAAAGTAAACAGCACTCCCCAAACAATGGAGCTCTATAGCTCTCAAGTGGGCTTTGAGGCTTATTTTAACTTGTTACCAGATTCCTGAACTGGCAGGTCCTCTGTGTTAGATTTTATGTAGAAGTACTTATGAAGGGTAAATGCCAGCTGACCAAGACCCTACTTTGCACGAAAGTGCGAGCAATTAGTTTTTTGGACTTGGGAAGTGGTCCCTGGGAGCCTGTAGCTAGGGAGAAGCCCTGATATGCCATAGAAGCTTGTTCATGGTAATTTACTTTATTTCAGTTATTAAATTGTTATCTCAACCTACGTGTTTTACCTTTTTCTGACTTTTTCTCCTCTTCCCACTGATGCGAGGAGGGGTGTAAGCAAGCAGCTGCACGCTGCTTAGTTGTTGTATGGGATTAAACTGCTACAAGTGGAATTAGTCAGTGTATGACTCAAATCTTGACAGGTCTTGTTGAATTCCTTTTGCTCTTCAAAGTTTTCACACTAAATTTCAGGCAATAGGAAAACGCATCTTGAATGTGGTAGCTGAGATTGCCGGATTTTACACAGCAGTGGTGAAGATATTTACATAAAAATAGGATCTTTTGCTTCATAAGAGTTCATATGCTCTTGCTGCTTAGCTGCCTGTAACTCTATCAAAACACTTGCCCCTTAGTTCTTCTTGATGTTTGTCATCTGAGGATCCATTTCCTCTGATACTAGCCAACAATCTGATGTTATCAACATCTTCAACTTTTGATGACAGCTGCCTGTTAAAGGCTTAGCTATGGAAGACTATCTTCAGGTGGGAAGTCAGCTTTAGTAGCAAGTAGCAAATGTCAGGTTTTTGTGCAAATAAAAAGCTAGCACTAATTGGAAGAAACATTAAAAAAAAAAAACAAAAAACAAAACAAAACAAACAAACAAACAAAAAAAAACAAAAAAAGAGAGGAAAAAGAATCCTATAATGAAAGCAGTGGGAAGATAGTTTGAATTCTATGTTTTTGTTAGCTTCCCCATAAGCATAAAACATCTTGAATCATTTTGCTATCATGAATTTTTGATAGTTGAGCCTGTTGCATTTTTAAATACAGTCTTCCCCTGAAGGTTTAAATTTATTTCTTTATTTAAAACACATTGGATCTTCCTAATTTATTTTTGTGATGCTTTGCTGGAAGCAAGCATATCTCCTCTTAGTCCCTCCAATACCTTGGGTTTTTTTGCTGCCTGTTGCAGTAACTCTGGTCAGCTGTCCCGTTTCCTAGAAGGGAACCTGCTGGGGATTGGTGAAAACTGTACCCTTGAATGAATGAAATATGGTTAGGCAGAAGCAGACCAAATATCACTGTAAGCATTCCTGCAGGCACACTGACATTTACTTGTGCAGAGGGAGTTGTCCACATACAGATATGTCTGCCAGGATCTGTTGAAATGAGCAGAAGTGTTTTAAAGTAACTTGACAAATGGGCTTCCCAGCAGTTAAAGAGTTTCTGGTCAAGCAGTCACCACTGGTAACTGAATAGAAGGGACCCAGTGCATGGTAAAGGTAAACAGAGCTGTACTTTTGGAGTTTCTTGGAACATGTAGCTTAAGAGCCCACTACTTCAAGCATTGAAACTCATGCTGTTTGAAAGGAGTCTTGCATATTGTCCCAGGTAAGCATTTACACTTGCTTTTAATTTTCATTGAAAAGATTGAGGGCTTTTCTCTTATGTATCTTTGGGAAATTGTATATCTGATGCAAATTACTGTTTTCCATCATATCATCTGACCTTCTCTCTGTGTTTCATCATTGTTGTATTTCACAGTTTTTCTCTGTACTTATTTTAATAATCATCTCATCCTTTCCTTTCAATACTGTAGATACCTAAACTGATCTTTTCTGTTTCTGCATTTAGAAAGACCCAACAATGCTTTTGCTCACACATATGTAACTGTATAGTAACTCTCTTTTCCTCTGAGTGCGAAATCAGCACAACCAAAAGCAGGACCAGGATCTTCAAATGAACTGTGTGAAGGTGCATTGAACAGTTCCTCAACATAATGCAGACATAATGGATAGCACAATTTTGTTTGTTGGATTAATGGGGAGAATAGGTATAGTCTAAATAGGTATAGTCTAAATATAAGTTTCTTGGATTTTTTTCTACATGTATTTTATTTTTTTAAATAGGATTTCCTATGAAAATGGTCCCTCTTCTGTAAACTGTTAATTGAATTACATTGTTCACTTTGAAGAAAGTTGAGTAGTTTTGTAGTTTGTGTCATGTCTGGTCTTCTGATTTTTCTTCATTTTTTGAAAGGTCCTAGTCCTTAATTTCCTTATTACTTATCCATTGACCCCACTTTGTATCAGATTAGATGTGGATAATTTTCAGCATTCAATTCAGTATGGAGTGTGCAGGACAGAGCTGTGTGTGCTACAGATTTCTTATATTTTGGAGGTGTTTTCACTCTGTATTCTTTTTATGCTACTACTCTTGGTCTAGTTCTCTCTCTAGACAAGCCTTTTATGTGACGTGTCAATATTCAGTCACATACTTTGACACTAATTCTATGAGAGATCTGCCAAAAGTAGCTCCTTGGGACAGTGAACACTTTCTTCTTATTGCTTGTTATTTCATAATGAGGCCTTTTCTTCTCACTAAAGCATGCCAGAAAAAGCCATCATTATTTTAATTTCACTTTTGATACCTCAAAACTTCCATATCTTCTTCTCTTACCTGCTGCTAAAAGCATAAATGGAAGAGGATAAAAAAAATCAGTCTAATCACAACTGCGCAATTGATTCTGTGCCTCTGTGAGGCCTCACATTTAACATGTTTGAAATCAAATTAAATTTTGACAATAATGACAGCTAGAATATGTTTGGTTCTCTTGTTTCAATTACCTTGCTTACTGTATTTAGTGTCTTATTCAATGCAGTGTTAATATTTCCTTTTATTAAGTGCCACTGTAACAACATAAAATATGAATCTATGATGTGTAACTTTCTGTGAGAGGTTTAACATTTTCTTTTTTCTTATAAGTATCATTGTAAGTAAATAGGAAGCTGTGCTAAGTCTAATCAAAATATTAGAAAACCAAGTGCACTTTTTTGATGAAAAATGCCCACCAAGCCTGGGACGATGAAAAACAATAGCAGGTTGACCCTCCACCCACCGTGCTTTCCCCATGACCAGAGAGGAATACTCTTTCTTCCCAAAAGGGAGAGAAAGAGAGTCCCTTTCCCTGCCCTGGCAATGACATGAAATGGTCATGAATAATATTAGGACCCTCGCCATGCTCACACAGCTCCAGGCTCCCCCACCATGTGGCTACAAAAAATTAACCCTGTCTTAATCCAAACCAGGACATGTTTTCAACTCAGAGGTTGTTTGGTACCCCAAAAAGTGAAGTAGTGTTTCTGTGCTTGTTTTGCAAAGATAGCAGCAGAATCCATGCAATTATCAGTTGCTTGTGGAGAGCGCAAGTCCCTTTTTAGTCAGGGTTCCACGTGGACATCTTCCATCTGGGTGAGAGAGAAAATGTAAAGCACATATGAGAAACTGCTCCACTTCACTGATGTCTAGACAGTATGTCTTCTGTAGATTACATTCTGTAATTAGTTGCCAGAACATTCACTTTTTTTTTTTTTTTTATTCAAAGAACATTCTCACAAAACTGAAAATGCATGCCTCAGGTTCTAGGAGGAAGCAAGTATTTTATATGTTATTAATTTTGTTTGTGAACAACCCAGAGAGAACATCTCTAATGAGGCTTTAAATAGTTACAAAGAAAAAGACAAAAATCAATTAGCACAAGCACTGCTTGCTATGTTGGGTGCCACCTGTTCTGTAAATGTAGGGCCAAATCAGTGAGCTTTAAGGATCAGTGGATATTGGATAAGAAGTGACTGGTAAAGAGGTACTAGTGATTACCATTATTGGGGGCAGAATACTGAGTTTAATGTGCACAGGCTTTTTACAGTGTCTTTATCTTCCTCATCCAGACAGTGCCATGAAGATTAAGGTTTTGCTGTGGCATAATTGGTTTGAGCAATCCTAAACTTTGCTATATCACAAGGTCCCTGAATCCTAGAATATTTCATCAGGGGCCACAGGCCTGGGCTACAAACGCAAGTCTGTGTTTACTAGAATTCAGCTACACCCAGCTGTTTGTTAACCGCAGTCAGCCTTCATTTTCCAGCTAATACTGTGCCATCCTTTGAAAATCTCAATTCTGAGTCTTCAATTTCAGTACTCAGGGAGAGACAGGTACTCAGTACTGAGAGATGGCAGTGATGAAAGCAGAGCTTGGCAGAATGTGTTCTGCATTATTTTTACCTAAATTGCTGTGGTGAGACCTAACAAGAAAGGAAACTACCCTTGGAAACTCGGCAGTCATCTGTCAGGATTCAATGACCCACTTTTGGTGAACAGCTCTTCTGGCTTACAGACTATCATTCCTACCCCAGCAGCTTTTCTTGACTCCTTTTGACTTTTGAAAAGATTGTGTTTATTGTACATTTATATATATATATAATTTTCAATTCCTGTAGCCTCTCACCCCTTCTGTGGGATTATAACTAAAAAAGAGAACTGTTTTGAAGGTCAAAACAAACCATATCAATCATCCTGTCAGTCACTAAGATAGATATCCATTACTTATTATTAGAAATGCAAATTAAGTATTGGGATCCTGGATGCCATAACAAAGAAGATTAGGAAATATGAAAAGTTTGAGGTAGGGTTTTTTGTTGGTTTGTTTTTTTTAATTTTATTTTTAGAGGAGAAAGATACTGTTGGTGAAGCTTGAAGTAACCTAGGAAGAAGTCTTGTGATGCTAGGTTTTGTTTAATACGTTGAATTAACTAATTGTGCTCAGCAACATTTCTCCCTTATCTACCAATTGTTATATTATCAGCTTCCTTTCTCAAGTCTGGGGAAAACAGTATTATTTCCTATTTTCCTTTTCTATTGCAATATTTGCAGGATCTCAGCCACGATGCCTGGGGAAAAAAAACCCAAGGCTTTGATAGAAAAATGTGTAAGCACCTCAGTTTGTTTTTCTGGCCACTTTTCTTGTATAAATTGATTTGTGTTCTTTTCAGATCAGCTGTCATCACCTGCTCTTTCCTGAGTGTTTTGGTTTAACCCCTGTAGGTGGTTAAGAAGCACACAGCTGCTCTCACTCTGCCTGCCTGTGTGTTATCAATACTGTTTTGCTTACAAATCCAAAACATGGCACCATGTGTGTCGCTCTGAAGAAAATTAACTCCCTGTCGGCCAGATCCATTACACTCGGGAGAAGAAAATACATACACTTCAAAGGCTGTGAACATTTTGATACAAAACTTAAAAAGGCAATTCTTTTGCTGCCATACAGTGAAACAGAGGGCTAAACGTAGATTGAAACAATGTCATTTATGGTGTCCAGCCATCAAGTATTTGGTAATTTCTTTTTCCATTTCACTGATTTTCTTTTTCTACACAAGATACTGAGTTTGAGCAAACTTGCTGTGCAAGAGGTAGCAACAGAGAGCTGTGTAGGAGTATGAAATGTGTTGTTTCCAGGATTAAGACATCAGACTGTTGACTATCTTAAAATCAAATAGTGATTGCCTTAGGACTTTAGTGTTGGCTACTGTTTCCATGAATGGTGAGAGGGTTTATAATAGAGAAAAATTGTCTTTCCACAGATGACAGGTTTTTTCAAGGTTTGATAATCCTAATACACCCCACCTCTTTCAGCAGTGACTGCTACTGTCCTGCCATTGTGACCCATCAAATTGCCTCTATTTTCCACTGCTAGGCTGGTTTGTCTGGCAAAAAGCATTGCTTCTAGAAAATTTCTCTCTGGGAGCAGAGAACTGCAGTTGTGCACAGGCGTAAGAAGTTCACTTAAAAAATATCCATTGATGCTTCTGTGCTTAAATATTGGTTGCGAAGAAGTGAGCTGAGTAAGGTTGAGCTTCAGATTTGTGGTCAACATCTGGAAGAAGCAGCTTAGAAATGTTTCCTGTTAGTGCAGGGACAAGATGAGTCCTGGAGAACAAGAACTCTTTTTCTGCCAGAGAGGGTCTTGCTTGGTCAAGCTGGTGCACACTGGTGTATGATGCATATGGCAAGCTTTCATTGCTGTTGCATCTCTGGAAACTTACTCTTGGCAAACCTCTCAGCACTAATGTTTTCTTTTCTAATGTCTTATCTTCTGCTCCTTT
The DNA here is from genome assembly GCA_018697195.1 of Certhia americana. NCBI lineage: Eukaryota > Metazoa > Chordata > Aves > Passeriformes > Certhiidae > Certhia > Certhia americana. The sequence continues at coordinate 41,966,142 of CM031861.1, forward strand.
CAAAAAATGGTGATTCTTGAGATTTCAGGGCCAAGAAGACAGTTGTTGCCTTCTTGCTTCTTTCGTGCTAAGGGAGTACAATATGTGAGAAGCCTTGATGGCAGAAGAAACCTGACCAAGATGCCACAGATGTGTCTGTTCAGTGGTGAAGATTCATTATATCATCATAAATCATTTTCTACCTAGTGGAAAATTCAATATGCTGAGCATTTTCATTCTGAATATGAAAAGTTAGAAAGCCTGAGAGAAGTTCTCAGGTAATTTTCCCAGTTAAATATCTTTATGATTTTTGTCACTTCAGTGATTGCTGTATTAAACAGGCATGTGAGCTCAGTTCATTATGGAAAAATATCTTCTTCCTTTTGGTAGATTTCCCAGTGTCCAGGCCTGCCTATGAACTGGAAATCAAATCACCAGGTAGAGTTTTAATCATTTAAGGATATTTTTTTTTTTTTGTTTGTTCGTGAAATTGGAGGGAAAACAGGGAAGTTATTATGCTAATTACCTGTTAATGCAAGAGTCAGTTCAGGTAAGGGTTTAATTGTGTATTAATAAACTGCTAGCATGCTGACACCATTTGGATTAGTGTGTTTTCTGTTCCCCTTTTCTTTGTAGGGGAATCTTATTTGAAATTATTCAGCCCACTGTTTTGAAGTGGTAAGGAAAGGAAGAAATGTATTTGGTATTGCTTTTGACTCACATGAGCATCTTTCATGTTTCAAGCTGTTGCTCTTTTACCAACCTGTTAAACAAAATACTTAAACAACTTAAAGTTGCAGTCTTCCATCTAGCATGATTTCCCTCCTGAATTTGTGGAGTTTAGTTCTTGGCTTCAAGAGGAGGGACAGTATATTTGCCAAATTGTTCTGTTGCAAGCAAAACCACAAGCCTTTCTTAGCTGAGTTGGGAAAGGATATCATATCATATGTTGGATATTTCATGATCCCAACCCCCAAATCCATTTTCATGTATGTGAGGAGTTCTAGGTATTGAACAGATTGCCTACATTGCAGTTTACATGTGTAGAGTTTATAATGGTACAGGTTCTAATTTGAACAAAGTGGGTTTGCGCATTCAGTGTGAGAGAAAAAACTGCGTGGTGCAAATATTGCTGGAATTTCATCATTCCTTTTAAGGACAGAAATAATAGAAAATGTTTTAATGCAGAGGCCCTGGTAAGAGCTATAGAAATGTGGGAGGTTTTTTCCTTGTAGGCTTGTAAGGAGTGTTTGCTTAGTAGGATAGTGAATGAAACCAGGAATTTATAAAGGCTCTAATAGATTGTAGACAGTTCTACTGTAAAAAATGGCATCAAATATCGTGTGGCAACTCTGAACTTTAACGAAAAATAGTAGAAGCATATTTTTAGAGGACTACAGAGATTTTTAGAGGTCAGTACCCAGTTGTCATACAGTAGCAGTTACCATTATACTGTAACTTCAATTGCATATACCCCAAATCACATTGTTATCGTAGCCTGTTCTGCCACAAGCTGTGTTCTCCCATGAAAATACCAATCATAGTCCTAGAATTGCTGAAATATTGATGCCATGGGTGGGGATAATATCACATTTTTTGTGATGGATAGAAACTAGTCCCGTTTAGTTATGTATTTTCTTTATTAGAAAGAATTATGATATTAGAATGAATGAAAGATTTTTACTTCCAATTTATTCTATTATGATATTTTTCTGCTTAGGATAATTTTAGATTAAAGGAAACTTGTTTCCTAAATTAACATTGCCACTGAAAGTAGCACCAATAAAATTGACCACTTCTTGTTGCAATAAAGGCTTATATAATATTTTACTCACTAGTCACACTTCGATTTATTTCAAGCATAATAAAATGAAACAGTGAAGGTGGAATAGCATAAAAACATTTAACAATATAGAACCTTTTCTCTCTCTCTCTCTTTTTTTCTTTTTTCCCGCAGCACAACAGTATTTTTCAGGGAATGCTGTATCCAGCAGGGCTGCACAGAAAGAATTGTTTGTAAGCTCAACTGTCCATGTGTGCTTATGCTGGGAATACCAGTATCCAGTTCAGGCAAACTTTCCTGACTCTGGTGTACTCCATGTGTTTCTTAGAGAGGGGGCTGAGCACCATCTCGTGGTGCAGCTGGAAATTTTGTAGTCTTCTCTCAGTTCATGTGCTGAGCAGCTTTAATACATCTCCAAACCGATATGATCATATTGCAGTTGCTATGTTATTGTTTTCTATCTGTGAAAGGGTTGAAGGTATGTTCAGAGTGCTTCGTAGAAAGCAGCAAAGATGAAGATTCAGTTCAGTGGCAGAGCTGTGTGAGACTTGAATACAAACAGGTGCTTGACAGTAGCAGTGGGCTACCATATCTTTTATTACCTATAGGAAGCAAGTAACTCTGGTAGAGTATGGACTGTTACCATAGGCCAGCACTGATCAGCACAGAAAACAACTGTGTGCTCTGCTTCCTTGGAGTTACTCCATTTTGCCTCAGATGAAAACAGCTGATGCCATGCAGCTAAAGCCTTTTTGCCTTAAATGCTATAAACACAAAAATGGAGACTGAAAGGGCTGCCAGGCCATAGCAGAAACTATTGGTCTGTGTCTCTGACAGCTGCACCAAATCAGGCTATCCTAACATCAACTTTCTTTCCTAGAGCTTACATCCACATACTATGGATACTGTACTGCATTTAAAACATTTTTTTCTGCCATCTACATCTGATTCCAAAAGTAGGGTTCAGGAAAGCTAGTGATAACTAAGATCAGGCTTGATGTAATAAGAAAAGGGTGCATGTATAAGTATGTACAGAATATCCTTAATAAAATATATCATCTGGAATTCCTATAGAAATGTTTAACACCTGGATTGGAAATTTCATAGAATACTTATGAAACTGAAGTAGTTTATAATAATTCATATAGAAATGCAGATAATCCTTTATAACAGGAGTGGGGCAGCTAGGCTAAGAAGGTACAGAAAATATTTATTAAACCTGGTTATATTGTCGTAGCTGATATTCAGTCATTCCTAACTAGGCATGAATTCAGAAAGGAATTTCCTTGATTAGGCTGTAGAAACCCAGGGCAGTACATGGAAGACATGATGTTGCTTTAGAGCCGAATCCTCAGCTGAAGCAGCCAAAACCTCTCTGAGAGTTCTGAGTAGGAGTAATTAAACAAGTACATATGAAGTCCATTTCAGGCTAGTATTGGAGCTGCATCTTATGTTCATTTCATAACAACACCCCCTTAATTTAAATTTCTACAAGGTCTTGTGCTTTTCTTTGCTATAAATTCACTGTGATATTTTTTGAGCTGAGTCAAGACAAACTTGAGAAATAAGCGTTTTTCATCATTGCACAAAGAGTGACTCTGGAAAGGGAGCTATTGAAAAACAGGATGAAGAACTTGGGCTCTGAAATTTGTTTAGGGAGCCAAAGGGCTGGAGAATGTTTCCTATCAAATTGCAAAGCAGGAACGTGGAAGGTAGAGTGTGGGAAAATGTTACTCTGGATGAGTGCCAGCCACCTCCCTTACTATGGGTAATAGAAAAGTTTACCTATTTCAGGTAAACTTTGATGCATCATAAGGAAATATTTCTTCCTTATTTTGAGAGAGGTGCTTTTCTGTTTTGCCCTTCCAAGCAAAGCCTTTTTGTCCAATTCACTCAAATGGAGTTAAAATACTAATCTATTCCTCTTCCTTGCACCACTTTTTATAGTTCTCAAATGTCAATTATTTCTGTATTGTAAGGGTTCTTTTCGAACCAGCTTTCTGTCATTCTGATTGCTGAAACTATGATTTTCAGGAATACATTAGGAGGTTATTAAGATGTTTTTCTAGTTTAGCTGTATTTTGCAGAGGTACTGAGAGTAGTCAACCCCTCTCAAATTTCACAGGATTTTAGATGTTCAGCATTTGTGAAGAATCAAATCTTAAGGCCTTAAGAGATCTACTCCCGAATACTATGGGGAAATTTTCAGAACTGAAAGTAAGACAAAAGAGAGGTTCTGTATATTTTTTCCTGTTGCAAGGTAAATTAAGTAAATCCAAGTTCTTGGTACAGGTGTGTCTTCATGTTGGAATATTTGTTGCCTAATTCAAACACTGTGATCTAAGTGATTTAGATGTAAGACTGAGGATATCAGTCAATTAGCTTTGAATGCAAAATTCTGTGGTTGAATGTGTTACAGATTTACCTCTGGGGACCTTTATAATGTTGAGACTCCATGGGTAAACATGAACATGTTTTCATGTAAGATTTCTGCTTTTGTTTTTTTCTGACTGGACCAGAAATGTAACAGAAACATAATTTTCCTGAGAGCTTTGGGAATATAGAAAACTTTGAGTTACCTGTAGAGCTGCAGTTCTGATAAACTAAAGGAGGAATGTGTTATAAAATATTTTAACCCATTTCTTGTTTTGTTTGGGTTTATTTTTTTTAATGAAGGAACAGTAACTTAATCTGAAAATGGGCTAAGTTATTGCTTTATTTTGGCATCTCTTTTTTGGTCACAGCACTGAAAGAATATTTGATTCTATCTCATAGTGAGTTAAAATTTGAGCCTAAAATGAAAAACCTTTTCTGAGGTGTTCTTAAGCATATTTTTATCTTTAGAGCATTATCCTGATGCTGATGATTTAATACTTACAAGAGTGCAGTAGTGGTAGAATTACTAGCACCATGGAATTAGTGAAGGAGAGAATGTGCAGAAGCAGTAGCAGTGATATTATGGGCTTTCAACCCTGCCCTAATATGGTAACATTATTCAAGCACTTCTGACAGTGATGGAAAACTTCATCACAGCCATTCAACCCTGGTGCTACTCTCCAAGTTTTAGTAGAGAGGGAAGTATGAGCAAAAAGAAAGATTATGCATTCTTATTCACTCTTATTTTCTTACTGCACCAATAATATATGGAGGGATCCAGCTTCTACTTTTGTAAGTAGGATATGTGACTGAATTTATTGCCAGTGCACTTTTTGGAAAACTGCAGGCTGTATACTGATTGAAAGAAATGTGCTTAACTGCTAACTACAAGTATACCTGAAACTGATCAATTAGGGATAAAACACTACCCATGAAACGTGAACACTGTTAATTGCATTAGTACTGAATAAAACCTCACATTCAGTCTCAGGTGACAGTAGTTTCAGATCTTTCCCTTCTAAGCAGCAGTAAGTCTTCTGAAACTGCAGTAGATCCAGTGTAAAACCTGTACAGATTTTGCAGGGGCAGAGGAAAATCTAGGAAGAAATTTCCCAAGAGCATTGAAACCACATTTCAAAATCAGCCTTTCTGAAATAATTATCAGAAGTACTAAAAAAGTCACTGTTGTACAATTTCTCTGGCTGCAAACACAGAGGTGAAACAAACCCTAATTTCTAAGCATCAGAAGACTGTAGGGAAGTTTGAGTCAGTTCTTACTGAGTATAGAAAATCTCCCAATGGAAAATCAGGTGGTGACTAGTGTTGTACACTGTTTTGCTTACTTTTAGTTTATAAGAATCCTATTAGTGAACAGGTCATAAAGGTTCATAGTGCTGTGGAACTGTTGATCTAAAGAGACAGATGTTTCTAAATCACTTTAATTACCAGTCCACTGCCCCAGTTCTGTTCCTGTTTAGTCAGTCCATACTTCAAACTTATTTTCTTTGAGTACTGAGAATTCTATCTATAGCTTCTAGGATATCCACAGTGGATAGAGATGGAGCCTAGCATCACTGTTCCTATCTCACTTCCACAGCCTTTTACTGTGGCCAGCTCTTATGTATTCACAGGCAAGAGAGACCACAATACTTATATTTGAAGAGGATAAGGCAGTTTTGGTAGGTAAACGAATTTATATCCATAACCTGATTGCTACCTAATATCGGAGAATACCAGTATGTTGACAAAGTAGACAAGTAGTCTATCCTTGCTTTGATAAAAACATAATCTTGATGCCCTCAGAGCATAGGATGGTACTGCCTCTGTTTTGATATTAAGTGCTTCTGGTCTGTATGAAGAAATCATAGTTTTAGTTCTTGCTGATAGGAATAGTACCTTTGTATGGATAGCCATATATTTTTTTCATGATGCTTTAGAGAGAGAATCTGCTGTGAAGATTTTATTGTCCAAATGTGTTCACGGATAAAAGCATAGAGGGAGTGTATGGTCATTCACATTTAAACTAATGAATAAATTAAGCAGTATTTGGTTTGTTGACACTAGTCTCTCTTGAGTCAGTGAAGAGGAATAAGATCTTCCAGAGAATGGTTTGAAGCTGGAAGCTAAGTCAGCCTCCTCCAGTGGGCAATTTGGAGCCACCTGCATCTCCTGGTAATTGTCAGCAACATTGCCTAATTGAGGCTCCTTAAATCAATATCACCACACAGTCCCCAGGAAAAGAAAATAAAAGAAAATAACAACAACAACAACAACAACAACAATAATAATAATAATTGTCATCATCATCATCTCTACATAACTCTGCAGTATCAAGATTCTGGACAAATAATTTATTTACCAGAATTTCATCTTTCAAGTGGTGTGCAGCTAATAATAGTCACCTTGTTGCCAGAAGGCTTTAGGTACTAGAGTCATGAATGTCTGTAATGGCTTTAATATCATAAGTACAAAGGTATTGTCTAAACGTATTTAGTGCCTATGAAAGAATTGTGAATTTCTGTTTATTACCAACATTACAGAAATAAGTGGCAGTAAGATGAAATGTTTTTCAAAATGTTAAAGGCCAGATTGTCCGGCTGGTTTATTTTGGTGGAATCACAGCAAGCAAATTTTTCCCTTTTATGTGTGGCAATTAGTTTCCTGAAAGAAATCAAATCCATGGCATATGAGTAATTTTAGATGCAGTTATTTAGATAGATATACCATCAATTCAATGAAAAATGCCACACTAAAGGGAATAAAAAAGCCAGATTAAACTGCAATAAAGAAAATTAACTCAAAAAGGAGGAAGATATGGATGTATTTACAAAAATAAGTGTGTGCAATAGTCTATCCATACATGATCAAAATCTTACCATGAAATTTAAAAGTGTTATTAGCAGTATTATCTCTCTCCTCTGCTTTGATTTTTCTGTATTTGCTGAGAAAAGCACATTGAGGGAGATAACTCTGTTTCTTACACCAGTGCCTTCATATTCAGAAACAGTGTGAAATCATGAACCTGATCCTTAAACAACAAGGAAACAAATGCTCAGTCTCCTGCATCAGCAATAACTGGACTGCTGTAAATTTGGTTAGTATGTAAGGGTTTATAGGCTTGGTATTTATGCACTGTACTTCAGAGTCTGTTGTAATTTCCATAAAAATGACAGAATAATTAGGCCAGAATGATGAGGTTGACATTAAGAAATTATACTGGCTTGCACATAATTGCATATCTCTCTCTGTATGGCAGCAATGTCTGCAGACTGGGTAACAGGTTACCTAGTTTATGATACTCTCCATATATGATGCTTTGCTTCTTTCATTACTATATGCCAGAACTAGATAGCTATTTTACAGACATGGCAGTCTCTTGGTTGCTGTAGGAAGAAATACTAAAGCTAAAATTTGCTAGTGTGCTAAAAAATTATTAATTCTTTAAATAAAAGCAAAGAGATGGTGCTGATCCTGTGCCATGACAGTATGTTCTATTTACCGTGTTAAATGTTGTTTTATGTCAGTGTGGTTTCTCTTTGGCCTGTGCACTGAGAAATGTCATTACAGCTGTGACTGAAGCTGTGCCTGTTCAGATAACTTTCCCTCTGCAGTCATGAAAATGTCTGGAGTTGTGGCTCCTGTGGCTTACCTTAGCAAGTGGCAGGAGGTCAGTGAAACACTGCTGGCATTACGCTTCACAGCTTTGATGAGATTCTTGTTTTGGAATCTGAGATGAAACTGAAGTGGATTGTTAGTGAATTTTTTTTTCTAATTATGTAATTATGGCATAGGCATCTTCTTGCTATACAGGAGTGTTCATGTGATTATCAGCTCTATACATATCATTAGAATTTTTCTGGTTTTAACTGTGTGTCCTGGCATTTCATGTCATTTCATATAAACTTACAGAGAAAGAGAGATGTATGTACATCAAGGCTTAGTGATGTCCATGTCATTGGAATATGATTCTGTTTCTTACTGGAGTAAGAAGGCAATATTCCTTTTGAATTTGAGTCAGAAGCACAAAGACAGGTATTATCAGGAAAAGACTTGTAATGTGCATCCCATATAAAAGAATTAAATAGGTTCTTGGATGAGGTTTGAAAAGATGTGGTATGTTAGCTAGGTAAAAAGGCATGGAGGAAATGCAGAGGAAGAATACTTTTTATCAGAAGAGACTAAATTATGTGTGAGGAGAAAGAGATTGAAAAGAGGCCAGTTTTAAATAACAAGTGAAGGTGAAAGATCCAAAAATAAAGAAAGAAATTGTAGTTTTGACAAGGTCGATTTTAGATGTCTAAAAGTAGAGCGCAGTCATTTTTTCACTGTAGGGAATCATCAGAAATATATGAGAAGGGAGCGTCATCTGGTCATAAGAATAGAATTTTTATTTTTTTTCCTAAGTGAACAAGTATTCTCAAGAGCAGAAGGAGAGCTTGCACTTCTGATCTGGGTTTATAATATGTAACATGTTGCAAATTGGCTTCCAAATTCACTCAGCTTGTTCTTAACCTGTTTGTTTTGAAGGCCTCATGTACCTTGAGAATGATTGTTCTCTGCCCTTCTATAAATAACACCAAACAATACCAGAGCTCTGACAGCTGCTGCTTTGATCTGAACATACAAAGCAATATCCAAGCCTTGGAATATAAAAGAGGAAATCATGCTCAAAAACACAGCATGCGTGTGCATGTAATTTTTTGTTGTAGATTGGAGCCGTTTTTCTTTACCTCGTGACTTCTGGGAGAGCCTCTGTCTTTAGAATTTCTCTGCCACAATTGCTGAACACTCTTGCACAGTGTATTTTCACTGAGTGCATCTGTCAATTGGTGTATGGGCCTTAATGGTTCTGCATGTTTTTGTGTCCTTACAGAATCTATCTATCTTGCAGGTCAGTCAGTAATTTGTTCTTTCACTCTGTCTAATCTTTTTATGTTTTTATTGATTTTTTTCGTGCCAAGGGTACAGAAGAAAGAAGCCATTTTAACTGCTTTGTAAATAGCTCGAACAAGCCAGCTGAGCTTACATGTCCTGTCTTTTCAAGGCAGGTCTAAGATTGTGTTTCTACTTTCACCAAAACCACTGCCAAGAAATGTGAGTGCTAATGCAGAGAGATTTTCAACAGGAGCAAGTATTTTTTTTCCTAGATAAAAATAAGCACCAGGTTGAAAAACCTGTGCCTAGCATTGCTCATTCAATTTTTCTTTCTCCATGGCACTCTGCCTCTTCCATGGCTTCAGCTGCTTTTTCCTGAGGGAAAGAGATAAATTAGGCAGTGTCCGTGAAGTTCAATTTATATGGCTGTTGGGCAGCTTGAGACAAAAGTTGGGATGCTGATGCAGGCAAATGAGTACAGGTACAGGAGGTACATCAAGTCACATGAAAAGACAAGAGCTTTGGATTTCCAGTAAAAATAAGGGGAATTGTGACTCCACCAGCTGATTAATACAGGATCCTTGCTGTCCTCCATACCCTGTCATCAGCAGTGCAATGACTGCTGGTGTCCAATGCCCTTTCCCTAAGCCATTGCTTTCAGTCATTTCAAAGGAGATTTTCCTCTTTAGTACTAACAAGCAATGCTTTTGCTTGCCTAACAGAAGGGACTCAGGAGTCCATTTAGTTTTTCTATTCTTTCCAGTGTTTTTCCTTAGCTGGCCATAGGGCTGCCACACCCCTGCAGAGGACTGGCACTCACACCCAAACTCAGGCTGCCAGCTGAATCCTGTGTGTTCAGAAATGCCACTCTCTCTATGCTCTACACTTCCACTTTTGAAGCAGGTTTATCCTGTACCAGTAACACGACCAAGACTGTGCCTGCTGGGTTGTGGTCCTGGCCACTTTTTTGTTACTGGACTGTTCTGGAGGGGTTTAATTGCAGGAGGCACAGACTTTATGAGTAGAATTGTCTGTTCAATCTTTATGACCTCCTAATGTCTAATCTGAAGTGTGAGAGAGATGACTGTCTTTGATGTTTCTTCAGATGGGCTTGGATTTTTGAAACTGGTATTTAATTTTTGACATACGGATTTAAAAACACAAGAAGAAAGCACATAGAAGTATCCTCTCACGCAAAAGCTCTTCACTTTCCTCCAGCCTCCCCACAGACAGAGAATTACTTCCCTCAAAATACTGCATGTTTTTGATCCTACTCTCAAATTCATGATTTTTGAATCATGAGAGATTAATCCTATGAATTAGATTAATTTTGATCCAAAAGGGATCCAGTTGGGAAAGTACAATTTTGCTGCTAATTGGTTTTGTGTTGATATTTTTTCCAAGCCAAGAATTCTCCAGGGTGTTTTGGACAGAAAGTTTCAGAGCAGGTTGTGCTAAATGGAAACAATTGTCTACCTTCTGCAGAGCAAAAGCCCACAAGCATCCCCTTCCCATTTGACAGATCTAGCATTTCTTTATTCACTCATTATAATAGTTCATCTGGTGACAATTCTTGGAACTCTGTTGCTTGCTAAACACTGAACTATGATGTCTGTTAGCATCTTCCCCTTAATATAAACACGGAAAAAAATAATCCACAGGGTGAATTGCTACTGCTAAGAAATATTTATTCTCAGACAGAATCTGGCTCTTTGTTATATGCTGACACTGAATATTTAAATTACAACCTTCTAATCTCTCATTTACAGCACCTAGAGAATGTAGAAGAAATTAAAAATAAAATGCAAAAATATTCCACCTAGAGAAGGGATCTGACAGGGAATCAACATTTTCCAAAATGTGGGGTTGGTTTTCCAGCTCCCACCTTTGTGAGGAGATGTTCTGTGTTCAATACTCCTAAGGCTATATAAGTCTAAAAACCAATTTTGATAATCTAAGCCTGTCTGAAGAAGCACTGAGGACAGTCTGCTGTCTCACACTTCAGACTTGACTGTGTCCCTGCATTAGAAGGGCCTACAAATTGAGTAGACAATTTTGCTCGTAAGCCTGTACTTCAGTATTTCAGTGTTAGTCGCAAACTGAGAAGGACTAGTGAATCATTGCTAGTGGGATTCTATGAAAAGTATTGCTAGAAAGAGGCCTTGTGGGTTTGGTAATTAAATTGTTAACTGTCACGTTTCCTGATGGGAATATGTGACTAAAAGCAAACCTCAGATTCAGGTGTTATGCTTCAGAGCTAGTCTTAAATGCGAAGATGAAGAGTTATTGCTATTTGATTAGAAAAACATGGAAACAACAGTCAGTGTGGACAAGACACTGGAGCAAGCCCTACAAAGTGCTGGGACAATGACCACCGAATCATAGAATCCACATTAGTACACACAGGTCATGAACAACAAATTTAAGTACTCTACGGAGCCACCCATCTTCTGCAAAATACATAGATATTGAATTGTCTGTGATTTTCTGTTTTCAGGAGTTCAGCTTTACAGGTACATCTTTAGGCATTATTATTTGCTTTACATTGTGTATTTTGAGGCCTGAAGATTCCATTGTGATTTATCCTCCCATATAACACAGGACTGATTTCTGTGTTTAAATGCCCTTTGAACTATGAAATATCTGTGTAGAAACATTTTGTATCTAGTTGCATCATTATTCAGTACATTTGTCTTAAAATTTGTATCGACACTAAGGATTTACAAGTCCCTTAAAATCATAAGGGAAATCTGCCAATTATACATGAAATATATGTAGTAAAGCCATAAATTAAGTCCAAGTTAGTCAAATCCTATATAAGTACCTTTTTTCAGAACGAATAATCAGTGAACCCCATTCCCAGTGCTCAAAGTCAGGCTTATCCTCTTTGGCATTATTTCTGGTAGTATTACTGGAATAGCATTGCCCTGAATTATACCACTGGGGTTTGATACATCAGTGACTTGATGTCAGACACTGCCTTATTATAGACCATCTCAGTGCTGTTTTTTTAGAGTTTGCAAAAAGCTGTGCAGTCTTCATCTTAGATGAGTCTGTCCCATACCATGTGCATCCTCAGCAGACAGAGACTTTGGTGGGAGCTGTAGTCCTCCCTGAGGTTCTTGACAAAACTTTGGGCCTTCTGCATGAATGTGGGAGTTGGTTTACACCTAAGATGTTGCAAGGTATGAAGAAAGTAGCTTGAGTCCTGAATCAGAATCCCCCGAGAGAAGTAGAAACCAGTGCTAGTATAGATCTTCTGAGTGAATGGGGATATGCCTTGATATGAATGTGGAACAGATGGGACCCGATACCATTTTTGCATGGCTGGACCATGCAGAGAGTAGCCCTAATCAATAGTGGTAGGGACAGAAGCTGTGTAGATATTCACCTTCCCAAAGGTGTGACCCCAACAGCTGGGAAAGTGAGATTGACGTCCTGGGACTACCCAGCCAAAGGCCTTCCCCTCATGGCATGGCACCCTGCTGTTGTCCTCATCCATTCAGGGGCTGTCTTTTCTTTGGAGGTGACTGGCTACGTGTCTCGTGGGAGCTTCTATTAAACTTCTATCAATTCTCTGTATTGTCATAATCTGTCTTTTCCCCCCTTGAAGATCAGTAATACCTCACCACTGTCTAGCATGTGCCATTGCCACTGCTTTTACAGACTGAGGCCTATTCATCCAGGTCTGTTGGTTCATTGTATCTCTGCTATTAAAAGCCCAAGCAAATACTACATTCGAAAGATCTTCACTCCTGTTAAGTAACAGATGGAGTGGGGCAACATGTGCAGCCACTGAAGTGCTGAATTTCAGCTGGTGTGGGGCCATTTGAGGCAGCTGGGGAGAGCTGTGCTGAGGGTGCTGCTGCTGCGGGAGGCCTGGGGCTGTGTCCTGAGGCTCCCCTCCTCTCTGGGGCTGCTCTCCTCTCCAGGAGCAAGAGATGTGGGCGGACAGGCTCTGTACAGCTGCAGGTCAGTGGGGCTGGAGGAGATACAGGGCCTGTGGGCTTGGCTGTGCTGGGAATGTGTGGGTTTTTTCTCCTGTACACAGTTCTTCCCCCCTTTTTTTCCCCCGCAGGATTTAAACCGTAGTAAAAGTAAGTCTGTGAAGAGGGTATGCTGAGGATTTCTGGTTTGGACAGCTGCCTTAGTTAGAATTTTCGCCTTCTAAATTGGAAATTTTGCTATTCATTGTGTGTTTACAGAAAGGCAGGGATGGGCTTAAAGCAAGTGCCTGGGACAGAAGGGGTTTCCAAGAGGAGTGACAAAACAGGGAGTGAAAGTGGGGCTTTAAAGCCTTATTGTATTCAGAGCTTTAGCCTATGCTAATCTTTCTTGTGATGCAACTTTTAAGAAACATTTAATTACCTAGGATGCTAGATAGATGAAACTTGGTGTTTGCTTTTATTGCGTAATGCTACTTTACTTTCATTAAGCTCCAGCGTAGCACTTCTGAGACTTATTTGTGGTGGCTTGTCCTGAATATAACAGAATTTACTCTTCCAGCCCTCTCAATTGAACTTATAAAGAATTCCCAGTCAGTTTAAGGCTCTCTGGGTCCCTCCAGCTTTCCTGGCTGAATGTTTCATTGCTGACTGCTCTCTTCTCCTTAGCAGAGAGGATTTTCTCCACATTGGTGTAAGGGCTGGGCTTGTGCTCAGAGCTCTGCATTCCTTGTGCCTCAAGGTGCAGACTGGCAGCACTGGAGCTGTCCCAGCACTCATGAAGCTTTCTGATTTATTTGAGGTGCACAGAGGAAACAATATTTTTCTTTGTATTACACTGAAATGTCATATTTCAGAGGGCTGTTTTAGAAGAGGCAGCCCTACCTGAAGTCTAAACTGCCTCTTCCTCCTTCCTTTTCATGTGTTACTCATTTCATTAGGACAGACAGTAGCCTGAGAGACTCCTGTGGCATGTTATCGGTGGAAGTAATATTTTTTTTTACCTGCCCTGCTGACTCACATTGTTTCGGAAAATATGTATTTTTTCCTTCCTCTGCTGTCCCTCTCGTCTGCTAAGTGGCATGCATAAATGGGGATGAAAAGAGTCTATGGAAATGGTTCTTGATAAGGAGAAAGGTGGTTGAACTGCAGGAAGACAAGGAGGGAGAAGGAATAAGAAGGTGACCGAGAAGGAGGCAAAGCAGTATTTAACACAAGGAGGGAAGAAAACTAACAGAATAAAATTTGCAAGCTGTGAACATTGTAAAATATTGCTAAATATAAAAGGTCACCATTATTGGATCAATTCAGCTTTCTAAAGGGGACAGAAAATGAAACACTGATTTCATCTGTCTCTGTGGGGGAGTGCCCCTCCTCTTTGGTGTGTAAACAGCATTTCTGGCTGTTAACCTATGTTCATAAATTGTAAAGCCAGAAGGAATCATTATGATGCTGTAGCCTGAACTCTGGTATATCGTAGGCCATCACACTTCAGAATTGCTTTCTGTTTGCTTTAAAGCTTATCTGAAGAAAATAACCTGGTTTCAGAAAGTCTCCTTGAGCTTAAAATCATGCCTTAAAATGTGAACTCCAGTGTGAATCTGTCTGCTGCAAAAGGTAACTGTATTTAGCCTTAACCTTTTGCTGATGGTAAGCTGCTGTTCTTGTTTAGTGGTTTGTCATTTACTGCAAGTAATGGGCTCGATAATTAGCTTCTCTTTTGGGAGTTCTTTCTGTAGAGCTTGACTGGGCCCCTGCCATCAGGGAGCAAGGGTTCTTTATTTTCTACATGTACTGTGACTAGAGCAGCCTAATGGAAAACGTGATAGTGGGTTTGGATGTGGAAGTCAAAACCAAAGTACTTTATGTAGCTCTCTTGAGTTTTTAATGGGAATAACTTGCAGTTTCTGAATTGTTGTATTGAGACTGGTGATCTGTTGTTGACTGGACCTATATCCCAGCTATTTTTGTTTTGGAGGGTTTTTTGATAACGTTATTGAGGTTTTTAATCCATAGGCATGAAGTACTTGATAGCATTTAAAGAAAACTTGATAGCATTTGAAGAAAATCTTCCTACAGAGGAAGATTTTATATGTGCATTGGTAGCTAGCTGTGCAGCATTTGGGCCCTGTGTCTCTTTCTGACTTGGAAGCAGAAGGATTTCTTTCTGGACAAAACTAGATAACAGGCAATGTTGCCTTTGTCAGTATTGGGCTCTGAACCAAATATATCTGGGCAATGTAGCTATAAACACATGAGCCTTTCTTACTATATTGAAGGAATATATTTGTAAAAAACACTTGCATTTTCCTTTATTTTGTGTGACAGGGACATACAAGGGTGATGAAGTACAATGTTATTTGAGACTGATTGTGCATAGTGAAATGTATGAAAGTCCTTGTGGCTTTCTCTGTGGTGCTTTAATGTGCTGTGATAGAATTACGGAGCATGGCCCTTTTTGGGTTGAGGGGAAAGAAATAGAAATTGGGAGATTCAGTGCAAGCAATTGAAAAGAATACTATAGGAATTGTACATGGATTTGTTTATAACACAAAAATGCCCAACAAAACCAAACAAACACAATAAAAAATACCTTACCATAAACTAGGCTATGGTGATTAAGTTTAACTTCTGAAATATTTATTTACTTAAAAAAAGATTCAGTTATGGAGTGTGAGTGATGAATATCTAAAATGATCACTTGTAGTGTAGAGAAAGGAATGGTAATCAGCAAATATCTTACTCTGTATTTGGAAAAGTGCCAGATATGATCTCAAAGTAGTTTGGTGGCAGTGATCATAGAGTATCCTGCACGCATAATGTGTACTGTATACGTGGGTCTTAAGCCTCTGAGACCTAAATATTTATTACAAAAATATTTTTTAAAGGTGAAACAATTGATCTGTAAAATATCAGTTCTGATTTCTAGTAAAATCTGGACAATGGAAAATAAAGGTTAGTGTTGGTTAATAGCTGTGGCAGTGACACCCTTGAGGAAGGGGAAAGATGGCACAGTGGATGATGTGTGCTGTACATGCACAACTTTATTTGATCAAGAGCATGGAAGAGGTAATGGGTGTAATGTTACGAGCAGATAAAGACACAGCTTCTAAAATTAGCAAAAAAAGGTAATGAAGAGACAAATGCTAGTGTGGGAAAAATCAATCAGCCTAGATTTTTTTTTAATAGCTGGTGAGGTGGGCTCATTTGGGTAATTGATTTCTTAATACAGCCTGTGGCAAATTCCTGTTTCTAGTAACAAAGAGCACTTCCTACTTTGGAAACTTCAGTAGTTCTGAAAAGGGAGCTGAGAAACTTTTTAGCCAGTTAAGCATGTGCTCCCTCTAATTGTGTAGCTGAGAAAACTGGGCTGTACAAGTAGAGGAGTATTCATGCATTGGAATTACCTTGGATGTGACATTGGAGACCATTAACAAAGTAAGGATTTATAAGGTTTTGTCCTTTGCATCAAAAGTAGCATTTCCTAGTAAACTTGAAGGGGTTCAGAAGGAGGCTATAAAAATGATATGGTATCTTACTTCCTAAGGATATGTTCTTTAGGAGTGTCATAACTTGAGTAGTGAGACAAGGAAACTCACTCTACAGAGTTTATAGAAGTGAAGGTTAAGGGGGAAATTGAAGACAGCCTCAGATACTTCTTCAGGGAAGAGGTGTCTGATTGTAGACTGATTCTTAATCTTTTTGGAGCAGAAAATGTGTAATGAGAATTGATGACTGGAAGTGAAAGCTAGGCAAATTGAGACTTAAAATAAGGAGCCCATCTCTAACAGTGTGGGTAATTAATCACTGGAACAATTTTTTTAGTTGGATGGAAGATTTTCCATCACCTGGAGTCTCTAAATCAGGGCTGAATTTCTCTCTGAAAGATAAGCTCTAGTTTAAACTGAAGTTATGGTCTGAGTGTTGAAATTACTGGCTGAAGTGCTGTGGCCTGCATTGTCCAGGAGGTCAGTGCATGTGATCATAATACTCGTTCTGCCTAGAAAAATGTATTAATCCATTCATGGCTCTTCTGGAAATGACCTTGTTCAAACTTGGTGATTTTATGAGTGAACGAATGAGTGATATTTACCTCCCTGAGGTAAAGCAAGATCTTGATTAATAATAAAGGCTGTGAGGGCTGTCAGGAAATATATGGAACTGGAAATTTTGGTCTCTTTGCTGGTATAGCTGTATGTATAGCTTCCCTGAAGCTACAGAAAATTGTGTGAGGACTTTTCTCCTGGTCTGCCCCTACCCAACAATTCCAGGAGCTTCTGTAGCAAAGACTGAAGGGGAGGTGGGAATGTGGCATCACTTGGTGAGACACCTGCTGCTTGCTGTTCTCTCTGAACTAGATACTTGCCAGCTCTAATTATAGTTTAGCAGCATTAATGATAGATGTTAGTAGTAATACTCATAGTAATGAGTACTGTTACAGGTTTGTTAACAAGAAGCTTGCACTTAGATATGAATGGGCAGGTCAACCTAAGTCCCTGTGTTCAGTCACTTCTTTCTTATTGCTTCAGTGGTGTAGCTGTGTCTGTCAGGGTTCAGGATTTGCTGACAGAAGGAAAGGTTGTAATTCTTCCTGATGATGGTATTAAACTGTAATTTGTGATCTTTGAGCAATCGTGAATGAATAAGTGAATCCTGGGTTATGAGTAGTGTGCCCTTCTGATGTTTAAACACTGCTCATGTCTTGCAAGAAGCAAGTCTTGTCAAGAGGTGCTTTAAGTCAGGCTGTGTCACACTGTAATGTTCAAGATAATTCTAACAAAGCAGAGGGGGCTTTAAAGACTCAGGCACAGAACTCATGAGCTCCATCCAGCTTCAGTAACTGTTGCTGGTTCTTTCTATCAAATTTCACCCACAGCATATCAGTTATAGAAAACAACTGTTAGTTTTACATAGTATCTTTCTGTGTTCTGCAGGTCCAGAATGTCCATGGGAGACAGTTTCCATAATTCTGGAAAAAAAGCATAGTGTTTTGACTTTTAGCAGGTTTATAATATGTACAATCATTATACTTCTCTATATCCTTCTCTATAGTACAGTATATTTCATTACATAATAGAAACAAGCAATTCAACAAGTTGAGAAACAGTTCAGTTTATATCTGCAAATCAAAACTTAGTCCACCTGTGCCAAAAACTAGATTACCTGCACAGAAAAAGCAGTTTTGTATGTTGAAGAGAGAAACCCATGTCTATTTGCTGCTCTGGTGCCTTTGTCAGTCCTGACTTCCATTTTGGAGTCAACACCTGGATACCTTTGTGGTCCATCCTCTCCAGTGCATGACCCTTCATAGAACTGGCACTTCCTATTTCAGTATTGAAGGCACCAGTGTCCAAAACTTAGTGACTAGTATTGCCACCACCCTTGCAAATTACTGTGGGCTACTGTGAGGTCTAAGGCCTAAATGAGGTCAAAAGGACACAGTACAGTACTAAATTAATTAAAAATTTTCTTTAATTGAGATTGCTTAAGATGAGAGAGTGCTGAAGTTGCAAGATTGACAGGCTTGAGTGTTTGTATTGTGCTTACTCTTAGAGCAGTTTTGATGTATGCAGGAGGGACAGGAATTTTCCATACTGCTGGGCTGCTCTCTTTCTTGAACTGCAGGAGTGTTTGCAGAAGAGTGAGATCCACATGTCACTTTTATGTCTTGCCCCCCACTTCTCAGGCAATGGAGAAAGAATCCATCATAGCCATATGTCTACTGCCAAACTGAGTGCTTAGATGCAAAAGTTGAAATAGTTTTTCCTCAGGACATTTGGCTAAAGGTGAAGCATCTTAGTTTTTTTGGTTTTTGTTTTTTTTTTAAGAGCAGAACTTGCCAAAAATAAAGGTTGGAATGATGGATGTTTTTGATATGTATAGTCATTTTATTGCTTTGATTATTAGGCCTACCTTATCCTTTCTCTTCAATGTTGTCAACACTCGATTAGCTTTATTTTATGCTTAACTTCTTTGACGTTTCAAATTCTTTCTGTTGGAGCATGTGGACAAAGCTTCCCTTTGCTGGAGTTTATCTAGACCAGATGGGAATTTTCTGCTCTCAACACCCTGATAATTAGTAACTGAACAATTCTTTGTGGTATCATCTTGTAGTTTTGCAGCTAGCACACTTCATTCATTTGAGGTAGCCCTCCTCCAAGAGACAATCTAAGCCAGCTGTTTATAAGTACAAGTGGTCCTAAATCTTCTCAGTGTTCCTTGGGGTACAGCACTACCTCTTCAAACCTCTGCCTGATTGGCCATTTATTTTCCTATTGGTACCAGAATGGATGAATGATGCCTTTCTGGTATAGATTGGGGGTGAAGCTACAATGTTCTGGTGTGACAGACAGTGCAAAATTGAACACACACTAGATGAGTGCTTTTATATAAAACTGTACTTTTCCAGCAGGCAACTAATGTCTGAATGACTATATGACATGAAAATTAAGCTAATAGATGTTCTAGGCTGAAGGAATAAACAGCTGTTCCAGGTCTGATAGAGAGAAAGCAATCATTTTCAACTGGAGCAAAACAATCAATAACCAAAACATCCTGAAAGCCAACTAGGTGAAAAACTGAACAGTAGGATGGGCTCATATGAAGTCCGTTTTCTCCCCAACCTTATTGCATTGTTTGCAATAAATTTGGTACTTAAAGAAAGTTTTTCTTTATTTGGAAATTGAAGTCTTGATATTCTGCTGCACCTTCCCACCAAATATGTAATTTTGCCAAGTTAGTTTACTGAGTGTCTTACAGGTGTTGAGTTTGCATTTCTCGGGAATAAAACCATTAGAGGGTAAAAACGCTCAACCTTCCTTTTATAAACAGGTGTTCAATACAGTCACATTTCTAGTTTTTTGTAATGCTCACTTCCAGTAAATTTTTAAGAGGAGATGTACTGGGTGCTGTTTCATTGCTATCTGTAATACCTTTACTGGGTGATCTAGTGGGTGCTGTAAATGCTTGAAGTCTGTTTCCTTTTGCACACAACTAGTACTTGTGAGAATGAGCATTTTTTGAGGTATTAACTTCAGCAGGTGTGGTTGGGGAGCAGTCCTAAAGGAGACTGTCTTGATTGAATATTTAAGTGATGACAGGCAATTGGCCTTTTCATCTATGTTTTAGTTTTGAGTTCAATTTTTGTCCTTCCCAGTAGACTCCTCCAGAGCTGGTTACATTATCATGAGGTGTAACTTCTTTGGCACTTGCAACTTCATTGCCATAGTGATTTGTGCTCTGTAATTCTTGTCGTTTTGCAGTGTTCGTATTCAGCCTTTTATCCTTCTTTTTCTAACACTTGC
The DNA here is from genome assembly GCA_018697195.1 of Certhia americana. NCBI lineage: Eukaryota > Metazoa > Chordata > Aves > Passeriformes > Certhiidae > Certhia > Certhia americana. Next base: position 41,986,403 of record CM031861.1, read on the forward strand.
TAACTACTGTTTGGCACTTCTGAGTGTGAAGAGAACTCCACTGATGTGCAATGCTAACTCAATTAAACAGATATTGTTCTTTGCTTGCCACCACCCATTGCCTGTGTGCTGCAGAACATATGACAGATTTTAGTCTTTTATTGTAATGTAACATGCAGGTCTTCTTATCTGCCCTCCCTTTTTTTGTTTTTTTTCTTTTTTGAATAATAAAATTAATCTCAGCTGGCACTTCTCTGAGATTTGATTAATTTCTGTCCTTTTGTCCCATTCTTCATTCTAATCCAGCTGAATGTATATTCGTATAGCTGAAAGTCACTTTGGCTTTGGTTTCAGTCTTCACCAATGGATAGTTTCTTATACTTGGTCATTTTGTATTTTTTTCGTTTTTCATTTTTTCCTTTGTTCCTGCTTATTCTCTTTTCTTTAAAATATGTCCCTATGAGGAGCTGCTGATTTAGCTCAGCAGATTGATGTGCATGATCTTCTGAATGACTTCCATAGACTGGACAAAGTTTTCTCATTGTGTTATGTATTCTTCTAGGCATTCATGTGACTCACTATTCTCATTGTTAGTAAACAATCCACAAGTATTACTTATTGTTTTATAAACCTATTTCCTAGATGCATAAACACTGTCCTTGTTTCTGTGGAAAAATGTGGCTTTGGATAGCTCTTTCCTCTTTCTGAAAAGCAGTCATATGGGTGAACTCTCAGAATTACACTCTCAGAGGAATACACACATTGATGATTGGGGAGAAAGGCCAGAAAACAAAGCAGCTGAGTTCAGTTTAGCTCAGGCAGTATTTTATGATTTACATGCACCTTAACACTTCTCTGTTTCCCTTTTCATAAAATGAATACAGTTACATTTTTTTGTTAGTGTTTATTTGAATTTTTCTAAAAGAAGAATTTATAAATTTACAAAAGTTTCTTGATATTTTTTGAGTGTTGGTAAATAACTGAGAGTGGAAATTAACTGAAACTAATCTTTGCTTCTAAGCATATTTATAATTTTAAAGCTGAGATGAATGTTACTGATGTGAGATTTCATGGTGGTAGGGAGGAGATAGATCTCTTCAAAGCACTTTGATTTTTCTTTTATGCCATCCTCCCTGAAGTGTTTCAGTAACACATAATTGATGCACTTTGTTATGAATACTGCTGTACATCTTTGTGGACTGATTACTTTTACAGCAATATATATTCTTACTGAAAAGACAAATGATGCAAAGGTTCATCCTGTCATGTAGACACTCCCCTGCTGGACACTGGATTTTTGGTTGTTTGTGTGAAGGTGTATTAACACTAGCATGGGTTCTTGATAGCATAGAGAAGTATCATGCACTGATTTTGTTGAGAAAGAGTTCAAGTGCTTCTGTAGGCTAAGGGATTAAGTCAGTTTGTGTTTGTCACAGAAAGCAAGGGGAATTGCTTTGTTAGTCAAAATCTGGTCTGAAGCTGGTCATAAAATGGGAACTTTAAGAGAGTTACATATTCAGGAAATCTTTATAACAACAAAGCCATAAAAGTCTTGGGATTTGAGATTTTTTTTTTTTTAATGATATTTTGGATGGCTTATGAGAAAAACACATGAAATTAAAGGTTCCTGCTTCAATCAGTTAATTTGCTGTCTAAATGGAACGCATCTTGGCTTTTGTGTGTGTATTCAGCCATAACTAGTAGCAGAAGAACAGGCTATGTCTGCTGTAGTTTTATTTACAGCCTTACTACTTTTTCTGATTGCCTTTCTGTTTAATTCATATCACAAAATTCCAGGAAAAGTTTTAAATGATGAACATCTAAGTATATGTAACCTAGAAGTTTTGAATTAGGATTTCCTGAACTTACATAAGAGAGCCTGTAGATGCTGTCGGTTGTGGTTTTATGATTTTGTCTGTGGCCCATCAAATCTCTAATAACAGAAGACAGCAGCATGCTTATGAAGGGTAGATTTACTTTCTATATTGGGCTTTTTAAAATTACACTGCTTTTCTATTAGACAGCAGTCAGCATTGGCAATTTGAGTTTCCACAGTAGTATACTGTAATTTTAGGGACCCTATATAGTGCTGCTGCTTCTGTCTTTGCCCATTTCTTATTTCAGTGTCCCAGTGTAAGATTGTAATGTTGGACACATGGAAGATCTTCTGGTGGTTGAAGATGCTGCCCATAAACTATCTGCCTAACTACCCCAAACATTTTTGAAAGCTTTATAAAAAAACCCCAAAGCCTTTTCTCCATTTTTGTTGTTTGTTTTTTGGGGGGCTTTGTTTGTTTGTTTTGGTGTTTTTGTTTCTTTTGTGTTTTTTATAAGATACTTGAGGAAAACGTAGGAGTTAGTTCCACTATATTGTCCTTATATTTTTATGTAGTTCTAATTTATAGATTTGATGTGAACAGAGCATGTATGTATAAGCCACAGCATCTCAGTTTTTACTCTGCTTATAAACTGCTAGGAACAAACAATTTGCTTTAAAAATGGTTAAAAATTATCTCTGAATTTGAATGTTACAGTTCTAAGACTTCCATACAGTCTTGAAAATTGCCAAGGGTGTGGATTTCAGTGACACAATAGGGTGATTGCCACTGTTGAATGTCAGGAAGACCCCTTGAAACGGAGTCAAGAAAAGCTTGACAAAGCATTAGAAAGTTAATCCATCTTTTTCTTATTTTCCCTGGCTGTAAAACAATGGATTTTTGGAGGAAATGATGTGTCTCTGCCTAATAATCTTAAACAGAAGGTACAATGAGTATGCAAACTGTGCATTAAAATAAAGAGAGCTTCTACTGCAAATATGCACTTGATAACCAAAACTGTAATGCATGGAGATCAGCTTATTTCACTAGTATGAATAGCTCTCATGAGAGGTTAAGACAGAAGCAGGTGGAAATATTGTTTTGCCTTTTGGTATTGTCCTGATCTGAGCTGGGATAGAGTCAGTTTCCTTCCTAGCAACTGGTACAGAGCTGTGTTTTGGATTCGGTATGAAAATGGTGTGAGTAACACATTGATGGTTTTAGTTGTTGCTGTGCAGGGCTTTTAGTTGCTACTGTCAAGGACTTCTCCTTTTCTTGGTCTCTGTCAGCGAGCCAGTGCACCAGAAGCCAGTACATGTTTAGGACAGCTGACCTGAACTACCCAACAGAATGTTTCAATGTTTCATACCACAGATCATCACACTCATAAACTGGGGAGACTTGGCTGTGAGACACTGCTGGAGGCCTGGCTGGGCATCGGTCAGGAGGTGGTGAGCAGTGGGTTAGAATTGTGAACCCCAATGATATTGGGGTTTTGAGGGTTTCGTTACTCTCTCTCTTTTCCCTTTTATCATAGTGTTTTACTTTATTCCATTATTAAGCTGTTCTTACCTCCACCCATGCATTTTACCTTTTTCTGACTCTCTTTCCCATCCCACAAAGTGAGGACGGGAGTGAGCAAGCAGCTTGTGGTACTTAGTTGTTGGCTGGGATTTAAGCACAACAGGATTTACCTGCTTCAGTGCTGAATAGATAAATTTGATTTTGACTAAGTTACATTACATTAGAACAGGTCTGAAGTATATGTTAGGTTGAATAGTTAGTGGGAAAAATGAGCTATCCCTACACTGTAGATTTAAAAATACTTTAAAATTGTCTGGGAGATAGTTCATGAGGCCATCTTGAAAGACAAGAATTTTTTAATTGGAGAAAATCTAAATTGTTACAATCCTTCTGTGTAAGAAAATGTGCTTTTCTGACTTTTTTAGGAGGAAAACATGCTTTATTTAAACACCCATTATTTTTTAATTTCTAATTAGCTTATCTTGCAATGTGTACTGAATTGATCCAGAAACATTATAGCAGCTAAGTTAAAATGCAATTTAAATGTTTAAGCATGTAAATTCTGTATGCCCCTATCCTTGATCTCTTACACTCCATTCTTTACAGCCTTCCATGATTTTCTTGGTGTTATTTCAATTGCCATATGCGTGTAACATGAGACCAGAACCTGCAAGGATTTTTAGAGGCAGATGGCCTTGTTCCCTTCTTTCTAAAGACCAGGTACTGTGCTTGTGGAGCAAAAATCAGCGCCCCATTAGTGTAGCTTCAGCATCACTTGGCCTTCCTCTGTTTGTGCTTAATAGAAAGGCTGTTTTTCAAATGAACAGAGAACATGTTATTTGATTATCTGTTGACATACCATCTGATATATGAAAGTTATCTCAGCCTGTGTGCTGTCACAATAAATTACTAACAGAGAACAAGAATGAAGGATTAATTACTGAAAGGTACTAAGATGCAGCTGATGTTGAGCTGTGTAGAGAAATAAAATACCCAGTTGTCTTAATCTTTAGAAACTACCTATGAGACACCTCCCATCTGCCAACAGTCATGGGTCTGGAAATAACCACAGCATCCTTCCACCTTGGCTGGATATTGGTAAAAGCTGTGCAAAATTAAAATATATTGCAGGTGATAGGGTTGGGGTGTTCTTTAGAGATTTTTTTTTTATTACATTCTTGCCAGCAGGCTTTTTCCTACTGCCACTTATTTATTTTATTTTGAATCCAAAAATGTAGTTAAATGGAGAGGCAAAAAGAAATCATTTGAAAAATGCTCGTTTGAAATGCTTGTTGTATGTATGGAAGAACTGGTAGCTTTGGAACCTTCTTTCTTTGTGTATGGAGGATGCTGTGTCCTCTCTATATTCCATGCTTATTATAGGATATTCTGTTGATATCAATCTTTCATCTGGGCTCATAATTTAACCTGTTGAGTTTCATTATTTGGAGTGATGCATTTAGTATTTATATGGGAGATGGGTGGCTTTCTCCCCCTGATGTTCTTCATTGGATGGTTTAACTGTATTTGTAAGAGATTTTTTCCACATGGTGTCACAATTTGCCCACAGATATGAATGTAACTAGAGACACATTAGACTGCAGAACTACTTTCCTCTTCCAGACCTGTAACACCAGTTCATAGTCCATGTATGTGGATGATACATGGGATTCAAATATTTATTAGTAAAACCTACTGTCATTTATGATTTTTGGAACCTTCCTAAACAGCAATCTCCTCTGAGAGAAAACCTTCAGCATGTTCTTATTCATTGCTTCCCTTATGGTTTTGCTGATGCTAATACATACTAAAGGAAGGAGAGTTTTCTGTGATTCATATTCACTGATATGTTTTCCCCTGCTCTGATCCATCAAAGATCTGCAGGTGAAAGATTTAGTTCTTTTGAAAGAAAGAAGAAAAATATGACTATGCATATTTTATCTAGTGGTTTCTTTTTCTTTTTGTCTTCATCTTTAATCACATAAACATTCATTACCTGTTTGTGTATCATCTCCACTCTGATCTGAATCCATTTAACCAAAAGGAACTGGCAAAGTTTTAAATTTTTCAGTGTCTGCCTGAGGTTTAAATTATGCATTTTGAAGTTTTAAGACTTTGAAGTATTTGTTTTCTTTACACCTACAGGTTAAAAAGATCCAGCAGGGAATGTTGTATTCTTGCTTTAGGATTTAAAAAGCTCTGTTTACTTTTAACATGCTTAGGTTTACAGCACAACACTATGTAGTAGAGAAATGCATACAAGTAATTACGTCAATTACCATCAGCTCAATGCAATTCTTCTGTGATGCTATGTGATTTAAATGTCATTATGTATCTGGAAAAGGATGGGAAATCGTTGTTGTTAGCTTCTGTTTGCTGCTAACAGCTGTTTTTATGACTGGTTTTGCTCATAAACAGGTGTTTAGAACATTCCTTTGACTAAGTGATACAGCTTGTGCTGCTGTGAATTAAATTGTCTTGTCTATGTAGCTTGGATTTCTTTTGTTTTCACTTCTTTAAAGAAAAGAAAAATATAAAAGCAGAAAGGCTCCCAACATTTGAGGTTTTGGTAAGTCATGCTTGGAGACACTGGAAGTTTATGATGAGAAAGAATGTGCCCTTCAAGAAAAAGATGTTTTGCTATGGGTATCTGTGGGCATGGCCTCCCAATTAAATCTCATTTTATGCTGGTTCCTGTCTATTCCTGTTGAAGGAGCTTTCTGGTACTTTCTCTGCTTTGGTTAGAAGTCCTATTCCTTGTGCTCTTTCATGCCTGAAGCGTATCTATGGTAGGTGATGAAGGATTGGACATATGCATCAAAAGTAAGTATGTGTTCAGTAATATTTGATGGTGAAAACTTAATTCTGTATAAAATGCTTTTGAAAAGTATTATCAGATGGGGCTTCTGAAAAAGGTAAGGTGAATTCTTTCCCTGCTCCCCATTCTCATTCCTAGCATCTAAAAGTAAAGAAGATGCATTCTTTGTGAATCGTGGATTTGACAGTACTTACAGGTGAATGAAAGCCTCAAAAGATCTTGTTGGGTCCTGTTTTTAAGCCATTTTATGTATGTATTTTCTTTAAAAATTATTGATCTCCATTCCTTGCTAGTTAATCTGAGACTAGGAGAGCGGAGTTTTCAACCAAATTGGTCACTGTCATTTCATATATGATCCAGAATGCTTAATTTCTATTACAAGCAGAAACTCCAGCCTGGATCTGCTCAGCCATCTAAAACATGTAGAGGCATTTTGCACTCAGGTTGATGCCAGAATGGTGGGAACCATCTCCTGCTTCAGTTGCACATGTTGTGCCATTTATTTCTGACGTAGCTATTGTTGACACGTTTCTGATGCTTTTAATGTAATGCTATTTCAGGAGAGGGAGAGTATTGTCTCAGTTAATAGATCAAGGATGAACAGATAGAGGTTTAAAGGGAAGCTGGGGAAGAGCTTAGAAAGAACCTGGACTGTATTATGTCTCAATCCACTGCCTAATCCATATGACTATTTTTTAAAATTGTAATTTGAACAGAACTAGCAGTCCACCATTACCTCATAGTCACACAGTGAAAGCCTCTGCCTTTCTCTGGATCCTTACTAAGAAAACAGTGAGAATATACTTATAAGGTAGGCACCCCAGCCTTGGAATTTCACAGGCTTCTCTTCAAAAATGGTTCTTTTATGTGGAACAACTTTTACCTCTGAGTCAAAGTGTGTGTGAAAAACCTGCAGAAATGGAGGGGAGGCTTCGGTTGAAGGGATATTTTTGCCATGAAATGGAGTGTGTTGGAGACACACATAAGTTGTACAGAACCAAGCCACATCCCCTGTTGATGTAGTGACGTTATGGGGTTATATGGAAGTTGAATGTGATTTTTTGAAGTGTTTTTTTTCTGCTTGCTTGGTAATACATTGACAGTCTGTACACTGCATAGCTTTGGGAGATGTACATCTATCTGGAACACTTATCTTCTCATATATGCCTGCATTGGTATTGTCTATGATTTTACTAGGCATACCATGTACTTTTCTTTAGACAGTGTATGGGTATTTAGACAATGATTTTCTTTCAGATATAAGAGGAGATTCTACTGTGCACTCTTTTGTTGCCTCTTGTTTGGTTCAAATTTAATTTGGGAGAAAAAAAAGAAACTCCTTGTTGTTATTTATTCATATATTTTTATGTTTTATCTTTTTAATTGTTGGTAACAAAACCAAAGACCCCTAGAGCTGTTTATTAATTTGAAGTTAGAATAACAGGAAAACAATACAGCTAAATTAATATTTGTACAAGCCAGCAAAACTTAGCAGTGGCAGTGTAGTACATAGAGATTTCAGTCTCTGGTACATGAATAAATGTATTCATGTCTAACCTATTACAGTTATTTTGATTTTTAGCTTGTGCACACATGTTCTGTAAGATGAGGTAGTAAACTCCAATTTATGTCTTACCTTTGGATGTTGTTAGAACCATGTCCTTGTTCTAGCTCTAGCATCCCAGAGACTTGAAAATTAAAATTACTACACCTGAGATGTGTAAAAGGCTTGAAAACTTTGTTTCTAATAGCTCAGCTCTATTTTTTTTTTTTTTTGTAAAAAGAATGATAGTGTAAAATCCATCCTTGGCCTCTCAGGGTGGTTAATATATACCCATTTAGGCAGATTCCTGTCTACCAGTCCCGTTGTCACCTAAGTAGCTTTTGATGGAACCTATGCATGCAGTGATCTCTGGGCTCAAGATGAACTCTTTTGTGAGTAATTATCAACAAAATACTGTTCTTGGAAAACTGGATGAAAAATCTGTGTTGCAGGCAAGAGAATTTATTGCATCTTAGTACTTGTTATGGGAAAGTGAACTCACCTATGGAGTAGAGAACTCATACCCTCAGATTAGACTTCAAAAACGAGATGGGGAAGTTGAAAGTGGACAGAGTGAAATGGAATAAGTTTGTTCTTGTTTTTGGACTGGTGCTGACAGAAACTAAATTTTAATTTGCATTTTGACTGGCTAAAGGAATTTACATCAAAACAAAAAAATCAATTCTTAATAAAAAGATATAGGAAATTCTGTAGAAATACTCTGTATTCCACTAGAATTGCAACGGTGTGGATTATCTGGGATCATCTAATCTTATCTGTGATTTTATAAGTCTTTCTCACCTGATTGCAAGTGTGTAGTTGTAGGGATATTGAAATTCACTGTGATTTCTTCCAAGCCAATTATTCAGAGTGAAAACCTGCATGTTTTTACCTATTAAATTATTTAGAGCTCTTCCTACTGTAGTTGTGGTCTTGTTAGACTGGGTAGTGTGGGAGCATGGCAGAGATGATTCAAAATTTGCATTTTCTGTGCATTGCACAGCTGCTGCTGAAAGCTGCCTTCCATTCAGCTGTGGAGGCATGGGTTGTTAATGTTTCATACTACCAGTGCTAAAATCCATTGTACTATCATCAAGTTAAATTTCATCACCGGAATCTGGAGTTCTGGCCTAGATGAAAAGTGTTGTCTTTAGCCCATGGCCAGACCTCTTGGGCACCGTTGGATTTCACATGTTGGAAACCTGTTTCTGAGGTACTTCTTTCTTAGACTGAAGTATGGATAGGAGGACCCTGTTCATCTCTCCGAGGGTTCTTCCTCTCAAAAGCAGCAGTCAACATCAGCGGTCTCCTTGGACCATCCTCCACCATGAGATGCTTTCCCAAAGTCCAGTCATCCCACCTGCTCAGCAGCAATTTTTCTCACCAGTGCTTTACTGGGAGGAGAGCTGCTGGCTGGAGGAGCAAAGGAGGGGTGTGGACTGCCTCCAGCCTCTCCAAACTGTTGGATTGGGATAGCTGAATAGGGATGGGATTCAACTGACTGCAGGGTGGTGTACAGTCAGTCATTTTAAATATCCAACTACTGGCCTGCAGTTGGCACTCCAGGAAAGCACAGCTTTCCTTGTCATTTTTGCCAGTGCTGTGTAGGTGTCTCGGATAGTGCTAGCGTGTTTTAAGTGGCACAGACATATACACTTAGGCAGCAGTATGTTGTGCTAACTAAAATTTTATGATCCTGGCAAGACCAGGGCAGACAGGAGATAAATATAGAGTAGGGCTATAGCTGCTGATGAGAAGAGCATGTGATTGTTGGGGATAGTAATAGCACCTCATAATTTTAATGATGTTTTTACTATGATTTGATATGGTGTATGGTGATACACCATGTGACTGTTCTCTGATCCAATAGCAAACTGCGTAGCTTGAGAAGGCAAACCTGCTTCTGTTCAACTGGCATTTGCCAAAGATGGGAATGTTAAATTTGGAAATAAGGGGTACCACTTTCAATTTTTTTCTTTTTCAGCTACCCTTATCAGTGACAATCTTTAATTGCTATGCTATGCTCTAGTATTGCTTTTTGCTTCGCTTAGGAATTAAATGCAGTTTAGGAGTATGTGAAACAATTTTTGTATTTAACCAGTGGAGTATAAATATTTTGGAATTCATTTAATGTCTAGTGGTATCTGTTCATGGTTAATGCAGTCATTAATTTTGATGGAAATAAAGCTTTTACCTAGATATGTGGCTTTAGTTTCAACTAATTGAGTTTGTAGTGAGCTTCTCATCTAAATGGACCCTTTTCTGGAAGAGGAGCAACATGCTGTGGGATGAGCTGGTCAGAAGGTCCTCCCCGCACTCTGCTGCTAGAGCATCTGATGTCTACTGGGGACAAGCTGTCACATGCATTCCTAAATACAGGCTGAGGACTGAGTACTTAGTTTAGAAATTATCTTGTGATTTACAGCAGGAATATTTCTCTTCTTGTGCCTCTGACATAGAATGAGACAGGTTATGGGAGAAAGGAAACTGAACGTTAGACTGAAAAGCAGTGATGTTAAAATATTGCTTAAGTTTCAAATGTTCTATTTCCTGCATGTGTTGATGCTGGATAATTGCCAAAAGGACTGTAAGGGTTTTTTATTGCCTCAATTCAATTTTTATTTATTTTTTCCCTCCATTTCACAGCACTCTAAGGCCTTCTATTAATTTTCTCTTTTTTGAGTTGAGATGAAGCCCAAGAAAGGCTGCTTTATTCTCTGCCCTTTATTTCCCTGGAGGATAAGAAAATAGAAGGGAAAAATTGGGCTGGATTAATCAAAATTATTCTTTGGGAAAGCTTTACAGGTTTCAGTTTAAAAATGAGAGGAGAAAAGACAGGGAAAAAATCTTTTTCAAGACTCCACCTAAATATATGCAGCACTTCAGACTGTGATTTTAAAACTTGCAGGTTTTGGGAGATGTAAGGCATTTAAAAGCATAATATTCCTTCTTAAAACTTTATTGCTAGTTTCTTTGCTCCAGTTAGCTGCAGACTAACTTTGCTCTAGTTAATTGCATCCAGCTGCTTGGAATGCTTACTTTGTGAGCAAAGGATTCTCTAATTTTAGAGCAATGTGAACTTATTTGCTTCTACAAATATTACTTGATTCTCAGTTCCTAAAAAATTCAAGATTGTGTTTCTAGGTAAAAGAAAGAGTTTTTGTGTTGTGGAACTATGTGAAGATAAGATGTGAGAAATACTTTTAAAATTCAATTTTTTCAGCAGAAATTAAGGATCAAAATACTTAAAATAATAAATAACATTGGAAATATAGTTTTATGAAACCAATAAACCAGAAAGAAAATCCTGTTAAAAATGGAAGGATAGAAAATGTAAAGTTACTACCAGATAATACTTTTCAAACAATTGATAAACTGTTGTAATAATTCAGATTGATGCTTTCAAAACCTCAATAAATTCTCAGTTTTCTGTATAGATGATTGGATTCTATTTCACTGTTTGTCATAGAGGTTTGAGGGGAGTTTTATGGCTCAATTTCATAGTCAACCTCTAACAACAAAAATTTTGAGAAGAAATGTGATGCAGAGAACAGTGCCCCAGTCTTGCTCTTCCTTATAGCTGTGCCATTGCCTCTGGCAATAACCACGGTTGAAAATAGAAAAGTGGATTAACTGGATTAGAGGTTGTTTGTTTTTTAAGCTGCAAATTCACTCTAAGATATAGACTCTCACTGTACTTAAGATTTGATTGTAGTTTGTTAGTCACTGTATGCTTCCCAGTGAGGCATTTCCTTCTGTTTGATGTTACAAGTCTTCCTCTTTTTCATCTTTAGTATTCTGTGCTTCTAAATATATTTACCTATTTAAGTAAAATTTTGCTGCAATAGGAAAATTCTTTCCGAGACTGTAATTTTTTTTTTCTTTTATTTTTTTTCTTTTTCTTTTCAGAAGCAAATGATAAAAGGTTGGCAGCAAAGTCATGCTCCTAGGAGAAATCAAGAATATATTAGTTAGATATGGTGTGAGTGGCAATGACAGAGCTACTCAATCAAAAATAAGATAAAGATGCATAGAATGCTCTTTTTTTCTTGAAGTAACAGAAGAACCTAAATCATGGAACTAAAACCGAAATGCTGCAGATTCAGTAGTAATTGATAAAATAAAGTACTTTTGACATGTTTCGTAACTAAGCAGTGAAACTCATTACCACAAGATATCATCAAGGCAAAGAGCTTAACTGCAGCTCTTTAATAGAAAATTCATGTGGGTAAAAGTACAACTAGGATTAGGTTATAATTTTCTTTTCATGGATTAGAATATACATAAGAGGACATACAAGACTTGCGCTCAGTTTTTGTTCCAGTCTTTCCATCCTAGGGGGGCCTGAAAGACACTTCTCACATACCTGTCTTGATGATCAGACTCCTCTGTGATTGCTTACTGCTACTTTCATTTGTATTTCCACTGGGACTCCGTTTTAGCTGTTCTTAGGCACAGGCTACCATGAGCAGACAAACCAGATCAAGAGAGGGGTCCGCTCTTGAAGGGTTTTTGAGTTTTGTTCACCTTTCTTCTCTTAAGTGTTTAAAGCGAGTTCTGTCTGAAAATTTCTGTCTGAAAATCTTTCAGGTTTTGAGAAGAGTCACTTACATTTCAAGCGCCACTGATTACATGTTTTGCAGTTAGGGGAATGTTTTGCTATGAAAGCGATGCATGTAGAATAAAGATATTGCTGCCTTCTTGCACTGTGTGTCTTTTCCATTGTAAGTCACTAGAGAAGACACTTTGTATTTGCAAACTGCAAGTGAGGCCACGTAAGCATTTGCAAAGCTGTCCGTTAACCAAAGAATGCTGTTTGCAAACCTTCCTGACAGCATCGGCTTGTTAAGCAAAGTCATCTTCTTTTAGAAATCTCTCTGCTCTTGGTGCTTCTATTTTTTTGAAGGCCACAATAGCAGAAAACCCTTTTTTCAGTGGTGTGTTTTTCTCCAACCACCCACTAGTAAAGAATATACTGAGAGGAGATGAAGCTCTGGTACTCAAAAGACTTGCTACACTGCATCCTGGTCTTTTAAGAGTAGATAGGATTTTTTTGCTGTAGCCATTTATCATTGTTAATATTGAGAAAAAGTCTTCTTTGATTTAGGCAAAGGACTGTAAACCTAGATCTTTTTGCAAGACTAGCAAAGCTATAAAATCCAGGCAGATCATTAGGTTTTAATCCTCAAAGGTTATTGTTATTTGGTCACCAGTGAAATTAATGGGAGTTTGTAAATTTATTTGAGTTGGCCTACTGAGGTTTAATTTTTGTAGGACATGAAAATTTTGTAGTTTCAGCTCAAGCTTGGAATATATTAAGTATATACTGCAACTATAGAAATGATTCAAAATGGTTTAAAATTTTATGTTTAGCCCTGAGCTTTCTAGGTTTCAAATTTCTCATCTAATAAAGTAGGATTTTTAATTTGGATTTACCTTAGTGGAAAAGATTATCACCAGAAACAAGCAGTTAAGGCATGAATTCCTTTGCATGGGGATTAGTTAACTGTGAGGTTTATATGCATAAACAAGAATGTGCAGAGAACAGTCTTACCGTGTACCTCCTTACTTCTCTCTGTGTCCTATCAATCTGCTGAGATTTATAGTTAAGAATGCATGGAACCATTTAAAAAAAATTAAGCAAGAAAGCAAACCAACTAAATAGGTTGCCTGAATATAAATTTGGTTGATTTTCAATGTTTCGCCAGCTCCTGCTTTCTTATGATCCTGTGCGGTGTGAGGCTTTGGTGGGTGATGAGCTCCATCTAGTGACACCAGGCCCCGTGTGTGCTTCTGGTGGGAGCAGTCAGCCCGATGCACGGCGTGTCTGCCTGCCTGGGCATCAGCTGCCTGTCACTACCTGTGGATTTAAAACACACATAATGAGCAGCGCTATGGCACTCACAGGAGAAAAGTGTAGAAAAAAGTGAAGTTGTTCTCTGAAGGCATTATGTATATGTATATATATATTAGGTATTGTGAATGCCTAAAAAAATTGCGTTTCTTAAGAGATAGAAAGAATCTATATTTAGTCTTAATTCAGCTTCATATATATGTGTGGTCTATCTATACAACAAATAATACTGTTGATTACTTGAAAGTTCAGAATCACTTGGAGCTTTTCCCTCTGGTTTGCTGTATCGTTGCATTACTGTTGTAATGATCTTAAACTGAAATTGGCCTTTCGTAGTAGCGATTCAGGAGTTTTACTATTGAAGGCTTTAAGCACCACAGTGTGTAAATATCAGACAGGTCTAGTGCTTTCATGTGCATGCTGTCTTGGGCAGCTCTGCTGTGAGTTCTTGGCATTATTCATAATTAACAGAGCTTATCTTTTATCTCATAAACTGAAACCTACACTTGCAGAAATGTGAGGTCTGTGTTGGATGCTGCTCCCACGAAAGGGGAGCTTATTGTGAGAGTAATGTGGGCTGACTTCAATGTGCCTCTTAGTAGGAATGCAGTAGGAATAATTGAAATTAGACATTCCTGCACATTGATTATGTTAGAAACTAAGCTAGCAAGAGAGTTCTGCTGCTTTCCTGGGTAAGGAGCTAGGATTCCACAATGCTGAGCCTTCAGACTTTGGCTTAGCAAACAGGGGAAAACTGTGGAGCCTTGGCTGTAGCAGGGTATCTTTCTGTACCTCATACTCTTGACGACCATCTGGGGAAGCATGTAGACTGCTAAGAAAATGTCTTGCAGATTAGTTGGAAAAGCTGTGGGGCGATATTGGCAAGGTGGTCTCTTTGTAGCCGTTGCTGTGAAAATAGTAGGGGCAGCAAAGCTCAGTAGCTACTGAGTGGCAAAGACCCTCCCAGCCCCTGAGGATATGTATTTTCTGAGGTTCCTAAGATAGTTTTAGACTAGCTGAATTCAGATTAGTTTGAATATTGCTGGGATACCAATATGAATAGAAATGGTAGTGGGCTATTTCTACTGCAGCAGGGACTTAGTGTAGGCTCCAGAATGGTCCTAAGATGCAAGGCAGGCACTATGCAGGGTTTTGGTCTATAGCAAACAGCCTTCTGCTGAGTATTACCAGTACCTGTGGCAATGGTCATGACCCTGATATGATGATCAGAGCACAAATTGCAGTCTTGACATAACCTCAAGAGTGACAGGGGAAAACTTGATAAGGAGAACTAAACTTTCTGTTTTAAGAAATTTTTTCTGATGTACAGCCCATCATGTAGCATAACAGCCATTCCCCAGGCATTCTACATGGAACTGACATCAGAGATTGAACACTAGAGGAGGATACAGTTAAATAATTCTTCAGAATGTATCAATCAAACACAACTTTTCCTGCTTTTCTTCTGTTTCACTTTAATTGCAATTGTGTGTCGAAGAGAGTTTATTTATATCCCATACACCATCTGCTATAAGAGAAGAATCCAGCTATCCTGTTCAAGCTGACAACTTTTATGTTGTCCTTTAATGCATTTTCTTCAGTATTCCTTGGAGGTAAAAGCAGAAGGGCAGCAGAAAGTCCTCTTGCGTTCTGTGGTTTACTGACTCACTTTAACAGAGGACATGTGCAAACACCCACCCAAATCTGTACAATTCTTTGTCAGTTAGAAGAGGAAGAAGGCTTCCCTAGACTGTCGTAACATCTTGTCACATCTCTTGCATAAACCAGATATTTTAACTGTTTTCCCTCACACAGACTCATGTTTGACTGTGGAGTATATTTTATTACCTTTTTGCTAAGCTTTAGGTCTCAACTTTATTCATTTCATCATCTTGTCTTATTGCCTCTTTTTTTCTGCTTTTGAATTTATCATATTCCTCTATTTATAGGTACTAGTAACCATTAGTAATACATGCTGCTACTTTTTTTGTATGTTTCTGACTGAGCCTATAGCTTGTGAAAGGGAATATTTCTTGTGCAATTCTGCTGAAATCATTGACTATTAACATGCTTACTGATGGCACATGGGGCCACCAATGCAATTTGTGTATCCAAGTGTCTTGCAACTTATTGGGGAGGTGTGGAGAGGCTCTGTTAATCAGCATATTTGCTTGAAAGCAAAAGGAAGGGTTACAAGTCCTTGAGCAGTAACAGGGCTGTGACCTCACCAGGATTGTGGAGGCATGATGAAGGGCTATAATCAAGAGAGACAGCATTTTTAAGAAGGACAGGCTGAGAAGGCAAGGTGAGAGAGTTGCCCTTATGTGAGAACAGCTGTATGCATGGTATGCTGCTTTGTGGGTGAAGACTAGTGGGCAGACTGACATGGGTGATATTGGAGTGGGTGTCTGTGATTGAAAATAGAACTTAGACTGCCTTCAAACAACTGGAAGAATTTAATTCACAAGCCCTGGTTCTTGGGGAACATTAACTACTGTATTTTTTTGGAGGACAACTCTGTATGGCTCAAAGAGATTTCTTGAGTGTGTTTATGACAATTTCCGGATACAGATGATCAGGGAGACAACAGGGAGTGTTCTCTTCTGGACTTGGTACTTGCAAACAAGGCAGGACTGGCCAGGGTTGTGAAATTTGAAGGCAGACTTGGCTGTTTAGGATCCTAAGTGGAGGGAGTAGAACAAAAAGCAGGAAACATCCCTGAACTTGAGTAAAGCACACTTCACCCACGTCAGTGATCAGCCCCGAAAGGGGGGGTGTAGGAGACCTGAGAGATTCTAAAGTGACCTTCTCCAACCTTAAGCAAGGTCAATCCCAACAAGTAGAAAATGGAGCAAAACCAAGCAGGAGGCTTGCACAGATTACCAGATACTTCCTAAGTGATCTCATACAGGGTTTGGGGAAGTAGCAGGGGCAAGAAAGAAGAGCTCAAGAGGGTCAGGATTTAGGAAGGACTAAAGAAGCAAGGCTTTTCTCTGCAGTTCCCAGAGACTTAAAAATTAGAAAACTTCCATGGGAACACCAGATGTTAAACACTGAGAGGATGTTTAAACATGGAAGCAGTTTGCCCAAAGAGCTTGTGGAGTCTTCACATTTAGAGATATAAAAAACCTGACTGGACATCCTCCTGAGCAACCTGGTGTAGGTCACCTTGATTGAAGCACAGCTATTGGACTAGATTAGCTAAGAGGTCCCTCCTGACCTAAACGTTTCTGTGGAAAGGTGTTCCACAAAAATGGGTACTAATGAATAAACTAGTGCTCCTCCCCAGTGCTGTCACTCGCTGTCTGCACATCTGAGGGGTTATGGTTGGTAGGGAACAAACTTGTAGTGGAACTACTGCTGACTTTCTACAGTGCTGCTTCCCTGGAATTATTATTTAATCTTGCTTTTAGTAGTCCTTTTTTTATCCTTTCATAACTTTTTTAATTTGTGCTTTCTGTTTAAAATTACATTTACTTTTAAGAAGCTATTTCTTTTGATCTTATCTAAATTTACTTTTGTGTAGTTTTAAGGCTATTAGCTTTTTTGTTATGTTAATATACTTAATCAGTCTCTAATTAAGGTTTGTTTATTTCAAAGTTCCTTGCTAAGCCATTTTAGGAATTTGGAAAAGAAAAGCTGGGGAATATATCCTTTAGAAATTAAAGGTGTGCCAGCCTTTCAGGGCCATCTTCTTCCTCCCACAATACACCTTCTGACAAATGAAATGAGGCTTGAGAAAGAGACAGAAATACTTTTGCTTATGTAAAGATATTTCATGATTGTAGCTTCCTAAGATCAGAGGTTGAGTGAATATACACTATGGTGAAAGAACCAAAAGAAATGCTGAAATGAGAAATGAAAGCAATTATCCACATTTAAATACATCTAAATTCTTAAAAAATAGACTAAATTGGCTGGACATTATCTATTTGCTGCTTGTTATAGGTGTGGTAAAAATGGTTGAACAGTGGGAGTAAAAGGAAATGGGAGTTTAGGTATGAAAAGTGGAGATAATGATTTCATTATCTATGCATTTTTGTTTTGTAGACATTTTTTAACACCGTGTTTAGTTTTCCTCATACCTGAAAGAACAGTCTGAAAAGCATTTTAGTCATGCAGACTGATCTCAATTTAATATTAATGTGGCTTGGACTGTTCTGTCTATTTTTTTTTAAATATTCCAGTGCCTCACTAATTTAATTTTGCTTTGTAGATGTATGAATAGATAAGTGCTTTGAGGGTAAAAACAGAGGCAATAAGTTCTGTCATGTCCTGGCATAATGATGAACTGGAGTTATTGATAGAAATCAGAGATTGTCCACATTGTACAGAATCTGAATAGTCTGAAGAAAACCATGTATGCAGGTTGTGAAAAGCAGACAAAAAGACTGGATGGCAAGTACTGTCGTAGCCTCCTTCAAGTTTAATTTTTATACAAGGATGAATAGACATAAAAATAAATGTTTGCTTTGGAAAACTGAAGAAGGAAAAAGTAATTGTATATATCGGTTTTATGACTATTGAAAGAAGACTTCAATTATGAAGCATAATGGGAACAGGTTCAAACTGACTGTTGAATGCAATAATTGAGGTACTTGTTAGAGAAATGGGCTAATAAAGGATTTGGGCTACTTTTTTTTCTTGTTTTTTGTACTCACCACTTTTCAGGAATATGTGCTTTTTTTGTTATGTCTGCATAGGCAAATGGAAAGAAAATGCTTAGGTTGGATTAAACAAAAGAAAGTGAGTGTAGTTTTTGGATAAACAACTTGAACCCTGAAAAGGAGGCCTGGGCAGACTTTTCAAATGCTGAGCTAGGTAATGACACATGGTAGATGAATTACGTGATATTGGAGTATAGGAAAGATATTTTCTTTCTATATTAAATTGTCTATATGAAAATGTGAACAGCTTGCAGGTTTGTAGAGGCAAAGTGAAAATTTGCTTGGTGTTTGTGCTGGTACACGTTGTGCTGTGGTGAATTTTTTACTTGCACTGGATAGTTTGGGTCAGGTGAAGCATTTGTTTACTTCTTTCTCTCCTCACCTTTATAAAATTATACCTTTTTCCTTACTTTGAGTGCTTTTGCTTCGGTGGGTTTTCTTTTTTTTTTTAAAATTCTTCCAGTGTTTTACTTGATTTGACTAATAGTGTAAAGGTGGTGTCTTGTTCAAAGTAATGAAACCTGCTCATGGTATTTTATCCACTGGGCATCATCCAGTGAGATACTAAAATTTTGATGACTATAATTTTATTGTCCATAAGCAGTGGTGATGCTCCCATTGTTGGTGATAGTCCAATACTTGAGTTAATTTACCCATTCTCTGCAGACTGCTTAGGTGATTGCAAGGAGTAACTGTGTTTGAGTAGTTTGGGGATTTAGAAGCTGTCATGAAAAGCACTTTGGCCAGAGCTTTTATAAAATACTCCTGAAGAAAATGGGAAAGTGAGAGCAGACGCTTACAAAATACTGATTAAGAGCTACTGTCAGAAAAAATGAAATGCATCTTTGTAGCATTGGAGTAAAGGAGAGAGCAGATGGTCAATTAGGAAATTAGGAAACAATTTCCACTTGTAACTACTGAAATCAGTTAATATTGATGGTAATAAAGCTTGAGTCTCACAACAGTGCTTATTTTTTGTGTGTCTGCCGTATTGTTATATTAGATTGTTTGGTCATATTCTGATTTTCTGTATTCTTCTAAAGTGCACTGTATATGGCTGGTTGTTGAGAAGCAGATTGTGCAACCACTCAGTGTAATTTCAGTGCTGAAGTTGGGGGGAGGGAAGTTGCAAGATGAAGTCTCTTTTAGTTTTCTGCAATACTTTTCATAACTGGCAAGCTAGTGTGTACATAATTCATTCTAGTGAAAAAGTTGTGCCCAGGTTAAGTGAGCACGAAACACACGTGTGGAAATAACACTCGTGTTCCTCCATGCATGTGAACCTTATATATGGCATCTTGCTCAGTGGATATTCATCATGTTTATTTTTCTAGATGTTCTCTATTGGCAAGTGAAGCAATAAGCAGTTGATACACCAAATGTTGATGTCTCCTAGGTTCTTATCTCACATTCCTGAGGCATCAGCAGCTTCTAGAAGCTATTAGAAGACCTTCTGGAAACTTAAGGAGATGGTGTAAAATGATGTAGAGCTCTCAGAACTTTGTAAAAACTGATATTACTTACACAGGGATCTTTAATATAAATGCGTATGAATCTCTCAGCAGGAAAGTATTCTGTTTGAGTAGCAAAAATGCTAGTGTAAACAATCTGATCAATCTATGGTAAGATAATGTATTTTGGAAACTACTGTGAATGTTTAAACGGCTTCAAAACTTGCTTCAAGATCTTGTGATGACTAATCTGCTGAAGTTTTATTTTATCAGTATTTGCAGCAGGTACTAGCTCACAAGAAGTCTCTACACAGATATAAGGTTCCATTCCCAGAAAAACTCAAGAAGTACAGTTGAATGCCTGTTGAAATTGTAGTAAGAATTCAAAAAGTAGATGTATGTGTGTGTGTGTATACATGTGCATACAAATACAAACTGCTTGCTGCACTTTTATGTCGAATATGCTGTCTGAAGGGAGTGAGAAGCTTCAGAGTTGAGACCTTGGGTATGGTGCTAAGTTATGCACAGAGAGTCAGATAAAGTGTTGCCTGTGGGCTGTTCAGGCAAAGTGCTTATTGTGATTTGCACATCAGAAGTGCTATCTGTAGGTCTGTTGAGAATGTCACTGAGGAAATCGGCTGTAAATGACAAGAAAGATGTAGTCTGCAGTGTGACTGACTCTTCTGTTGTGATGTGGCCCGTCTGAGTGGTTGCTTTATTTACCAAAAGATCTTTGCATATTATCATCGTCTAATTATCTTTAGATGTGTGACTATTTTGTAAAAGGTGCATTTTTTTGTTTTAGTCATCTGTAGGTCATTATTCCCAAGTAACTGGCATTCTTTCACCTGATATAGAGTTACATGATGTTTAGTGATAGTGGTGGTAATATAATGCAAAATAAATTATATCCCAGTTTTGAAGATTGTGGTGTACTTGCATACAGACAAACATTGAACTTAGTTTTGGTCTCAAAGCAGACATTAGTGTCTGTATTTTATAATATTTAGGATCATCCATCAATACTTCTTATATAGTTTGAGGAACAGAATGTCTTTACATTTAAATAATGTCACTGTGTAATGCTAGAGAAGTAATAGAATTCCCTGTAATGCATGGAAGCTAGTTTGGGACAGTTCCCTTTTCTGTCAGTCATAAACTCATTACAATGTTTTAAATATTCTCATGTTGGACAGCTGTTGATAACAACCACTGATTCTATCCCCCGTATTTGTTCATGTTCGTTTTTGGTTTTGGTTTTTTTTTTCTTTCCAGTGATTCCCTCTGCAAGCAAAGCTTGTAAGCTTTTGTGTGTGATGCCTGGCTTCTCCTGTTCACAGACCCTACTGCAGGAAACCAGTCAGTGAAACCTGTAATCCCACCTCAGAACCTAGCACAGGCAAGTTGGGAAAAAGCATAGGGCACTGAAGTGAGACATGGGAGTTCCACTTCGTAGAGGTGGTGTTAATTCAGAGGGCAGGTGGTCAAGTGTAGCTGAAAATTGTAGGAAGTAGGAAGAAAGATAGTGGGATGGCTCAAGAAGTTACCATTCTCATCAATGAAGAATGATGTGAGGTTTCAAAAGTGTGTTAGCTTGTTCCTTATCAAGAAGTAGGAAGATTTTCCTTATTAAAGTACAAATTTAAACCAGAAATTTGTGTGAAAGCCAATTATCATTAAGAAGGTTACAAAACCTTTCAGTTATGAATGGGTGGTGACCGATTTGATATTTTGGTCACAGTTCAGTTCAACTGTCAAGATATTAGGACACTTCATCTGCTTTATACTCTGAGTAGAGGAAATTGTTAGCTGTCAATGGAAAGAAGCTGCTTTTCCTTTTTTCTGTCATTATATGTTACATTGGCAGACAGGAGTTAAGTGGAGAAGTGATTCTATGTTGATCTTTTTAAAGCAGAGTCATGGAGTGGTAAATATTTGCAATTGTTGGCTACAACTCTTCCCCCTCTAATTGCATAGCTTTTTAAACAAAAGGTGGAACCAATGGCAAAAATTGTGATTGGTTTTGTTTGAAAGTCATTCAAGCTAATTTATTGATAGGAATTGCATGTTGCTATTTTCTGCTATAGCTCAGTTTGACCAAATCAACATTTAAATGTATTTTAAACAAAATATTCAGCCTCAGGCACATCACTTGTGTGAATTGACATTTGAAAACTTTCCCTTGGGAAATACTGTGTTTCCAGTATTTCCACCCAGCATAAACATCAATATGAGCTGTCAAAGTAGAAGTAGCACTACAGCAGGAAAAGCATGTAATGAAATGTAATGAAGTCATGAAAAGAAAATCATGTGATGTTATTGTTTCACAGTATCAGATGTCATGGATACTGTGGATGGATATCATGATGCCTTGATAATCCTAGATGATGTGGGACATTACGTGGCACTCTGTAGTTGAGCTGAAGACGGGCAGTCAGACACACTAGGCTAGACACCCAATACCTATGTATGTGAGCATACTCCAATATAAGTTTCTCAACCCTGAGGTGCCCACTAATGTCTTACTGAAGAAACCTGTTTGATAAAGGAAGCCTTCATCTTGTCTTGGTTTAAATTTCCAAATGCTGTGACAAAAAAAAAAAAAAAAAAAAAAGGTTTCTTTTACAGTGTAATCAGAAGTTGTGATGTGGATTTGTAGTGATAGGACTTTCCTAACTGTCCCTTAGAGAGATGGTGGAAGAAGTTAGCATCTCTGGTACAGCTTATGTAGCTGTGGAAGGATCATATGGGCTGTGGGCTTTGCTTTTCTTTCATAATTTACAGAACATCTCAAAGTCAATGACTGTTAAACATGCAGTCAATATGCAGGGTTTTTTTAGGAAAAAAATTGCTACTCTTCTGTTTTGCAATTTAAATAAAATCAATTAATAATCTTGCCTCCTTTCAGTCGTGGTATACAAGTTGATGTTAACTCCTTTGGGGTCTTTAAGCAGCTCAGTAGTAATTTTGATAATACCACAATCTATCATTGCTACTATTAGTAGTATTGTTGCAACTCTCTGAATAGCAGAAAGTTAATCAAAGAGACAATAATTCTAATTAACTTGGTATATTCCATATACTATATTTGTGAATAGTCTCTCCAGTACCACAGATTAAGTGGTGAACTGGGGAATTGCCTTTAGAATTAAACTAATTTACAGGTAAGCAAAGGAGATTTTACTGGTTATTCACATAGGGAACTACCACGTACAAGTAGCCCATGTTTTTTCAAAGATTTATTTGTATTCTGCCTTTCTTAAACTAAACCAGTCTTGACAGATCCCTGCTGTTTTCTTTCTCCTTGAAGAGTTTATATACACTGAATAAATGTTGGACTAGACTGTTCAAAGAATGACCATTCAGGGGTTGATTGGATTGTATGTAAATGCACACATAAATTTCTTTAATCTCTCTATTAAATTATCAATGCATTATTACCAAATAAACATTAAAATCGATAGGAATAAAGACTTTATTCATTTGGGAAGGAAGTATGTAATACTGAAAGGGCTTCCCTTCCCTTACGTTTTATCCCAAAATAGCTTAGGATTTTAACTTTCAAAGCACTAATTTTATTTTTTTTGCAAGAATTGAATTGTGTAACAGACACTTGGCTGAACATTTAATAGATTATTAAAAAAAATAAATTGGTAAGGATTTTGAAACTTACTTGACACTTCTCTGACATGGCATACAAAGAGTATTTATACAATCATGTAAGGGTTTTCTGATGAATGGGGATACAATTCAGCATCAACCCAGGACAGAGGGTAACCTGCAAAAGGAATTTCTGGCTGCTACAAGAAATTTAAGAAAAAAAGCCCATGAAGAAAACCAAAGGAAAAAACCAGCTCAAGTATAGGGCTGTTTAATTTCCTTCCCTCACCTTATATGCTACATAATATAGTTATTTATATAGTAACTTCTATTTTGAAAAGGAAAACTGTAAGTGGCCATGGTTATCCTTCTTTCCAGAGGATTTTCTCCTGGGTTTCTCATTTCTTCATGTGTAGGAAAGGGATGGTACTTTATCACTATTTGCTTCTGTTTGTAATTGCTTTCCGATTCTTGAATTCATTCTCATTCTTTCATGAAGATGACAGATGCATTTCTGTTGTGCTTATTTTCTCGAAACTGTTATAACTTAAAGTCATGACTTGAGGCTGTTATATTTCTTATATTTAAAAGTAATATTTCAATCACTGACTGTGTTTCAAAGCCATTGAGAAGAACTCTTCAGTGTCCCATAATGCATCACTTAATTATCTTTTCATCTGGTTTTCAGCTTGCAGGCAATCTTTGAATTGATAAAACCAGCCCCAAACTGGCAGTTATGTTATGAACTGTCTCTTTCTGACAGTCTCAACTGTTATTAACACACTGTTCTTTGCTTGTTTCTCTGTTTCTAAGAGTATGAGGGTTTCTCAGAACCTCTCAATTTCCTTAACATATATTCAGAAGGCCCAAAAATGATTCCCATCCTTTGTGCAGAATAAGTGTTGTAGAAACAGAGCCTGATATGTCAAACTCCCTATTTCATACCAATGGGGGTGGCACACGTGTTGGGGAGGGTCTTTTTTGTTGTGTTTTTTTGTTTGTTGTTGTTGTTGTTGGGTTTTTTTTGTTTTTTTTTTTTTTTTTTTTAATTATACCACAAATTTAGCTTAAACCACTCCTTTTTCTCCAAAAAATACACAATTGGTACCAGGTAGTGCTACTACCTACTAGTACTAGTGTTACTAGGTACTATGGAGAGCGGTCTTATATCTGATTATGAAGTTTGGGATGCATTCAATACCCCTATGGACTGGACACTTGATCAGTGTGCAGTTGAACGTGTTACTTTTTATCAGAGATGTCTCATGGGAGTTCCAGGGACAGGGTGGATGACAGGTAAATGAGATTTACAGGATGAAGTGCTGAAGAACTCTCAAAGAGTGAACGTGAGAGATGCATGGAGAGTTGCGTAAAGCCCAGAGATTTGTATTGCTCAGGCTGTTCAATCCTATTGACTTTTGAGGCAGTGCATGTAATGAAGTTCCTGCTGTGAAGGACTCCTGGGTCCAAAGATGTGAACAGGAAGCAACTTCCTTTGCTCAATGCTTTTCTCCTTTTTTTTCCTTCATCACTAGTGTCTCTCTTTACTGGCAGAAAGAGACATTTCAATTTTCTTTGGGAAGTGAGACAGTTTCCTTCAAGTCCTGAAAGGACTGTCATGTGAGTGTCAAAACCCCCTCACTTTTGGCTTCCATTATAGAGTGGATGTCCTTTGGGCTTGGAGCTCCATGGGAAAATATTCTGTTGCAGTGTGGAGAGGCGATAATTCCTTTTTCTGCTTTTTTGAGCCTTTCAGCATCTCTAGTGCAATATTGTAGTCCATTCTGGATGCAGTTCTGTACCACATATATAAGCTGCAAGACCTAGAAGAGCTGATGTTGAACCAGCGTTGGGAAAGATCAGTATTAAAGAGAAGACCAGATGAGCTTTGCACAAAATCTTAAATAGTCCCTACTTAGTATCTCAAAATGCAAGATACGAAGGAACTAGTGAGTCAGCTTCATGGCATTCCAAGGTGTTTGCCTGACTTGAAAGCTTTGGGTGCTGAAGAGTTTTCAGAATTAAAATCAGCTTATTTGTTAAATTTCAAAGACCATTCTATTGTGACTCCTATTCAATAATATGGTAGCAGTCCAACACTTAATTTCAATGTTGATATTGTTGGTTTTATGTTAATTTTGTAGTGATCCCACAGCATGACTTCTTATTTATTTTTGTCTTCTAAAGTGCAGTCCAATTGCTGTTGTTATTATTCTGTCTTTGTATATAATAACTCAGTACTCTAAAGGAAGCCTCTCAATGGTTTGTCAGTGAAGTAAATTAAGCAAACATACTGTCTGTTCTTTGTAAGTTATCTGTGCCATGGTGAGTCTACTCACATTCTGAAGTTCATTCAGTATGGTTTCCATGTGACAAATACAAGAAATAGCAATAGTGGGTTGTTTAATAGTGGGAAAAAATCATTGCTAATTTTTCCCCGATTATTTTTATTGCATAGATCTTTGTGGCCCAGGAAATGAGCACATCTATGTTTCTGTTTGAGAAGCCACAGAATCTGCAATGAACATCATTAACAGGACAGATGAGTTCTGGGCAAGGTATTTCCTGCATGGTTCTCTGCAGAATTTTACTACAGTGACTGTAGTTGCTCTGTCATTTCATCATGTTTACGAGAGAGATATTGAGTCCAATTAATCCAGAATGCAACTTCACTGAAATTGGAGCTTAATTCCAACTCCAATATGGTATTTTTGCTTAGCCTGCTGTGAAGAGGCCTACTGTGCTTCAGGAGGGTTCAGGAAAACAACTTATGTTCTGCAGACCAAATGCTGAAGATGTATTCATGACTGGGTAGTTTGTAGAAAAAGAATAGGAGTTTTAGGTAATTTGAATGTATTTTTCATTTAGCACTTTTGTGAAAGTGGTAAAAAGAGGTTGCCACCCCAGCAAAAAACTGCAGTTGCTTTACTTCTGTTGATTTTTCTCAAGTGTATACATAGGAAAACAAGTTAGTCTATCCACATTTTTCACATAAATATCCAAGTATTTAAATCCTGCAAATATTGTCAAATGCAGCAGTTAATACAGGATTATAACCCCATGTTAGTCTTTTCAGTACAACCTTTTCTTTTATTCCCCATTCTAATAAAATATACATACTTGTGGTAATACAGATTCTGATTATTTAGTTGTTCTTTGGCTGCTCCTGTACATGTGAGAAGGTTACAGTGACTTGGCTGTACTTATATGTGTTATGTGAGTGCAAGGGCAATATTTCCATCTGAGAGCTGATTGAACGTTAAGCTGTGTTTTGTGGACCTGCCTAGAAATGCCCAGGTTGCTGCTTGCCATACTCTCCTTTGTTGTTTAGCACTCTGAAACATTTTCTTCAGAAGAAAAGCTGGAGGTTACTTGCAAATGCTATTTTCAGCATGAAGGCCTGCAGTTTGTTGTTCTTCCTCAGCTTTGTGCTTTAAAAAAGCAATTTTCTACCTCTTTGGATTTGTCTTTTTTTTTTTTTTCCCTTCCTCTTCAGATATAATGTTTAAAGCATGTATCTGGCAAACCATTATTTTTAGCAGTCTTTCAGCTGCTTTATTCCCTAGGGTCTTTTCAAATTATGTAGTCTTTTTTCTTGTCACCTATTCTGTATCTCTTTTGTAACTCAAAGCCTATCTTTATTGTTTCTTACAGTGATTGCTCTTGCTGTGGGCATGTTCTCCTTTGTTCTAGTTTAATATGTCATTCCACACCACTTTTTATTTCAGCATATCATCTCATCTTTTATCTGTCCATCTGATAATTTACTGTGTCTCTCTTGATTTCCACCTTCTCATTAGTCTTCCAGATTATCTTTATTTTAAAAAATCCAAACATTTTAGTGTAGAGGTCTTGGGCTACTAGGAGTTGTGTGGTAGCCAGGCCAAGTAGTTCTTCCTAGTGCATGGTGCTGTACCTGGGTTAGGGCAAACCCCAGTATCAACACAGTTTGAGGATGAACAGATTGAGATCAGCCTTGCCAAGGACTCAGAGGTGCTGGTAAGTGGCTGGACATCACCCTGCAATGCGTGCTTACAGCCCAGAGAGCCAAACTGGGCTGCATCCAAAGCAGTGTGGCCAGCAGGGCCACTATATTATGCTCTGTAAAGACCCCAGTTTTATTAGAGTTCTGTGTCCAACTTTTAGAGTCACTGCATAGGAAGGACATTCACTTGTTGGGAGCAAGTCCAGAGGAGAGACATATGAAGATGGGTAGAGGGCTGGAACACCTCTCTTGCGAGAAAAAGCTGAGAGAATTGTGTCTGTTCCCTCTAGATAAGAGAAGAGAAGGCTTAGGGATGCCCTAATTGTGGTCTTCCAGTGCCTGAAGGAGCCTGGAGATGGGGAGGGACATTTTACAAGGGCACATACTATGGGAAAAGGGAGAATGGCTTTAAGCTGAAAAGTAATAGATTTAGATTGGATATTAGGAAGAAATTCTTTACTGTGAGGGTGGTGAGATGGTGGAATAGGTAGACCAGGAAAGCGGTGGTTGCCTCATCCCTGGAAGTGCTCAAGGCCGGGTTGGGTGGAGCTCTGAGCAAGCTGGTCTTGTAGAAGGTGTCCCTGCCGATGCCAGGGAGGATAGAACTAGGTGATTTTTAAGGCCCCTTCCAACGAAACCATTCTATGATTCTGGGAGAAAAGATAAGAGAATTTTGAATAATTTAACTTGAAAGGGATATCTTGAGCCATTCATCTGGGATGTTATGTGAAGTAGGTTTAATTGGGTCAGTCTGCAGAGCCTTATCTGACAAAGTTTTGACTATCTCTAAAAAACTCACCAACTTGTGATTTCCACCCTTATGTCATCAGAAGTCTACTCAACACCTTAAGGACAGTTCTCTTTCATAACAACATTACTGTCCAAGGCTATGGTGTGAGATCAAGTGCTACACGCAGGCAGCTTTGTGCGAAATGGCAGAGCCTTGCAAGCAGAATCCTCCACAGCATTCGGATGATTACCTGTGGAATTGGAGATAAGCAGCTGAGAGAACATGCCTTGCAGCTCCAGTAAAATGATACAGTTTTACTTTCTCATAAGGAACTCATCACATTTATACAACAGTTATGTAAGTACCTTGCTATTGCTATTAGAGAAAAATCTAATCAAAGTAGAACATAATGGTAATGTAAGATATTAAATTGAAAGGACTGGATGTAAACATCACATTAAAATGATGAAAGGATGCTGGGAGCTGTCAAGGAGCATATCCTGAAAAAGGGTTGCGAGCCACATTTCTAGAACCAACTGGAAATTTTGTGCTTTTGCCGTTCTGTGAGAAAATTTTCTATAATAACACACAATACTGCTCTTTTGTTTGTTGGGATTAAACATACCAGAGGCAGGCTGAGCCTTTCTAAAATTATGCAGCATTTTAAGGACAAAAAGTGTGATATACCAAAAGTGTGATAAGGTATTAAATAAAAGTGAAGACATCCGAAGAAAAATGTCTGAAACAACCAACCAACCAAAACCAAGCAAACATAAGCACAAGAAAACCCCAACAACCCACCCCACACCAACCCAGACAAAAAATAATTAAAGGGTCTTTGGTTCTCTTTCTCAATGAAAGTAAGTGTTTCAGGCATTTTTAGATCTGAAAATTAGGAGCTTATTGACATGGTTATTCAAGCCATAAATGAGTGAAAAATATTGTATTTTCTACTATTTGTGCTATGTTTATTATCAACGTTAAAACTGAATTATTGTGAATTTTGGTCAAAGAAGACAGTTTCACTAATTTCCTCTTTGCGAGTCCTCTTCCATGTGTAGTCACTCATGGAATGACTATTTGACAAGTCCAAATTGCAAGCATTTTTTTTAATCTTTGATTTTATGAAATCCCTAAATACACTGATAAGTGCATAACGTGAACTGTGGACTATAACACCTGATCATGTGTCTGTCTTACCAGACTTATTTGCTGTGATTGAATGGATTTCTAAATTGTTATGCAAAGCATCACAATTACATCAGTTTAGTATGCAAGTCTTGACAGAATTCTCCAGGTTTTACGTAAATCTTCAATTTGTGTTGGTGTAGTAGGTAGAATCAGCCTTCATTCCTGTGTCCTGACAAAATCAGATGCTAAGCAAAGGAGATTTGCTTGAATCTTTGCAAGCTGGGGTGGCTGCTTGAAGAAAAGCTACCTTCTTAATAGATAGATTTGGATGTTACAAACTTTTTGTTCAGCTTGTAGCTTCTCAGTTCCTCCTGGCTGCCCATGTAGTGCACGTAAATCGCCTATGTTTAGCCAAAATGTTGAAGCCTTTCTATTTGCTCTGGTCATTTCAACTGTAACTCATACCAGTGGCTCCTCCAGGCTGCAGAACTGCCTCTGAACTTCTTAGTGGTACCTATCTCCCTTTACTTTCAAAGTATATTTCAAAGTGCAATCCTCAAACTTCTGCAGTTATTAGATCCTGACTCTTTAAGACTGTATCTCTTCCTTTAGGACATTGTGACAGTTGATGACAATGGAGGTATTTGAGATTCTACTGCTGGGCTTGAATGCAAGGGATCTGTGGACACAGGATCTTATAGAAATTGGGGTTTCTTTTTTTTTTCTCCTTGTCATATCACTAATTTCTGAGTTATTTTGACTAGGAGATTTATCTTTCATTCATGATTTACTCTGCACACAGACTTTTTCTGGGTGAAGAAGAGAGGCATTGGGTGAAGGCTTTTCATTTTCCAGGTAGTTTTCTAGTTGATCAGGATTGTCTAATACAAGTTTATACTGTACTTTTTTTCTTTCTTTATGAATTTTTGAACTTCTTATGAATACAAGATGTTAGCGCTGTTTTCACTGGTGAGCAGACATTACCTTTAAATTTATCAGGGAGATTTCCCGTTATCTATAGGGGCTAAGGTAAGGCTGGCTGGCTAACTGACTACATTTCTAGTGTCTGAAGAAGGCTTAATAAGAAGCACAGCAATCCAAGGAACATCAGATGTCTTGAGTACTACTTACCACCAGCCCACTTGTGTTGCTTGTAGAGTAGGCTGTTCTAGGAATGACTTTCATTTAAACTTTTTTGTGTTTCCTAGCTAACTCACTCATTCCTGACAAGATAGGAACTCCTGGATCACAAAGATACTATAGATGGGATTAATTTAGTTCCAGAAATACATAAGCTGAGGACAAACTGTCTCTGGCAGATCTACACGGCCTCCCCAGAGTTGCGTGTGTGCACTAAGCTTATGTTTGCACCACTGCAAGCAGTTGTTTTCCCAGTCAGTCTTTCTTAGCATGGTAAAACTTGATTCCTCAGCTCTCTTGCAGAGAAAGGGTCAGATACATAGAAAGGAAAATGACACAGAGTCAATGAAAGAAATCATTTTTGAACCAGATTTCTCCTTGTTTTCTCCAATGACTGTCAGTGATTAGAGAAGTAAAGAAAGAGATAATTCAGATCAGTCAACTCTGAAGAATGTGCTGGAACCTCCCAACAGGTTTATGAGTTATTTCTTTGTTATTGTGTTTTATAGTTATAATGTTGCCTAAACATACCTTGAGGTTACCAGCCATTATCTGTGGAGAAAAATAACACTGATAGCACTTGAGAAATAAGCTACTTGTGCTTAGACAGATAAACAGCCATTTACTTTTGATAAACACCCATTACAGAGAGGCATAATATTTTGCAAGACGTCTCTACATATTGCTGTAATGCAGGAAAAAACTGTTAATCTGTTATATCCAGAGAAATATGAGTGTGAGGACTTCAGACTCTTCTGCCTCTCAGTTCTGTAATGCTTCTGTAAGAAAAAGAGAAATGCCTCTGATTTTGTCTGTGGATGTTTAACTGTAAAGCTCTTTGAGGTCATTTCTTCTTATATCTGTTGTGACAGGATAGTATAAGGTGTCAGCTGGAAATGACTCTGTGTGTTTATTCAGTTTTGCAAGTTTGAATACATTTTGAATGTTCCCAAGGGCTCATGCAGTCTTTGTAATTTTGAGGGTTTTTCCTCTAAGCCTTTAAAAATACA
The DNA here is from genome assembly GCA_018697195.1 of Certhia americana. NCBI lineage: Eukaryota > Metazoa > Chordata > Aves > Passeriformes > Certhiidae > Certhia > Certhia americana. The sequence continues at coordinate 42,017,652 of CM031861.1, forward strand.
ACTTTTCCCTCTTATTATTTGATGTATTTAATTATTTTGACAGGATAGGTAAGTGGAGAAAGTGGAAAGAAAATGCTAAAATAATTTGAAATTACAAGGTAATTGATAGATTCTGATAATTGTTAACATGGAATATAATTGGTGGTAATTAATTTCTTAGCATTGGTATGCTTAGGTGGTAGTTAGAAAGCAGTTTAAGCTGTTCCAGTGGCTAACATCAAGCTGATTCATATTCTGTACAGGATTGGCTCAGTGTCATTACACGTGAAAATTTCAGTGAAAGCAAAGATACTTATCTGTATATTTTCAAGGTATTCCTTTGTCCTAGTTGTCTGCATTTCTTTGCAAGAAATCCTTGGCCTGTTTTTTTCATTGTGAGACTACCTATGATTACATTTCACAGATATCTAAGTTCTAAATGCAAATATTTTTCCCAAATATTTCTAGTATTTTAAAGGTTCATAATGGAATTAAAGCCTCTCTTAGCCTTGCTAATCTGTAGTCATTTGCTAAGGTGCTTTACTGCTTCAGTCTGGTCGCTGTCATTTCTGAATGAGAGAGATTGCAAGGCAGGATATTTCTGGCCTGTTGTGGTTCTGTTGCACACCCAGTGTGTTGCCCATACAGAAAGAAGGTATGCAAACACTAGAGAAGGAAGAAATTTTCAGGGTCAACACATTGGGAAAATTTTTTTTTGCTTTGCATCTTCCCACCATGGCTTCCCACACTGATACACCTGCTTCCTTTGCTTCACAGTGGTGGCTAGCAGAAACCTTTGTATTAATGAAAGCCAGATTACCAGCCTCATGGTGATACAATTTCACCACAAAGGCCAGTGACAAAAGGTGGTACTAGTCCTATTCAGAGAATTAGTTTAGGTGTATATCTTGCTCTCCTGAAACTGGAGTTAAGTGAATATATGATACATGCATAGCAGGGGCTCTGGCCTGAAGCCAGAGAAGTGTTTGTATAATATTAGTGTCAATTTTACAGCCAGACAGAAAAAACGATCTTTCCTTGAATGCATGTACATTTTGGGCATAACAAAATAAATGCCTCCTATGCTAGCTGTGGTTATTTGCATAAATCATGTTATGTTTATAAAGGGGTTCACACTGTCAGGAAGGGAATTAAAAACTGCCACAAACAAAACCTCGGTAAGCAGATTCAAGTGTTTCTCAGCACAATCTTGCAGTCTGACTTTAAAGCTCATTCCTGTTTGTTCAGGGTGAGAGGGCTGCAGGAGAAATGTGTCTGCATGCTTTATTTATTTATTTATTTATCTATTTATTTATTTATTTATTTATTTATTTTCTGTTTTGTTCTGCTTTCAGAGGAAAGCTGTCAGATTAGGTGCACTGGAGATACAGCCTATTTCCCTCAGTATGGGAGCATATGGAGAAGTGGAGGTGTCCAGGCTTCCTCGTACTGAGAAGCCCTGGGGATTGCTCTGTTCATGTCTAATAACTTTGACTGAAGAGGGCTTGAACTGAATCAGTGCTGTGATGAGAGGCACTCAGAGAGAATAGGGTTGACTTAGAATGGTTTCCTATTCAGGGCAGACTTGATTTCCTCCATGTTACTCTGCTGTGGTGTCAGTGATTGGGCTGTAGGAGCTATCTCTGCCATGAACACAGATGAGAAGTGTAGGAAGCATTTTTGACAAATCTCTCACTATGAAGATAAGAATAATTAAAATCAATTTGATGAGGGTAAACTCTCCCAACTGTTAATTATATGCAAAATCTACCTGTTTCCTTAAGAATCATTCTGTAAGGGATTATACTGTAAGCATCCGTGCCATCTTAAGAATGCAGTCTAGAAGAATAACTTTGATGGAAAAGGCAGCTGCCATTAGTGTGTTCAGAATGTTACTGCTCATGGTACAGCAGAGTTCACAGACCTGAGTTTATAGCTACATACTTGCAGTCAGTTGTTGTCATGTCTGATGCTAAGGATAGTTTTGTCTATGTTGGTCAGTACTTCAGATTAATATATATTGGTAAATAGGGACCATAGTCTGTATGCTTTGACTGAGGTTATTAATTTTATATGCATTTTTATTACAAATGTGGTTTTTTTTCCAGGAGTAGTATTGCTGAAAGCAGCTGCCAAGTACAACTAGATTAAGTGTTTTCATTTGAACAGTTTATTAGCTGAAATGTGCAGATTTATGTTGACTGCATCTATTTGTCAATTTAGTTTGAACTTGGAAAGTATTTTTGAAAAAAGAAATGGGAAACATAAAAATATTATGACATTTAATATAAAAATATTTTGACTTTTCATTTTTAGCAATATCTCAATGTTTAACTTATTCTAAAATTATTTATTTTCCCAGTCAGTGAAACCAAAAATGTCTGGTTGCCAGTGAAATAAAATGTTTTCACAGAAAAACTTAGGTTGGAAAGTAGTCTCTGGAGGTCTGTGGTCCAACTCCCTGCATAAAACAAGGCCAGCTTTTAAAAATATTTTTGTCATTTTGAGACCTCCTTCTGTGACTGCAGCCTTTCAAAGGTGATTGAAGGCGTTCTTTCATGGACAGCAGCTGGCTCCCTCAGTACACTTGGATGCGGCCTCTCTTGTCCCATGAATTTATAAATGTGAGAAACTTTGGAGGCCTGACCTCACCATTGAATACCACAGCAAAGAAGGCATAGTGTGAGTACTTCATCCTTATCTGGATTTAAATTAAAAAAACCAACTCCACGTAGAACCTTTTTTGGGTTGTTTTCATGGGGCAATTTTTGGACCAGGAACCAAGGACATTTTCTGATTGGCAAGAAATTATTTTCTCTTCCTTCTGCTGATGTTGCCAATTTGTTCAGTGAACCAAAAATGCCTCCTGTTCTTTTTTATTTCCTGGATGTCAAACGTGGTCTGTGCTGTGGCAGCACCTCTGTGGTACAATTCTTGTTCTGCAAACATGCGTTTATGTATAGTATAAATATTCACCTTAATGTCATAATCCAACATACATGGATTTCTCTTCTAGCAGTGAGCATTCCTCAGCAGGTAATCAGATGTGGCTTACAAAAGAGAAAAGTCACTGAATAGGTGCATTTTCATGTTGCATTAATTTAAATGCTGAAGGGATATTTCTTTGTGCTGAGAGAGCAGATGTTCTTTGCATAATTTTTGACTATGTGGCTATTGCTTATATTTGACTATAAATATAAAACAGTAAATTTGCTGATCCAGATGGTTGTCCTAGATTGGTGTTCTGATAGAAATAGTCTTTTAATTGTTCTTTGCATGAAACCATGTCTGTATTTGACACCTCCTTAAAAGTCAGCATTGGTATAAAACTAGAAGCTGTTTTGCTTTGTGATGCTAGTGATGTTGAATGAGAAATTAGAAGTCCCTTAATTCTAACTCATCTCAGTAGTACTTGACACATTTTTTCACTCTGTACCTGCTTGAAATTGTGACAATGATGTTAAGAGATATTGAATGTGACCCAGTTGCTTGCAGGCTTGTACAAATGGCTTGGTGTATAGGTAAAACTTCAGCCACCAATTTGCTATTAAGCATGCTTTTCATTAAACAAATATTTCACAGCTTTTAAAACTGGACTTGAGAGTGAATGAGAAATGATGCATCTATAAATATGTCCCTTCCTATAAAATTGCTCTACCATTTATTGAGACTTCATGCTTACATACCAGTTCATCTGATTTTCCAGACTGATGTGCTTTATAGCTTCCTTTCAGCACCTCTGAAAATCAAGCTGCCACTGAATTCGTGCATATACATTTGTTAAAACTGAACTGTTGTCAGTTGGAGGTACTGTTAATTAGTCTTTGCAATGAAAAAGGGTCAGAACTAGTTTCCATCTTTTCCTTAAAAAAAAAAAAAAGTAAATAAAAGAGGAAGCAAGAGGAAAACCCTGAGGCTCTTCCTGTGTGTAAACAGGGGTTCAGCCCAGAAGCAGGGTTGTTTAACCATTGAGTGATGAACCCAGACTGGTGACCAGGGGTAATTGCTTGTCACTCAAGCGATTCAGGTTTTCAACAAGCCAACCAGCTCCTTCCCAGAATGCAGGCTGGAAATGCTACACTTGATAAAAGCTCACAAACCAGTAAGAGAGAGTAGTTTACAAATAGTAGTCTGAAGCATCCATTAGCAATACAAGCTAAACAAATTAAAAAAGCAGAACAAACAAACAAACCAAAAGAAATAAAAACAATCCCAAACTTGACCTGTGGTCCGACAGTGTTAGCCAGTGCATTATTTTAGAAGACCTTAGTGAGATCAGGCTAATATGGCACTTAGAGTTATTTTTATGAAAACATGACTTCTGAAGAACCAGTATTAGAAACAGGAGTCTTCTGAGGTCTAATCCTAGTTCTCTAGGTTCGGCTATTGCTTTGAATATTCCATCAAACCCATACTTCCCCACATCATTAACGTTCTTGGGGATGTGATGAGCTAAGTGATGGCATTTGTTTTTCCTGACTGATTCTGCACTGATTCTTAATACATCATCCTGAAATGCCTTATCCTTTTGCATTTTAAAACAAAGCAAAAATCCCAGTATCTCCCCACAGCCAAACCCCTTGTTTAGAGGAGTGATTATTCCCCTTTAAATTGTGGGAACTATAGAGAGCTTAAAACTACGGTGCCGTATAGTTCTGCCAATCATTTGTATCATGGTCTGTATTATCAGTCTGTTGCTGTCCTGGGAATCAAATTTCCTCAACTGATCGACCCATGGGACTTGATGGTCCCTTCTACTTATTGTGCTGTTTGTCTTGCACTGACTGTATAATCTGAAGATCCACATTTTTATTAAAAAGAATCCGTAAATGTTCTGCTGCTGTGATAGCATTAAAATTGTATGTTTGCTGATGGTATGGACTGTATAAACTACTGGACTGTATAAATGCTAGTAGTTTTGCAGCATTTGATCAGCATAGAATCTGAATGCTTTCTATACATGCATGGATTCATTCTCAAAGTGCTCCTGTGAAAAATAGAAATTAGAGAAATATTGGTTTGATGAGCATTGCAGCACACCAGCTGTTCACCAGCTAGAAATAGAGACATCGTGGGGAGTAATATATGTGGGGAGAGAGCGGTGTAAAATCTACCCATCTCTGTTAACAATTGATACCTCCTTTTTTAACAGGCAGCTGGAGAGGCAGAAAAAGAATATGTTGAGGTTTTGTGGGTTTGTTTTTTGGGTTTTTCTTGAGTCTTTGAAGAGGCAATGCACAAATTCACCTTTTCTCAAAGGAAAAAGATATCTTTTCAAACTTGCAATGGAAAACAAAGTATGCTCATCACTAAACTTTCCATGGGAAATGGAAAGACTTGGATGTTATAAGGAGATGTTTATGACCAGCTTATGCCATTAGTCAAATTCTACACTTTTTACCACTTAGCTAGAGGTCAGCATATATATTATTACTTGATAGTCAAGCAACCTTATTGCTTGAATTGTCTTTGAAAGAGCTTGAACTAATATGTAATCCAAATACAACTAGATTTTTTTTTTCCTTTAAAAATTTTGCAACTATTTTAAATGTGATGCACAAGGACTGATAAATCTTGATTGTAAGCAAGATGGCTGATGATGCACAGGCATCAGTTGAGGTCAAGGTCTGTCAGTTCACCACTTTCCTTCCTTGTGTTCAGCTGATGGTTTGTACACTGATGTTGCTGTGAGAGCTCTGACTTTTTTAAAATGGTCATTAACTTTTCTTTGTGTTGGGCACCAAAAGAAGATTCCCAAATGCTGGGGATACCTTTCCAGGAATAAGTCTGCTACCTGTGGGAAGAGCTCTGCTTTGCTTCTTTATTGTCTTTCTCCTGATATGTTGCTGTTTTAGGATTGCTCCTTACAATTAATTACCTGCTGTACTCTTGTATAATTTTAACAATATTAGGATTACATGTACATGTTGTATGAAGCGTAGAGGATTTTTATGAAGATATACATATGAAATAGAGTGACTCAAAAGGTCATTCTCTTGAGAAGAGGGATGGCATCAGTTTGGATCTTACACTGCTTGTTATTGGGAGCACTGAGGACAGAGAGATATGGATATGTTTAAAGCTATGTGCTTAACTTTATAATTCCCTCATCTTCTCTCAGGGCATTTTTTTCCTTTACATGCTCCTTAGCTGACATGAAAGCTGTGACTTTTTAAAATCTGAATTTCAAAGGAGTTCTCAATATTTGCCTCAGATGTCATCTTTATCTGTAAATCCTCAACTATCCTTCGGTCTGCATGTCTGATCCCTCAGCTTTCCAGAAGCCTGTGATCCTTCCTTGATAGCTCCTTAAGCTAAATAAGGAGACTCTTGCCTGTAGGTCTACATACTTGTCTTTCTCACCTGGGTTTCTCAGTTTAGGTAGAAAGCAAGCAATCTGTGATATCAAGAGACTGGAGATTGGTGGTGTCTGTAAAGCACCTGAGGAAGATTTTAATCAGTGTATACAGACCTTGTTGCTACCACTGAGGTGGGTTTCTGCTAGCAGGATCACAGTTCTTTTGGGAGTATTCATTGTGACTATTGCTGAAAGGTTTCTGGAAACAGAAGGGTGAAGTGTCAGTAAACAAGTTATTTGTAGCTAGACAGGAGGGTCCAAGCTTTTGCTGGCAACACAACTCTGCCTCTTAAAACTTTGAGGTTACACTAGTGTTGTGGAGTCCTGGATAAATAAGGAATTCTTCAAATACTAAGATGGAAATGAAAAGCTTAGAGAATGGCAACCAAAAGGAAGTATTTATCTTGCAGCTCAAGAAGAGAAAGGATAAGGGGGCATTTGGAGAGAGTCTTCTATGTGTCTACTTCTTATATTGGTAGATTCAGTAGAACTTCCCCATGAAGTGGTTTTATTGGATTGTACTTGTTTTCTGCTATGTAACCTGGAAATTTTATCTTAAATAGGTACAATATATACCAATGCTATAGCTATTAAACGTCAGGAAAAATTTTGGTCACAATAGTGTCATCTGTGTTGCTATATGGTCGCTATCTTGTGCTACCCATTCCTATTTAAGAAGCAGGAGAATAGTCAATGACTCTTCAAAGAGCAACAGCAGCTGAGGTCTCTCTTCTGTTCCCTGTGAAGGACACTCTTTGAGGTGGGTAAGCTTTTAAATGCCTTTAGCATTAAACACTCCAGTCTGCACTACTGATCCCTCAGCTTTCCAGAAGTATTTGATCCTTCCTCAATAGCTCCTTAAGTGAAATAAAAACTCTTCCATGTTAGGTCCAAGTACCATTTACCATCCTTCTCTCAGTAGTTTCTCACTTCAGGCAGGGAGGACCAGTGTTTATTACCAGTTATATCCACATAGCTTGCCCAATAACTGAAAACAAAGGATCTCCACTTGCAAATTTTGATTGCTGTTTGTACTTGTTAATAGTATGATTTCTATGCATTTTGATGTCCCCCCTACCAGTACACACAGGTTCCCAGTTAACTTCCATGTACTGGTTAATATGCAAGTTAAAAAACTACAAATATCACAAAAAGGAGTGGCACCCTTCATAATGGAGGCAGTAAAAAGAGAGCTAAACCTAAAGGGCATATGCAGTATTTTGTACCCCCTGCAGAAGACTGTAATCCTGGTGGCTTTGTAATCAGTTAGACATAATTTCTGTGATACTGTTATGCTCTTGGAGGGAGGCTGAAGCTAGTTCGTGTCATACTCCTAGCAACAATGAAGGTGTAACTCTGTGTGCATTGGTAACACCTCAGGCACTCAGGTCCCACAGGTGCCTTAATTGAGAGAAAAATTTATGTTCTTTGAACATGTGGTTATGTTGTTCTTTGCCCTTCATATCTGGATAAAGAAGTGTTGGTACCAGAACTGTCTTCTGTTCTAATGCTATGCTGTTGGTGAGGACTGTGCAGTGTGTTTTAAAGAGCATTAAAAAAAAAAAAAAATCCCGCAAAACACCTCAGCCAAACAAAGAAACAAACAAAAAAACCCCACAAGCAACCAAAAAACCCCAAACCAACTAACTAACCAAGGAAAAAACAAACAAACAAACAAACAAAATTAAATGCAATATTTGGGACTGGAGCTTCAAGGAGCTTTGTTTTTTTTGTGAATCAGTTCCCTGTTCAACTGCCTAATGTGCCTTTGGGAAGAGGAGACCGTTTCTTTGGTATTATTTTCTGTGTTCTGAAAGAGTGGGACAAAGAGGCTATCCTATTGTTAGAAAGTGGTCTCAGATCCTTTTCTGCAAGGCATGTGTGCAATTACCATTAGGTTCTGTATTCATGTGCTGTATGATTCATCCATATTTCTGATCTCCTTGCTTTGCAGTTTTAGATGAGAAGTTGCTACTATAATACTTATAAAAGGCAAAAAAAACCCCCTCTACATTAAGAATTGTATCATTCCAAAATTCAAATAATCCTTTCAAATGGAGTAATAGAGGCAATTAGAGAATGAGAACACACACACACACAATGATGATAGGAGCTTTTCCAGCCTGCTCCTTCCTATTACTTAGTAACATAGCAAAAGCAAAGATCTTTGAGAAAGGGTATGAGGGAGAGGGGTCGATCTTGGTTTAAAGACTCATACATTTAATTCATAATTTCCCCCTCTAAGTGGTTTGAATCTCATCTAGGCAGTTAGCATTCTACTATATGTGTGTCTGTATAATATGTATGGCTCACTCCAGTTGTCTCAGCCTCATCACCAGTATCTTCGCATTATCATCATGATTAATCCACTTACTTTGTAGTATTTATGGAGAGATTTGAAACTAAATAGGAAGAGAAACTTTAGTGATCTTACAGTTGGTAGCATAGTCTATGTATGCTTCAAGTAAGGTACATCAATGGGATTAGTTAATGGATAGTGTGAAGCTGTTTGGGTTTGGTGTCTCTATTATTGCATCTACACAGGAATAGAAAGAAAATTAAATCTCTAGCTTTGTCACTCCTGCATCTTGCATTGATTTTATTGCATCACTGGAAAGCTAATGAAATGTAAACCTTCCTTTAAATAGAATCTCTTTTCCTCTTTATTACTGCTGTGTTGTACTAAAGTCTATGCATAATTGTTGCTATAATGGTTCCTTTAAAATTCTCTCTTATGGTAAAACTTCATGGGGTTCTGCATATTTATAATTTCTGCATATACTTATTTCTTGGGTGGCAAATTACACCCATTAAACAAATATACCTGAAATCAATGGGTAGTTGCTATTACGGAGGCAAAGCTGGGTTGAACTTCCAGAGTTATTTTATTAATTGCTGGGGTGGAGTCATCTTCAAAGGAAAATATATAAGTGGGAGAAACTCTAGGAAGCAACATTGAGTGCTGTAGCTCCCTTTTACTCTCATAAGACTGTCTAAGCGGCAGCTTCAGTGAATGTGGTTTCCCTCTAGTGGTGCTCCCTGCGGTAGATGCTGCTCCTGTGATTGCCTGGCTGCTTGCCTTGCACCAGGAGTAGTCTTGAGCTTTGCTCTGCGAAAATCTAGTGTGTACAAATAATTCCTTAGGCAAGTTGTAGATGTGTCCCAATATAGCAGCTTCTGAGTTCTTCATACCTATGCTGAAGCTTTTGTTACCCTGATTAGTTAGGAGCAGCAGTTTAAGGTGTTTGGCAAATGTGAAGTGGTTCATATCACAGCCTTATCTGAAAACAAACAGAGTCAATGTGACTGAAATCACTTTGAAGTTAATTTAATTAAGCTCTTGTAAACCTTAATTTTAAAAGCATGAATACGTGAGATTATTTTACATACTTCTGTATCCTTTTTTGATCTCCTCACTGGTTGTGAATATAAAATAAAATCCCTTTCCTTAAAAGTGGAAAAGGCTCATTCAATAAAAATGGGAAACCATCTATTACCATTAAAATTAATATCTTGAATACATGATAAAAAATGGTTAATTTTATTTTTAAATGGTGGATTTTTTTTTTCATTTAGCTTGAAGTTGAAATATTTTTGATGTTTTCTAAACCAGAATAAAATTATTTTTGGATGAACTGAAATATCCTTCCATTAAAATTGTAATTTCCTATTTAAACCCTTTTGAGGGGATCAAATTTCTATTAACACTAATGTTTTCCTGTAAAAAATTATTCTGCTCTAGATATGCAATAGTTATGTAGTGTCTAAGGCATTAAAATTCAGTAGCAGTGAAATTGAAGTAAACAAGGAGCATAATCCAGCATCTTTGATAGAAAAACCTCCACATAAATGCAGTTTGTGCCATGTGTGGCCTGTATGATATGAGCAATCATCTCCCTGTTCTTAATCACAAGTTATATTCATACCACCTGAAAGACATGAAACTTAGTTTCTGCTCTGAGTTTTGTTTCAGACCCTTATGAAAAAGCTGTAACTGTTTTGAATGTTGCCTGAATTTGTGCTAAACCTTATTAGAGGGTGTAATGGCCAGGGTGTCTGCAGTAAAAGTAAGTTACTCAGTATGGTGATACATGTATTTATAGCAAAAGCAAGTAACTATGGTGTGTTTTGTTGGGGTTTTTGGTTGTTTTGTTTTTTTTTTTTTTTTAAGAGGTTTTGAAAATTAAAATAGAATGTACAAAAAATAATTAAATCTTTTCTTTTTTTTTTTTTTCTTGTTTCTACGGAGATCGGGGTATTTTTGAGAGAACTAGTTGGGCGGTCTTGCTACTTTCCAGTTAGTTGTTGAGCTAATTCCATGCACATTATTAGTCTGAGTGTTTCAGGGAATTCTTACTCGCACTTGTGAGGCTAATTGACTCTGTGGGTGCTTAAAGGACTTTGTGTATGCATTTTTACTGCTGAATGGATGTAAATAATTAAACTTTCCTTCTTGGTAGGCTGATGTAAATAATCTCAGCTTTATTGACTTTTTGCTGTAAAGCCACTGTGTAAAGCTGTAAACATAAAAGTTTTTAGCATGCCTCACAGAAAAGTAGTTTTTTAAGTGCACGCTGTGTTTTGTTTAACTCATGGGTTAGTACACAGACATGATCCTGCTCCTTGAGGAAATGGAAAGACTGCTGCAGGTAAGGTCCCCAGTAAAGATACTGAATATCTGTAGGGGGAATATAAATGCTTATTCCTTGTTGGTGGCCAACATTTTATTGAAAAGAGGAATTCTAAAGCCTGTATATGAGCAAAACAAGTGTGTGTGTATGAGAATATAGGTTCATTTGACTGGGATATCTACATAAATGTCTGCAATGTACAGAGTCTGGGGTTTCCACTTGTTTCTTAGCAATTAACAATGCTCCTGGTGTTGAACAGCAAATCCTGGTCAAAGAAAAGACCGTCCTAAAACACTTTGTCCACACTGGTGCTGCCTGAAAGAAACAATAAAATTTATGCCAGTGGTTTATATTTAACCAAGACTGAAAGTTACTGAAGATTTTCAGAGCAGCTGCAAGCTCTGCTTTTGAGCCATTCTTGAGTTCTGATATTTGACCTGTGCTTTGTAGAAACTTACTTCATATCAGGAAGCCACAAAGGTGTGTGAAAAATTACCAGCATCTTTGTCCTTTCACCCATTTCTTCCTTTTTTGAGGTCTTATGATTCATTGTCATGTTTCACAAATCTGTATGCACATTTCCCACAGCAAACCACAGCTTCTCTGGTCATTATGTAAAGGTGTATGTATAAACAACCAATGCCCCTCCTCCTTTGCAAATAAAAAAAGGGGGGAGGGTAAAGAAACTTTCCCTTCCCAGCCCCTCCTTTCCTTGGGATGCTAATGGCATTGACAGGATATTGCCCTGTATAAAAGAGACACAAAAATGCATCTTTCCGCTGAAAAAATCTGAGATGGTAGCTACGTATTTTTTACGGAAAGAGTAAAAGCAGAGAAAATCTTATCATTACCAATGGTTTTTCTTTGAAAAGCATTAGTATCACTGTAGAATTCTTTATCATTGTAGTTGTACTGAGGGAGACACCTTGTCCATTCTCATCAATATGGCAATATCCCTTCTGTTCAGCTCTTGTGGCGTTCAAGACTTCAATGTTGCGCTTCCACTTCTTTAGCATTAAAATGTTGGATAAGGTATGCAATGATAAAGATAGCCTGGTTTCATGCAAGTTATTTTAATCTTATAAATGGATCAGATGATGACAGCCTGCACCAAAGTAAGAGCACACTTTTTCATCCACCTGTGAGAAACTGTAGAGGGGATTAACCCACTTTCTCCTTTATCTCATAGAGCAAATTTCTGTGTGCTGTTAGCCACTGAGGGTGAATAAGAAGTGCATTTTCAGAGGTGTTGTCATAACTACATCCCTCTCACCAGTTGTTTGTTCTAAACAAGCAAGTTCTTGGGGACCACATGGAAAGCAACTTGGCATTTTTAGAAGGCATAATCTGCTTTTTGATTCTTTATATTGTGGCACATGTATTCTTGGCACTTTTATATAGTTTATTTGAGCCAAGCTATTAATTAGCAGCAGTGAACCTTTGATACAGAGATAATATTTGGGACACTCTGGGCAGATTGGATGGAGTTCTTCCATGTTTGAAATATATATTGATTGTTTGATTAGATGTTGGAGGATTCATGGGAGAATGAGAAGGAGTCACTGTGGGTGAATCAAGTAATATTTGCTCAAGAAGCCTGAACTGCAGCTGAACTCCTGTCCAGAATTTGGGGGTGGCTGAGAGGTATTTTTGCTTCTGATTAAATAGTATTTTCCACTGCAAAGCATGAAAGGAATATTCACTAGCCTGCCTAATCTGAGTTGGAAAATGAAACATAGTGATCAATTCCATATGATACTCAATTCCTCAGACAGCATTAGGAAAGGGGATGGAATGACCAAAATGGTGAGAGATGCCAACAGGAGTGATGGTCTGTCAACTTAACTGTTAAGTTATTGCAACAATAAAAACTCTCTTGTTCTGTTTACTGTTGTGTTGTCCTTTGCTCTTCTCATGCATAAAAGTTAAATAAATTGTTTAAATTACCTAATGCCCAGTGGCCCAAAGTATTATAAAGTGTTTCCAGGTGTGCTGTTCATTGCTACAAGAGTTCCTTGTTTGCCTTTTCTTGTCTTTTATCGTAAAAGAATGTTGTACAAAGGGAAGATAAAAACCTCTAGATTGCTTTCTCTGTCCATTTAATCTTCTGTTTTGCTTCCACACGTCTGTTATCTTTTTTAAAGGATGATGTAGGTGCAGATAGCTCGAAAGGAGGAAAAGCATAAACCTGCAAAACGTAAGACCACAGAAATGCCTGGCAGTAGATTGTTCTTAGGGACAGAGTTATGCTTCAGGAGCACATGGCCCATTTCCTTTCTATTTTCCCCAGCCTCAGCAACTGTAGGATGAGGAATCTTCAAGTCCTTGTTTAAAAATTGATCACACATAAATGTGTGTATAGTAATGGCATATGTAGTAATCATGCTCAGTGAAATAAATTTTGATATCCAGATGTGAAAGTCCCTATATACACAGTTTTTGGAACTACTTAGAATTTAATGGGAGCTTACACAAGGAGCAGCAATTCATTTGCACACTCTCAGTTTAAAAATGGAGACACAATTTTGCTGCTTTTCAAGTCAGTGCACTGCTTCATAAATGTCTTGAAAACATTTGAAAATAAAACAGTTTGAATAGAGTAAAATAACATGTGGTTAGTGCTTTTAAGATCGGGTATGTTTGGTTTGAAAAACTTATCTAAATGCTTTCAAGCATGTTCATATATTGAATTTTTGTATGCAGTGGGCTTTTTTTTCTACTAAAAGAAGCCAATGCCCATTTGTACAGAAGGGAGGATGGTAAGTGAACAAAAGTATTAAAAAATTTCTTTGGTCTCTTCTGATCAAATATAAAATTGGCTGATCAAGGCATGGATTTAAATACTTCATATCTGCAGTGCGTAATTTTCAAATTTTTAGTCCAAGCTATTTACCAGTTACTTCTAAGTAGACAACCTTATTCATTTGGAAAAAGTGGGAATGCTGCAACTTTCTATTCATTTATTTGTGAATTGGTTAAGCTACATTTTCTAAGAATATATTCATATAACTTCTGTTGGTGTCACAGTTTTGTTTTGAAAGTGTTACAGTGGGCATCAAGACAAGCCAAACCCCAGACTATTTTAGCTGATCCCTGTTTTGTCAGGCTGGGGTTGGAAAATGGGAACTAGAAGGTCAGCAACTGAGTTACTCAACCGTGCTGAACATAGAGCTATTGCATAGAAAGCATTGCATTTTCAGCTGAGCAGACTCCAGCACACCTGGCTATTTCTCTTGGATGAGCCCTCCAGAGCTCTAATGGGTATGTGGAAAAGATTAGGTTTTTTAGAAAGCATTTGCCACCCCTCCCCCCTTTTCCCTGCTTTCACATGGCTTTATATAAACACACAGTTCCAGGTGACTTCCTTCATCTTCCTACCTGGGAAGTTGCTATGTAGAACTACAGTAACTGATGCTGTATATTTTGATGTAGACAATAATTCAGCTGTCTATCCAGATATAATTTTGTGAATTCTGCTTTAGGATAAAATGTACTTTCTGATTAAATCTAGCATAACTTTCTTGGGTTCTTAGAGTTTTGCTTGTGTGGTGCCAACGAACTTAAACTTTCTGGCCATGATCTAGCTGCCTTGTTCAGCTGGATTTACATGTGTGGTACGTGACTTTGGCATATGGGTGAGGGACAGCAGAAGTTATGGATTTCTCCTGCTAAGCAAAAATTCTCTGTAACTTCAATATATGACTCCTCATCCTTTTAATCTAACAATGACTCTTATCTTTCATATCACTAGAAAAGCATTTTTTCATCTTAGTTTATGGTAAAATTGGCTGACAATGGTCGTTATTTAAAAAAGTATTAATCTCCTTTTTTTCGTTAGCAAGAACCGCATGTTTTTTAAAAAAGAATGACAGAATATTTATTTTGTTTTGATCTCCCTCTGAAGAATTCCTCCAATACTTATTGGCTCCTAGCTGAATGAGACATCAACTTCTTTGCCCATGTTCCTTCTTTGGTGAGAAGCAATTATGGTAATGTTGCTCATTAGGCACTGCACATCCTGTGGGCTGTGGACTATCCGACATTAGTTTTGCCAGTGCAGTATGATAACCTGTAGCAGTGACTCATTGTCCCTCTCCCACCTCTGTTAATATATATATTTTTTTTTTTCCCATTAGTTCCCCTTTTGCCAGTTTGGGCAGTGGGTCCAGACCAGTGTGCAACAAGTTTGGCTGTCCTCATTCTACATTTTCTGGCATACCTGCATCAAAACTTTAGAACTGTATTGAAATGAGGATAGATGCTTTTAATTTAGCACACACCATTATTCAACTTCACTTACCATTTGACATGAGTGAGGTGTTCTGGTCCTGTAATTTGAACAATTAATTTTTTAAGTAATTGCCTGTCAACAGTGATGGGTGAGCAGCAAAACGAGACAAATATGGGTAGCACTAATGCTGTTTTCTCAGGAGCATTGTTTGCAATGGCAATTGTGGTATAACCTTCTGGAGAAGACATGGCTCCTCTTTCTCTTTTGACTGTAATTCAAGGGGTGAAGTAAGCACCTCAAATCTAGTCTGCTTTGCCAAAGAATCTTAAAGCAATCAGCGAGGCTGGTGAATTGTGTTCTTTATGAGATTTTTTTTTTTTAATTATTTTTGAAGGTGGGGTATGAAGTTCTGTGGACTTTTTTTACTGTTTTTCTGGGGGGGGTAGGTGGGTTTTTTTGGGTTTTTTGGTTTTTTGAGACTGAAACCAACCTGGTGTTTGATACTAAAATGTTGAAAGACCAGTGTGTTTCACTTTGAAAAGAATCCCAAGTTCTTTGGGGGTATTGTAAAGCCAGATTCTTAGGAGAGCAAAATGCTACTGTAATGGTTCCACTTCAGAGGCATTTCAGTCATCAACTTGTTTTCCTATTACTATAGTGTCCTGTGCAATGTGATGTTTGGAAATTAGTACCACAGCACAAGAGAGATTTCTACCCATTTAAAATGCACATGACTTTGGGGCTCTGTGGGGGAAGGCACCTGACTGAGGGGAAGGGTTTGTGATTCCCTGAGCTAGGAAGGTGTAGGTGTGAGGGTTGATTACAGGTTGTTATGCACCTGTACACTCTACTGGTCTGTATCACACCAAGTTGATTTCCATGAATTTTCCCATTGAGAAGGTGGTAAAAAGCGATTGTGGGTCTGGCCTTAACTGCTGCACCTATCACCCTTCCTAGGCAAGGGACCTGAAACGCTTTATGCTGGGCAGAAACTCAATGACAATGAGTGGCACACTGTCCGGGTGGTTCGGCGAGGAAAGAGCCTCAAGCTGATCGTGGATGATGATGTTGCTGAGGGTAAGTGGGATGTATCAGTATTTTTTGATCACTATCTTTGTGTCTCTGCTCGTAGTCTTTGCCATTATGCCCCTTCTCCCTGTTCTTTTGTGTATCTTCCCCCCACCCCTTCCTGTTACCATTCATGTATTATTTAGTGTTGCTATATTGAAAATGAATGGTCAGGTCTGAGAGACTCTTGCCAGCACCAAAAACTTCTGTGACAACTATAATGACCTGAGGTATGGGTTTAGGGGACAGATAAGCTGGCATATATCTCAGACTGTAGAGGTGTCCAACAGAACTTTCTCATGATCCAGACGCTTTCTGAGATGGACTGAATACACTCCATTCCTGAGCTGCACATGTGATGGTTTCCAATGCAATGTGGAATCAAGGCCAAGGCTCTGTGGACCTTTCCTCTGCACAAACAGTTCCCTGATGATAAACCTGCATTCAGTACATGTGTTACAGAGCATAGGTTTCTATCTCTGCTGTTAATTTTTTCTTTGGTTTTTTTTTTTTTTTTTTTTTTTTTCCCCAAGTTGTTGTGCTCATGGTTCAGAGTCATCCAGAAAAAATAGCAAGCAAAGCAGTTTATTCTCAGCTTTGGTTTAGGGGTTAGGGAGGATCCTGACCAAATTTTTTTTTTTTTTTCCCCTTGATTTTTTAAAACAATTATTTTCTGCATTTTCAGACAGCTTTTTGAGCTCCTATTTCTTTTTGCAGAAAAATGAAGTTGAAGGGAGAAAAGAACAGTCAGCCAGTAAAGTTTGTATGTTCCAGGTTAAGATTTCTGTTGAAATGAGCGAAGTACTCCAGATTGATCCTTTATTAATTGCAGAATTTTAGAAATTATACTTTTCAAGTCCATTTCTCCATGACCGCAAGAGCCAGAAACCTATCTTTCTTTTCTTTTGAAGGTCTAAAATTCTCATAGTTGTCTATAACTTCAGGAGCTGGGTTTTTGAGGAAAACATGAGCAGTCTGGAGACTGATAATAGAATCAAAAAGAATGTGAACCCTAAATGCAAAACTGATGCGGATATGATTGGTAGTTGATACCCATGCTGGTTTCCCAAAAGCTGAATTTCTCTTTTCTGAGTAGCTTCTACTCGGAATGCAACTAGGAGCGAAGACTGCCACATATAGTGCCAGAACACTATATCCTATCTCTGCAAGAAGTTTTTTCTTCTGTATGAATATGTATTATTTAAAATACTGTGGTAATTTATATTATTTGGAAAGCCAGGAGTCAGAAATCTGAAATAAGCGCAAAGAAGTCAGCTTACAGGAAAATGGTTTGAAATACTTTTTCTCTCTGAATTAAATATATGTTATCCTATATAGGCTGTGATTTTGCAAGAGAGAGCAAGAAACAAATGCAAGAAAAATCATTCCCTCTCCTTGTTGGAAGTCAGTTTTGGTGGTGGCTTGGTCAAAATTAGCTTATAGGAAAAGTGAATTTTATTTAAGAGGTAACTTAAAAGAAGCACTTCATCCTGTTTATTTCTAAATTTGACAATTCTTCTGGATATGCTTTTTTAGGAAGCACCACGAGGTGGCACTCTCTGCATTACCGAATTGATCCCCCAAAGCCATCTGTTTTTGAAGTCTCTTTTTCACGAAACTGAGTTTATAAATAATAATGATACAATCCTGTACTAAAATAGGATACACATATCTACATGTATATGAATTACATAATTAAAGATGCATTACGGCTAAAAATATCTGTTAAAAGAATGCCATCATGGCAAAGTCAGAAGTCAGAAAAGCCAGAGTTAAGATTTTCTGTGCAATCTACATCCCACTTCCTTGGGCAGATGATAACAATCTTCAGCGGTTTGGTCACATAGATTTTTTCCACAGGATTCTTGCTGTCTTAGGCATAGATCAGAAGTCTAAATTGGGCCCCCAGTAAAAATAAACAGCCTATTTGATTTCTGTCTTCTTATTGCTTGTTCGGAACGATGCGCACCAGCTGATTTTTGCTCTAAATTTAGACCTGTTTTTTTGTGAATTTTTTTTTGGTTTTGTTTTGTTTTGTTTTGTTTTTTTATTTTGTTGTGTGTGTGCTGTAGGCTACTCATCAATATGTTTATACAGAACTAAGAAGCTTTAACTGGAATTATTCTCATGTCTATCTTATGTGAAGCGAGTGGGCATTTTTTTCCCATTTTGCAGGTTTGGGAACAAGGCACCAGATTCGAGTTGGCTGTATTTGGTACCAATATGCTATGTATTTTTAGTCATTTACATCAGAAAGATTCAGCATATCTGTAAACTACATTCTGTAAATTAGTTCAGCCGTGCTACTTGAGGAATTAGATGTAAGCAATTAATGACCACCTATGAAAAATTTGTAATGAAGTGTCTGACTTGGTTTCCTGTAAGCCATCTAAGGCAGAGACAGAATCCAATCCTGGAAGGCATTTTACTGTTTAATCACAAAACCTTTGTCCCACATTTCTCCTGACATCAGAACAGACCTCAGAACATCAGTGGTAAATGAGACACAAATACAGCAGGTATATTCCTCTCTATGACATTTTCCTAGCACCCAAATACCACAGTGGAGGCTGGAATTTTTTCTGTCTGCTATCACTTGAACTAGAGAGCTTCTGATTGCCGTAGTAGGTACAGTACTCTATAGAGCACAGTGGGGGAACTAGAGGTAAACTCTGCAGGTGGGGCTGATAGCTAACAAGATCAGAAAATACTGGGTTGCACTCCATGATTTCCAAGGAAATTGCATCTCAGTCCTGATTCCGATCTTGTACTGCCATGTCCTTTCCAGCTTTTCACTGAACTACTCCTGACTTTCTACAGTATTGCTTCAAATACTGTATCTTTTTTATTAAGCCAACCCCAGTTTTCTCCTTTTTCACCTTTTCTAAAATTCTGGGCACACCTCCTCCAAACTCCCTTACTCCATTTTTAATGCCCCCTATATTTGGGCTCCCTGTCCTGTACTCCAGATTTTCCAGTCTTGGCTTTTCTCTCCTGGTCAGGCCACAGTTGCCTTGTATTTTTCTTAAGTGTAGAAGAACACTTTTCTTGCCTTTTGAGAACTGACATCTCTATATTTTATTATTCTAATTTTTTAAGTAATAAGGCAGGATTTTTTAAAGTGACTTCTCTAATTTTAAAGAAATTATGCTTCTGGTTTGGAAAAATAATAAATTTTGTAACACTAAGCTTCTAGAAATCACAGTAGTGCAAGTGAGAAAGTTGTGTAAACAAATTACCCGATGTACTATTTCAATTTCTGGAAACTCCCATTTTTCAAACTAAAATAATGTTATTTCTGGTAAAGAACTGTTTCAGGATTTAAAAACATTTGCATTGGTGCTGACACTTGAATTTTCAAATAGTCAGAAATTTGTGACTGCCTTAATCTGCTGAGTTTGGTCAGCTGTGCCTGCTTGGACCGAAGTTTTCCATGGTCTTTGTATAATTGCATTTACATTTAGATCCACTGGTAAAATTTAGAATAAGAGAAAAAGGTGAATTGGTTTATATTATATTTTTTCTTCATATTTGAAATAGATAGCTGAATTTTTTTTTTTTTCTAATAACAGCTGTGCTTATTTGTTGTCTTTGAATAAAACTTGATCGCATTTGGACAAAGTATAAACTGAAGAACTGCAGTTTATACAAGATCATGAGAGCAGAGTTAGGAATATTTCAGTGTTTCCAGAGTCTCTAAGCACGAAAATGACCATCAATTCATTTAATCTGACTCTCTACACACTACAAGCCAGGGTGTATCATCCATGAGTCTTTATAAGTGTGTTCAGGTTTTGTTCTATCCCCAATAGGAAAAAAAAAAAAAGTCACAATTAGTAGGAGAAGTCTTGAAAGAACTACTGTTTTTTGGTTGGTTGGTGGATTTTTTTGTCTTTTAATGCCTGGAAACTCTTGAATATGAGAAGTACTAGGAAACTTCAGGAGACAACACAGAATATGAAAAAGCTTATAAGCCCCAGTTGATATAACCTAGGGGAATTGGAGGAGTTTTTTCTGGGTTCAGCTGAGGTGATTGGTATGATTCCTAGGTATAACTCCAATGACTGACAAACATCTCTTGCAGTGACAGGTTGAGAGTTGTATGTATCTGCTTGTTGACCAGCAGATGCAGTCAAGTCAGATACTGTTGCTAAATTTTGTCTGTCTGTAGCACACTGGAAATACTTATTCATGTCTTTATCCAGTTGTCAAATTTCACAAAATTAGTGTGAATTTAACTATCTTGGTTCCTTCTGCATTTTAAACCTGGTGAATTTGGCCAGCATGTTAAAATGTTATGAGAAGGACCAACAGTAGTAGTAGTAGTGTGGCTGTTTTCTTTGGAAAACCTTCTGAACTACAATCATGGACAAAACACACTTGACTTTGGGAAAATTAGTTTAATTTGCTGCCAATTAAAAATAGAGTTAAATGGTGAGAAACAAAGACAAGGAAGCAGAACAGTGTCTCCCTCCCTCTTTTATTGGATTTGCTCCTTCCTGCCTCTCCCACCCGCACCCTCTAGGCAGAGCAGGGGGTTGGATAGTGGCTGTGGTCAGCCTGTAACAGCTCGTCTCTGACGTTCCTTCCTCCTCACACTTCTATCCTGTTCCAGTGTGGGTCCTACCCATGGAATGCACTCCTTCATAAAGTGCCCCAGCATGGCTAGTCTCGATTTGCTTTCAGGAAAATCTGCTCCAATGTGGGTTTTCCAGGGGCTGCAGTTTCTTCAGGAAATTTCCACCTGCTTTAGCACAAGAGTCCTCCATTAGCTTCAGTGTAGTTGTCTCCACCACTATGATTTTCTCTGTGGATCCTGGAGAATTTTCACTCTGGCACCTGGAATGCCTCCTCCCTCTTTTCAGTCCTCGGTGTTCATAGTGGTTTGGGTTGTTTTTGTTTCCCCTTTCTTTCTTGTGGGTATCCTTATATCCTTACATGTTTTCTCACAGGCATCACTATCTTGTCCAAGGGTCTCAGCTGTGCCCTGTGGTGGACAGGTTGGAGCCATTTGGAACAGGCAGTATCAGGCACATGATAGCCCTGCCCTCTCCTCACTAAGGCTGCCCTGCAGACACCCCACAGCCAACACCACGCTGCATAAACCCAATGCAGAACTGCAGAAAATTTCATGAGAGAAAAAATAATGGCCGATACGTAGCAGAATTTGAATAGTGGTTGTGCAGTAAATAATAGGAAAACAATTAAATTCTTAGTATTTCGTTAATTCCTGTTTACTTAATGGACCAAGGCCCATGTAGAAAAAATGTGACCAAATAGTAAAAACTTGCACATGTGGCCAAATAGTAAAATCTACCTTAATGAAGAACTATGGAGGACTAAAATAAGATTGGCTGAAAGGGTTTTCATTCTGATGTTTCCCAACTTTATGCTGTTGTATTTCATCTGTCTGTATGGGTTCTGTGTCTGCACTGGTGCCTAGCACACTTAGCAAAACATTTTAATATGCTGTAGGGGAGTCTGGCAGTAGTATTTGGTATTCTGGATACCTTGGATATTTTGAGAGGTTAAAATCTTGTCATGATGTGGTAATAGCCCAAGCAGTAGGTTGATGATTCAAATATATGGAGGGCTTTCTACCTGTTGCATTTTTGTGCATTTCCCTCCTGCCATGCTTTTAAAAGAAGAGGAATAATGCCAGGCACCAGGAGAGAACAAAGGAATAAATATCAGCAGATTTATGACTGTTCTCACTTCTCTCACTGCTCTATTTATATTAATCCATGTTTATCAAGTGTTTTCAGGAAATGCACTTGGAAAAGTTGTTTCAGAAGTGTTCGAGTTGTTTGGCAGATGGTCTGTTGCATCAAATAGATCACCGTAGGCTTTGAGGGAGATGCCTGGTCATCTTCACAGACAAAAAAGTCTGTGAAGCACAGGGAAAAGTACAGAGCTTGCTGCCCATTACCCTTTAGGGGCCTGTCTTTTCTGCCAGGTTTTGGCAACTGCTAGGCTCACACATCTCTACCAAGCCTCTTTACCAAGATTCTCTATGTCCTTTCCTACGCAAGCTACTGAACAGTGATCAGATAGGATTTAGTTCTGCTATTAGTCTGGAAACTGGAGTGTGAAGGGCTCCATATAGCCTGTTGCTGATCCCAAATATGTCTCTGTGTCCTTCAGGCACAATGGTTGGTGACCATACCCGCTTGGAGTTCCACAACATTGAGACAGGGATCATGACAGAGAAGCGGTACATCTCCGTCATCCCCTCCAGCTTCATCGGCCATCTCCAGAGCCTCATGTTCAACGGGATGCTCTACATTGACCTGTGCAAGAATGGTGACATTGACTATTGTGAGCTGAAGGCACGCTTTGGTCTCCGCAACATTATAGCTGACCCTGTGACATTCAAGACTAAGAGCAGCTACTTGAGCTTGGCCACCTTGCAGGCTTATACATCCATGCACCTCTTCTTTCAGTTCAAGACCACCTCAGCTGATGGTTTCATCCTCTTTAACAGTGGTGATGGCAATGACTTTATCGCAGTTGAACTAGTCAAGGGGTAAGTGGCTTTTCTGCTATTTTCTACCAGGTTATTTATAGATAAACTTATAGGTGAGCTTAAAATGCTTGCACGAAGAGAAATTCATCTAATACTCATGTTTTCTCTGTTTGCTGAGCTGTAAGACAAAGCGTTTAAATGAAAATACTGAAGCTTAAGACTCATGATTTTATGACTGACTTCCTCCTGTGGCTGTGGGAGGGACATTTTTACAGTGTGCAAAATACTAATTTTAAGTCAATTGGACATAGTTAGACAAGTGTTTTGTCCTGTCAACCTCACAGATTAGCACAGAGGAGGTGATGTGCTGAGGGCATGTCTCTTCTTCCCCACTCCCTCCCCCCTTTTTATTTTTTCCATTGTAATACTTGTTTTGCTGCCATCTCTCATAAAGGAAAAAGAAAAAAGCATATGGGCTGCTGAATTTGTACTTCTGCTGGTGATGCTTGATGAAAAGCGAACTCAGCTTGTTTTTGAGCTGCTATATTCTTTTCAGAAAACCAACAGTTTATTAAAAAAAAAAATCCTTTGTTAGCTGAACAAATTTTGATCTCTTATGATTTAGTCGTGGTAGACATGCTTTCCACGGTTTAATAGTCCTGTTTATTTCAGTTCAATCTGTTTTCAGTTTGGGCTTTGCACATACTTCTGTAAGTGGGACGTTGAGTAATAAAAAAAGCAACAGTCATGCACTCCTGGTGCTCTGTTGAGAGTTGAATTTTGTTGTCTTTTTTTTTTTTTTTTTTTTTTTTTTTTCTAAGTAGAATACTTATCTTCCATCCTCAGGTGGATTTCTGTGTTTGAACTACATAAATAATTCAGGGTAACACTCCCATGACTTCAGTCTTTGTTAGGGTCTCTATTTTTGCCAAAGGCTTTGCTAATTGTTTTTCAGCTGTTTGAATAAGTCTAGAATCTCATGAGAATTTTAGTACGATTTTTCAAGTGAGTTTCCCAATTAACTTCATATGGGAGTTATTCAAAACTCAAAATGAACCTGGGGAATATATGCTCAAATAAGCATATCTATTGTTGCTCCCCAGTACATTTATCAATATTACCAATTAAAAAAAAATTATATGCACAGACAGTGTTTTTTGTGGATCTAAGAGAACTTTGTGAAAAAGAGGAATGTTTTATGGTTAGAATCTGAGTACTTGAAATGTAGTCATCTCAAAATACTAATCTACACTTTGGGAGAAAGGAAACAACTGTATTCTTTTAAAGCAGTGGCTAATATTTTTGCTTATTAGAACTTTTTAAGCCAGAGATATTTCCCTTCATGACTTTTTAAAGTTAATTTATCAGCTCTGGCTCGAATAAGGTTCAGTAATGCTCGAGTTCTTTCAGAATTTTCACCAGTTCTTGCTGTATTTACAGGTATATACACTACGTGTTTGACCTTGGAAATGGACCTAATGTTATCAAAGGCAACAGTGATCGTCCTCTGAATGACAACCAGTGGCACAATGTTGTCATTACCAGAGATAACAGTAACACACACAGCTTAAAAGTGGACACTAAGGTGGTCACTCAGGTTATCAACGGTGCCAAAAATCTGGATCTTAAAGGTAAAGTCAACAAGATGGACAGATCCCCCCTTTATTCTTACAAGGCTGAACTAGTGAACAAGAGAAAGTTTGGTGTAACCATGCATTACAGAACAGTAAATCTGGACTTCGTGCATTTTGGTTTTCAAATTCCTTTATATCTTTTTTGTTTGACAACTTCTTGTAGTCAAATAGTTTGTCATATTTTGCTCTTTCAGAAATTGTAATTTTTCAGTTTTTCCTAGTTAGGTAGCAATGAGGACTGGCATTATTTAGGGGGATGTTGTGATTTTTTTTGTTGTGGTTTTTTTTTTTTTTTTTTTTTTTGTTTGTTTGTTGGTTTTTTTAAATTATTATCCATTTTGGTTTTGTTTTGGTTGGTTGCTTAGTTTTGGGGTTTGTTTTGATTTTTTGTAGTGAAGGAAGCAGAAATTACTTCTTGCACAATATGTTGCTCTGCTTTTAGCTTTTTCTGAGCATGTGTCCACTTTGCTTTATTAAAGTTTGGTGGCAAGAAAAGTGACTCCAGAAGGTGTGTAGCATCCTTCATTTAGTATGTTTACCCCTCTCTGCTCTAGGTGATCTCTACATTGCTGGCCTAGCTCAAGGCATGTATAGCAACCTCCCAAAGCTTGTGGCCTCACGTGATGGATTTCAGGGCTGTCTGGCATCTGTGGACTTGAATGGGCGTCTGCCTGACCTTATCAATGATGCTCTGCACCGCAGTGGGCAGATTGAGCGTGGATGCGAAGGTATAATTGATTTCAGAGGGGTTCCCCTCTTCAGCACTCACTTCACACTTCATTATTGCATTCTACTTGGTTACCTTCCTGTCTGTTTTATGAGTTTGCTTCCATTGTAATATCCTTCACCATACTTTTGTCTAGCAAATGCAGCTTAAGGAATGACAGTTTCTGTGAGTGACTTAGCAGCTCTTTTCTTATATGCTCCATCCCCTATGAGTTGATACCTTCAGTGGTGGGAAAGGATGGTACTAGGGGATGGACTACTACTTAGTAGTAGTTTTCTCTGAGTGGCTTATTACCATGATAATAGTCTTAAAATACTTTGGAAGATATTCTGAGCATTCAGTTCATTTGTGCTCCAGAGCACCCTTTCTTGGGATCCACAGAAGTAAGTATTTTGAAGAACAAATAGAGGGAGGGGAAATGGAAGGTAGAAGGAGCTGAAGAGTGAAGATTGGACTGAAAGAGGAGTTAAGTTTTGGTGAGGTCAACCTCCAGTGAAAGCACTGGAGGCATTGCCTCTTCTGCCTGGAAAACATTTCTCTTCAGTTGTTTCTCTTTTCCAGCCAGTTTAGAACTAAGTGAAATGAGTTTTTTAAGCATGTAAACAGCAGTGATTTCTTGAAGCCTCTTTAAATAATTTGCTGTTCCTGTAAGCTTCCATTAGTTAAAAGAATACTGATATCAGCTTCGCTGACTCAGTAAAATACATATGGCTTCAATTCCCAAAGCAGTTGAGATACCTGCCATCCAAAACTCCAAGGTTTTGCTGTCTGGGTTAACTGACAATCACCATTATGTCTAGAATCACTCAGTACCAGTCTGCTGTGTTGGCTACCAGTCACTAGAGGAAGATAGCTTTTTCTGTCAAGTTATGTATGCTTGCTAAAACAAGATGTGTGTTGCAAACGGATCCTTCAAAAATTTCACAAAGTGAAATGACTCCTTGATCATCTTTGACTGCTGTGTCAAAATTACAGTTTACATCATGATGAAGCCTTGCCATTTGTCAAGACTGTTCCTTCTTAGGATTGAATGTATTATCTGAGAGATAACTTTGAGTACCAAATTGACCATCCAATCAGATCTGATCTCTTGCTTGTATTTCAGTGTTCTGATTGGCTGGGAGCTCTTGTGCCCCAGCCCTCCTTCCATGCTCCCCCAATAATGCTCTGGTTTGTGAGTATTCTGTGTCCTCTCATGGAGCTGACTCCATGTCAACTCCCATCTCACAGCATTGGTGGGTAGTTGTAGGCTGTTTTTATTCTGTCTTTCTCTCTTTTTCTTAATAGTATCTATTAACCACTTTGTTCCTTGTGGAAATGAGCACAGTGTAGGAGAATTTGTGTCTTTGCCTCTTTGTGGCAGAGCCAACATGCTGAAAGAAGTGCCCGTTTTCTGTATAGTTGATTATAAGGTTCAAGGAAAAAGTGCATTTGAGGTTTATGAAAAAGTTTATTCTATTAATATTTGATGAGCTGAAAGCTCTATAATATTAGTGATTTTTTTGATAACTCTCTTGTGTAAAATTATCACAACTCATGGGCACTTTATCTGGCCTGTGATCTCTACTAGCCCTCCCCCTTCAGACGACCACCCAATTAGACTATCCTGTTGTTCTGTGTGATGGTCACGAACAAAGCCATGAGGCTTTCCCAAAAGACTGTCCCATTAGAGTTGTGGTGTTTTCTCCTCCTGTATTCAGTGTAGTTCTTTGATTTAGTGTTGTATTCCTGAGGTTGTGTAACATCAGTGCTGCTCCCAAAACACATAACCTGGCACTTTGTCTGTGTGCCAGTGTGGTACCAGCCCAGCTGCTGCCTGAATGTGGAGATTAGTTCACTTTCCAGAATGCAAATTCTCCTTCTCTTCTAAAGCCTTTAAAACAGGATTCAGAATTGGAAAGACACCTAAAAAAATGAGTGATAAGATCAGTGATGGTCCTCATTCTGTCTTTGGAAGAACTTGATCTTGTCCATGCTGCTTTCCCAAGTGGTACATGTTCATTACCAAGGAACTGCTGAAAAGGAAAGTATTCTTTTTGCCAGCATATTTAGGATTACTAAAAAAAATGTGAATTTGGTCACTGTAAAGCTGTTACATTTGTTGCTAGGTTTTTTCCCTTATTTTTTGAATTGTAACAATCCTTAAGGTTTCATCTCAGATCTGTTTCGCTGCCTCCTGGTGCCTATTCTTACAGTAGCCAGTGAAAGTCACACCTATCTCCCATTCTCTAAGGAAAGAAAAACTCTAAGGTTGTTCAGACCTTATTTACATCTCCCTATTTGTTTCCATCTGAAGTGACTTTGGGTGCAGTCTTAATGTTTTTAAGGGCAGAAGTCCCAAATATCCTTGCTGCCTCATGATGCTTAAATATGTTTTTAATAAAAAATTGCACGCTTTTTGTCTGAATAGTCATACTGTGTGTTCATTTCCTTGACATCTCCATATTTCATCATGAAGGGCAGAGGGACCACATACATGACAGGAACGTGCATGCTTAAAGAAATGTTATTCTATTCCCACATATGAATCTTGTCTTCCAAAGGTCATGTGAGAGTGATTTCTGCTAATGCTTGTCTTTTGTTGCAGCTTTGCTTTCAGAGGCAGAGATTACAATGTGGCAGCTGTTTTCTTAGAAACTGTCAATTTGGTTTCAGGACAAAATCAAAGAATATTTAGAGGAAGCCTTGAGAAAAATAGAATACGAGATGTAGGTCTGTAGAGAGCACTGTCCTGGCTAAGATGCACCAGTACTGCTACAAAGGGGTGACATTGTTGCATCCTGTTCATGGTTTTTCATCTCTGATCACATATTTCAGTATCCTGTTTCATACCACCAATTAAGATTGGGAAAGTTGCAATAGGAAAATAATATTCCTTATTGTCTTGGTTCTGCTTCCACCTCCTTTTATTCAATTTGAGCAAGCCATTGAACTTCCTTGACCACATTCTTCCTCTCATGTGCTTAAGCATGATTCAGCCTCCCTGTGCACCAAAGCACACACCTACCACAAAATTATCTGTGTTCCATGATGAGTAAGGCTTCTACTTGAAGCACTTTCAACAATTTGTATTTATAGGACATCTTTTTATCTGGAATCTTCCAAAACATTCTTAGTCATATATACGAGTCACTCATGAAATGGAGGCATCCTTGAGACTGAAATTGGCTGGTGTTTAATAGTGTATAGTAGTGCTAAAAAATGTCAGTTCGAGACTTAAGGCAAGAATTACTTTATGTCCTACTGGTTCTATTGCTATATTTTCTTTAAATAATATATGATGGTATTTGTTTAGGCTAGCGCAACTAAATAACCTCATCATTGTGTTTGTTAGGTGACATATCAGCTCCCTTTTGCATTATGCAGCTTCCATGTGTGCTGTAGAAACTGATGGTTTCAGCTTTTGAAGTGTATCATTCAATCACCAGTGCGTTTGACAAGATGATAGCTACCACACTGACATGCTTTGTGTTTCAATGTGTCCTGTAATACCATTGATTTTGGCAAAGGATTTTGAGGGGGATTACTGGGAAAAAGAGAACCCAATAGTGTCTGAAATGTCAAATGAGTTAATGGAGTTAAAGCTTCATATCACACACCTTTTTTTTTTTTTTTTTTTTTCTTTTTTTTTGTGCATTTGGTGGTTAGGTTTAATTCCATTGGTCTTTTGCAATTGCTACATCCCTGATTTTTTAGTAACAACAGACAGCTCTTCACAGGTCTTGATGGTCTGGTCAGATCTGTAGTGGCAGCTTGTGTTTCCCTGGAAGGGATGTAGCAAAGCCAGAAACCACCTTGTTGCCTGGTATGTTCAGGTGTGCTACACACAGCTCTGAGGAGAATAAATCTTGGGGAGAATGACATGATACCAATATACTTGTTCATTTTCACAGTTTTTTGATCTCTTGTGCTCACTCTGTCTTTCATCGCTGTCTCTGACATAACAAGAAGGCCCTTCCCCTTACCACCAGCTCAAGAAAGGCATTGGTGAGAGGGCCTGAGAAAAGTTACCAAAAGTAGGGAAGAGGTTAAGACTTAAATTGTCATCTTGTCAGTGTTGCATCATGGTATTAAACACACTGAAGAGACAAAATGAATTCTCAGAAAGGACTTCAGATGGGAGGGCCTCTTCTAGTGGAAGCTTGAAGGCAAGTCTGCCATATACTTTGGGCCTTGCTTTTCCCACACATAAAATTCATCTTCCAGGTGTTCATGTAGCTGTGACAAAAGTAGGAAATTCATCTATGTCTTGCAAACCGCTTTGAAATTGTGGGTGGAGGCTCCTGCAAATGAGCAAAGCCTTAGAAACGGAAGAAAAGTCTTCTATCAGGATGTAGTTTTCTTCAGTATCTCAACAACCTATGAGGAGTGGTTGGAAACTTTTCACTTCTGAGTTTGAGTAATACAGACTATTCTATAGCAAATATATAGTTTTGAAAGAAAAGATGTCTGCACTATGATGTATATGAAGAATTGGTAGATAGAAGAAGTTGCACCAGGTAACCACCTTTCCCTTCTTTTAAATAAACAATTTAAACTTCAGCTCAGCTTTTTCTCACTTCTTAACTTTAAAAATGAGTTGTTCTTGCTGAATTCCTCATTCCTGGTCTTCCTACTAGATAAATGGATTAGTTTATTCCATCCATGAAAATCAAAACTGTGTGATTTGCTGCTTTTTTCTTACTGGTGCTTGAAAAAGTTAAGCAGATGTCCAACCTTTTGTGTCATTTAAAGAGGATGCCCTCGATGTTGATGAGTACTTTTTCCCTGTGAAGCATTTTTTTCATCTCTTTATTGATTTGTCACATGTTTTCCTCTGTTTTCCTTTCTTTTAATTTGGCATCCCTATATTGCTTACCATGGGCACTAGAGCTATCTGAAATTCAGCTGCATTTTCTAAATATTTTCACCCCATCCTGCACTCAACTGAAAAAAACAAACAGTGGTGGCTAACATTTTATTTCTTCTGTAAGGTAGTTTTCTATGTGCTTTAGAGATGTTGCTTCTACCTCACCTGCTCCTCTAACAGCTTCTCACAAAGGAGACTGATAATTATTAAACTGGCTGACACTATTCCAGATGTTTTGGGACTTTTTTTCTGTCCTAATTTAATCTTCTTTCCAGATCCCACAGTAAAATCATAATCTTTTGCTACTTTCCATGAAATAGTATAGTCAATCTTTGGAGTTCACTGGTGCATGAAAAGCATGAATGACACATACAGGCTGGATAATCAGAAACACATTTTGCATACTAAGCAGTATGTGGAAAACAGCAAATCTGATCTCAAGCTTAAAATCTCACAGCAGGATAATGTCAAAAGGGATTTCACCCTTCATCTGCTCAGGAGAGAAACTTCAAATCTGGTCATACTTCACTTTCTCTCTGGAATCAAATGTTGTCCACTGAAGAGTGGAGCATTAATTTGCTTGGTTTGACATCTTTCCTTTTCCTTGCTTTTGTATTCTATTCTCATAGGGCCACTGGATTTATGGAACAAATATGTGCTTTTCTCTCAGCTACTGAGAAAATAAGTGCAGGGAAGTAGGAAAAATACTTGTTTGTTATAGAGAAATTACTTTGTTAGAATAAGTGTTGAAAATGATGCATGGAGAAGTGCATCTTTTTCTTTCTACTCCTTCCCCTTTTCTTTGGAATTTGGTTTAAGGAGAATGGGATTTTATATCATTATGTAGTAAAGCAGTTTCAAAAGTGGAAAGAATATTAACTATCTCAAAAGGGAGGATAATTGCTATCTTGAGTCTTTCATAGGCTGTGAAACAGCAAAGATTCAAAATGTTAAAATTCTTGGGAAGCACAGGAAATTGCATCTGCATGTGTCAGTTCTAATTTATGGGGTTGTAAATGTAAAAGAAGACAATGGGGAAAGGAGAACTACCAATCTTCTTTTAGAATCAGCTGTGATATTAGAACTTTTAAAGAACAGTTTAGAAGGTAAGTATGCACTTTTTAAATAACCATCTTTTTGAGCAATGAAGTTGATGATTTGATGTTTTGTTTTTCCTATTGTGCTGTGTAATAGAAATATTTAACCTTCAGAGGCCGGGGATTCAGGAGCTGCTGCTTGTGCTTCCATCTTTGTCCTCTACCTTTTTTCATTCTGAAAGAGAAAACTTAGAATCAAGGTATAATACACCAAAAATCTATGTGGTTTCCTTGTAAACTGACTCCATTAAAATCCCAAACCAAACAAAAAACCCAAAAAACACAAAAACAAAATGCCCAAACAAAATTTAAAAAAATAAAGAAACGCTGTGCCTACATGGAAGAGCATCAGTGGTATTGTTTTGCTTTTAATGCTTTTCAGTCTACAGAAGGTGTATTTGGATCTTTAGACAGTCAGACAGTAGATCTGTGGGTTTTTTTTTTTTTTGCCATGTGGACTATGATTTGACCACAGATAAAAAGATCACTCTGACCTAGGTGAAATAATGAACTGGTACTCTTTGTTATTTTGGTTGCTATAATGACTGATGAAGACTATATGGGTCTAAAGCCTGAGCTGTCTGCTTTCCTGTTGATGTAAATTTTATTTTTTTTTTTTGAG
The DNA here is from genome assembly GCA_018697195.1 of Certhia americana. NCBI lineage: Eukaryota > Metazoa > Chordata > Aves > Passeriformes > Certhiidae > Certhia > Certhia americana. The sequence goes on from CM031861.1 coordinate 42,049,314, forward strand.
GATGTGTTGAAATCCATGAGCAGGTGACAGCTTGTGAGGGGGCAAGGTGTTACTGTCACTTATATCCAGTGTCGAGTTCAGTTCTTTAGATAAATGGGAATTTTTGTCTTGTAGAGTTATCAGTCCTCTATGTTTTTTCTGGCAATAAAAACACTTTGGACAAAAAGCCAAACAAACTAAATATATGCTTTATGGAGGTACTGAAAGTCAAATATTTTTTTCTTTTTACTTAAATGGACCCTATGTATTTCTCAAACAAGACAAAATAGCTCTAAAATTACTGTAAATGCTGAGAGATGGGTTAAGGAATATGGTATTTTTTCTTCTCTTTGTATTATCTGTAATTTTGGGGATGTTGTGTGTGCATGAATGAAATGCATTTCTTCTCTTTGTATTCGGTTTTGTTATCTGTTGGTTGCATTAGTGTAGTCATTGTCCTTCTGCCCCCTTGTTGCTGATGTTGTCATTCCTGCATGTTTTGATTATGCATGTTGGCTGTGATAGTTATACCAGTTGCTTTTATTTATTCAAAGTGATGTTGCCCTAGTATATCTTCTTTTATACTAACCTGTTGTTTATTGTCTTTGCTTTTTTGTTGCTTTTGTTTTTGGGTTTGTTGGTTTTTTGTTGAAGTTTGTTTGGTTGTTTTTTTTTTTGTTTTTTTTTTTTTTTGTTAACAAAGTTGAGTTGACCAAAGCTGACCTGCAAGGTAGAGAAGGTTGTTCTTCTCCATTACTTCTTTCAATGAAAGGTGCTTTTATATAATATTTGGTGCTTTTTTACTGGATGCAGTCACACCTCTAAGACAGGAACAGAATGGCAAACCCCAGCATCTCTGGAGGGGAATTCTGAGTTGAAGAACATGGCAAACAATGGAGCTGCTTGTGTTGACCTGGGGGGTTTGACTGTATCAATCTCTGAATAGCCATAAAAGCAGCAATTGATTTCCTGGGAAGCCTCATGATCAGGTAAATAGCTGCTGTGCATCAAAATGTAGAAGGCCCTCAGAGCTTTAAAAAGAGAAAGTTGACTTATTTTCTTTAGTACTGTTCTTAAGGAGGGAGATCAGGAGGTAAAAACTTTTTTGTTGTTGTTTTGGGTTTTTTTAGATTTTGAAAAAAATCCCACAGAAATAACTTTCTGGAATTTCAATTTTAAAATAAGACAAGAAGACCCCAAAATCTCTAAACTAAAACCTCCTTTAATATTTAGAATGGCTTTTTACAAGCCATAACATAGTAGCAGAACCAGAGAGCAGCACACAGGAGCAGCTGTTAACACTGAGAGGGATGAGGTGGCCCCTTGTCACCTGTCTCAGCAGTCAGTGCTGCCAAGATTATGCTTGTCCTGTGCCACAAAGCTCCTTCCCCAGTGGCTGTTGCTGCACCAGTGATGTCAGAGACTTCCTCTCAAAGAGACCTCCTGACAAATCTGCAGGCCCCTGCTGGTACAGAGTGCCTGGTTCCTGTCCAAGAAACCGGGGCCGAGTCGCCTTCCCTGCAGAAGGTGTGTCCTTGTTGAGGAGCTGTGTCACCAGGCCAAGGAGTTATTTGAGAAAGGCAGTAGGTTGAGTAGCACTTGTAAAAATAAGAAGGAAATCAGGTATACTCAGAGACCCTGTAGACTTTTTGCCTGGGACATAAGTAAGGAAATGTGCCTATTAGAAATTAATAGGTCTTTGATACTAGTGTAAACAGAGAGATGTTTTCCATGGCATTGAAAGTGAATCCTTTTAAATATGATAATGAAAGTGTACTTCCCAAGTGTACTTTCATCTGTAAAGACTGCAATATAGAGTACAAATTAATTTATTCTGGAGTGCCATGAAAGTTAAAAAATTGCTCTTTCTTTTTAATGGAAAAGGAGATAATGGTCTCAGATTGGACAACATGTGTCTCTTTAGCAGTCCTGAAGCCACAGATGGCATCTGTTATGGGATCATCTTAGGCACCTAAATTTTATGTCTAAGCCACTTTAAGCCTAAGGGTCTGTTATGAGACAAAACCATAGAATATTCCTTTTTCACCCTCTGAGATAGAGACTTCCTGGCATTTTACATATCTCTGGAATTATGGTTTTGTAGCTTTAATCACAGGATTCATAAACTCCTATTTTCTGTGTTTACTGTGAAGACCTGGTGATATTGCTGACCTCATCTAAGGTAATACATGCCATTTTCAAATTAAAATACTCTTGTTCTGTATTCCAGGTATAGGCAGGTAGCCATTACCTTTCCTACAGGATATCATCTGTGTTTTTAGGTAGAGTTTGGTATTCTATGGCTCAGTAAAAAAGGATAAAAATAAATTTGGAGGAGTAAGGATGTTTTAATAGGTAAACAGTTTATCACTGCAGCAGTTGTTGACAGGAGTATATTAAGAGATACGCTCTTGCCAAACAGGTAGTGATACTGACAGCTTGAGATAATTTCAGCAATTGGCCATATGAGACATTGAATCTGAAATATTTGATAGCCTTGAGGTAGACAGAAGTTAATGCAATGTATTTTGCTTTATGCATGTGGAGCATCTGACTGCAACTATGTTTTGTTGGCATCTTTGACCCGTTCCCAACTGTAAAAAGTTGAAGTACTCTGTTTTACAGAGGTGAGTGATATAGAGAGGTGCTGCTCCTAGGGGATTTCTGAAGTTTATGTAAATGAAAGGAGTAAAAGATGAGTTTTGAAAAAATAGGCAATATATGTGGACTGGGACCAATGTGATGAGAAAAAAATGTCCTGGAAGTACACTGGAGTATAAATAACTTTAGGATTAAGATGTTTTGTGCAATCCACTAAAATTGTGACAATAGTTTTGGGATTTACATTAGACATCAGCAAGTATTGTGTCTCTCTTGCCAAAGCCACTGTTGTTCTCTGTAGTCAGTTATGTGTCCATCAGAATTCGGAATACATGCTCAGGAATTCCTGAGCTTGATTTTTGATGTTTATTGAAGTGGATGCTTCATGAACAGGAAGTTCTGGAACAAAGAGATCTATTGTTTTGATTTTTCCAGAGTCCTCAGATCCAAAGGCATATTACAGCTGTGAAGATTATTCCATCTCAAGCTCAATTATTTTCAGAGGTCTTAACCCTGCAGGAATATTTTCCCTTCACACAGAGACTTCTGATTACCCTGAAACCTAAGGGGAAGTGTTTAGCTTGAGTACATAAAGTGGATTATTGGCTTTTCAGGAAAGCAACGTTTGCTAAATAGGTTTGGCTATTTCAGGACAGGCCATGATGCCTCGTACTTAAGAGCTGGACTTGATGATTCCTTGATTTCCTTCCAAATCAGATTATTCTGTGATACTTTTATATTGCTGTGATTTGCAGTGAGGAAGGATGTTTTTCCAATATACTCTGTTTTTTCTTGTTCATATACAGTCCTTTAAATTTTCCTTTATGCTTTTAGTTTCTGTGTCTGAGTGTCCAAATGGTCTTTACTTCCTCTGCTTCATTTGCATCTCCCTATCCCTTGTTGCATTCTGTGTGCAGGCATACTCCCTTTTATGCAGCTGATTTTTTGTTCTATGGTTGGGATTTTTATTCTTTTGACCTTTTTTTTGTTCTTACCTCACCAGTATGTGTATAAGCTCATTGCTCATGACCTTTTAGGTTATTTAGAAATGGAGAGTAGAAGGGTGGCAAGAGAGAGGAAGATAGATACATGCTAGCTTTCTTTGAGGGCAGGACAGAGGGGAAGGAAATCCCATCACTTAGCAGGTCCATTTCTATGGATTGCCATTGCTGCTTGATTCCCATCTTCTGTAACCTTGAGATAGATGTGCTTTCTATGGGAGAAAGCACATTTATGCATATTTATTATTTGAAGTAGTCCCAGTTCCTGAAGTTTTCAGACCGGACACTTATTTGTAACAAAAGGAGTCAGCACTGTGACTTTTATCAGGTGGATGAAGTATTCAGGCTCTGTTGAGGCACTGAATAAAATGGCTACATTTTTCAGAGGACAGAAGAATGCTGGCTTTTTGAGTTATTTCTGACAATGAGTAACTTTAAATATGGAACCTGACAGATGCCTAACCTTATTTAGGTGATGAAAGGGATGATGAGTTCTTAACAAAGTATGAAACTGAGAGCTTGAAGAGCTGGCCTTGCAATCCTTCAAAATCTGTTTGGTTTGTGGTTCTGGTTTGCTATATTAGTCTGTGATATTCCTGCTTTCTGCTATCTGTGACTCAAAATACAGGATCTAACTTTCTGAATCATGCACTGAACCCTGATTATAATTTAGTTTCTTGCATTTGTGCAAAGTAAATGCTGACATACGACCAATATGTGTTTGGCAGTTACAGTGTATGTGGTATGGTCCATCCTGTAAAGCGATGGTTCCATGAGAATCAGACTTAATTTTGCTCACTTTTTACTCAGAAAAAATCTTGTTTGTCGAATTATTCTAACATTGGAAAACTATTGGACATAACTTCGTTTCCTCCTTGAACTGCAGGAAGAGTGAGTCCAGGATCAGGTTTATTTTCTGCCTGATGCATATGGTTTCAAAGACCTGATGCCTCTCTGAGCTGAACTGCTACTGCAGATTGAATTAAAAAAGCTGACTGTCTCTGGTTATGAAAGAGGAATGCTGACAGAAGTAGAGTGTAGATTTATCAAAGGTGTAAATTGATTGTAATATCTGACTTGTAGTGGTAGAGATATTTCAGTGCTGGATGGCATTTGTAATTTAGGAACTATGGGACCAAAGAAGCATCTTATTCTGCAAAGGCTGTAAAAAGATGTCTTGTGTATATTACTTTCCTATTGCTTCCTAACATGTCTGAAGATACAAGGGGAAAAGATGAGAGTGTTTAGGGAGATGAAGAATGAAAATGGAACCATATTGTCATTGAACTTCCCCTGTTGCTGATCTTCATCTTGTTGAGAAAATAGTGTTAACACAAATGGTTGATTCCCTTCAAAAAGAGTGAATTTTTGATGTGTGGAGGAAGGTGTTACATGCAAGGCCAATAATGGTTTGCTTATCTTAATATTTATTGCTAGTTGGGATCAAAGCATGAAGCAGTTGTGTTAAAGTCCTGCAGCTGCTCTATAAACTGATTCCATGTCTAATTTGAAAGTAACAGTAAACACAATACTGGCTTTTATCTCTTAAGTTCCTTTTCCTGCAAAGAGCTTTCAAATTATACAGGAGGAATGATTTTTCTTGCCAGTGAAACATGGAAGTCTTAGCAACATGCAGCAGTAGAATTATTATTTTTTAAATTTCAGGGCAAAGATAAATGTTCCATACAACTGATATTGTAGGAAAGAGGGCAGACAAAGCAATTTGTCTAAGCAGAATGCAGATACGAGATCAGGCTATTATACTCTTCAAAGGTGTTTTTCGTCAAATACGTAAAACTAATAAACAATACAGCTGAAGAAAAGTGTACTGGTCTCCTTCCCAAGGAGGGGACACCCAACAAAGCTCAGATCCTGCAAGTCCTTGCATACTGAGCTATGCCAGTAAAAAATTAAGAGATGCAGAAATGAAGATAAAAAGGATATTGTTGAAGAATCCTGGTTTGCCATTTCATGTTCCAAAGGAGATGCCTCTGTGGGTAGGCTTAGCCTGGACAGGAAGAGATGCAGCAAGTCATGCTGCCAGCTGAGTTGCTTTTCCCCATTGGGGACTTTTCCACCTTAACTTGATATCTACTGCCCACTTACTCCTCTTTCCACTGTGCATGTGTCATGAAGAAGGCAATGCACCAAGCTCAGCTAAAAACAGACAATATAATCAGAGGTATCTCAGATTTTTATCTGAAGACTAGTTCTGAAACTTAATTTTTAAATACTTTGTCTGCTCTTAGTGTTGCCAGAGGAATGAGATTAAAAATAGACCCGAGTCCTGATGGCACTGGTAATTTAGAAACAATTCTACTGCTTTATATATAAGTTGTTTGTCATCTTTTTTCCTTGTTCGTTAGAACTAAAGGGCATGTGCGTGGTAACACAATCTTCATGTTTTATAATCCTTCCTGTGCGTCTGTCACTTTGCTCCCTAATCCAAAATCCTAATTCCCTGTGACATCCCTATTAGTTGCTCTGAAGAAAATTCTGTTGCCACAGAGGATTATGACATCAGGCAATGACTGTTAGCAGCGGGAGTAGATGAACTCTCTGAGACAAAGATCCTTTTATGATTCAAATGGCCTATAGTACTAAGAAGTGAGGCCAAGAACCCAGCATCTGTGCTGTGCTGTCATGACTGACTCTAAAGATGGCAGATCAGGCTTCAAGCTTCCTTGTGGTATTGTCAGGCTTTCAAAATTCCTCATCGTTGTGTTTCTTTCTTTTTCTTTTTCTTCCCCCTCTGGCTGCTGAAAGTGCTGTTCCCATCTTCACAGTTGGTTTCTGTTAAATACAATTCAGTTACCATAATACAGGCCATGAATTCAAGTACTGGTGCTCTCTGGGCTCTATCATATGAAGACCTCAAGCCACAGGTACTGGGCCTCATGCAGTCTTATTCTTTGAATAGAGTCCTTTCTCTTGCAGCATCTAGACAAAGGATATGCCCATTGTCAAGTCCAGTTACTGATTAAAGCATTCTCAGAAGAATGTAGGAAAAGAGGAGAAACATGGCTGAAAATGGTGTTTTGCTCTGCTTTTGTGTAATGGTCTTTATCGTTGATGCTGTAGCAAGTTTGCATAGAGTCACAGTTGCTCTCTAGTTTAATTTTTATAATATAGGTATAGCTATCTTGCTTGTTCATACCTCTAAGAATATAGGCATTCATGTTTTAGGTAAGAGGTTAGGTAGTGGGATAGTAATGTGGAGGAGAGGTATCAATTCCTCATTCCTTATCCTCAGATAATTTAGACATTTTAGGCAAAATGACAGCTAATATTCTATTTCAGATTTTTAAACGTTATCTCTTCTTTTCCTCAACCAGAGTAAGTCTGAAGCAAGTATCAGACCACAACCTGATGCACATGTATATATATTTATATCCATGATTTTTACAAAGGCAGGAGGGAGGCCTGTACATACTTGTGCCTGCTGGCCCACGCTGCAAAGTCTGTCAGCTCTGTTCTAATCTAGAAGTGATCTGTTAATTTCACACTGTGCCACGGAGACCACTGGGATTCATATGGCTGCAAATGAGAGTCAGGTGGGTGGGAAGAAGAGGCGGAGGGGAGGAGAAAAGTGTTGAAAAATGCTGCTCAACTTTCCTTCAGCATGGCAACAAGGGGTTTTCTTGCTGCGGCTTCTGCAGTCACTTCTTTTCAATAGGTGAACTCTCCTGCAGGGATTTTGTTGTCATCTTCTATTAACCACACTATGCTTTTACCTAGAGGTTTTGGGGTTTGTTTGTTTGTTTTAACAGTGCAATAAAATTCTGGAAGAAGCTCGGGTTTTTGTTAACGTTCAGTCAAACTCTGCTTACCAAGTCACAAGTTCGTTCTCATTGCAGGAGAAATCTAAAGAAATGCAGATAGCTGAAAAGCTACTGAAATTCATCCATTCTGTTCTTTCAGTGAGGAAAGATGATCTGGTGGGGGGAGCAGAAACTCTGCACCAAAGCTTTAAGGGACCATTCCTGACTTGTTCTTGAATTGTTGGGAGGATCATAGCCTGACATGGCACTTCCAGTTACATGTGGGTTCTACAAGGGCTTGTAAATATGGAAGTGCCCAGGTGTGCAATCTCAATATTAAAGATACTTAATAATGATGGGATTTCATGAAATTGCTATAGATGGTGTCTGATGGAGGTTGAAGGGTTTAATTTTATGTTAAAATATTTAAAAATGCTGTCTCCACTTTGGTCTGTCCTATCTAATCTACGAAATACAGATGATGGTGTTGATGTGATGAAGAAATAAGAAGTATTAGTCTTGTGGAGTTGCTGTTGCTAGCAAAGACTACGATGAAAGATGCTGAAATGGGTTGATCATTCTTTGGCCTTAGTTGTTTCTTTCTCCTAGACTGTAAGTGATTAATGAACTGATCTCAGGCAGCCTAGCCAGTTGATCCTTTATTATCTGCTTTATTTCTTTTGTTCTTTTCCAACACATACAGGATATAGCATAGTAGGTATGTCAAATGTATTTGTGCATTTTATCTGAAATCCTTCATAGCAGGAGTGACATACCTTTGTCTAGAATGATTAATATAAAATACTTTCCCAGGAAGTAACTTGTAAACTCATATTCTTGTAATCTATGACTTGCAGCTTCACACCTGCTCTCAGATGATTCAGAATCCAGCTACCTCCTTTTGGATGACACAGTAGCTGTCATTCAGAGTCTCTCTGATCTGAAGATTACTTTTTTGCCTATTGCTTGGATTTTGTCTTTGCAAGGCTTATCTTAGTAGGATAGCAACTGTTAGCTGCAAATCACAGAACAATGAAAGGCTCTTCTGTTAGTAGTGGCTGCTTCTTTCTCTGCTTCCACTAAAAGCAAGGAAAACAGTCCAAAAATAGAAGTATTGGGCATAAATGTCATGCTCTTCTGAGGACTCTATTAGAATGTTTCCAGAGGAAACTATGTAAGAGGTCTGAGTGTTTGGTTTTTTGTTTGGCTGACTTTTATTAACCTATAAAGCCAAGTTGTAGCCAGCTGAGGCTTTAAAACTTCAGTTTCAGTCTACATTATCAGTGTTCTTTGGGTAAGATGAGGCATTGTTCATGGGCCTGTTAATTAGTTTTCATTTCTATAAGGGGATCAAGCTTCTAGGGAAACACAACAGCTTGGCTATTTTTGTTGGCCTGGCATCACCTCCTATTTTACTGTAAAATTCTTTGAGCAAATTTGGAACTTATGAGTTGGGCCTACCCAAGAGGGAATATGTTGCTGTTCCCTCTTCCTTGCTCTGTGTTACAGTTTGCTATTTTGTTGTGAGGTGTATACTTGTCTTTGAGCTCTTTTTACATGAGTTTCTTGCATATCTAGGAATGGAAAGGAACAGTGTTTGGCTAGTGCTTTCTCTCTTCTGCATGAGGATCCTGATGGTAATGGTAGTCATTAATTGAAGCTTTTTTGGGCCTGACCAAAGTGACTCTTTCAGCTTTATTTCTTTGTTTTCTTGTCATCCTTTCTCCAGGACCAAGCACTACCTGCCAGGAAGATTCCTGTGCGAATCAGGGCATCTGTAACCAGCAGTGGGAAGGCTTCACCTGTGATTGCTCCATGACTTCGTATTCTGGGAGCCAGTGTAACGATCGTAAGTAGACTTTTCAGTGCATTGGTGACCTGTGTGTTTTGATACATGAAAGCACAAAGAACACATGATTCACTGTTCTTTCAATTGCAATACAGCTCTCACACTGTAAAATCCAAACTTTTTTTTTCTTGGGAAATTTCTTTAAAGCCTACAACAAGTTATTTTTTCTCCTTAAAATGAAAATATGCAATTCAGAATGTATTGGTTTTGTTTTGTGGGGTTTTTTTCCCCCTCTTCTTTTTGAAAGCTAACTTCTCCAGTCCAGTAGTGGTAATTGATGTTGATGAAATTCCTGGTTTAGAGAAACCAGAAATGACTTGCAGATATTGTATGTAATATTTTTGTAGGTAAAAAAATGCCTAGATTTTGTGTACTTTTGAGATTTTCATTCAAACCTTGGTGAAAAATGGAATTTTTGCATGGAATGCATGTAAAATGAACAGTGTTCTAGATAGTCCTCTACTGAAATACTACCTGTATGCTAAAATGCTGGATAGCGTTTGTGAGAATGTTCACTTAAAACCAGTGACCAGTTAAATACACAGCAGAACCGATGTGCTTCTTGGTCTATTGATTTGCTTAATCTCAAAACATTGGATGTTCTTGGTCAATTACTACTAGGATCTCTGATAAAATAATTGAATAAAACCCATAAGTCTGCCTTTAGGGGACAGATACTCAGCTTTTTGACATTCCCTCTGCTCATCATGATTTGGCCTTTGCTCCTGCCTAGAGGGAACAGATCACTTCAGCTCTACTGCCTGCCTACTTCTTTTATTTGAGGTGACTGCCCCCTTCTCCCTCACTTTCTCCAAGGCAGGGAACAAAGGAATACTTTGAGTGCTGTAGTAAGCATGACAGTAGGCTTCAATAATTTGGTTCACTGACTGTATAAATTTTAAACCCAGAAAAAAATGGTTTTCTTCATTAAGATATTTGTGGTAGACTTAATTAGTGGAACCATCAAGGTCCATGCAATATTGGTACCACAGCACTGTCATGTCTGCAACCCTTCCCCTAAAAGTCTGCGATATGACTGAATTGATGGCGTATATGACAAGCTGTGTAGCATATGATGACAATCCTTTTCTGCTGAAGGCCAAAATGCCTTCTGAGTCATTCATAATATGTAGCGTTGTCTGTGTTGGTCTCCCCTTTCTTCCAGCATATTTCTCTCAAACAAATAGCGGAAAGGCCTGTCAGCATTCGTATTTTGACAGGGGCTGTAAAAACAAGGTACTACTGACACAGATTTATAGACTGTAATTCTATGTCTGGGTTTGGGTTGCTTTGGAATTCAGAATGTTTCCTTTGGGTCCAGAAGAAACATTTCATATTTGAGTCACAAGATCTGGTGCCAATTTTCTGCGTTTTTGTTTTGGTTTGCTTTTATCAATTGGACACCCACTTTCCCACTCTCAAACTACTTGTTCAGTCAATCAGTTTAGACTTGCTAAGCGTAGCACACAAACGTGTGAAAGAAACACTACTTTGAATTCTGTTGGGTTGCATTTAAATACATATCCAGGAAATCTGGTATATTATTGATACTGTGGGGTTTGTTTCTAATGTGTTTGGCTTCACAACTCCAGAACATTGCAGTGCCCTTGTTAAGCTGTTGCTAATGGTTTAGAACAGGCCCTAAAGCATCAAGAAGAGCCAGGTTCCTGTGTCTGTAATTGCGGATTTCTTGCTGCTTTTTGGAGCTGGCAGCTGGAAATAATGCAGAGAAGGGAGCTTGAAATGAGTGGGAGTGTTGTGGGCAGCATAGGAACCAGCCTCCAGTTATCAGGCCTGGCTGGTAATTTACAAATGCATGCAGAGGGAATATGGGTTTCAAAATGATCTGGAAAGGTAAGTTGTGTGGACTCCTCCTGGAACATGCCATGACTTCATCCTGGATCTTCAAAAAGTGCGTATAACATTTTTTGTGGGTTTTGTTCGCATGTTTGATTTTTTCTTTGTCATGTATCACGATATTGGAAATAGAGTTCTACTCCTGATTTCCTGATACAGTTAGGATTGCTTTCTGGCTGTATAATTAAGAAGGCTTAAGTCCTATTCTTTCCTATCTTTTAGATATGGTTGCTATCAAAGTACAGGGATCTATCAATTGAAGAAACACTCTAAACTGGTTTTTAGTGCAAGTAATGGCCAGAGGAGATACTGTCTGTGTAACCTGAGGCCTTTTATTTAGAAATGCATCAAGCTCTTTGGTAGAACGTTTTTTTTGGCCACAGCAGTCCATTTTATTAATTTAGTAGATGGCTGTTTCTACCTTATGAGCAATCAGTGGTCTCCCACTGGTATAAATGTGGAGTATTGAAGTAAATAGAACAGGTTGAGTTATATGCAATGAAAATGATAGCAAAAGGCTGACTTACTGTACATATTTTGCCGTTCTATTTCTGTTAATTAAGTCAAGTGTCCACACTGGAAATTTGCATTTTCATGTGTTTGAAGAATATATCTGTAACTCTGAGACAGATAAATTGAAAGTCTGGTGTTCTCTTCAGTTATTCTTGATGATTTTCTGGATTATCCCAAATTAACTATTGGTCGGTGTGATTTATGTTCTGTTTTCTTTATTTGCTAGAGGAAACTTTGCAAAGTTATTCAGTCTTATGCTAAGTCAAGTTTGGTGCACCAATATGTTTTTCCTTTTTAATTTTTGTCCCAGGACTAGGCCATTAAGCTTCCTAATTCAGATGCAAGTGAATTGGAACTGCTATTTTTGAAGGGTGAAGAGGAACCTCCTATAATTCCCCTTCACCCTTCAGAGGTGACAGAGATGCATTTTGTAATCCTATAGACATGTTTATCCATTCACCAGTATTGCTTAGCAAGACAAGGACTTAGATTCCTAGTGGAAATGATGATATAGCCTTTAATTTTAACTGTTTGTCTGTAGCTCTGTTTTAGATGTTTACTTTGTAGAAATCAAGATTCTTCAGAAAAAGAAAATTAATGGGAGCTATGGGGGCATAAATTCAGTTTTAATATGCTTCATTCTGATTAATACAACTGTATTGATGTTAAAAAAAAAAAACCAAAAAACCACCAAACACAGGAATAACCCACAGACACCCCCTCTCCTCAAATTCATTTGAGAAGATCTATTGTGCAAAAGAGAATTTAAAGGTTTGCCCTTCACACTGGCCAGTATTAACACTAGAAATGAAAGGTAGAAATAGAAGCAATAATGCTATTCAAGATATACTGGTTCTATTCTCTGTGCCATTTAAAATATATTGTCAAAATTTTGAAGTTGTTCCATAGTCTTCAGTCTTTATAGATGCAATCATCAATTCAATAAATGTGAGCTTTCAACCTATTTTAAGAATTTACATACTACCATAAGATGTAGGAAATCAGTGTTAATCTATTTCAGTTAATATTAGAAAGATTAAACAACCCCGGCGTTCCAAGCTGTTGCTTAGACTGTTCAAATGTGCAACTTTAGCATGTCAGGTAGCAGAAGTAAAGTTAATCCATGATTTTAGTGAAGTGAACTGGGGTGAACTCCATCCTGTTAATGTTAACCATGATGTGAGATGAAAACATAGTAGTTAAGCAATCCAACCTGCCTGAGAAGTGACCTATATTTAAACTGTTGTCTATGAACAGCTTTACAGATTCTTTAGTTAATTCACATTCTTGTCTATCTGATCAAGCAATAACATTTTCTGCACAGAGAGAATGCATAAGAAGAGGCACTGGCAATCTAGCTAATGAAAATGGTATATCCACGTCAAACTAGATCATAGAAAATGCTGCCTTTTGCTCAGTGTTTCATGCAGATGCATAACACTGAGGGTCAAGATTTCCAAGAGCAATTGCCAGGGTAACACAAGTATGTTTTAGTTGGAGGTGTTTGCCTGTGAAAAATCAACGATTTGCAGGAATGACTAGTGCAAGCAGAGTATAAAGCACCTTTCAAACAGGTTTTATGTTGTTGAAATACTTAAATCCATCTGCTGACTATTGATTAGCTTCTTAGAGGGGTTATTTATTCATTTATTTATAAACTTTGGATTGTAATAGCCTGGTGTAAAAAATCTAGCTTAAAAACAACTTTTCCATTGGTAAAGAGAAAAGGCAGCCCAAGCTTTTTGTCCTCTTGTTTTGGTATCTTCATATGCCTCCAGTCTCCATGCTTTTCAAGGATCCTGTTGATAAGTAACCTTCCAATGAGATTGCCTGGCTGAGTGATGCTTCTTTTTTATCTGGGGAAAAAAGTAATATACAGGGCTGTTGGGGTTTTTTTTGTGCAATAAGTTATATTTTTTTAATCCCAATCCCTTTCCATGTGATGCATAACCTATATGCTTTTACTGTCTTTGTGTGAATCACATTTGGAGGAGGAAGGGATTAGAGGGAGAGTTATGGTGACTTTGTTCCATTGTTCATTAATTTAGTACCATCTCAGGAAGAGTTTTTGATAACTTCAGTTATGTAATCATAGTGAGTGAGGCATACTAGCCAAAATCTTTTTTTTTACTTGATGTGAAGGATATCAAAATTAGCAAAAAATGTCTAAGACAAATACTTTAGGAAAAGCATAGAGTATTTTTGATTGATTAAGGAAGACTGAAGCTGGTCTTAACCCCATGTGTGTGAGATACCAAGAGGGGGATGTCAGAGCAGGCCTATTGCTTTTCATTAATGCCCCTCATTTTTGCACCCTACAAAGTAAGTGAATGAGTATGAAAGTGTATTGATACTTCTTGAGCATAGTCTGTAAACTAGGCTGCAGTGGCACAACTGTTTTCCCTCACACCTGCTTAACTAGCATAGCAGAATAGTCATTAGAAGAGACCATGAGCAGGGTAAATGGCTAAATGAGTAACCCTTCTTTTATGATGATGACTTTACTCTGATATGTTCATGAGCCATTTGTCCCCCAAATTTACTTTGTGAGACACTGAACAGTTGCAGCTCATGCTCTCCACTGCAGGATTCAGTCCCCTCAGCTGGGAGATGAACCCAATTCCCTCTGTTGGTATTTTGTGTTTTTTCACCATCTGGGCCAATTTTTGTCCAGAATTCATGACCTCCTTTAATGTCAATGCCAACAAACGCAGCTTGATTTGCTTACAGAAACACTCTTCATTGTTCATGTTTAATTATCACCCATTTGTTTCTAATGTGCCCAGCTTACTCACTCACTGAGTCAGAGAGCAAGAGGTTGCTAGTGTGTAGAAAATAAATCTGCATAGACTTCATTAGTCATGCATGGCTAAACCAGTCAGCTGTTTAAATATCAGCATGTTTGGGGATTTGCCTTTGATACTACAGAGACATCCATCCTACCTGAAGCGAGAGTCGCCTCTGATTTATCTTGAGTGAATCATACTTCATTACAACAAGTCAGACACTGCCTACTTCTTAGTTCTCTCCTCATGCTTTGTTCTTGCCTACTTAGTCGTCTTTCACATATTATAACTAGTGTTTTCTGGCTGATGGCTCTTTTTGAGTTCCTAACTTAAGCCTTTCGTGTCTTCTGACAGTGAATGACCTTATCCTCCAAGAATGGGGATTAAAAAAGAAGGGAAATGCAACTGTGTACTTTAGTACATGATAAATTGTACCACTGTGATTTGGGTCATGAACCCTGCTTTCATCCTTAGCACTGCTTACTTTCATTTGCCCTCCAGGTCCAAGAAATGTAACTCTTTAGGGCAACGATCTGGTGCTACTTCTTATTAAAGGACCATGCACTTTTCTGATGCTTAGTAAGTGATTTAAGAATGCTCATTCTTTTCAGTGTACTGAAAGGCATTTCCTCTCCCTTGAGTAACAGATGTTAAACATCAGATCAAGAGCTTGTTTGCCCCATATTCCCTTTGGGAGTCATCTGGAATGGGCAGTGCTGTCAGCAATAGAGGGAGAAATTTGTTTGTCCCTGTTTTGGGGGAGGAAGAGGGAATTTGAGTGACAGCTGCTTTTTGAAATCACTACTTCTGCACCTTTCAGCTTCTCAAGGTGCCCTGACATGGAAGTGTTTCCTTTTTTTAATAGTGAAAGCTTTCCAACTTTATCCTTTTGTGATCCCCAAAATGCAACTAGTTCTCTAGTGAGTAATTTAATTACGATTGCTTCAACAGCTTGGCAGAAGGAGCATTTAGAATGAGAGCTGTAATCAGTCACTGATATCTGTGCACACCTGGCTGCTGTCAGCACATAAGCTATGGTCCAGCCGTGCTACAGACTTCAATAGCATGGAAGGAGAGAGACTTTTTGCAGGTGGGAGTGATTACAGCCTCTATTATCAACCTCTGAGCAGTTCAAGCAGTTAATTCTTTTCCTGGCGTTGCTCACCAGCTATGCCATTTTCATAAGCATGTCACAGAAGGCTCTTGCCATAATTCTGTTCCTTGTGATCTCTGCTCCCTTTGACGGTATTTTTCTTTAACTTGATAATCATTGGTAGTTATGGCAATAATTTTCACTTTTCATCTTAAAAGTAGCTGAGTGATGGTACTGTGTCCTACATATTTTGCCCCATGAGAGATTTCATCTCAGAAACTGTTCCTTCAGTAATGGCACAACCAGGGTGTAATCACTGGTAAGATACCGATGTAAATTGGCAGCAGAAACAGAAATGTTGCACAGCAGAGTAAGAGTCTGTTTGCTCTGTCACCCCAAGCTCCATTTGTCGATGATGATCTGTAAGCACATCTTCTGACTAAATGTAAGGTAATAAATTAAGCATTGTCAACAATTTCAAATGCAACAAGGATTTGATTAATTTTAAATTTAGAATTTTATTTGTAATATCCTGCACATGTTCATATTTGTTTTAAGAAGCAGTAAATGTAAAGACTCAGAAAAATACCAAAAGTCTTCAACCATGAATTTTACTCTTTGAAGATCTTTTTCTTATAGAAGCTTCTTCACAGAAGACGGCATAGAGCTGAATTTTGAAGATGGTGAAAAATAATGTAGAATTGGATTTCATAGGCAAAAATCACCCTGAGCTTGAGGATTTTTATTTTAAATGGATTCCCCGCCCCCCCCCCCCCCCAAATGCTATGAAACTTCTGTCCTCAATTGTATTGTTCAAATACTTTTGATAATCTCACACCTACTGTGGTTTCATCAGCATGAGGTATTTTGAATGCCATATGGTATGCAGATAGTACCTGTTCTTTTGCGGAGAAGGGAAAAAAAACCCTTGCAAAATCTGTTCGGTCTTTTAGCTGCTGAGATTGATCTGCAACAGGATACCCAGTCACTAGTCCAGGTGAATACACAGCTGGCTTTGATCATTCCCTCCAATCCCCTAAGAGTCTGTTGTAAGTCACACTGTGGATTATGAAAATATGATTTCCATATTGCGTTTACTGTCCTGGATGGTAGCTCTGACTTGCAATAATCCTTAATCTGTTTTTTGTCCCACCTGGGTTTTGTGTGCTCTCTCATCTTCGCAGCACTTAGCTGAGTTATGTATGTGTGCTTTTAAGCCATTGAACTAAATCTGATGTGTGATAAGTGAGGTGTAATAGTGTTAACGAGATGGGATAGGGTTAGCTTGGTGCTTTCCCAGACAGCATAGAGCTGTTTGCCTTAGCACACACAATATTGCCTCCTTATTCCTACTGGGTCCTCAAGGTGATCATTGCATATTTCCCAGGCTGTCTACGTAGAGAACAGTTTGCAAAGAGAAGCCTGCATTATTGGGTGAGAACAAATAGATGAAGATTGAAGTCCATCTTTTCTATTTTATAGACTAGACTTTGTTTGCAGTAACATTTATGAGTACAAAGTAATTATTTTAATTCAATGAGGTAACTTCTGATTTATGCCAATAGTTGCAGATCAAAATCTGGTATGGGATTCTCACAGTCCAGATATCAAATGTGCTTAATAGTTTTGTTTTTAAGATTTAAATATATTGTTTTTTATATACCTTAGACTAAAAGCTACCTTTAAGATTACAGTCATTAGGTGGGCAAATCTGTCATAAAATATTTACAGTGTGGGTAGCTGAGACAATGCCAACATTCAGAGAGATTCAGGCAGTACTAGAATTTTTAAACTTTTTTCTTGCTGATTTTTGAACCTGAAAGTCTGGGACTACCTAAGGGAGGAAGCTGGGGTTAGTAGGGATGTAGAGACAGATCTTTTACACTTATTCGTTGTTTTGCAGTGGAAATTGTTAATAGAAAAACAAAGGCAGGAGGAGTCAGAGGTCCTGAAAGAGATTCTTTGTTCACTTATCCAAGCTGCCTAATGTACTAATTATTTCCTGTCATTGACAGAAGGCTACTATTGATCTCCAGTGGAGTTTAGCTGCATATAGGGACATAGCTTTATTATGTTGCAATCTTGTTACCCAGGAGCTGGTATAATAAACTCAGCTGTAGAACATTGGGGATTAGATGAAAAACCTTAATTACAGTTATCTTAATAATGATCCCTGAGGGGCAGATTGAAATTGGCTGCTTGGGTACCTGTGAAACAAGCTTTGCACAGGGGAGCACATTTTGTTGGATTTAATTTATCTTTGTGGAGGTGTTTCATTGTGTACTGACATCTGAGGCCTTGGCAAATGCTGGGAGAGGAGTCTGGGACATCAGTTGCCTTTTGCTGTCCTTAGAGATTTTGGGACACAAAATAACTTCTCTGATTCTAGGAGGAATTAGGCTTTTCAGTAAAAAAACCCTAAGAATAATCATATAACTAGAATTCTATTGGCATATAAGTGTTAACCGAAACCCCAGTTAGCTAACAGCTGCCTGCAGATGAAAAAGCTTTCAAATCTCTGAAGGTTAGTTCATTTCAAAGTCTTGGGCACATACAGAGCCCAAAAATGAAAATTTTTCATGGGTGGTAGTTTCATCAATGAAAACTGCACAATTAGGGCAAGCAAAACTTAGCATATTTCAGTAAAAATCTTAGAATAGCTTTGAACAAAAAAAAGAAGGAATAAAAAAGCAGGCTGATTTCATCATTTTCGAAACAAAGCTCAGGATTCATTGACTGCATCATAAGGATGAATTTATTGTGAAAGTTAGCAGAAAACACTTAAAAACCTGAGAAAGAAGACAACTCACCTTGGTTTAAAAGCATTGACCTAAATTGGCTCATCCTCCTCTGCCTAGGTTTATTATTTAATAAGCTACTGGCTGTGACTTCCTGAGGCTCTTCACAAGACCTCTGTGTTGGAGATAAGCAGCATGGGCTTGGGGTGGCCTCCCTAGTCTAGGATATGCTTTTCAGTATATTGCCAGCACAGTGCTTGAGAATTTGGTCTTGAGCAGGATGGGGAAAGAGATTTGAAAATTACTCCATCCCTAAGAAAGCAGAGTTTGATCTTTGTAGCTTTTGTTCAGGTGTCTCTAGCCTTAATGCGAGAATAGTTGTGATTGTGTCTATTGAGTAACTGTCTCAGATAACGTAACTGACCTCTAGACCAGAGAGTCTTGACTAGACTCTGACTTTAATAATATTACTGCCAAATAGAAGCATGTTTTTCTTTCAGAGACACTCCAGTGTTCATTTTGAAGGAAGTGTGGTTGGGGCTGTGTTCTTCCTCTTGTCTCTGGTCTGAA
Source organism: Certhia americana (assembly GCA_018697195.1). Lineage (NCBI taxonomy): Eukaryota > Metazoa > Chordata > Aves > Passeriformes > Certhiidae > Certhia > Certhia americana. The sequence continues at coordinate 42,068,062 of CM031861.1, forward strand.
ACATATTTGCAGTTCTTGACCACAGCAAAACTGGTGTCAGGTTTGCTGGCTTCCCATAACTATCTGTCATAATTTTTTTTTTTTTCTTCTTTTTCAGATTGTACTAAATGACCTTCTGTCTGTTACATTTCTGCCCTCTGATCTCAGGCAAATGATGAAGACAGATAGCAATATCACAAGCTATCCATCATACAATTTGTAGGTCCCGTAGAAGCATCTGTGTCTTTAACAGTTCATCTATCACAGATAGTTTCATAGCTCAGCACCGCAAAATGCTGAAGAGAGGGCTAATATTGGTATTTCTTTTTATTACAGAAGACTTCAGCCATCAGGTGTCATTCACTTGGGTATGCAGACTGTCACAAAAAGTGCCTGTGCCCCAGGGTTTACATTATGGATCCAAGCCAACTGCATGTTACAGAAGGCAGCACTATTGCTGACATCAGTGAAGACTCATTTTCCTGCTTTGCTGTTGTAACACTGGATTGGTTGTAGTACTAGTGCAGAATGAACTGAGCAGACCTGACTCTGTTTGAATGAGTTGAAGTTCTCAGAAGCAGTGTCTGTGAATCTGACTGCCAGGCAAATAGTTGTAGGCACTCCTGCTGTGTGATATAGGACAAGGGAAAATCTGTTTGAGTACATGTGTGTGAGAGGCAGAGATACCAGTATGTATCTTGAGGTCACGGGCATAATATTTGACAGAAACATGTTAAGTTACCCAACAGGCCATGATTTGGCCTTGTAACTGTAGTGTCAGCTGTGCAGCATATGCATTTGGTAGAGGAGTTGCCCTACCTATGTGAACTATTGCTGAATTGTGCACATTTGAATAGTATATTGAGCTAGGCAGGCACCAGGCTAATCTTACATGCCACATGTTGCTGAAACATATAAAACTGTAGCATGGAGAGTATCCTGTGAATTTGTCATGTTATTGTTACTTGAATGCTGAAAACTGAGATCAGGCAGAATTATCTATGCTTTGCGTTGTTAAACACAAATCATAGGAGTGAAGTGTTTGTACTGTCAGGAAAAAAAAAACCAAAATCCAAACAACCAAAAAAACCAACCCCAAAACCTAAACCACCAGCCTGTTTTCTTTCTTTTCTCTCCATTTTTCGCACATATTACCAGTGGCATTTGTCCCATTTGGAAGACATTAGTGACTCAAATCCTTTACCTCATCATGCTGAAATAGAGATGCTTCTTATGGACACCTGAAACCTAAATTTGTGCTTTGTCTTAAGGGAAACATCGTCATATAGATGCTCATTTGGCTGTGGAATTGCTGCTGGTGGCTCATATGCATGGAATATTGATAGTTCAAGTAATTTAAACTTAATTTAGCCATACCAGAGAACATAGTTAGCCCAAATATCAAATTTGAGAGACCTGTACTAAAATAATTATGAGACCTATTTGAAAAGCATAGAGAATATACATAGTGCTTTCTGTTTTTAAACAACTTTCATCCTGGGGACCAAGATGAACTAAGAATAAACTTTGAAGTATTTGTGGAGCTGAGTATAACAAAATAATTGAGATGTAGCTGAAAGTAAGACAAACTATAACCCTCCTGCACAGAGACCCCTGTATTTTCCTACCTCCTTTAAAAGTCAGGACAATTAAATGCTTTCTGTTTGCACAGATGTATTTCTACCTGTCATAAGGTAGAAACTAATCAGGTCTTCATGCTTTCAGTAGTGCCTGGAAATCCTTATTTATTACCATTAAGATGTGAACCAGTGGGGTAACTTAAGCTGTTTCTTCTCAGACACTCTGTAAGCATATCTTCATATTTGGGAGCAGATGCTGGAAAGAGTGCTTTTCTGAGTTTCCTTCTTTTTCTAAATGGAAAAGGGGTTTTTATTTTCCAGTACTAAATAGAGAGAAGTATAGGCTGTTATTCCTGGCAAATTTATTATTTGTAGACTTGTTTTCTTTGCCCACCTTAAGTACATGAGATTCAGACTTGTAAGAAAAGGGTGCTCACAGCTGTTCTGGGCCTGCTGGCAAATAAAATTCAGTACAGATGGTTGTCTGCCCACACTCTATTTATGAAGAGGCCTGCAGTGTTTATGTTAACGGTGATGAGTTTGAGAGATAAAAATAGGGAGCTGTTTGTTGTTCATTTGTTCTTTATAGATCTGCAGTGAACTTTCTTTTATAAAGCACAAATTCGATAGAGAGATTTGTTAACCTTCTAGAAGAGCAGCCTGTCAAAAAGCCAAGCTGCAGATATCTCAAGTGCTGGAATCATTCCTTGTTTTTTATACTTCCATTCACACCACGAGATGGTGCTGTGTACCCACAGACCCCAAGCATCCTTTGCTTGAGTTTTCCCAGGTCGTTGGTGGATATTTGGATTATGAAAACTTGAAATGAAGTTAGAAATAATCTCTATCTTCCAGCTGTCTTCTTCTCCTCTCCAAATTAATCTCAAAAAGAGGTTTTCCAAAATCACCTAAGCCTTTGTATAGTCCTCTACAGATTATTTTCTCCTTGATTTATTGAGTCCTGCAGCTTTGCCGTGATTTGAAGGTTTAGGAAACCTTCTGGAGGCTGCTTCCAGATGCCATAGTTTCAGAGCAGACATGCTAAATAGCAAACAGAGAAACTGAGATTGTGTGTTCTTGTCTGTGGCCGTTCCTTGTGAATAATTTGCTGAGTCAGGAAGATGTCTGCATGTTGTAGGGGTCTGCCTAGTTCCGCATTTATTTATATGTTTAAAACTTTGGCAAAGTGTTCCAGGGCTGAAGCCCTGGAAACATTAATTGTGTGATCTTGTCACTTAAAATAACTAGCAGTTCTGCTCTTCTCACTCTCCTACCATATGCTTTCCTATTTGTGATTTTGGGAGTTATTTTCTATTTTATTTCTCCTGTCTTCAGTTAGATTTGGGGTAGAGCACCACTAGGGGTACTGTCTGTGCAAGGAGGAAACTTTGGAAGCTTGTCTTTGAAATGGCTGAAGTCCACTGATCTTCTGCCACGAGGTGGAAAGAAACTTCTGGGGGGAAAAGTCACCTTTCACAAACTTGCCAGGGTGCTAGCCTTTCTTGGGTTGCTAAAGCAAGTTTTGTGTCAGTGTGGAAAGTAAAAGCAACTTACTAGTTATTTTTCAAGTCATGAATAGAGAACTTCCCTTTGTTCTGTAGAACATGTTCTTTCTTTACAGAAGCAGGTATTTGGGTTGAAAGGCTTCTCCATCCATTATGTGTCCTTGGAGTCTGCCATTTTAGCTTCCTGGTTATCACTCGTATCTTTGTGTGTTGTATATGTGTGTCTTCACAGCTATGTGAAGCTCTTCTCATTCCCTTATGCTTCCATAAAGAACAGTCTGACCTCACTTGTCCTCCCACTTTTGTTCTTACCAGTTTTCAAAATCTTGAACTTGCACTTTTCTTTTTTCATGCTGACTGAAAGTGGATTCCTGATTTATAATGTCTAGTCTCAAATCCCCATAAGTGGTGTGGAGGTGATTAGTAGAGAAGAAGTACAAAATCTTTATGTGCATAAATGAGGTTGAGACTCTCCCCACTTTTTAACTCCTTATAACTGGTCCTGATTAATGTGGAACAACTGAAACTCTGGGGCAAGCCAGTAACAGTTTTCCATTTCAAATATCTAGACACGTTTCATCAGTACTCCTAATGCACATCTTACAATTTTCACAGTTGTTACTTTTCACTCAGCTTGGGAACTTTAGGACCTGACTACACTGATGGCATAATTGTGTAAGGATTTTTTCTTACTCCCTTAGCTCAGGACATACTTTGGATATAAGCAGCAGTTTTTGCCAACAGCCATTTATCCCAAGAGCCGAGGCATGGAAATTCCATGTCATGCATGTTCTCCAGGGCAAGAGACGCTTCTTATCTGGATACCTCTAGCAACTTTTTTAAGATGATCCAGTAAATGTTCCAGTGCTCAAAGCTCATCTCTGATTTCTCATTCAAATTTTAATTCCCAGATACAACTTCAGAAATGCTTCTGCGTATCATCAGATATACACCAGAGGGATTTTTAACTTCAGAAGTGGTGTTTCTCATCACTTCTCAATCAGCTTCCTGTCTCTGCTACCATGAAAATTTAACAAACAATAAAATCTAGGCTTCACTTATAGGTTTTTGTCTCAAAGTCCTCCACAGATCCTTGTCTGGGGTTGTCTTATCTTGATGTAGTAGTTATAGCTTCAAGGCTTAGGGGATTGAGAAATATGATCAAGACTTTATAGCACTGTGAGGGTGTTTTATGCATACAATGTGATGCTTGCTTTGCCCTCCTCAAAAGTATCCTCCTCAAAAGTTTTAGCGCTTAACTGAACTCTTCTTGCTGTTCCAGTTAAATGATTTGTGTTTACTATATATAGATGATACTGAGATTTGGAGACCAGACAGGGTCACACTGCACCAGTAACTTGAGAGCATTTTGGATGAGAATTCAGGGGCATGAGTGAGGTAGACTAGCTCAAAGCAGGACCTGTTCTGTGTGGGAAATAGTTGATGCTACTCTCATTAGTTTGGTAAGTAGAGCTTTTGCCCTGGCTCATCTTGTCATTGCTGTTATAATGCAGACTGCTGTGTTGGTATCTTCTTTCTGACTTGGGATTTGTTGTTTGAGTGGGGGAAATGGTTCTCCAACTTATCCACATGTTTTTTTTCTGAAGGCAGCTTAGGACTTGTGCAGAGTAGCAGCTGTGAATCAACAGAGCTTGTAGTAAAACAGCAGGAGGACACATCAGGGCAGAAGGAGCTTAATTCTCCAGAGAAAGAATTTTTAAACTAGTAAGCATGGAAAAAATTTTCCCTTGCTCCTTGTTTGCTTGTGATTTTTTTGTTAATTTTGGTGTTTTATTTTTAATGACTCCAAGTTTCCTTTGGCATTAGTTGCTCCTGCCTGTTCAATCTGGGAACTGCTAGCTACAGAAGGTAGTGATACTATTAGATGTCAAAGAGAGCTTCCTCTTCAAAAGGCAGTTTGAAGATGGCAGGGAGGATGAGCCAGTTTGGGATCAGTTATGTATCTTCCTCTGGTTCAAATATGGCTCAGACTCTGAGAAAATAATGGCAGTTCTGCTGTGATGATCAGTACATCGCTTACTTTGTGGGATGTTCTGGAGAACTAGAAGATCTTGAAATGTTCTTGAGGGAAAGCTTCAACATCAGAAAAATTCTCTTGCTTTTGGCTCTAATTAAGGCTTGTGGTCAGAGAATAGAGGCCAAAAGCTGAGTAAGATTTTTATATTTTCCAGGTAAGTGAATGCTATTGAACAAATTCTGAAAACTGTACTTTTTAAAATTGGAAATCCAACAGGATTTTTTTACTGAGCCACTGTTCATTGCTCAGTCAATTACATTTAGCATTTGTCAATTACAGCTTTTGACTGGATGTTTTGATAGTGCTACTTCTTTCAGAAAACACAAGTTGAGCTCAGATGTTCTCAGAAACCTGTGAAACTTGTAAACCTCATAATGGAAGTAACTCTTCCTAATTTTCCTAATTTTAATAGGAAAGTCCTTGGTAGCAGAAGTCCTATTATTTCAGTTATTCACTAGTGCAATACAAACTAGCAAGGACAGTGACCAGCTGCAGCAATATCCAAAGACTTATAAATAACTCTGAATCCACCTGAGAATTACCTTCTGTTTTACACACCAGAGAAAAGGAAAACCCTTCATAAGGCAAATGACTGTCTGCCTGAGGAAGCAGGGCACAGCAAGGCCCACACTCCTCCTATGCCTGGAACCTTCTGGTCTGGGCAGTAAATCTGTCTTCTCCCTTTTGATCCATAAAATCACCTATGGCAGAGCACTGCTGGAACTGTCTGAGGGACACCTAGATTAGTGTGATGTTAAGGCTGGTCTTCATTTAACTGCATCCTTTCCATATGAAAGATACAGAAATCTTTCCTGCAATTTGTACGGAGCAAATTCTTTTTCCTTGTTAGTACTCATGGGGTGTTGTGGATGCCTTCTCTTGGACTGCTGCAATCCATGAGTTAGTGTCTGCTGTATCCATTCATCTGTTCATTGAACTACACTAGTTTTTATCATAAGAAGGTATAATAGATCTTTTTGAGTCTCTGCACATTCCCTGATAAGTATAGCTGTATAAACGCAGCTTGAGAAACTGAAAATATGTATTTGAATTTAGTTGGGCACAAAATGTAGGTCTATCACTGGTTCTTAAAACAAGCATGCTCACTGTTGGCTAGTTCATATAAAGACACATATTAATTAGCTCTAAGAAAAAAAAGAAAAAATGAAGTTTATACTCGTAAAATAAAGGGTTAAGTATTTAGAAAATAATTTGAAAGCAGTTCTGGGACAGGATCTTCTGAAAGGCTAATTTCTAAGCTTTTTTGAAAACCCTTTCAAAAAAGAAATTTTATACTCCTAAATTAGGTTCTTATTCTCCTGTGCCTAATGTTCATCTTACATACACTCTGCAGATTTGCAAAGAGATCACTCAGATAAAATTTTAAATCTCTTCCTGCCACTTCAGCTGTCTGTATGGGTTTCCTTTTGTATTTTTTCACAATTTGTCCCTTAGCTATCAGAGTTGGTGGCAGTTCAAGTAGGCATTGTCTTCAATAGGCATCTGTGGAGGATCACCATCAGTTTTCTTCACTGTTCAGATTCCAAGCAGAGGATTATTTTGCTACTGTTGTCTGCCTTTCTGCTTCAGGAGAAATTAACATAAAATGTTTCCCTTGAATATTTATTGATCAGGAGTAGTGAGAAGCCTGATGAGTACAGCAGAAATTGTTTAAGTAAGGTTAAGTTTAGACTGCATGGAAACATCCTCCTACTTTGCAAACTAAATGGAGCACTCACTGATGTCAGGTTACTCTATGAAGAGCCTAAATTTGATCATGACTAAACACAGCTAAAAAAAAAAATATTTTCTATCTTCTGCAATACATGTTACCAGTTTCAGGGGATCCTATTTCAGCTTTGACATCATGGGATGTGTTCTTGATTGCATAAATTGGGTTTGTAAGATATCTCAAATGATGGAAGGGAGAATATTTCTGTCATCTGGGCAAGGACACTAAAGGACCTTAAAATCCAAAAAGGTCCAGCAAGGAAGGTGACCTCAAGACGTATATTAAAACGAAAAAAAAAGACTTGATAGAGGCAATACCTCTGTCTTGCAACTTAAGTATTTCTCATTTTTCTGGAAGAATCCCTGGATGAGGAAGAGGCTTTTCACTTTTATGTGAAAGAAATTTGATGGTCATGGACAGTTGTAATGAATGAAGACAATTCTAGAAAATACCCTCAGAGATAAAAAAAACCCCAACCAACCAAAACAAAAAAAACAAACTCCCAAAATTTGTATCTGTTTTTTGTAGTAATTAGACAACATTGTTGTGTAGTCAATCAGAATGCAAAAGTTTTAGGAAGGTGTCTTCTTCTCCTAACAATAATCCCTTTGCCTCAGTTCACAAAACAAATTATTCTTTCTTTGAGTGAGGACTTTGTAATGGAATGACTTGCTGTCATGAAGGTTAGTTATCAATATCTCTAAAAGCAGGTGTAGCCATGCAGGGTTAGGCCTTGTTGATGCAAAATATAACTCTTTGACTCTATGTTCACATGCATTCTAACTTGAATGGAGATAAATGATTTTTGTTGATGAATGTTGGACAGCAATGACTAGTGTGAATGTAGAGAGAAGACAGAACTACTCCATTGCCTAGGCTGAGCCTAGGGCTTTGAAATAATGAAATAACAGTAAGTATCTGAAGGTTTGTTTCATTCTCCGTAGTTTGGGACTGTTTCTCTCTGGTTTCCTTCAGCTGCTTACATGCATTTCATTGAGGCCTTTGATTCTTTGAAGGGGTAATATTGTACACAGTGTGATGCACGTCCTTCTCAGGGAAAGAAGATGCAGACCTCTCTTCTAAAGCACAAATCTCAAGTATTATCTGGGGGTGTTTCCCTTCCCTACTTCTTATGGGGGATGTCTGCCACTGAGCAACCTTGGAGAGTCACCACTGGTCTTCATTTTGCAGTTCTCCCATCAGGAGAACACCTTACTGCTGATCAAATGCCAGGCATTTGCTGTGCTATTTGGTTAATGTGATGAATGCCTCTTTCTCTGCCTCCTCACTGTTAGGAGCTAAAACGTGGGAGAATAAGCTAGGAGGTGATTAACCTTTCCTAATAGGACTGTGCTGCAAGCAGGATCTCACCCACCACATCTTCATTAGCCTGACCAAAGCCTGCCTTGCCTTAGATTAGGTAATTGGTCATTTATAACACAGGAGAAGGAGGGGAGGAAGAGCTCATGAAAAAGTGTCAACTAGATTAAGGGCATTAAAATTTAATTCCTGTTATCCAAGAATTCTGTAAGGCAGCATTCAATCAGGCGTGCAGTTGAAAACCTCCCATCATCAGAGGATTCAGTCACAGTGAACATATTAGTCTGTGGAAGGAGGTGTACATGGTAATGGTTATGGCTACTGCATGTAACAGTCAGTTTAGGGTTGTTTGTATAAATTTGTATGAAAATTTTGGAGCTCTTGTAATTTGCCCAAGGGGACAGAGCTTGAAACTGAAAACCACATACTTTGTCTTACATCAGTTAGCTGAAGCTTTTCTGAAGAAGCAGTAAAGTTTATGTTCTACAAATACCTCATGTTTCTTCACTTTATCAGGAACAGTCTTGTCCAGATAACTTATCCATGGCCTATTTCTGGCTGAGAAACCCAGAGAATAACTCGTCAGGGTCTAGGGCTTTCCAAGTACTTTTGCCTGAAAAGTTTAGAGTATCTTCAACCACCCTGATAATATGGACTATAGAAATGGTTGTCAAAAGGGAGTTGCTGGATGAGATACAGTCTTTGTGGCAAATTGCCATTTTTGGAAAGTTTTTCTGGGTTTTGACCCTAAAATAATGATACATGTTATATGTTGCATGTCCCCAGATGCTAAGCATGATGTAGCCAATAACTAAAGGAATGAAGCAAATAGGTTAAATCCTAGAATTCTGCAGTACTTCTCAGGAAATTACTTTCCTTCTGTGATTTAACAATTTTGGCACTTATACATCTTGAACAGATCAAATGTTTACTATTGTGTATGAGTCTGCAAAAGACTTGACTGTGTCCTACTCATAGAAAACAAAGACACAATGCATAATGATAATGTTGAGCTCTATCCTTGTATTTTATGGAAAACCTTAATAAAAATAAAGAGGGTGAAAAAAAATTGGTCTTTTGATGAAGATAGTATATGGTCAGATAACAAAACTGCATCTTTCAATGACTGATGGTCATCAGGAGGGTTCTGGCATTGAGCAATGTGTTGAGAAGTTTTTCTGTATCCAGGAGCCACTGGAATTTTTCAAAAGCTTTGTTTTATGACCTTTAAAGGAGATGACATGTTCTGTCTGTGCTTTCCCCTGTCTTGTGGCTTTTGTAGTCAGATAATGTAAAAATTCAGCTCAGGCTTTCTTCTCAGGTTTAGCTGCTCCTGAAGTCCCTCCCAGAGTCCAGCCAGAATGGTTCTTCATGTAGTTGCTCTGGGAGGTCAAGGTATTTCAGAACTGTACTTCTGATATGGTAGTGCTGCTATGAATGGATTTTACTGTGAAATGCAGAGAAGCAGGAGGCTGCAAGGAACCTCAGGAGTCCTTGCCTCCAGTACTGTGTTTTGGTAGGAATCCATATTTCATAATACCTTTCAGAAATCCATGAAGCTTTTTCCCTCATTTAGGCAGCTTTTTGCCCCTGTTCCCTGTAAAGGCTTTTTAAAAGCTTCATTGCTCTGCTGATTAGAAACCTTTGTCTAATTTCCAGTCTAAATTTATTCTTTGGCAGTTTATAACCATCTGTTCTTGTACCAGTATTGTCCTTAGTTAAATAGTCACTTCTACTCCTCAGATATTTCTACCGCTGGGTGTTTGTGCACAGTAAATGTATCTCCTCTCAACATTTATTTAGCTGGTTTGAACAAGCCAAGCTTTTTTATTATTATTTTTCCCAGATAGGCTTGTCTGTCCCCTGATAGCCTTCCTCTGCATCTGATTTAGTTATTTTTTTCCTTGACCAGTATTGTACATGCATTGACATTTATTTGTGTTTGGAAAGCACAGTCCTGGATTTTTAAAAGTTTTCGTCTTTTTTTTAACTAGGTACTATGTGGAAGTATGACTCTTATCTGAATTATGCTACTGTTTTTCCTTGCAAGTTTTACCTTCTTTGATGCTTAGTAAATACCAGTAAATAATGGTAACAATGTCTTCGCAGTGCTGGCACAAGACCAAATGAAGACTTGTTTGTAAGTGTTGGGGTGTCCTTTTCTCCCAGCATTGGCTTGAGCAGTTGCAGACCACTCCTGCTATCCTTTCCAGAGGTTCTTTGTGGGGCCTGGTTGGTCTGGCAGAGTTGTTTCTTGGTAAGCAAGTCTTAGTGAACCTTAGCACATTCAGTTACACTGTGGACTCACTCTTACCTTACAGAGACACCTGCCACAGAGGAATATTTGAACTAGTCAAACTCCCCTTGTGGGCAGAAGAACAACAGAATTCTCCATGGTCTGAATCATCTAATTCTAAAATAGGTATCTGTTAAGTTTGTTACTGTCAGTTGCTTATGAACATTTTTGTAAACAGGATGATGCATTCAGTTAGTTGATTAAACCCACATTTGTAGCCCATATTAGTAAAATGGAGCTAATAGCAGTTACATGTCTTTCAGATGTGTGATAAGGAAAAGCATAAAGGATTGCCAGGCCATTCAGAGGTTTGAAACTGCATAATGATAGGTGGGGAAAAGCAGAGAATAAATTATATTCTGGTTGAATGATTGCCTGTGGGTAGATCCTGTTTCTGTCAGCTACTAAGAGATTATTCAGTCGCTCTCTTTTGGAAGCTAAGGGCATGTCTTAAGGAAAAAGAAGTAGAAGGAAGAATAAAAACCTACAGCAGCTCAAGGGGTTGGAGGACTCCAGGGTGGATGTAGTCCCAGATTGTGTGCTCTTTTGGCATTCTGGTGAAATCTAGGCTTTAATTTTATTTTCTGTAGAACAAGTAGCTACTTCCTCTTTCTTTTCCTGTTTTCCTGTGCTTCTCAAAAATGGGTCAAGTGATTATCACTTCTCTTTACAAGTTTGGTAGAAAGCAGAGACAGAACAGATTCAGCAGGTTAGGGGTTCTTGTCTCTTTTCTGAAATAGCATACAAAGAAGAAATCTGATATATGGAAGGTACCTCAGAAGTTTGTTCTAATGCTGAATTTATTGCATGGAAACAGGTCTGCAACATGAGCCAGTTCTTCCTAGCAGCACAGCAAGATTTTGTTAATTTTGTTTTTTTTTTTTTTTTTTTTTTTTTTTTTTTTAAGTTAGTGGGGAGAGACAGATAAAGGAAATAAGCTGATGTGCCCTTGTTTGGGCCCTATACTATTTCACAGAAACAGAATAAGGTCACTTATGAGCCACTTCATTTAAAAGAAGGGAAGTCTCTTAAAGGACTCTCATGTGTTGAATAGATAATGTGGATGCTAATGAAAAGGAGGACTGAGTAGGAACTATATACTAGCTAATCTGCTGCTTATTGGTATAAATGAGTAGTATTTTGGGGGTGACATGTACAAGTAAGCAACTTATGCTATGACTGTAAATGGTTCCCAATTTTTAGGCCTTTTTTGAAGTCCTAAAAGTAAAGTCAAGTCAAGTCCTAAAGTAAAGAAAGCAAGAAGCATTGGGAAGCATTGGACTGTTGAAGGAGAAGGGGGCCTAAATGAGTGGGCATGCTGCTTGATTTCTTTGATTATTTCTCTCTAGTCTGCCCAACTAGGGCTCACATCAAGTGATAAGATGAAAATTTCTGGATTGTAGAAATGTTCCTGCCTAGGGGAAAAAAAATCTGCTGAATAACCTAGTTCATAGAACAAGAAAAAGAATATGAATGCTATAGAATATGAAAGATCTGAAGGCATTTATGGTGTTGTCTAATGCCAAAAATGGCAGCATGACCTCAATCTAAAGAACAGGATACCATTTCTTATATATAATGCTTTTTGGATATTGGGAAGCTGTTTGCAGAATTAGACTGTATAGATGTATAACCCTTTATAAAGTAATTCTAACATTTTTACACTTCATGATGGGTTTTTATAGGCTGTGATAAATAAGTACAAGTGTACAAGTATACAAAAAAAAGGGAAAGAACTAACAATAAGTCTTAGTGAATGTCAATAATCATGTTTTATTAATATATAAGCTTTCCCACAGCATTGATGAAATCCCAAAGCAGCAAAATGATCTCTTTTTGCCTGCAATGTACCACCTTTATCAAGTTCCTTTTTCTTTACTGCTTGGCTGTTAATGACTGTATGGCTTTCCTCTTACTGTTATATGAGATCCGGGATTCAGAATGGATGAGTCTTGTTTTTCAGCCCAATTTGAATTAAAAGCAGTGGCAGACAAATGCCACTGGTGAACAAAAAAGTCAGAGTGATTTATTTTTAATGCGTTTGTCATAGCATCTCTTGGTACAAAGAATGATTCTTTTCAACTACAGTTTTAGCATTGACTTTTCCCCTTTAGCAGTCTTTTTTGTTTTATTTTGTTGTTCTTAGAGGATTTAACTCTTACTGTTGGAGTCATGTGACATTTTTGGCCTTTAAGTGCAGGGAGAGCTAGTAATCAGCAATTGGGTTCTGCTCTGGTACACCAGGCTATTGTTCTCTGTGCTGTCTTTCTCACTGTGCAGTTTTCCCCACTGAAGGAATGATATCCCCAAGTCACCTTGTCTTGCTAAAGTCTGGGGTCACTGCTTGCACTCTAGGACCTGACGCTTCCTCCCTCTGGAACTCTCATTTATCATTTACATCTGCAAGGCATGGACAGTAAAATTTAGTGTTCATTTTCAGAGGCATAAAATACAAGGAGTAAAGTGTTGTAAAGACTCCTTGAATCTTTCAGTAACATGTGATCCCTGACACCTGTGCTCCTGTAGCACCTTTCATTGCAATGTCATTTTTGTATTAGCTACATACCAAGGTAATGCTCCACACCTTTGGGATAGACTTTGATGGATTTTCAACAGCATGTAAAACTGTCATTCACACCATTTAAAGAAACAGATGAAGGATTGCATATGCCCTCCTTTTTTGCCAGAGTCCTAAAGGGTTAAGGAGACATACTGTTGTATAATTAAGACATGTTTAAAGATTTTTCACCTGGAAGTTCAGTGAACTGATGTGAACAGTGCATGACAGAAATGTACATAAACATAAAAAGATTCAGAAGACTGATACAGTAATGGAGTGGAGCATCTCCAGTGCTTGCACATCAGTGAAAAAATTAAGTATGTTACCAGCATCACCTGGACCACTTGGGTTCATATAAAGCATCCCGGAGGGAACAGAATTTGATTGGAATATATACTTGCTCTCTAACTGAGGGATAGAAGTAGTTTCTTGACTCTATTTTTCAACACCTCTTTTCAGAGGCAGCGTCTGATTTTTGGTAAAATCTTTATGAAATTAGTTTGGGATAAGAATCTCAGGGAACAAGAGACCTAAGATTAATCAGTTTTAAATCAGTTTATTAAAACTGATGAAGCAACATAATTAAAGCAAATAAATATGTTAGCTAAAAGATATTTAACTGTTTTTCATAAGCTAAAAAAGATTGTATGCACAAGGCAAAAGCTACCTTGTGTTCCATGAAATTATTCTCCTAGCTCTTCTGACCAGCTTCAATCACTATGTAGATAAAAGTTCTTTTTTTTAGGATTTTGAAGTCTCATGTATTTCTGGTTTTAAATCCATAAATGTTTCCTTTGACAAGGGACCTCTGCTTTTCTTTTCAAAATACTTTTTTTCAAGGTACTCATGAAAAAGAAAACTTTAATCCCTAAGAGACACAAGGTGCCATCATATACTGGTGATGCTCATCATCCAGGTATTTAAATACCACCTCAGACATCATATTCTGATTTGGATACACTTGGTTTGACCCTGTCTTCTTATTAAATCTACTGCTAAAACTGTCTGTAGTTCCTTCTAGTAGTTTGGAGGTTGTTTTTTCTGTTTGTTTTGGGTTTTGTTTGTTGGTTTTTTTTTGTGTTTTTTGTTTGTTTTTAATGCCTTTTGTTTACCAAAATATAAACATTGATAATTTCCAGAGTTTTTCCCCTCAAGAGTCAAACTTGTTTCTATAATCTGTTATGACACTTTAATTTATGCTAGTGTCAAAGGACTACACAGGCAAGTAGTAAAAGAATCTCTGCTGTAGAGATGTTAAAATCTCCTGCACAACTTAAAGTCTCTTCAGCTGTTGAGTTGATGTAGGAGCACGCTTTGAGATGGCTTAGTCATACAGGACAGCTATGATTGCATGTCAGACTGATGGTCTGTCTTGCTTGTCCTGCTTCACCTGACGGTAGCATGAGGCTGTCTTAGGTTGCTGGCTAAAGTTTCGTGTGGTCTTGAGAAGTCGATTGACTTGTAACAGTTCAGGGAAGTAGTTCTGTCAAATGGCAGTCAACCCAGGATGAGCAGATGGGGTCTGCTAGGGCAACAGAACTGTGTTGTGATGCTGGGATTGAAAGAATAAGCAATGTATAGGGAAGCAAAATGTAAAGCATGATTCTGGGGGGAAGAGGAAAAGATTTCTGAATCTAGGTGAAACACTGGAGTGCAAAACACTTGGTTATGCTTTATAAAGTTAAAGCAAGGGGTGGATAAGGACATATAAACTGGCAGCAGATTGTGGTTTATGATAATGACAGTCCCAGAGGAATGTCTTTCTCTTGGTGACATTGAACTAAATTGCATTACTCAAGATGTGTACTAAGGATGGATAATGAGATGTATGCCTGGGAAAGAAGAGACTGCTGCTTTTATGATGGTATGAAATTACTGGGATGCGAGTATGAGTGTGGCTGCACATGCACTTGTGAGAGTGGGTGCAGAGGAGGAGGCCAGGGCCAAGTGGGCTGAATGATTTCTGTTTGAAAGCCCTGTAGTTGAATGTGTTAGATGAAAGGGTCTTGGGTCATGAACATTGATCTAAACTCTTTTCCAAACTGAAATTAGGCCTTAAATGCCTAAAACTTTGTCTTTAACTGAACAGAGATGCTTACATTTTTTTTATGCTGATATTTTGAACTTTGAACTAAATTTGTATGTGGAAAACCTCTGAAAAGCTTCTTTTTGTGAGGCTGATGACTGGGAAATCACTGGTAAAGTTTATAGCCTGGGTGTCCAGGCTGGAACAGATTGGCTGTGTCTTAAACCTAAGCCCACACCCCATCATAACTGCCCCAAAGTCTTGTGTACCTGAAAGAAAGGAAATGCTAGTGGGTGGAAAGCACCCATATTTCTGTTTTCCTTAGTATGCCAGGGTAAGAAAACATGTATGTACCAGATCTTTCTGAGTAGATCCACTGTTCATCTAATCCTCTTACCTCATTGTGGTAACATTTAATATGATGTTGAACAAAATTCCTTCATTTTGGTTTTGTTGGGAAAGTGCTTGAATATCTTCTTCGTACTAGCTTATGAAGTTTTTTTTGGATAATTTGTGACTTAGAAATCATAAATAAAGTGGATAACAGGATAATCAGAATACCAAATCTGTGTTTGCATGCAATCAAGCTAGTTATTAGCTGAACAGCGTATATTCTCTGCTAGGGTAAGGTTCTCTGCAATGGCTTCCCTGTGAAAATTGTTGCTTTGTCTTCTCTGCATTTCTCTCTGTAGACAGAAGTTGTAGCTGTATAGCCATTTGCATCCAGGGACTGACCTGCCATGACAAAGCTCCTTAGACCTGGCCCCGTGAGTGGAGAGTGGTGCTGTTGAGCTGGTATCCATACAACTGGAAAGGAAGAGGGGAGCAGTGAAGGCCCAGGAGCTTTGCAGTTGTGATATCTGCCAATCAAATAAACAAGTGCAGTGGTGAGGCCTTCACTTACAGTAGGGAGGAAAGGAGTTAGTATGTACCTACCGTATTGAATGTTGGCAATTCAAGTGCTTTGTGCAAAGATGTCTCTACTGGTCTGAACTGTCTGGCTACCTGCAGTCAATGACCCTTGCATTAGTGAGTAAATGGCTACTCAACTCTTCAATTACCACCCATTTGGCTATATCAAGGAAAATGGCTACCTGTGATTTTCTCACGGGTATTCAAAAAGACCTTATAAGAAACCCTAGGATGCCATTATGAAAAAGGAGAGTATCTGTTACTGCTCCTCTGAGTTTTTAAAATAACTCAGTCTTTTTTCTCTTTATCCTGAAGTGTAGGTGACTGTCCACTCTTTTGGGTCTGGGAATTGGGTATTTTGGGTTGGGTTTTTTTAGGATTTTGGTTTGATGTTACTAGTACTACTCCTTTAAAGTTAGTGCATTAAAACAAAATCAGTGGAGTAACTGTGCTGTTAGATTTGTTTTATGAGGCAGATTTTTAGTTTGGATTTTTAAACATTTGAAAAGCATCTGAATGCATGGAAGAGACTTGCTGGTACTTAGGCATATCACTACCTTTCAGGGATGCAGCCTTTTGCTATTCCTTCGCACTGCAATGCCTTTTTCCAAAATCAATGAGGAGCTTTTCCTTGAAGAACATGTCATCTTAGAGCTGACTTGTTCCTGAGAGCAGAGAGAGTCTTTGCCAATGCTGACTGGAGTAAATTCACTTAGGCTGATGGCTGATGAAGGGATGGAGGATTTATAACTTATTTGAGTTCCCATACATCACCCTCTGTGTCGCTTGCTTATGATGGCCCTGCCAGGAGATAAAGAAGTGCAGGAGGCTGAATGCAGGCCATAGTGACAGGCCAGGGACAAATGTCTCTGTTGGGTAAATTGATTGGAATGGTTCTGGTGAAGCATCAGACTGGGCTGAAAATATGTTTGCGTTTAGTGATCCAGCTACCTTTATATCCTGGTGGAATTCCAATTGCAGGGAAAGTTAATTAAAGTAACGTGTATGTATTTCGTCTAGAATAGCAGACATGGATTTTTTTAGACATCTCTGTATGTCTATATATCTTTTACCCATACTTATCAATCTAAATACAGTCTTGTACTATTTCTAATGTAGTGGAATTGCCATGAGGCTGATAAATATCTGTTGTAATTTATAGGGTGTTTATTCAGGTAATGGTGTACAGAATACTTTTTACAGCCCCTAGAGTCTAAACAGACAGACACCTAGAGGCATAAAAATGCATTATGAAAAGATAGAAAACAGACAAATTGTTTTATTTTCTGCAGGTAAAATTTAATGGACATAAAACTTAATATGGTGCTAAGAATCTGTGGTGGGTTTTTGTTTTCTTTTTTTTCATTTGTACAATGGATGCAGAGCTTGAGGAAAAGTGGCTGGCATGAGTATTGTTTAATTACATTTTTCCGAAGCAGAATACCTTGTTTTCTTTTAAGTGTTGCCATTGTGTCCCCTGTGAGACTGAGCCAGCATTTCCCCCCCAGCTGTGAGACTTCTGACAGAGAGGGGCTGAGAATGGAGGCTGTGCAGAAGGGCAGCCTGCTGGCTCTGCAAGCTGTGCCTGCAGAGTGGCTGGCACCCAGCTGCTCCCAAAGGCTCTCACTCCTTTTAGATGCTCTGTGGTGCCCATCAGATCTTTTGATCACTTTAGGGCTTTAAAGAAAGTAAGCTGTTCTGTGCTAGCTCATGTCACTACCTTCTGTGTTGAGAGAACATTTCTGTAGAGCCCTTTATAGCAGAGAGTTGTGGGGCTACAGCTGTCCTTGGGCTCAAGGTGGGTGTCAAGCCAGTGCTCTGCAAGGCACCAGCATTAAAGCTGTGTACAGTTGTTCTCCAGCTGCAATTTCAGGAGCTTTCTTTTATGTGTGTATGAATTTTTAATGCTGCTGGAAAATTTTTAAGTGTTCTAACTCATAAGTGCGGTCAGGGAAGCTGAGGTGGGGAACAGAAAGTAACACTTTGCTAAGTCTGGTTGCCATGTATTGGCCCAGAAAGCCAAGACTGGCCCATCTCTCTGCTCACAAAGGTACAGATGACACATTGTTTTTTCTAATCATATTTCTTTGTTGCTGCATCCAGTGTTTTAAGCAAGGACATAGTTTTAGAAGCTGACAAACAATTTTCAACTTTTTCTTTTGAGACAAATCTGTTACCTCAACCTTTTCTTTCACATCTTTCACAGGTTTCCTATCTACTTTTTCCTGTAAATGAGTGACAGGATTGCTATTCTTTTCTGGTTCAGTTGATTCCTCAGCAGCCTTAAATTGCAGGCATCTCCTGCAGTGTGAACGTTGAGAAGGCTTGTAGGACATTGCCAGGAAAGCCTAGAGCATGCAGATTTGAGAAAAATCCAGCAAGAACTTGCTAGAGCTCAGACTGAAAATCATTTGGTCTCCCTTCTAATCTGTCATTTCCCATCAGTACAATTATGGACGAGATTATCCCAAGTGGAACTGAAAATGCAGAGGGCTTTGACCAGTGAGCCATGGATAATCAGGGGAAATATTAGTGGAGGGCTCAGTCTCCTGCAGCCAGCAGTGGTGACAGGTGGCATGGCTCTCTGGCACAGTGTTGTGGCATGGCGACAAAATGTCAATCAATCATGTTTTATTGCCTCAAACTTTTTTCAGAGCAGGAACATAACAAAATTAAGCCACAGCATTTGCTATATGTGACAGTAAATATACAGGAAATGTATCACAAATTGCCAAAATTCCTGGCCCAGCATATACTATACTAACACAGTACTCTGAACTAAGACTTGGCTCTGAGACTCCATTCTACAGTCCAGCTCTATCTCTGTCCCAAGTACAGGAGTCGCATCAGATATACTCTCTTTTCTTTTAAAGATACTGCAAATTTATTTCAGATGACTGAACTATAACTTGAAGACTTCTGCTTGATGAAAATTTGCCATTTCTTTCCTAGTATGAAGGATTCACAGGCGGGACAGTAATTGGCCAGATGATCTTGCAACAAGTTGTTTTCCTTATTTATTCAAAATTAGTTAGTGGGAAGATTCGATGTCTGACTTTAAGCTGCTTTAATTAAATCTTTATATTTAATTTTTTTATTATTTATATTTTTTATTATTTATAATTTTTAAATTATATTTAATCAAATATCAGAGTTTTTAATAAGCCTCTGGATTGGATAGACAGTGTAATGTAGTACCAGAGGCTTGTTGCATGTGAATACTGTAATTAAAGTATTGTTTTCAACCTTAGAAGTGGCTGCACTTTATCAATTGCAACTAACAGCACAAATCTATCTCACAGGGACACTTGATTGCTGATGTTTTCAACTACATTTTAATGTCCTTTGAAAAATATAGAAATAATGCAAAGCATGTATTCAGAATAATAAGGATATTATGGTGGCAAGTGTTCACTTCAAGCAAAAACTATTCATGTTGGCTGAGAAAGTGGTGCTTCTGCTGCAGATCTTGGAATAAATAATGTAGGGCCTTTTTATTAACTCTGTAAGTAATGGCGCATGTCAGAGCCTAGATTTCCACATTGCTTCTTTGAAAAAATCTTTATTAGTTTTTTAGGAATGTGTGGCCTGAGACAAGACTTTGGTGTCTGATAACTAATAAACTTATGAAGAGGATTGATCTGTTCTGTGCTGTTTCTTCCCCTGCAAAGGTGTGATGAGTTCCAGCCTGCAGCAAATCAGGTTTTTTTCTCTTCATCACAGTACTGGTGGTTCTTTGAACAGCTTGGGTTGGAAGGGACCTTCTAGATCATCTAATTCCAACCCCCACGTTTTCCACATGGAGAGCTGTTTCTTCGGTAACGTGAAATAAAATACCTGTAATTTGGCATAGGGCAGTGGTGTTGCCAAGGAATCAGTGTTGAAGCTGATATTGCTTAATGCATTCACTAATAAATGAGGTGATAGGATACAATAATCCCTCTCTTTAAGTTTGCAGGTAACACTAGATAGTGGAATCCATTGGTATGCCAAATGTCAGGGCTGCAATTCAAAAGCGCTGTCATGACCTGGAGAAAATGGTTGCTGAAAGTATTAGCCACCCTAAACGCAGTGTGGTTAGGGATGAATTTGGTATCTTGTTTCCATCCAAGAATGGGGAAGCAATAGAGAGGCTAAAACATCCATTGCATTCATTGCAGAACCAGGGGAATTTTGTAAGAGTGCAAGTTTGATTGACTTCTCCACTGGTTGTCCTTGTTTCTGTTGCCTGCCTAGCATCACAAAAAATGTGAGGCTAACAGATTTACAGCATAAGCAACTTCAAATCCTAGCTATGGCACTCCTCTTTTTGCTTCTATACAGATGTCTTTATGAGACTTCAAGGAATGAAATCTAATAGTCAACTGAGGAAATCATATGTGGATTTTGTTTCCCCACCAAAGGCAGCACAGAAGATGGAATATATTTGATGATTTCTGTGGGTAACATGGAAGTTGCCTGGTTTGCCAAAATCCAGTTTTTAATTTTTCAGATAGTAGAAGGCAGCCTCTTCCTTCAACCTACATTTAAGACTAAGGGGTAATGACAATGAGGTAGAAAAAAAGTGAGGTTATATTTGGAGATCATGCAGTGTGTCCTCTGAATGAGGCTGCCTTGAATTGAAAGGCAAGTTGCACCCACTTGAACTTTCTAGAACTTTAAAGCTCTCTATATGCAGAGAAAGCATTTCACTGGTAGTTTTACAGAGCAGCATCTTCTCCACACCTTTATTTTCTGTTTATAACAGAGTAGAATTTTCATTAGATACATCAGCATTATGTTGTCTCTGTTTTTGTCACTTTATTTAGATACTATTTTCATTATGTCCTGGCACACAGAGACTAGCATATGACTGATGTGTATGTAGATTAACCTGGAAACTTGGAAGTTCGATTATGCCTGAATTTTACTTCCCTCTCCCCCTGCTTCGTTTTCGTTTCTTTCTTGGATGTGTTTCAGAGTTGAAATGCCATCTTCTGAATGCTTCTAGGAGCCTGGAAGTTTCAGGGTCTGATTTTGAGATGATGTATTCTAGGGAGTAATCAGACATGAAGAATCATTGGTTCAGTGGCCGGCACCTTTACTTTGTCGTTTTCAGTTCTTTGTTCTGGAGCTGGCCAACAGTACCATGATAAAGTTAACAGTTTTGAGTGAAATAGATGCACTGAATGGTCTCCATTTGTTTGTGTTAGAGAGTACGTGTCCCTTTAAAAATGATAATCTCTATCAAGGATTGTCACAAATTATAGCTGTATATTCCTCATCTGTCACAGAATATGAATGAACCATGGACTTCAAATACAGCCACTCTGGCTTGCCACATATCACTGAGCAGTCATTTTGTTTGTAAAAGCAATGACTGAATTTTTATCAACTGCCATGATTAAAAAAAAAAACAAAGCCAAAAGGGACCCATATTCTGATTTTGATTTGATGTAAAAAAAAAAAAAAAAAAAAAAAATTAGTTCTAGCATTTAGGCCAAAGCAAAGCTGCAAGGATCCATTCAGAGCCTGAGAGATATTTTGGGAATGTATTGCTTATTATTAGCACTCCCATTTACTCTTTACATGGCCTAGGAATACCAATTTACTACTTCTCTTTTTTTTTTTTCCTTTCTGTTATCCATCACATAAAATTGCATCTCTTTTCTCATCACTTTGTTGGGAATCATTGGATAAAAACCAATAAAAGTTCTGCATGTTCTTGTTGGAGAGATTCTTTCCTCCTTGTAGTTTGGATTTCAGTGTCCTGTGTATGTCCCTGGAACAATATACCTTTCCAGCTCCCCTGAATATTGGATGAGTAATCTGATCTTTAATTTGCATAGCTGTAATATGGGGATAATACTTTTATAAACTCTTTGTCAAGTCCTTTGTATGGGAAAGGAATATGATGGCCCCTGACAGCTGGGTAGGGTTATGTGGTGCTAAATAAGCATTCCACATCTTAAAAATGGGCTTTACTAGTCATGAGTTGGAAATCCAGTCTAAAGGAACGCTATATTATGGAACATAAATAGCTTTTCTGAGCAGATTGCTTTATGGAACTTGTGGCAGAGAAATGCTGTAAACAGCGAGAACTTACTGTAGCTTTCTCATATCCTTTGGATCTGAAGACTTCGCTATTTCTCTTACGGATTATTGTTTATTTATTCAGTAGACTGAACTGCACACTTGGAGACATTTCCGCAGAAAGCGCTAATTCCTCAGGCTGTTGGGCCGCACCTTCTGCTCCCCAGCTGCCTTCATCAGAAAGTTGTGTCCTACCCTAAGCAGCTGCTTTGGAGACAGCTGGCACAATCCAGCCACTCTTCAATTTGTGCTTGCTAGCAGCTGTCTGGCACGCTGATATTTCTGAGATTATCCCTTTTTTTAATGAGGCAGCTCTGTGTGTCTTTACTGTTGCTCTTGGGTGTGCTTTAGGTCCCAGCAAAATCTGTGGGTTTTTCGGTCATCACACTGAATTTTTTGGTGGCAACAGGATGGCTTGATATGTTGCTCCTGTGTTACACCAGATGTGGTTTTACAGTGTGGGAAAGGGAGGACGCTGATAGTAATAAGTGCTAGCTTAATGCTAACAGTGATGTCCAGTCCTAGCTGCTGGACACCAGTAATAAGAGCTCTCATTTGTCCAGCACCTTTTCTGGAAGAGGGCCTGAAGCAATTTATGAGCTGCACTCAGGCAATGTATCCCCCTCTGAGTTGAAATGAGACAAGTATATGATGGTGCACAACAAAGCTGCAGAGTTTCAGAAGGTGTTTGGTAATCACTGAAAGCTATACTAGGTGAATGACAGGCTTATTTTCACATGAAGGAGTGGACAGCCGTTGGATTCTCTTTAGATATCTCCCTTTGAAGAGGACATCTGAGCCAAAGAGAAAGGCCAAAAACAGACTCATAAATATGGATTATGGTGATTTGGCATTTTCAATTATTTCCTTCCCAGGAGCTTCACTAATGTTTGTTCAGCAGATCCTGGCTCCTGGGAGGAGCTCAAACCTACTGTTGGGCAAAAGCTCATGTAATAAGAGCATTTAACAAGGGTCCAACAGCCTGGCACATGCTCAATTGTGAGACTGGTAAGTTTTAGAAATTAATCTGCTGGAGCTTTTTGTACACAAATCTTTAGGATTGTGAGTGTGAGGAAGCTTGTTCAGTTTGCTAAATATCTGTGGAACAGTTCACGAAGTTTATTTAGTGGGAGCTTTCTTTCCATGATGAAATGCACTAATAGAATTAGTCCTGGATGAATATGTGGTCTGAAGCTGATGAACACCAAAACCTTCTGAGCAGCTAACTATATCTGTGGATTAAAATAATATTAATCAAGTTTATCAGGAACTGCCTCTCCTAACTGGAGGTTCACATATGAGTAATCATCTATATCTTACTCACAGCTAACCATGCATGCCAGTCTGATTAAAAAGTCTCTATTCAGAGGAGGAGGGATAACAGAAGGATATGAGGATACTGTTCATTAGGAAATATTCAGTATTTCATCACTTTGGGATGGTTCTTTTTTTTGTTGTTGTTGTTTGGAGACTGGAGTCATAGTGTGTATGTGTGGGCTGGTGCTCCTCTTCCTGTAGAGGGCTGCTGAAGCAGCTGTGCCTCTAGGATGCCATCACCTTTTTCAGGGTCTGGAGCTGGAAGATAGAAAACAGACTTCTTTCTGTTCAACTGCACAACTTGTGTAGAATCTTCTCTGTTGCTACTTCTCATTTCCAGTTTTCTTTGCAGGCAGAGCTCTCTCTCTCTGATTACTCTGCATCTCAAAGAGGGTCTCTTTTACTGCTTCCTAATGTGGCTTTGTAACACTTCTGTAGCCTTAGGGGGAGGATGGTTTACTCTCTGGAGTCCTTCAGTCTTTCTCCTGCCCTTGACCTTATAATCTGGGCTCCTTTTGTTCCTCCTCTCTC
Organism: Certhia americana; assembly: GCA_018697195.1. NCBI lineage: Eukaryota > Metazoa > Chordata > Aves > Passeriformes > Certhiidae > Certhia > Certhia americana. The sequence continues at coordinate 42,091,930 of CM031861.1, forward strand.
AGGACAGAGAAGAGAGGATGGAACAACTGCAGCTGTACCATTCATGCTGTAGACCAGGGGATTTAAGAAAGAGAAATTTCTGACAAACTATGACTGATGAGGAAGAGAAACATACACTTCCACTCACACAAGGCAGTGCAGAATGAATACCCTGAGTCAACTGCAGTTCTTACCTGTTTCAGGTGAAGGTAGATATGCTGTTTGGAATCAGATTTGCTCAGGCATTAGTGGCATCCTTCCTCTACAGACTCCACCAGGACTGTAATTACTGTACTGCTGAAAAATTAAGTTTCTTTCACCTAAGCAATAAAAAGTAGTGTGAGACAGAGGACAAGGTGCTTTGGGAAAAAAGAAACCCAAAAAATACCTGAAGAAGAAACCAAGTAACAAAACGGTTTTAGTTTTGTCCAGTATTTAATTATATCTGTTTGGGAAGAAAGTAGGAATGGGGAGTTTGCTGCATGGCTCAGGAGACAGTAAGCGAGAGTGAGTATCTGCCTTGGTGAATAGCAAGTCACTTCTGGCTGTACCAGAGAGAAAATGTGTTGCCTTGCCCGAGTCGCACAATGTCCAAACTCTCAACTTTCTGTTCAACTGAATCCCTAATTTTTGTGCATCTATGTTAATGGTAGTGATGATTATGTCCTCAAAATTTTTCAAAAGGCCCTGAAATAGGATGCTGAAGATCAGGGCTTCTTTCTTAAGCCTTTTCTTCTCCAGGTGAAGAGGAAAATGGTGGACTGGACTGCCCTGATTACTCAGGGCTGTCAGCATCAAAATGGAAAGTATCCTGCACCCATAAGTTCCGATTCCAGCAAGACCAGATTTTTTTGCTCTTAATTCTCCTGCCAAAAATGCAGAAGTTCTGTTCCTCCTTAGGGCAATATATCTCTGATCAGTAAAACTACTAATGCATTACAAAATGTATGTAAGAGGAGACTTACATACATTAACTTGCTGGTTCAAGATGTTTATTTCAATCTTCATATTTAGAATGGACTTTAAAAGTGAGGAGAACAAAATGCTGCCACAGCATTTGGTGGTGGTAGTGCAGAAGTTGTATTACAGCAGCTGATAAAAGGTCTTTGCAGGGCACACCTCCTGAGATACTTTGAGTGGAGAGAAAACCCTCAAATAGTTCCAGGATGGATGACTATACTGCTTTTCTCTGTGTGACTATCCATAGAGAGAGGGGAGAATTACAGAATGGCTGACTCAAATATGACTGTTTTGAGACTCCAAGAGGGCATTCAGAGTTAGTTCTGGTATCAAAGCTGTTCTGCAAATGTTCGTAGTGCATGTGTCCCCAGGTTAGGGTTGTCTATTTCAGTTCTGTACATGGTACACCCAGTGCTGATGTGAGCCGTAAGATGAATGGCTATTTATTTCATCTTACCAGAGCTAATCCATCATGATGCATGTAGCAATTGGATTTCTGCACTCCAAAAAGCTTTTACTTCCAGATATTTAATAAATAAATAGATGTAAGGACTTCTCTTTCTAAATCTTTATTTTCCTCCTTCTTGTTCTTTTTCTTCTCCTTGCCTGCTGTGTAATAAATGTGCTTGTTTATTTTGGTAAATATCCCTAATTTGAAAATAGCTTTATTTAGCACTTAGCCCTCTACAGACATAAAGTGACTGATAGCAGCATTTTTCTGGAAGGCCAGAAAATTAAGTCAAGATTTCTTTTAAAATTCCTTGATTAGTTGCAAGGAAATGTTTTCATTCCTATGGATCAGCAAGACATTGCTTCAGGATGGAATGATACATCCTTTGCTGGGTCTTATTAATAACTTTCTGTTGGAATTGATTATTCTTTTTCTTTTTTGAGGTTTCAGCAAAATAGATGAAATGACGATTAATACTTCATCATCTGAGGTTCTCTCTGTAGTCATTAATAACATTTTTACCCACCCATTATCCCCTTTAGTTCCTTTATAAAGTTCTACTAATATTTCCAGAAATGTTTAGTTTTTGTTTATATTAAACATAAAAGCTTTATCTAAGATTATATATATATACATATACATAATATATATATGATAATATATATATTAGAGATATATATTATATATTTGATCACTTTTGGCTTAATTTGTTTCTTTTGTTTTCAGAGACGTCCCACTGGACCCATTTGTCTACCGTGTATGCTACTGTACAAGATCAAACTATTTTCTACTTTTTCCTATGTGATTGGTTAGTTAGGTGGGTTTGTATTTTTCAATAAATTCCAAAGCCTAATACTTCAGTTTTACTTTCTATGCTAAGGAAAAATTCCTGAGGGATACTTTTTCAAAATTTAAGGACAGTTTAGGGAGAAAACAAAAAGAATGCCATCATTTTGCTTCAATTCATTATGGTATCTCCTTGTATATATCATTAAGAAGATTGGAGGTGGGTTAAGACATTGGGGCCCAAACTCTTTTTGTTTAGAATAGCTGTGAGAGGGGGCACTATTACATTAAAAGCATCTAATGTTTGTTTGTCTGATGTTTTTAGTGGTTACTGAAGTCTCAGATGTTACTGTACAACTTAGGGGCTACTACTACTACTGAGCTGTTGTTCTTTCAAAAAAAAAAAAAAAACCAAAAAACAACCCACAAAAAAAAACCCACAAAAAAAACCCAAACCCCAAAAAACCCTGCATCCATTTTCTGTGTGTTTTCTTGGATTTTCCTAGGAGAGGCTCTCAGCCAAACAGTCTGTAGAATCAGACAGCTTACATTTAAAGTGGCAAATCACAGTAAGGAGTATAAGCATCACAAGATGAGGTAGCTTACTACAGGCCAAGGAGAGTAGGGGAGGAGGAGAAGAGCAGCTCAGCTGGCATACAGGAAGGGAGTTAAAATGGAAAAAAACCCCTCCACCACACACCAAGAGCTAAATGCTTTCCTGCTTTACAGAGAAACTGCCATAGCTTAAGATTATTAGGGCTTTTTGCAGCTTTGCTGTCTTCCTTCCTTTCCAGTTAATTATTCATGCACTTGCTACTAGCAGGCAAGTTTTGTTTTCCTTTAGGTGTAATTAGAGCAATCAGAGGGCTTGTAATATTGTAATAAAAATGCACTTCAGTTCTTTCTTTCACCTCTCTCCTTCGTTTTTTCTGTCTTCCTCTCTTTTTTGCTGATGTCCATCTGCTGACCACTGTCTATTCAACAATCCTTCCATCTTCTAATTTTTTTCTTATTTTTTAAGCTGTTTCTCTCCTTTTTTTCTCTGTGTGTAAGTGCCAGTTTAAGAACCCAGATAAACTTCTGGACTTTGAGTTTTATGAATTCTTGCAGGGAAAATGGCCTTGCTATAATAGCAACTGTGCTAATTCTGAAATGAGAATTAAATTATACCCTTGAGGGCAATCATTTGTATACAATGTGTAGCAGAGAAAGAGGTGACAGCACAGGTGAACTTTTATGTGCCTTATCTTAGGTTGTTTTGGTACATGGTGAGAAAAGATTTCCTTCATGCTCAGTCGGACAAAGGTTTTATTAGCATTTGGGGTTTCCTGTTATTGGGGTCTTTTTTATTCTCTGGTGTGAATTCTGGATCAAGACAGGAATAGAATTCTCTTTTGATAAACTACCCTTGTTTGCTTTGAGTTGTGCAACAGACTTTTACTACATCACATTGTTTCTTAAATTGGTATGTCTAGTGTTAAACTCACCTTTTTTTCCTGCAAGTGAAGCTCGCTTAAAGCAATTTTTTTTTTTTTTTTTTTTTTTTTTTGCACGTGTCAGAGCCATTCAGAGATTTTGCACAATTTATTCAGTATATCATAGTACCTCTTTTGGGGTCTGTTTGAAACGCCCTGTGCGCTGGAGTGTAAAAAGTGAATCATCATGGAACAAGGTTCTCTGTAATCAACAGTGACAAGAAGTAGTCCATAAGCACTTAGGATAATTTTGACTATCTTAAGGCAGCTGCTGATGGGCTTCTCATTAGTGTTAACTCAGTGCCATCCATATTATTTGTGTGAAGCTGTTGATGAACTTGCAAAGAGATGGCATTCATCAATACTCTGAAGTGCTCAAGGTGAGAGGTGCTTGATGGATAGGGGGAACACAATTTGGAAGAGAGGCCCCTTGCTGTTTTGATCTCTGGATGGTAATATAGCTTGTCCTGCCCAATATCTGACTCCTTATATGTTTGTGCAGGTAGGGGTCTCTGAGAGAATATGAACCATGAGAGGGCATAAATTTGGTAATGGCTTTTCACATGGAAAATTCTTGTTGACCAAGGGGGGAAGGAAGAGTTGACTTCTGCAGTCTCAACCTTCCACATTGCTTTCCCCTTTCCTCAACTGTTTGAAATGATCAGCACCAGTGTCAGCACTGAGTGGCAGTAGCAGTCTTTGCCTGTAGCCTGTGCAACTCTAACAGTACGGAAAGTGCAACTCTAACAGTGCTGCATTACAGCAGTGCGAGCTCCAGATCTCTCTACCAGGTTCGCAGTTGGAGAAAACAAGGAAGTGCCAAATGTGGCAGCTCTGACTTGTACAGGCAGAGCTGTTGTAAGGACCAACAGTGAGGAACCAGCTTCAATGGATTTTTCTTCCATTGCAGTGTGAGCCAATTTCCCATGTATGAAATCCTCTTTCGATCAAAGATGGCATAAAAAAAATGTTTTCTTCTGCTATTTGTTGTTTTTCTTGACATCTGTGTACTACACACTGTACTGTACTGAATGCCAGAGTTTCTGCTGTTCTTCTCTATTTGTGCAGACACCATTATATCATCCTGGAGGGGAGAGGCATTACTACTCCGATTTTTCACATATGAGAAATGACAGGGCTTGTCATGTCCAGAGAACAGAAGCGGGCAAGGGTCTGCTGGTGAACATTAGCTCATTTCTTTTCTTGACAGCCTACCAGTGCTGCCAGGAGCTAGCAAAGGTAAATGGATATGACAGTAATACCTCTTTCTAGTGGCATCGCTAGATCATGCAGTCAAAGATCCCCTCTGTGCAGGGCTGGGCAGGGTCAGCTCCCTGGTATGCTTTGTGGAGAGGCATCAGCTTTTTGGTAGTGACTGTGATCCCGTCTACATTTTGTGTTATTTTTGAAGTGGAGAGTGAAGTGAAGGTGAGTCTCCTCAGAGCTGAAGGGAAGAGTGCCTGCTGTAAAAAGCACCATGGGGATAGGCTTTGCTGAATCCTGTGCACCTGTAGGCAATCATAGAATCATTAAGGCTGGAAAAGACCACAGAGATCCTTGAATCCAATCTTTGATCAAACACTACCATGTCAACTAAACAATAGCACTAAGCACCACGTCCAGTTGATTCTTGAACACTTCCAGGGATGATGGCTCCACTGTCTCTCTGGACAGCCCATTCCAATGCCTGAACACCCCTTCTGTGAAGGAATTCCTCCTGATTTCCAATCTCCACCTGGTGCAACTTGAGTCAGTTTCCTCCTGTCATTTGCTAGTTGCCTGGGAGGAGAGTCCACCCCCCACCCGTGAAGTACCAGTGTGCTTTTCCTTAGAATGGAGCTGTGTATTGTTCTTGGTGATTTTATAGGCCAGTAGCATTAGCATCAGTATCCTGGCTAAGCAGCAAAGTCTCTGTTTAACAGTTTACAGCTGCTTTGTAGTTTTTCTCTTTCAGTCCTAGCTATGATTTAGTCTCCATTGTCACATTCCTTTTTGGAATGCTGAACAATTCCTCTAAAAAAAGTGAGAAGATTCTGGTTATTTAGTTTCTAGGTCTTTTCCTTGGTCTCTGAACTTGATAAATTGTACCTTTGTCATTTACTCCAGGCTTTCCTGGAGTTCTGTAACTGTCTTTTCCCCCAGTTTGATTCAGAAATTGTTTTGGCATCTAGAGCCTCCTCTAAAGAAAGCAGATTTGTTGAAAGTAATAGAAACATTGATACCAAAATTCTGGAAAGCCACTTAGCCTCTGTATGTCTGTAATGTGCTTTGTGCTTGTCTGCAGTTCACATGTCTTACAGAGGTGTACAAGGCATTTATTAAGGAGCCCTGGAAGCCAAGGGATGGGGATCGGATCCCATGTGCTGTTCTTCTGGTAAATATTTATATTGTACCACTTGAGCCTGACAAGTTTGGTGGCCTTCTGTGTCCAGGGTTAGAGTGTTGGTGGATATTGGAAGAACCACCAATATCATCTACATGAACTAGTGCAAAGCACTTGACATTGTTCCAAGTGACATCCTTGCTTCCAAACTGGAGAGACATGGATTTGATGGGTGGAACATTTGATGGATAAGGAATTGTCTGAATGGTAGCACTCAAGGAGTTGTGATCAGTTGCTCCATGTCCAAATGGAGACCAGTGATGAGTGAGGCTCCACAGGGGTCATTATTGAGACCAGGCATTTTTAGCGTCTTTGTTGGTGCCATGGACAATGGGATTGGCTGCACCTTCAGCAAGTCTGTCGACAACATCAAGTTAAGCAGTGCAGTTGACATACAGGAGAGAAGGGATGCCATCCAGAGGGACTTTAACAGGCTGAAGAGGTGGGCCTGTGCAAATCTGGTGGTATTCAGCAAGACCAAGTGCAAGGTCTGTGCCTTGAAAACAATCCCAAACAGGAACACAGGCTGGGTAAAAAATGGACTGAGAGCAGCCCTAAGGAGAAGGATTTTGGTCTGTTGGTGAGTACGAAACTCAACATAACCCAGCAATGGATGCTCACAGCCCAGAAAGCCAACTGTATTCTGGGCTGTATCAAAAGGAGTGTAGCCAGCAGGTTGTCTTTTAAAAAATGCTGCTCTAAAAGTCAATGATGTTTAGCTGTGGCAACAGATGCCTCAGTGTCTCAGGATTTGTCTTCTACTGTAGCAGGAACTAAAAGTCTTGGCCCACATGATGGTGTTGACTGACAAGGCTTTACTGAACCATAGCAAGCACCTCATATCCATCATCCAGCCCACAGCAACTTTAATGTGAAATTTCCGATCTCATTCTCTTTAGTAAGATTTCCTTTGGTGTGTGGCTGACTTTTGATAAAAAATTGCTGTTTTACCTAGGCAACCTGATAAGGAGGGGTCTGATTTCTTCTGTTTTAGAGAATTCCTTGTCATGATCTAAGAAATGGCACACAGTCAGTGCTGGGAAAGGTGACTGCTCCACATACTCTTTGAGGAACACTTTCCTCCTTAATCAGTGCTCTGGCATGCTGAAAACACTCAACTTTTAGTGATGGTTCTGGTTTCTTTTCTTGCTGATTTCCTTGACTCTGGACTGGATCAGAGCTGCTTGCCTGTAAATCATAGGGCCTCAGTAGCTCATGGTTTGATTTTTTTTTTTTTTTTTTTCTTTTCTTTTTGGTTTGCTTTGGAAACAGGATAAAGTGAATTATTCTTGTAGGTTTTGAATCCTCGGTAATCCAGATGGTGAAATAGAGGGAGTAGGAGGAAAACCCTCCATAAAATGAAATTGACTGTTGTCACCTTTTTTAAACTTAAGTATTGCTTTATATTTTGCTGGGGAGGTGGGTAGATTTTCATATTTTGTAAACCACTTTCTGACCAAATTACAGCCCAAGTGATGAATTTTTAAATAGATCTGTACTCTATGAATTACATTGCTGCTTAGGTGGATTAAGGCTGGATAACCCATAAATTGGTAATTGGTTGTCAGCTTCCACAGTGCCTGGGACAGTAACAAAACACATGAATTTGTGTGGATTCCTGCATAAAAAAATAATGCTTATATTGGACTGTGAAGAGTTTAGGTCTTCTATCCTTTTTCTATTTCTTCAATTAAAAAGGAAGATGGAATGAAATTTAAAAATTAGGAATATTTTTAATATTGCAGCGTCAACTAACTTCATCCCTCAAAGTTACCAGCCTTCATCTTTGCCACTGACATGTGTCAAAGAATTTTCCTCAGGAATGTGGTATTGCCAAGAATTAAAATGAGTGATGTCTTCCCCTGGAAACTTTAAAAGAGTTATATGTATAGAACATGAACTAATTCAATGTCGTATTGCATTTTCCTTTGAGTTTTCTTACTTCTATTAGTCAAATAGGCACTACAAATAGGGAATACAGGGTAATGTTTTTTGCTGCATCCTTAGGATTTACCTGTAGGCAAGGTGTGCAGGTAGTCAAGTGCCCATTTGGGTTCACTTAAATGGGAAACTGATACTGCATTTTGACTAGAGTCAAATCTGGTTACTGGTATCATACAGCTTTAAGTTGAGGGGAGAATGGCATAGGTTCAGCATTTCCTGCTTTGCAGTGTGTCCAAAACTGAGGCAGGATGATCAGACTCTGAGGATGAGGGTCAAGGAGCATCCAGTAGGTCCTGCTCAGTAATTTCATGTCAAAACCTCAGGGCAGTATTTCCTCTCTCCAGGTGCTGTGCTATTTCTGGGTCTGTCCTGGTAATGTCCACTGAACAAGCACTGACTGTATTTCATGCTATATTATTGTTTACTGTAGCTGATCTTAATTTATATTATTATATAACATAGGAATGAGGCAACCCAGTCAGTGCAGATCAAAGGAATTAGTGCAGCTGTCATGTGGATAAGCTCACATTGTGCCTCACAACACCACCTCAGGCTTGCTTGAATCGTGCAGACTGTCTCCCTCTCATCACTGTGGATACAGCCGAGGATATGTAAATGTGTGTGTGTATGTATGGATCCTGTAGGTATTTACACGTGCTTAGGCAATGCTGCCTTCAGCATGGGTTATTATCTGGGTATGACAGCAGCCTTTGAATGCAGGCATCAGTTTCCCATCCGTATGTTCCCTGAGGCAGTCAGCAGTCATTGGGATGACTGGCAGGGCATCAGCTAAGCTCTCCTCTCTTGGAGGAATTTTACAGTAGCAAAGCTGATGAGAACTGTGACATCTTTGAGGGAGGACACTGCATGAGGTCTGCATGGTATGCATCATCCCCTACGTGACAAGTTTTTCACAGCAGGGACTTTTTTATTGGTTCTATTCTTGTCAATATCTGTCAAGGTACCCAACGTAGTTTTCTCTTTTCAATTCCTTTTTTCTTTTCTTTTTGCTTTCTTTTCCTTCATAGCTCAGAGTTCCCAGCTGCCATCCACTGGGTTCTCATCTTTGCTGATTTGTGGAGAGTCCAAGAGCTGGAGCAATGCACTAGGTAGCAGTTTCCAGCAGCTTTCCATCAGCTCTGACCCAGGACACAGTACGAAGCCAAGGGTACCAGGGACTGGTGGTATAATTCTTTATCAAGCATGAAACTAAGTGTCTCATCTCCAGGGATGGATGAAATTCTTGGAGATTTCTTGGCCAGAGCAATCTTTTACCCTGTCAAACTATGGGTTATATAGTAAGATTTTTACTTTCCTGAGTTTCTGTTTTGAGATTTGAATATAGAGTCCCTTCCTTGCTGTCTCTTTCACAATTGAATGTGCTATTAAATACTCCAATTTCATCTCAGTAATAGCATTTCAAGGGAGAGGAGAGAGAAATGTTCCTAAATAGGCATTTTTAAAAATTGTTTGGTATTGAAGAATCACAGTAAGTTATTTTTGCTACTTCCGTTCTAAAAAGCACTTATCTTCATATGTACTTGTATGCTAGGAGGAGATGGTATGTGGATGGAGATCATGACCTGATAGACAATGATCTTTGCAAGGTTCAGGTACCAGGATACTTACTTGGACCTGATATATAATTGTCTGAGGCATTTGATGTAGCTTGTGTAGTTGTCCCTTCGCAGAGAAAGGCTTGGAACTCAGTTCCCCTTCAGAGAGAGGTGCGGCATCTCTCTGAGATGCTTCTAGAAGTGTTCTGAGTGATCAATATTTGTTAGGCTGTAGCCACAAGTTCCAGTAGGTCACAGTGACAGAAGAAATAGCGCCTGCATTGGGGATTTGAGGTTTAAGGACTGAGCAAAAGCAGGACACAGGGCAGCATTGGTAGCTGTCTGCCCCTGCTGTGAAAGTCAGCTTGGAGAGCTGTGGACTGAGTTTGTTTACACTGATTAATGTTGTGCACTGCAGCTTGTGAACTGTATTGAATCCCCCACCATGCTGCCTTGCTATTGCTGCTGGCATAGCCTGTTGTGTTTATGAATGTGACAGTCAAACACATCAGAGGCACAACTTGCCCACTGATCTGTGAGACCGCCTGCCTTGTTCAGTGGGAACCCAGCTGACAGTGGCAGAGTATACAAAGATTTCTAGGAGAGCTTGATTGGAGGATTTATGTCTGTTAAGTTCCTTGGGACATGCCAGCCTATGAGTTTTGGTTGTCCATTCATGCAGTTCATTTAAACCTTGAGGGGAAAGGCTATTTTCCTAGTCTCAAGAGAAAAGTGCTAGAAACAATTTTCGAGTACTAGATAGTCTATTTATTATGAACCATGCAGTTTCACCATGATATAAAGCATATAAAGAGGAAAAGGCATGAAGAAGACTTCAAATGCAGAGCACAGTAGTTTTAGAAGAGTCAGAGATCCAGGTCTTTGCCATCATTACTGTGCCGACATACAGAATTGTATTTAAATCAGGGTTTAAATATTGGCATAATTATTTTCATAAATATCACACCCTATTGAGCATAATTAAATTAAAATGATGAGCTGTCTTAGCCCCTTTGTGGTGGGAATGAAGTTGTTGTTCTGTGGGGGTTTTTATTTGTTTGCTTTTCCCCCTAAGAACATTCATATGCTTTTCTGGCCTCCTGGTTGTTCCAGAACGTAGTGTTTGTATTTCTGTTGAATTGTAGCAAGCAACGATTGTTCCATGTTGTGGTTCTCCTTGTGTGAGGAGCGCTTTACCTTCCCGCTCAGGATCTCATTGTTACATGTGCTATGTGAAGTTATAGTACAGGGTATTCAGCAGTTGTTTCTGCTGGAATTTGTATTTGTTTCAGTAATAGATGGCAGATTATTATCTGGGTGAGGACAGGGCTGGTAGCTGCATTACACTGACTTGTAGCATTGCTGTGGCCTTTCTGAAGATAATTTCTTGGAGCAGCAGTTGCAAACTGTGCTTTCTTCATCTTCAGCTTTAGACTGAAAAACCCTAATCAAAAGACAAGGTGACATTTTCAGGTCTCCTGCAATGTAGTTAGCTTTCCCCTTAGCCCCTGTCTGTGGTTGTTGCCCTTTTCACAGTAGTGTAGGATCATTTTCTGTGCCCAAGCATTCTTGGAGGGCAACAAATCTCTTTAGTGCTAGATTCCTATAATAAGAAGCAGACCTGCACTTCCTCTTTTCTGCTCTGAATCTTGTTTGCTAGACTTGCTAGTGTCTCAGTCGTTGAATTTTTCTTGCTGTAGCACTTAAGCATAATTTGCTGGCAAACACATGCTCTCTGATTGAGGTTCCAACCAGATTTACTTGCAAATGTGTCTGGGTCAATAGCTTTGTTTCATTTAGATTTACAAAGAGCCACTTTGGTGCTCTGACATGTTACTCAAAAGGGAGGTTGGGGGAGGAGGACCTTGGCCCTGCCAGGACTTAATTAATTAATGAGTTAAAAAAGAAAAAAAAAAGGAAATTTAAAAAAAAAAAAAAAGGAAAAAAGAAAAGAAAAAGGAATTGGGGAATATGATATTATTTGCCTATGGGCAAACAAGGCTGTAGCAGTTTTTGCTAAGGATTAATCAATATCCAGGGCTCAATCTGATGGGTGCAGTAAGATGCAGTGCTTTGAGATGTAAAAATTAGTAGAACAAGGCATCTTTGGATGCAGATGTGGTTGTGGCCACAGTTAGATAAATGAATGAAAACCATCTGTAGCAGGGCTGAGCTAAAACCACAGTAGGCTAAGAAGAATTAGCTGTTCTCCAAGTATTATTTATTTATCTGTACTTTCTCCTGAAAATGCAGGGGCAGGGTTTTCACATGTGAGGAATTTGAATTTATGCACTGAGGTAAGAAGCTTGATTAATTTGTCTTCTTACCATTGTAGTCACAATGAGATATTTGGCATCCCATTGATGCGAAAGGCATTTGTGTGCTCAATGACTTTTCATATACCATAATTATCTTTTTAGATAAATAAAACTAAATCATTAGATTTGTCCCAAAATGCTTGAATATCTTACTCCAGTATTTCAAAGAATCTGTTGAAAAACTGGGCTCAGTGCTGTGGTACTGCCCTAAACTCATTCTTTCTTTGCAAGATTATCTTTCCAATCTTTGTGGTCTTTTGATGGTCTGAGTACAGTGCTCCTTGGCATCAAGCTGGGTTTTGTATTTTCCCTATGCTTAAGATGTTAAAGGAAAATTTCTGTGGAGTCAATTATTAGTAATTTTTAAAAATTCTTTGGTTGTTTCACATGCCTGATGTATGAGAACCTTGCAGCCTCTCTGTGGGGGTCAAAGGATAGATGACAGTGAAGCTGGGCTGTCAAGAGTTCCAGTGTCAGGCAAGCCAAGTTCCAGCTGGAGAATCTGTCTGGAGTTGACCCATGGGACAGGAGATGCTTTTTTGTTTTTCAAAGCTGCTTCTGCAGTGAGCTCTACATTTATCCTGAACTGTCCTTTAAAATGTTTCAACATTTTAAATTAATTTGTTTCAACCAGCTATGTTATAATTTTCTCTGTAAGTGTTGTGTCTTGAACTTTGATGCCTCTAATCTCTCTGAGCTGCACTTCGTACTACTTGGATACCTCAGAGTTATTTGGAACATTGTGAAAGAAGATTCTCTTCATCAAAATTTATATATATTTGGAAGAGTAATAGCATTGAGCAATTTTCTAGTCATAATGAATTCTGGCATGTTCCCTCAAACAATGCAAATATAAACAAGTAGCAGAGGAAAGACTAAAGGGTTCAAAATGCCTGATATCAAAAGTAATTCCATATGCTTTCCATTTTTAACAAGCTGCTTTAATGTTCTTAAGTTAACTTTGCATTTTACTGGTGTCTCAGTTATGATCAACTTGACATCTTCAGTAATTTTGCAAAGCAGCTAGGCATACAAGCATCTTTCTTCAGATGAACAGTGAGATGCAACTATATGCTATTAATCTTATTTTTTTTGGTGTTTTTAACATTTTTTATTTTTGTAGTTAAAAAGAATAAAATTCACATGTGAAAACAAGCACAGATGACACAAACGTGGTCCCAAGCTAGCTGTTTGGGTGATATTTCTTATATCCTTCTCAAAAAGATTGGATTTAGAACCTTTGAAAAGCAAAGGACATAGTGGGCCCGCCAGTGTGTTTATCATGATTGCACCAATAGTGGCAGCTATGTTCCTAAACCAGGATGTCTGTTGTGGATGGTGACATAAGAGACAGTGTGGTGGGGATGGCTATTTTAGGTTTTTGAGTGTCTGTTCAGAAAATTTGATCTGGCATCACAGAATATAAGAGGAGCTCTACACTGTCATTTTTATTGGTATTGCTTTTCAGAGCATACTTTTAAAACACTGCCAGGTGTCAGATGTCAGTGAACTGCGTGAGCTCCCCACTGGCTCAGATGGAGTTGCTCCAGCCTTCAAAACCTGAATCAAGGCAGGTGATTTATAGCAGTAAATTGCACAACCTTGCACCCTGCTAGGATCACACTGCCCTTAAATCTGGTCTAACCACGGAGGAGAGAGCTGGTCAACTCTTCAAAATCTGTTGTACAGAGAGAATTTGTCTACAAAATAGCAGATTAGAAGGAAATGAAGCAGCCTTGACTGGTGAACAGACTGGCAAGTGGCAATGAGATGACTCCTGGGTCCTGTGCTGCTTCAGTTGCTGTCTTTCGACCTGACACTGAGTGAAAGAGATAACTGGCCTGTTCAACCTCAGGGTGCAAAGCTGAACAAAAGCAGTAGAAAAACAGCTGCTTCTAAGTAGAGGACTCTGTGGTGAGTGTGGAACTGATTTAGTATATTGCCAAGGGGCTCTTAACTTCAGCTGACTTCACAAGTCTTTGGTAGTTTGTGCAAATTCACAGATTGAGGACAAATGCATTCTGTGCTCTAGGGATGCTTTGTTTGAAGAGGGCTGCTTAACCTCAGCAACTTCTCCAGAGGCAGTGGAGAAAGAGGCCTTTGTTAAGAGGTCCTTTTTGATGGTATCTTGTGGCAATGTTGCACTGTAACACGAGGCAGTGTGTTTATTTCCATGCTCTGCCAGCCTCTGATGCCAATGCCACCTGTTTTGCTTCCCAATTCACAGCTGTGCCTTTGTGTACAATTTCAGAAATGGGTTTTTATGACATCTGTATTTTAGCTCCCTTGGGACCCATCACTTGCAGTCCTATCTCACTGGGCACTCTCTCCTCTTGCAGAATCAGCGCTATAAATGTAGCTTGCTTAAATCACCAATCACTTGAAAGAACAGAAAAGATTAGTGAGTAAAACTTTGCCTTGGTGGAAATGAAATACTTACTTTTGTGATCTCATCCAGTAGCACTGAGTAGAGATTTCTTTCCTTTACAGTTGAGTCAGTGACATAAAAATGAGAGCAAGGTATGCACAAATGTTCTGCAAGTATTAGACCTGTACTCAAACATTTATTTTGCTCTAGGACTTGAATTCCTTGTGGTAGTATCACATGGGGATGGCTCAGGGAATGATTCTGTGGGAAATGTACTGTAGTCACCATTACAAAATCCAGCAATTGCCAATGGACACAGCTTTACCTGTTCATTGATATGAAGCTCTTTCCCCCAATAAGAGCTATGAGAATTGCTGCTCCTGTAGAAGTCACCTGTACTCACTCAGGATATACACAAATGCAGCTTCAAACAGTGTTGAATGGGTGTTTTCTAAATATATACGTGTGGTTGCCATTGCTCTGGGCACTGCAACTCATACTGTGATATCTGTAAAAATCCTCCAGTGCAGAACACAATAACTGGATGAGCACTGTGTACCCTAGCAGATAATTACTGGAAAGGTCTGGCTGCTTGATCAGCATGTCTGTTTAGGAAACGTAGTTTGCAAAAACTTGTTAGATGTATTCAGATTTTTTTAAAGCACAAGACCAAAACTTAATTTTAGTAACAAAGATAAACTAGCCAATACTGCAGCCATGAGAACCTGTTCTTTCCTCAGCTCGTTTGACAGTGCAAGGAGCAATAAGGAGGAAAAGGGTAACCTGATGTGAAAGCAGAGGTTGTTTCTGCAAGCAGGCTGGCTGAACTTCACAGCAACCATGCTGGCCTTGAGATTACAGAAGTTCTGATGGCTGCCTTTGGGATAAGGTGGTGTCTAAAATTCCCTCTCATTGCAACCCCCTCAGGTGTTTAATGTAGAAGGAATGCAGTAACAGTCAGGCTTGCATTTTAACTGCTGCAGGAGGATATTGTTGCAGTGTAATTTTTCGACCTCTGACTTCCAATATGTTAGGGTTGTCCCTCTTATTGTCATTCAGACTTGTTTTGTTATAACATTTTTGAAGAACCAGTCTCACTGCTACATTTCCTGTTTCCTCATTATGTACAGGCTGAAAGGTGAAATAAAATGTATTTCAGCCCCACACATGGATGGTATAAATGAGAGAGACTTCTGACTAAGAGCCCTAATTATTAACTGATTACTTGAACTTGAAAATGCTTAAAATACAGGTCATGGCCAGTTTTTGTTCAAGTGAACTGGTATTTCTAACTAGTTTACAATGATATTAGATATATGTGGCTCTTACATAGCTGGCCTTCTCTACAAGAAGAGAGTTCTTCCTCTTCTGACACAATCCCTTAATTATACTTGGGAGTGGTCTAAGTTGACAAAGAGGGAGCTGGAGGAATATGCCAGGAGTGCAGTGCCCAACAGCTCTTCTGTACTCTTTTTGCTGTGACTTGCTTTCGTTGCCAGGTACCAGCATGTTTTTTAGCTAGGCAGATAATAGAAAAATTAGAAATTGGGGATTTTCATGAATACTACTGACTCATTTTAGGGGTTGTGGTTTCCTTCAAGGCAGATGCTGTTGAACTCTAGAGAAAGAAAAGAGTGTGTCAGTGTCATGAATGCAAGTATAGATTCTCTTTGGAGAATGCAGTTTTTCTGTTTCTGTGTTTTTTGAAAACTGACTTCTAACTAGCCTTTAAAATAGAGGGAGCATAATAAATTCCTAAATGTCTTCCAAAGTGTGAGATGTTAAAAGAAAAATCACATCTATATAAATTCATTCTTAAATTTTGCTCGGGAAAATCCTGTTCCAAAGTACCTGGACACTCTGGTGCATGATCTGTAAAGTCATTAGGTAACAGTGAACTGCAGCTAAAGAACCTGTGTGAAAATTGCTGGTGAATGGTAAACAGTATTTCTCACAGTTGTCTCACATTATGACTCTGGCTGAAAGACTTGATATAGACTGTTGGAGTAGGCAAGCTTCCTCTGATTTAAAGAAAACAAGATATTTTAGTAATCTGACACAATGGGATTTTCTTATGAAGATGGATCTTTACTGTAGAGCACTGTCATTAATTCACAAATATAAGTCCTGTATTCAAATTTACAGTATAAAATCCATGGAAGCAATGTAAAGTGTAGCATATTCTAGTCCCTGAAGCAATTTAGAGAAAGTAATCTTTTCATTTAATAAACAAAGGCATCCTTTCTCAGATGAAAACAATGGATTGACTGTGCTTTTTCTTACTATCACAAGAAAAGCAGCTTCGGCCATAGTGCTAGTTCATCCCTGTACCTGTTTCCTGCTTGCACAGGGAGAAAGAATAGTTGCATGGTCTAGCCAGAGTTGAATGATTGTGACATTAACTGGAGATTTGAGTGATTCAGTTAATTTTTCTTTTTGACTATGGATACTTTTTGTGGAGTGACAATTTTCTTTATCTCTGATGCAATTCAGTTTGAAAAATAGGCTTGATATTTTTGTGCTTCAGAGAAATGCTCTGAGATAACTCAGTGTATTATACAGCTGGGACAGTCTGAGCACCTATGGCATCTGTGCAAGACTCTGGTAAGAATATAGAGCAAACTGTTCCTCATATTCTTCAGATCCTTCAGAAGTAGCACCCTGTCACCAGTTTTTATCCATTTTTGTTCTAATCCCTCACAGAGTTCAACTAGACTGATTTGTGGTTTTTCTTCCTGCACTTGAGAGGTTTGTTTTGGCAGGTATCTCTTTTTGTCTTTTGGCCAGGATAAAAGTAAGACAAATCAAAATTGATTTCCTTGCTGTAATGAACCCAAGCCACAGATGAGCTGTGGCTCAAGAGCTGGTATCTTCCAACTACCATGGCAGGGCTTAATTCTACTCTTCCCCTGGTTAAACCAGTATCACTTTCTGTGACAGAGATGAGAATTTAGAGGCTCAGCAAAAGCTGAAGTCTTGTACAAGAGCACTGGACTGATTGGAAAGTTTTACATCTCCCACAAGCAAAGGCCATTCCTGATACCAGTCCCTTTTCCTTAAATGTACGAGCCAGCCTAGTCCACTGTCACAGTACACAGATACATTTTCACTTTAAAAAGTAGCATTTACCTCCTTCCCAAAAGGAGCAGTGTGGTTTTCTTGTTTCATTTTCGATGGTAGTGGGTTTTGTTTCTTTTTGGGGGATTGTTTGGTGGGTTTTGTTTTTTCAGAGGGATTTTATTTGTGGTTTTTGTTGTTGGTAGTTTTGTTTTTGTTTCTTATTGGTATTATTTTGGTTGGGGTTTTTTTGTTGTTATTTTTGAGTTGGTGGGGTTTTTGGGGGGGATTGGTTTTTTTTTTAATCTTGGTAGTTCTAGGTCATCTGATCATCACCATATTCATTCATTTTCCTCTTACATACAATTTTTTCTCCCTCTGAAACTGAGGTCAAACGCTTATATGTAGGTGACACCAATCATTTCATACAGTTTGTCCCATTCCTCTGTTCTGGCTCAACTCCCTTGTAGCATTCTTCTGTCCGAGCAGTGACAAATGGGGCCTGGAGTGAGATGGAAATGAACTCGGGAGTGAGTTTATGGGACTGCAGGGGACCATCTGTTAATGTAAATGTTTAAGGTAAAATGCATTGAGGCCTGCACACTGATGAGACATTTCATTTGCATTCTGCCTCTGGGATTATTTCTGGCTCTTGCCTAAGGGCAGCAGAGTTCCAGGGCAGACAAGCATGCTTTCTCCTTTTTATCTTTTGCTAGTGCAAGTTGTACGTTATGGTTGAGATGCCAGACCCAAAATGTGAAATGTGCTGCTTAGATTCAAAATGTGGGTTTGGTTTTAAAAATTAATGTGGCCTGTGCTTCACCTCAAGAAAGAACAGATTCTATAATATCTTTTTTTATTTATATAAAAAGAGAATTAAAATATCATTATTTTTAGAAGCAGGAGGGACTTCCCCATTCTTTACTATTCAAATGGTAAATATAGGAGCAAGGAAGACTAGATCATCAAGTGGAAGTGCAATTGTTTGATACCACTCATCTCTCACCTCATGCATATCTGAAAATAATTTCCCTACATTTTTCAATCATGTTCGAATAGTTTTATGAGTAATCATGGGGAAGATGGCTTAAAAAGATCTGAAGGTGTGTGTCGCTGCATACTCATCTGGGGACAGTCCATAATTTTAATCCTGACAGTGTTCATTTAAGTCTGTGAAGAAATTTTAGGTATTCCCAAACCTTAAGTGGAACATAATCCTACAGTGTTTTAAGAAATGTAGTTTAAAATATGACTCTTCTGTATTAGAAACTGGCAGTGCTTTTTAGTATCTTTTTTATTTTCTGCTTGACTCTAAGCTGCCCTTAGAACAAAATATTGTTGTTATGAATGGGAGTCATTATTACAGTCCTTTGTTGGTATACATCTAGGGACACCAATTTGAAGAATGAAAGAATTTGAGAACTGGAGTTTGAGAGTCATCTCAACTCTACTGACTTAACTAATCATGAATTTATGGGATAAAATACAGACAAGGTGATAGTTACTAGTCAAGTGTCTGTTGATTACATACATAGATCTCCAATCTAGATCTGGTAAGTCTGGACTGTAACTTTCTTGTTATTGTTACATAGATAAGTTATTCATTCAGTGTCATGGGTAAACCCCAGATGGCAACTGAGCACCACTCAGCTGCTTGCTTGCTCCCTGGCCCTGCCACTGGGATTGAGGAGAGAGAGAGACTAAAAGTGAGAACTTACACGTTGAGGCAAAGACAATTAAAGGGGACACAAAAGAAAATATAATAATTATTATTACAATAACTAAAGCATTAAAATACTCAAAGCAAGTGATACATAATGCTTACCAGTCCCCAACCAATACCCAGCCAGCTCCTGAGCAGTGGCCCCTGACTATCCTTACCCTGGTTTATAGGACAACCATGACACCATATGCTATGGAATATAATTTTGGAGTCAGCTATTCTGGCTGTGTCCCTTCTTAACTACTTCTGCCTCTCCAGCCTTCTCCCTGGCAGGGCACGGGAAGCTAAAAAGTCCTAGATGTAGTATAAATACTAAAACCATCAGTGTGTTATTAACATTATTCTTACACTAAATCCAAAACACAGGATACTGGATACTAGAAAGAAAATTAATTCCATCCCAGCCAAAACCAAGACATAGAGTAAGAAATGTCAAAGTTCTATCTAGAGCCACCTAGATCACACACAGCTTAAAGCCATTAAAGAGGACCGTGTCCAGTTCATCTAAACATAGCATAGATTGGACATTACTCTGTTCTTGTTTTATCTTACACATGCTAGTCTGAATATGGCTAGATAGCTTGGATGTGGCTTGATGCCAAGCTGAGGGTAATTCTTGTCTGACTTCCATTTGCAGGAGTGGAGAGCAATGTTTCCCACCTAATTCTTTTTCCTGCCTTGGCAGCAGGAGTGTCACAAGGGTGACATTGGCAATGAAGGGTGATGAAGAACTTGGTGCTTACGTCTTCTTACTTTAGCATGCTTATTCTCTGCTAATTCCTTGCGTGGGCACCTTGCACTGAACATGCCTTTGTGTGGGTTAGAAGTGGATTAAGCTTAACTGCCAAAAGAACCCTAGGTATAGAATAAGGGAATTACAGAGAGAATGCTGTTAAGCCACATTCTTATTTGTTCCAAAGTAATTTTCCTGTATTGGCAAGCATTAAGGAAAAGCTTCTTGTCTTCTCATGGTAAGAGGGAGAGGAAATCCAATTTTTGATTGAGCATGCCCTTCTTTTCTCCTTTCTTCTAACTCCAGTTTGCCCTCTGTGCCAAGCTAAAGAATTGCACGTTCACCCCTCACTCTCCAGCTGAAGAAGATTGATGTGCAATTAAGATCTCTAAGGAGATGTATTAAACGCTGCAGAGATTCCAAATTCTGTCATGAATCTTCCTTTTATTTTGTTTTTCCTCTCCTTCTTATCCTGTGTATTACTATCTCATCTCCAGGACTGTAGTGACCCTGGCTCATACTCCAATAAAAGGTGGGAGCTGAAGGTATTATGAAAACTAGTCCCTGAAATCTGCCTCTGGTCACAAAGATCTTTGAAACTGGTTTGGTGTCATGCCTTTTTACCGCAGTCTTCTCTCCTGTCTCATGTGGTGTGTTAGGTCGAAATTTGATGAGTCACAGTTGCTGCAATGTGGCTGGCTTTGAATGTTATCCTAAGACTTGTAATTTTTTTCTTTATAATATTGAAAGAAGTTCTAAAGTTTTGGAAAATCTATTCTATGCTGGCTTCTTCCCTAAAACTGCTAGGAGCACTAGAGATTTTTGTAACTTTTGGCTGATGACAAAATAGAGTAATTGTGTGAAAATCTGGAGACTAGTCATTGTGAGATAGCCACAATTATTTTCTGGATCCAGCTCTTCAGTGTGGTTATCTTACATCTCATGGATTTGCTTTGCTAATGTTTTCATAGACCTTTTACCCCAAAGTGAAGGTATTTCCTTTCTTCACTTGTATCTTGGTGTTTGGTTTTGTTTAGAGTTTTTCCTGTTTTTACATGTTGTCAAGTAGTTGTATGTTTTGGTTTTGTGGGATTGTTGGTTTTTTTGTTGCTTTGTTTGTTTGTTTTGTTTTTCTTTCTTTAAGCATTCTTCTGTGTAATTTAATTTACATTTCCTTTTGGATTTTGGTACAGGCAATATTGAACATACCAGTGTGCATTAGTATTTCAAACATCTTTTCACGGAAGATATTTCTTCTCCTGCATAGGAGTTACTACTAACCTGAAATATTAAGTCCATTGCCCTGTTTCTTGCCAAATACATGATACTGTTCTTTTGATGGACCGTTTTTTGGAATTGTGTAGGTACTGAGTCTACAATATTACTTTCTTACTCTCTACATATCAAATTCTAAGATTGCTGCTTGTGTTTGAGTTTTCAGGTATTTTGTCTCTGTCTTGTATTATAGATTTGATTTTGATTTAGTTGAGCGAAATGGAAATCTTCCTGCTCATGTCTGTGAATTTGAAAATCATGACTTATATTATGGCAGACTAAGTAAGAAGTAAGGCATGTTTTTGTGTCTTATTCCTTATTGGCTTGTTATCTAGGGTAGAGAAATACTCCACTAGGTGCAGTTTTTCAGAGAGCAGATCAAAACAAGAAAACATTGTTTGGCTGAATGTTCTTTGTTTATAGAGAGGATTCATGATAGCAAGGACTGTTGAATTTTATCTCTACTTTTGTAAAATCTGTGATAAAATTTCTTCAACAGAAGGCACAGAAGTCAAACCTTGATTACTTACAGTCCACAAGAGCTGTGTAGTAAATTTAGATACAGCATTAGTTGCAGTGTTGTGAACAAATTGGACTACAAGTGATTATTAAGTTTTCCCTGCAGTTTCAATTGCACTGAATATTCTTCAGTTCCTTGCCAGAGTAGTTGTAAAAAAATTGTTGTGCTCGGTTAGCTTCCAGTGCTGCTTTTTGTCTTCCCTGGTGGTGAATTGACCTGCCTGTACAATTCCTGCAACAGTGTCCTTGTAGGACACTGTTGCAGGAATTGTAGGAGTTCCTATATCTGTAAGATTTTATTGTGATTTGCATTTTGCTTGCAACCACTTCAAAAGTGAAACCAACTAAGGGAATTGAGCTCATAGGGATAGCTAAGCATAAATCTGAGAACTGCAGAAACTCAGCAATTATGATCTTCAGAGCAGAATCTACATCCTGTAGGGGTGCTGAGCAATTGTGTGCTGAGCCCTATTAAATGTGATGGAAGTCAACACCTATAGTCTATAATGTAAGATTAAGCAAGACTTTCAAAGATGTTTGCATTTTTCTAGAAGTGCTTGCCATAGAAATTATTTTTTTTTTTCAATGCTGAAATCCCAGCAGGGCCAAATACTATTTTTTCATTTGTTTTTCTGAAAAAAAGTATTTGAAGCCAGTGGCAGACAAGCAACAACAGTGTGAATGTGGCCATTTTGCTCCTTATGAGAGTAGAGCTGCTATTTAAAGCCAACAAAATGGACAAGGTGAACACAAGAACTAAAGGTAGGCAATAGAGTTAACTTGGTTTTGGTGGTCTCTCTTTCTGAGTATTTTTCTGTTTCAGAAAGGAGGAAGAGGATATTATATTTTTTGCCATGCCTCATGTAAAGGAAGAAGTGATTTACTAAGGTACACAGAATCCCGACTGAGCAAATACCTGACTTTACTAATATAAACAATATTGATGCCCTCATGTGAATATTATCCCTAAAGTTAAACCTCATGAATGAGGTTCCTTCCAGGAGCTGGAAGCATAAATAATTATACTTTTAACATTCATAATATATATAAAAAAAGCTATCACACTTTTTTTTTTTGTTTGTTTGTTTTGTCTTGTTAAAATATCCTTTGTAGCCTGGATGTTTTATTTTATATGATTTCTTTTGCTTCAGAAAAGTAGTACGAATTAAGCTATAACTGCCCCAATGGAACAAAGTTAATAGCCATTTAAATTAAACTACAGCCTCCAGTGGATTACCACCTCACTCTCTTTGCTCTAAAATAGAGCCATTTTATCCCCTAGGTTACATAGTCTCCTTGTCGGTCATGGGAATTTAAATTTGATGCATTATCCACAGGAGGGCTCCCTTATTGTTCCCTGAAGGTAACAGAAACATATTGGGAGTTTCAAGGGGAAATTTCAGTTTCAAAATGCAAATGCAAGCAATATGGAGTTCAAAGAAAGTCTTTTTTCTATCTCACACCAAAATCTGGCTTCATGAGAAATTTTATGCAGACCAGCCTTAATGTACTTTCTGTTTTGCCTCTGAAACTAATATAAAGGTTGAGAATAATGTTCCTACATTATATCTGTACGTTCCAAAATAACTTCTAAAGTGGTTTTGTTTTCTCTGAGATGTTAGCGTTAAGTCTGTGGAGAACTACAAAAGCAGCTCATCATCAGGGTGGATGAAAAGAGGATAAATACAAACACTGTGCAGCAAATGAGATGTTTACAGAATGTGATGAATCCTCAGATGTTTCTCCAATTGTTTTCTATTTATCTTTTCTTTTTTAATGGAGGATGTTGGGAATGGAAGTGGACTAGGGCATCTGGTAAGGAATACCTTAGAATAATTCCTAAAACAAATCTTTTGTGACTCAACAGCCATGTCAGTTTCCCTTTTTGTGCTGCTCTGGCCTAGTGCCCTTAGAGTGAAGAACAGATAATTTATTTTATATTTTAGAGACCATATGCAGTCTGCTATAGTGCCTGTGGTGGGAAATTTTTTATGATGTGTTTGCGGGAGAGATGTCAGCATTTCTCGTATCAGAAGCTGCAGCTTGCCAGTGTTTTCTGGTTGTTGCATAAAATTGTATCTGGTGACAAAGCAGTGAAAGAACTTAAGGAGTTCTTATCGCTGTTAGTCAAGGAGTGAAACAATAACAATTACACAACTGTTCAGAAGCAGTGGCAAAAAGCAACTTTATTAAAATGGCACACACCTTTTATAATGTGTTTTGCATGTTAAAAACGGATTGGTTAATCCGAGAATACAGTAATCTCATCGCAGAAGACAGGACCAACACCCCTTCGTAAACATCTTGACAAAACAACATGTATTTTTCTCTGTGGCATTTGTATAAACACCAGGTGCTAGGTTTTGTTTGCTTTCTTTCCTCAGCTTTCCCAGGCTAGTCCTGAGACAAAGACTGCTTTTCCCTGATCACAGTCAGTGTCCACAACTCCTGAGTACTCTGTTTTCTTTTTGCATGTACAAATTTTAGAGCTAAAAATTAGTACTGACTAACATGGTAATTTCTTTCCTTGATGGATGCACAGCTTGAGTTGATGTCCATCAGTACTTCTTGTTTTACCACGTTTTTAGCTAGTTCCAGACTTCCCACTCCAAGGAAATGTGTCCCTTTCAGGCTGGTGTTTACAGTATAAGCAATATTATTCAGCATAATATCCCACCTATTTGGCATGAGAACATTTTGTGAAGAAAATGTCAAGTGCCCTAGTGAACTCTGGACTTAAGTGATATCTTTTAGCCTGCTCCATTGGAGAAGAAAATATCTAGAGATAATTCTCAGAAGATAACTCACAAGAAAAGTCCTGCAAACCCAAGAAGGAGAAGAGGATTAGATTCCACCTATTTGTCTGAAAAATAACTAGTTATTATCTGATAGCATTAAATGACACTATGGAGAGATGCCAAGCTATCAGGGAATAATTGGAAATTGCTTGCAGCTATCTCCAGTATAGATGGTTTTGTTATATTTCCTTCAGTGTTAGATTGACTTCTCTTGTACTGTTGTGTGGAGAAGAATTTGGGAGCATATTTAGAAGTAAGAACTATGAAGATGGGTGTCTGGTTGCTATGATGAAGGCTGAGAGATGGCATGAGATAGTAGTCAAAATGGTCAGAATTCCTGGACTGCAGACCTAGTTCTATTAGGTCAGCCTGCTGCAGGTGTGAAAGTAAGGGCTAATGTTTGTAATACTTCAAAATGTCTTTACAAGTTTTTTTGTCAAAAGTTTTTGATATCCATGGATTGGAAATGATATGTGAATAGACAGTATTATGTTTATGACAGTAGGAGGCCTATGTGTTACAGACAGTTTAGAGTCATCTGACCATATATAAAAAAATGATAAAAAGATATAGATGCGAGAAGACTTTATACAGGTATTCTACATGATTACTTTCAAGCTAGATACCAAGATCTTAAAAACGAATATTGAATTTTAAAAGTGGTTCAGGACAAATAATACATTTGCATATTTACTCTTCTTTCTTGGCCTATGCAAATTGCAAAATTGTGGTTAGATCATGCTCTTCAGGAACTTCTTTAGCAAATATTTCTTGGTGAATCTGGCCTCTTTTTCACCTTGTCTCCATTTCATTGAGCCCATCCAAATTTGCATTATCTATGAAATATGCTATTTGAAATGTGCATCTTTTCAAGACTGGAATATTCCTCTAATAAATACCATTTGCTAGAACATCTGCAAATACAAAAAGGCTGCAAAAATAACCAAATCACACGGTATGACTATGAAAACTACAGAAATTAGATGGTAAAAACAATTCTTATCTACAGCTCTTGCTAGTACTGTTTTTGTGAGGCTATAATGATGATGAGTGATGATCTTGAAATATCTTTTCATCCCATTGCTGGAGAAGAGGTAAAGTAGGTTAATGTTTGTCTGTAGTACTATATTTTAATGTGAACTAAACACCCTTTTTTATGCCTATGCTGGATTTTCTTCTAGAAAATCTGTTATGCAAACACCTTCCTGACAAGAGGTGCAAGAAGAGCTTCAACACAGACTGAAGTATTATTTTGATCTTCCAGACATGTGCTCATACACTATTGCCACATACATTTTCTTTTATGCTAGTTGTAGTCAGATTGTTGAGTATATTAGTGAGAGATTTCTCCTTGAAATCTACTGTGTCAGTGGGGCTCCAACATAACCCACAGATCATCTCTGAAGTGATGCAAAGTTCCAGAATTTGAGAAAATAAGTCAATACATTGTGTTCTTTTCTATTTCTGTTTCTCTTCAAACTGGGGTCTGTGCATCTATGATTCATTCTTTCAAGAACTTCTGTACATCCACAAACTGGAGTTTCATGGGTGAACACTGAGGTCTCATAAGGTGACTTTAAGGACTGAGTTTTGTTGGAGTTGTGTGTTAGTGATGGCTGTGAGATTAGAATGAACAGTAGTAAGATCTTCCTGTTGAGGACAGTTCCTAGTGGCACTGTTTTGAAGGTCAATTGGAGACGTGCCTTGCAGCTCATCTGGAAGCAGTACAGACAGCCCTTGGCTTGGAGTTGCTCTAAATGCAAAAAGACCTAGTCTTTCCATAGGGGCACATCTATAAAATGCCCCTACATTATGTACCATGCCCATTTCACACAATTTAGGTGGAATTAAGAAAAGTGCTTTCCCAGAGGTAGATAATAATTTGCATGTCACCATATCCTTAGAGGACTGGTTAAACTCTGGAGTGTGCCCAGTTGTCAGTTATTTATGTGCTGTCGCCTCTTGCAAATGAGTGACAGTTGCATTCATCTCAGCTACTCTTTTATCGTGTTACCATTTGTCTTTGTTTTTTGTGAATCTTCTTCTCCTCCCAGTTGTTCTCGAACATGTGGACTTTCATTATTTATCCCTCTACCTGTTGCTCGGGTGAGTCTGCAGCTTGCTGATCTGCAGCTAGCATGGGCTTTTGATTCAGCTGAAGTGTACTGGAGTATGAAAGAGAGGCCACGGGAGGGCAATTCTGGCTTTCTGCAGGCCCTATGGAGACTGACTGTCGGGGTTTCCAGAGGATTTATTAGTATGTGTATGTGTTGGTTCAGCAGCCATCTACCCTCCTCAGGGTGGGAGGGAAGGGCTGTGCAGTACCGAAGGGTGCTACTCCTTGCTCTCTAGGCATCGCTACAGCAGGGCAATGTCCAGCTGTGCTTTCAGCTTACCTGGGGGTGCTTATAAAACCAAAGCTATCTTTTGAGTCCAGTTTGGTGTTCTAGTGTTTCAGTGGTGTATCAGCATAGTTCTTCAAGGGTTTATTTATCTTTTTATATATCCTTTTATTTGTAATCCTAATGTACTTTTAGTATATTGCATAAGAGTTGTCAAAGTGACAGAAATACCTTAAATATAAAAGTCATGGAGGGATTAAATTAAAATTCCTTGGATTTCTCTGTTTCTCTTGTGAGGTTTGTTTTGTTTCGAGCTTGGGTACCTGCTTTTACTGCAGCTACAAGATTTACGTGTGCTGTTTTATGCTGTGATCATCTCACAAATGAGAGATCTCGCAAATTCAGAAGGGTGTGCTCTCTGCCTTTGACTGCTTTTGCTGTGGGTAACTTGATTTCTCTGCAGTGCAGGATTACATCAAAGCGTAACTCAGTGCTTTTCTGTTATAAAGACACCCACCTTTTCCTCTCTGCTCTTTATAGCTGGCTCTGTGGTCTGTGTTTTTTTGCTTCTCCTGGACATGCAGAGGGATGACAATCCCAAAACGCTAAAGATGTGTAGGAGATGGAGACAAGTTAAAAAGCTTTCGCTGAGGACCAGGGCATTGATAAGAGCACCAGAATTCCAGAGGTCTTCACTGGTGTCCACTTTCCATTGCTGTACAATAGCCACTTAGAAGATGTATATTTACGCTATCCATGTACTGACACCTTAGGTAACATGATTTCCTGTAATTTCTATCCTGTAAATACTTCCTTGAAGCATTGAGGATTTTTTTAACAAGTCATAAATATAAATTAATAAAGAGATGCTTGAGTGCTGCGTACATTCATTCCAGCCATGAAGTTAGTGGACGTGTACCATAAACGCCTGAGGGTTGACCTCTTTAGATGCCTCAGTCTATGCAGCCAGGGATTTCATGCACTCAAATAGGCAGAAAAAAAGTGAGCAGGACATGGGTATTAGAACTGAACAGGGGAAATTAGGAAATCGTGATGCAGTTTGGTGACATCTAATGGAGAACAGTGTGTGGTTGTATTTTAGGGATTGCAATTTCTTGCTATCAACTGACAACACCATCTGAAATCATGCAGGCATAATAGGACACTTCTCCTTCCCCTAAGGATTTAAGTAGGGTTGTTGCAGGGAATACATTACCAACACCAAGCAGGAATTTGACTCCAGCAGGTTCAGGGAAAAGAAGGTACTTGTATCTCTGGCAGCATGTGTATACTAGAGCCTCAAAATTCATTAGCCGGAAGTATTTCTGAATACCAGTATTGTTATAACTTTCGGTAAATAATCCAATATAGCCTTTGCCAATTAATAAATTTTATTAATTACAGCAAGTAATAGCAAGCAAAACACAGCACTGGGTGTGGCCTGGGAGTTCTTCTCTGCACGGCCCACACACTTCCCCTTAAATCAAGTCCTTTTATCAGCTTTCGTCCTCCTGCATTCGTCACTCTTTTTGTGTACTCTGCGTCTGCACAGCATGTTGCTAAGGGGTCTTCTTCTGCCTTTGGGTGGTCTCCTGAGGAAGGCTCCTATCTTCCTCCTCAGTGTCTTTGCTGACACTGCAACAACTTTTTCTATATATGGTTACAGAAGCTAGCTCTTAGCAATGCAACTATGCGTAAATGTTTGGCAACTGTCTTATGATTTTGTGGTTTGTTACTTTTTACATAAATTTCTGGTTTGATTGCACAAATCTACTGCTGACTTTGTATCTCTTTTTCTACAATGTTCTGTTAGTCCCACAAATATTCCTTTCTTTCTTTCTTTTTTTTTTTTTTATGTCTTTTGAAAAAAGATCCTTTTAATAAGTGAAGCTTATTCTATCACAAGTATTCTCCACCTCAAGTGCAATATCTTATGGGATAAACACTGGCTGAACCTTTTTAGGGGGAGAGGTATTTTATATACTCAGAGAATCACTTGAGGTGAGAATTTCATATATAAAGTTTGCCTCTGGATTCACATGTAGATATGTGTTTTAGCAATATTAAGCTTTCTAAACACTGTATTCTGTAAGAATATAGTTATTCATGGAGATATAGTTTGAGCTGACTTTTAGCCGGATTTTTTCCCAGCCAGCTCCCGGCACTGGGCCAAGAGTGTGCTGCTCTCAGAAAGCACTGCAGGCCAAGATGCAGCTGTAGGGCTTTCACTCTATGGAACAGGGTGTCAAGTGTCAAGGATTGGAGTAAAAAATAGGGAGGGAATCTTTCGTGTGACTCCCCAAATAAGATTACTCCAGGAGAGGAACAGGGATGGAGAACAAAAAACCAGCATGGTGCACAATCTTTTAAACGGGGGAGGTACAAGGGAAGGGAACAATTTTTCAACCAATAGGGATAAGAATGGGGAGGAGGAGTACAAGGTGAGTTTTAGTTTACATTAACCAATGAGGGACTACATGGGAGGAGAACAGATCACATGGGCCAGTGGGGCATCCAAGATTGGGGGATTTCCAAAGGGGAGGTACAAGCAGGGTGTTGGTATAAGAAAGGACTGACAGGGAACTTGCTGGAATAAGGGGCAGGTACTAGGGTGGATTGGCAACAGGGGTAGGAGCAACAAAGAACATTCTGCTAAGGAGGATACAACTTAGGTTGGACCAACAACCTGGGGGAAATAGGAACAAACCATTACAAACTGTTAAAGGAAAAACACACCACAACATTGAGCCTGCTTCTGTGAGATGATTTAGATGCTGTCTGCCAATGCTATGATGTACTTACCTTACCTGAGCTTGCCATGAAGGTGTTATGCCGTGACAGAATGTAGGAGCAACCATCCTCCCATGCTTGGCAGGATGACTCCTCCAAGAGCCTTCTGAATGGAATATGACTGTGAGTGACAGTCTGCTAGGTTAGACTTCCTTGCCTTGTGATTGCTTTTTGCTTCTCCCTTCTGAAATAAGGAAACTAAACTAAAGTTTGATGAGAGCCAAACATTTGAAAAAAATAAGCCTGTAAGGCAGGTAATGGATAATGTACAGATATCCTGCATCAGAAACCCAAATCCCTTGAGTCTGGGTGAAACATTAGGGAAGTGAGGTGGGTGTATTTATTATTTTATCGTTTTAATTTTTTTTTCAGGTAAGGTAATTCTGCCATCTAATGATGGAGTTTGCTCACTCTGTTTTTTGATCCTATAGTGCAGCTGCTGGTCTATTTTCTACATGGCTGGCCTTCATTGCAGATCTGTCGAGCCATAGCTGACTTTGATTTTCTTTTCTTTGAGTGTTTTTTTTTTTTTTAATTTTCTTTTTTGTTTTTTAAAGAAAGAAAAGAGATTGCCCTAAGCTAGAGTTATGGCAGTATAATATTATATTAAATTTTATATATATATATATATATTATATTATATATAAAAAAAATTTAAATATAAATATATTTATTCATATAGTTATGGGGGAAGAAAGGTGCCTTGGGTATCCCAGCCTGCCTGCATTTGGCATCACTTGATTAGCTTACCCTTGCTTCTTTGAATATTTCTCACAAGAAGCTTGTGTTTTCTTTTGTGATGAGTTTGTATGATCTCTGTTGTTTATTTACTTATTTGAGCTTTTGTTTGTGTTATTCGGCAATTTTTTGTGTTTTGTTTTGGTTTAGCTTTTTTCTTTAAGTGAAGGGAAATGAGCAAAATGAAGAACTCGTTTAAGAAGAATATTTTTATCGACTTCAATGTATTTGTGACAAGGTGGGGACCCCTAATCTCTTCCTAATATATAGGAGTATTTTATGGATGGCATGTTAAGTTTTAAGAATCATATCATGATCCTTAATTCAGCCCTATGGTGTAATCTTGGGTGAAGCATCCCAAAGCATAACAGGAATCCTGTCTCTCCATGCTCCTTAGGTCTTTTTTGTAGCATGGCACTACGTGTCTGTGCAGCGTCCAGTGAGCGGGAGGAAGGGCAAGAGGGACTGTAGTGTATGCTTTTTGAAATAAGGAACATGTACTTGAATAATGGCAATAAGATAGCTATTCCTGGACAACACCCTGAGTTGGATGACTTTTTACCATGGAGTGAGTGTGTCACCTTAAAATTTAACCGGTGAAAGATTTGGATACTGTATCAGACTATATTGTGTTGAGTAAGTTACTTTAATTAACTGCTTGCACAATCTTCATTGCAAAGGCAGGGTAACACTTAGCTTAAATCTCTTTTATTATATCCTGTTCAATTGCTGCAATGTGATAGTACACCTAAGAATATTCCACTGTAACTGTGTCACATAGATCGTTGTTGTTGTATACTCTTGTCAAATAAAAACATAAAGTTGGAAAGGCTGAAAGCATTTATTGATTTCTCAGTTGAGGCATAAAAGAAGTAGACAACCTTTCTAGACTCAGGGTCTTAGATCTGAGGAAGAAGAGGAAGAAAAAAGAGGTATCTGACATAGATGACACAAGGACAGTGATGATTTTTCTGACATAATCTGAAAGGCCTGAATGTTGAAAATGCTGTCTCTTGGTGTGAGAGGTATAAATGAGGGGAGAACTAGGTGTTGCTTGAAGTATTTGCTGACGGTATTGTAATAGAGCACGTCTCATAGATATGTATCCTTTTAAATATTTTCCAAGCAGATGGATGAGGCTGCAGATAAAATGTAAGCAGTGCCTTTGAGGGGTGTTAGGATTGTGTCTGGTTTTTTCAAGGGGATACAGCTCCAAAGCCTAACAATCTAAACTTTAAATATAGGCATAATTCACTCTTTCACAGTTGATTATTTTAGTGGGAACATGTGATGAGTTTGAAATAGAAGAGTGGGAGACTTTTAACACTGATTTAGAGTTGAAAGTCATCCATTCTGTTGCAGATTTAATCTGGTGTTGCTGTTACTCTTTAAAAAGGCCTTTTAGAGTAGATGCAAAGCTTTCTGTGAATGCAAGCTTTTGGGTCTTCTCATGGCTCTGCAGTGTGTGTTGTCTGCATCAAATAGCTGTTAACATGGTGTTGTACCACTTTGCTAACATCTAGTCCTAAACATTTCCTAAGAATGGTTATTAATTATTATTTTATTCCAGATATTTTATTTAACAGATTTTTAATAGCAGGGACCCTTAATATTAACATGCTTTCTATGCTTATGACAGCTGTTCAGTCCTAGAGGGTGAAGGGTGGTGGGGCGTCTTCAGGTCACATGGTGGCATTGTGGAGAGTTGTGTTTGCTGTTGTCTGGCTTTTAGAACATAGTGTTTGAATGTGTGGAAGAGTTGTATTATGCATAGAGCTAGATCTGATTTAATCTGTCATTTTATGTAGGATGATTTCAGAGTAGTAACCCTCAGCATTGTCATCAGTGTGCTCTTATTGTAGTAATAGATGCCAGGCTATTTATTGCTGCCACCTTCCTATTAAAAGCTGCGCTTCTTTTCACTACAACAGTTGGTCTCATTTGGGGGTAGTAGTTTATTCCACTTATGAAGAGGAAATGATTTGCATGGAGTCAGAAATCTTTGATGGATTTTTTTTTTTTTTATTTTAAAAAACTATATAAAGTTCTCCATTCTCAAGCAAAATAGGATACGAAACATAGATGTTCCTCTCTACTTTTGAAGGGGTCACATCGCTATAGTGTGTTGTGCTTTGCTGTTTGCTGGATTTTTTTTTTTAAATTCTAATTGCTCATGACCTCAAACATGATATTATCCTTTTGTCTGAAGTGAAAACTTGTTTACACCTCTCTGTTCTGTCTACCTTTCAAATACCTGGGTGGCAATTAAATCTACCAGTTCCACTGCAATTAAACCTCTGTTTATTCTTATTATTTTAGGCAGACCTTTGTAATTCTGTTTTCAGCAGTAAAATTGAAGTTTTCAGTCTTTAGTCTCCTTTGTCTTCAGTTGTACTGGTTTAAGATACTGCTTCCTATAAGCCTTGTTAAGATTTGTACAGAGTACTCTCTTTGGTTTAAATCTGGTTTTCATCAGTTTTGTTGAAAGCAACTAAAAGCACTTTAAAAGCAAACAAAAATCCAGTTATTAAATTAAAATAGATCAATCTTTAGTAGAAATAAGAACTTGTGCATATTAGTTTCTCCTAGTTTAATTTTAGACAGACTTACTCACAGGCATAGCTCTAATGTTTTTAAGAAGTTGTAAAGACAAGTAAGAGAAGACATGGGATATAGGGGATGGGTCAGAGGGATGGATGGAATAAACTCAAGAATAGAAGATCAGCAGGTTGGTTCTTTCTATGTGATTTTGTACAAGCATGATTACTCACAGGTTCTTTGTAACCTCTTGTTAACTATTTCACATCACTTTCAGTTTAGAAATATGAGATGAAATTACTGCGTCTTCTTGGGTGGCAGTAGCAAGATGCTAATTGAAACTTTGGCATGTTCTTTGTTTCTTCATCTTCACCCAAAATAGAAGTCCCAGTGTCCTCAGAAAGCTAAGAGTTGATGATTTTATTAGGAGGAGGAAGGGGGACCAGGCAGGAGCAGTTAAAGTATTGGGCTTTTTATTTCAGGAGACATAAATCTCTGTGCTTCAAAAGGACAGGCTTTGTGTGCGCATGAGAGAGAGAGAGAGAGAGAGAGAGAGAGTGCAAACACTAATGCATCATGGAGGACAGGTCATTCTGCTGAACGCAGTTCAGCTCCTGAGTGTTTGGAGATTAGAGACAGCAATAATTTCTGGCTGCTGTAATTTATGTTAATGTGGCAGCCCAGGGTTGTATATTTCTGCTGAGATGGCCATTTTTGTGAGGCTTCATTCTGACCACAGTAGAAACCGCAGGGGTTTCAGGTATTGGTGTTTGTCTTTTGCTGATTTAGCCAACCAGTGAAACAAGCAATTTCATGTTTATTATTTAATGATGGAATTTAATGTCTGTTTCTTCTGATTTCGGGTAGCTAAAATGGTAAAAACAACAGGATGGAAGCAGTAAGTTCTGCCTGTCACCTTTGGATAAATTAGCCCAATGTTAATGTGGGATCTGGCACTCTTTCCAGTTCCAATGGATGAAAAGAAACATTGCTCCAGGAGCTTTCCACTAATCCCTCAACCCTAGGGGTCTTGTGACGTCACTGAGTTCCTGCTCCAGGCTCCAATTTTCCCTGTGTACTGCTGTACAACATCCTGTGTACTGCTGCAGTCTGTCCCATCAGCAGGGAGAAAAGAAGTACTGGTCAAGGTCAAAGAACACACTGTGGAAACACTGAAGTAAGTGTCTGATATTGGAAAAGTGGAGAAAGTTTAGGGAAAGAAATTAAAAATGTTTTGGGAATTTAAGGAATTACTTTTAGAGGTATTACTGAAAGAGTTAATCTTGCTTAAGGGATAGCTTAGGGTGAGGAAGGGGGGAATACAGCTCTGCTAGTATTTGATGATCATAAATACTATAGATAGAGACAAGATATTTAGATGACTACAAGTGAAGAATAGAAAAATTTAAGGGTAGGTATTATGGAAAACTTCATGTCATGGAGATATGTCCTTGCCCTGTCAAGCTCTGGAATCATTTTCCAGAGGAATAGAAGGGCAGCTCCATGGCTTGACAGGTTTTGAATTAGACTTGGAAGAATGTTAGTCCATGCAGCATATAGAATAATCTTTCTCTTGGCAGGAAGATAGCATATGAAAGGAGGAAATTATGATCATGCAGAAGAAATTATGGTCTAATGATTTATGCACAGAAGTTGGGCATCAGGACATCTGATTATTTTCTCTATTTTATCAGTGATTTACTTTATAATACTGGGGTAAGTCATTTAATCCTTCTGTGCAACCGTGTTCTCATCAGTCAAAGGAATGTTTCATCACCTGAATAATTTACTCCCTGGACAGTGTTCTCATAGCTAGGTGGTACTCTGGAGTGTTACAATTATTTTTAAAAATGCCCATAGTCTGGCAGAAATTGGAAGCTCCTTGACCCAGGTGAGCAACTGCTTAACCTCAGGACCTAAACAGTTGGTTAAAGCATCCAGTCTTTCATTTCCTTCACCCTGACAAATTAAAGTCTATATAGCGTAGTTGATGGAAATCTCCTAGTCTGCCCTTGATTCTGTTGTATTGCTTTTGTCTTTTGTTGTTCTCACTGGAAACTGATAGTAGCTTGGGAGACTAAAAAGAGAGGAAAGATCATTCAGCTGTGCTGGTTTGCACCCAGCAAGGCCACAACTTTTGCATTGCCTGGCTCAAACCTGGAATGGAGCATGACATGAAGGCATTCTTCTACTGCCTGCTCATTACAGCAGATTGGTGTCATTCCTGTTTTCCTCTAACAATCTTGTTTTTCCAAATTACTAGCTCAGTCTCCTCCAAGAAGCCACTAGCAATCATGCCAATTTCATCACCACTTTTCCCCTTGAGGATCTTGATCTTCCCATATCCCTTGGTACTGCAGTTGTGCCCAGCCTGAGCTGTCTGCCATGGAAGAAGAGAGGACACTTCCCTGCCCCTTGATTAAAAGCTCCTAACACACATTAAAAATGAGATGTGATCCGTTATGTCGAAAGTCTGGCATCCCAAGCTAGGCACAGTAAGTAATATCTCAATGGGGTCTCCACAGTATTTTCCTGGCATACTCCCAGACTAGCCTGGTACCAGATTTGAGACACTCAGGAAGATTTCAGCAGGAAGCTACAGCAAGACTGTAATAGATCCAGTGGCCCTCAGGCAAGCAGTCAGCTAACAAACCTTTAGAGAGCTTGCTGGGCTTCTTTGAGCACACCTGGGGCTACTATTTGTTCATATAAATAATATTCCAAAGAACAGGAAACGTAAAGTTCTCATTATTCAAATTTGGATCTACTGTGTCTTGTTCACATTGTTTATTTATTTTAAATCATTTGCTGAGCCACTGAGGGCCTACATTAATGCAAGGGCTGGCTTCCTTTCCATGGACCTTTGTTTTCTTTGTTTCTTGATCTTCACCCAAAATAGAAGTCCCAGTGTCCTCAAAAAGCTAAGAGTTGATGATTTTATTAGGGAGGAGGAAGGGAGCCAGACAGGAGCAGTTAAAGTATTGGGTTTTTTAAAGTATTGGATGTTTTCATTTACACTGATGTGACTTATCTGGGATCACTGTCATTATTGTTTATTCATGCCAGTTTTATTGAGACAGCAAACAAACAGACCCAGGCTATCTATAATCCTGGAAATGGAATAAAACTGATTATTAAATTCAGGGACTTTAAGCACTGATGTTTGGAGGAATACAGGACCTTGTAAAAACCTTTGTCTAGAGTTAACATGACAATTTTCTTGTATGTACTACAATGCTACTTTAACCTGGAGTACAACAGCAAAAGAACCAGAAAAAAGTCAGTGATTAAGGGCCAAGGAAAATAATCCAGCTTCACTATATGAGTCCCCCTTGTGGAATATTCTTTCTATACTGTTGAGTCTGCTCTGTGTTCAGAAAATATAGCTGCCATCTGCTTTCAGAATTAGTTTCCCAAATAGTCTGTGAGAGAAATCTGTGGCGTTTTGCCTTATCTTGGAAAAAAAAAATTACAGAAGAAAAACATTAATTGATGCAGGAGGAGGAAATCAACTCAGGAATCCCAGTGTTTTTAAAGTGTGAGTTTAGCCAGCAAGGTACCCTTGCAAAAGCAGCTTTGTATCACTTGTTTCTCCAAGTCCTTCAAGAGAAAACACACATGCTGCATATGTCCAAGCTGTCTCCACAGCTCCACCTGCTCTACCACAGCCTGCTGGAGTGTGATCCTCCCACTCCATATTATCTGACTCATGCCACAGAATGATTTCTTAAGAAGGAGAAAAAGAAACTTGTAGCAAGCTTTGTTCCTTTGACATAAAAATTTTGTCTCTCTTTGCTTGTTGAGTTGACAATTCCCATGTAAATATTTTTTTCATAGAAGTGCATAAGATGGCACAAAAGTCCAAGTAGGAGGGAGCTAAATTTGAATCTTAAATGAGGGCATTCTCTGTCCCTGTTTTAAGATGTAGAATTGAGAATGAATGTTGATCTCAAATTTTTCATCTATTAATGGGATTTGAAACTTCATTGTCAAAGATACCAAGCAAAGAAATTCTGAAAGTGAGCAATTTGCCGTCCTGACTCATTTCTTTCCTTCCTTACCTCCAGCCTGTGGTTGTCTTATGAATGCTCAAGAGGGCCTCACTGGACATTGTTAGTGTTTAAGTAATAGGTGTCTTGCTGACACCTGATACAAAATTCATGTCTTTTTTTCTATCATTCATAATACAGATTTTCTTAAGTACAAAAACTGCTTTAAGGTTTTGTGGAAAGGTCTGTGTCAAAGCAGCCGCAGTAGGGAATAAGTCTTCCAATTATGACCTTCTAAGGGCTTTAGCAAACAAGGTGAGGAGTTGGCTAAAACATAAGGCAAGGAGCTCACTATGGAGAGGCTGTGTACCTGTTCTGTCCCTGGCAGGCATCCTTGACATCTCTGTTGTAGGTTTTGTCTAAGGCAAAGCTCAAAAGGCAGTTCAGGGATTCTCTGTCATAGTTATGTTCCCGTAGTGATGATGCCTATCTTCTTTTGACAAGTCAGCAGGGTGAAAGATTTGCTGTTATCAAGGAAAGCATAAAGAGTCTCCATCCTTTATTGGATGCAGGTGGAAACATTCCCACAAAGGATGAGGAAAAGACTGGGATATTTAATGCCTCCTTTGCTTCATTCTTCTATAGTTGAACCAGCTATCCTCAAGTATAGCTGAGCTGGAATACAGAAATGAGGAGCAGAATGAAGTCCCCATAATTCAAGGGGAAACAGTTAGCAACCTGCTGCTCCACTTTAATGCATACAAGTCTTTGGAGCCATATGGAATCCACCCAGGAATATAGAGGGAGCTCACAGAAGAGCTTGATAAGCCACTCTTCATCCTTTATGAGCAGTTCTGGTTGAGAAGGAAGGTCAACTTGAAGACTTGAAGTCATAAGACTTGAGATTTGCCAATGTGATACTTACCTACAAGAAGGGCTGGAAAGAGAATCCAAGGAATTACTGGCCTGTCAGCCTGACCTTGGTGCCAGGGAAGGTTATGGAACAGATCATCTTGGGTCTTGCAGGTCATCATGTGGCACATACTGGACAGCCAGGGGATCAGGCCCGGCCAGCAGAAGTGTATGAAAGGTCTTGCTTGACCAACCTGATCTCCATCTGTGATAGGGTGACCCACCTAATGGATGAGGGAAAGGCTCATGAAGCAAGGTCTGTGTAGACCTTAGTAAAACCTTTTACTCTGTCTCTGTCAGCATTTTCCTGGAGATACTGAATGTTCATGACTTTCATGGGCACATTCTTTGCTGGGTAAAAAATTGGCTGGATGGCCAAGCCGTAAGAGTTGTGGTGAATGGAATTAAACGCAGCTGATGGCCAGTCACAAGTGCTGTTCCACAGGGCTCACGATTGGAGTCAGTTGTGTGCAGTATCTCTATCAATGATAGGCATGAGGGGATCGAATGCACCCTCAGTCAGTTTGCAGACAACGCCAAGTTGGCTGGGAATATTGATCTGCTTGAGAGCAGGAAGGCTCTGCAGAGGGATCTGGCCAGGCTGGATAAATGGGCCAAGGGCAGTGGTATGAGATTCAACAAAGCAAAGTGCCAGGTTCTGCACTTGGGTCACGACAATCCCAGGGAGTGCTACAGGCTGGCGACAGAGTGTCTGGAAAGCTGCCTGGTAGAAAAGGATCTGAGAGCATGTAGATCTAGAGGACCTATGGGTTCTGGTTGACAGCCAATTCAACATGAGCCAGTGTGTGCCCAGGTGTCCAAGAAGGCCAATGGCATCCTGGCCTATATTAGCAATAGTGTGGCCAGAAGAGTAAGGGGAAGTGATTGTCCCTGGAGAGCAATCTTGAGCAGTCTTGATGTTTCACTTAGAAACAAAGAACAGGAGAAATGGTCTTCACAAAATAATTCTTCCGAGCTGAAGGAGCTGGTGACTAGCTGTTATGTGGCAGTATATCTAAATTCATCACTAAGTATGTTGTTCTTACACACCTGCCTAGTTATTACTCAAGTAGTAAATGCTTTTACAGTCTGTAATTTGGAAATGTTGTAAAGATAAGTAAGATACAGTCAGGTGCAGTTACCCTCATTATAAGAACAGGATCTAACAGATTTGTAAGAATGTGTAATGTGCTTAAGTATCTTTAAAAACCTTTTCTTTAAAGATTTTGTATGTAATGTACAAGAAGTCTGTGGTATGGTAACAAGCTGAACTTAGGTATTAGAATGCATGATTTGCCAAAGGGTTTCATTAAGGCTGAGTTTAGCCAGATATAGAGATGACATTTATGTTGATAATCACTGAAACTTTGGATATTCCTATTAACAGGGACAGGGAAATTGGAAAGGGTACTAAACCTCATGGTTTAGATCAAGATTGGAGATTAGGATATTACTTTTTATGTTAGGATCTGATTGTCTTCTTGCTGCCTACAGCAGAATCTCCTTGGACGTTCGTGTCATGGTTGGATCTTGGCAATTGGGAGCTTCATGAGCTGGGCTGTGAGCACACCAGCCTCTAAACCTGTATCTTTCTTGAGGCTTAGGTTTAAGCAGATTCGTAATTGCCTGCTCATTAGATTATCATTTCCTTCTTCCTTCTCTTTTGCCTCCTGTAGATGTTGGTTGTAAATTTTCTGTCACTGCTGCGACATTTTTGTGCTACTCTCTTGCCTCAAAGTGGCTTCATTGCTCCATGTAGTTAGTGGTGTATATACAGGTGAAACAGCACATGACAGCCAATATCATAAAATCATTTTTTCCCCATTTTCCTTTCCCTTTTCTTGATTCCCATTTCTCATTGCATTTCTGTAATGTCAGTTTCAGTAATCTCATTCTCTATAAAACAAAACCTTATTAAAATGTAACTACTCGGATGTTTGTATTTAATGTAAATTAAGATTAGTTTCCATGTTTAAAAGTTAAGTCACTGATTAAGTAACCTTTTGACTTTTTGGCAGTCATAGTAGTAGGAGTATTTATGAAGATATGGTCTGTATTTAGGGAGAAGTAATCAGTTTAGAAGTAAAATCTATATGACTGAAGGAAATAGCTGTCTTTTACAGAAAAATAAAAAAGGGTGCTAGTGGGGAAGAGATGTCACTATCATCAATTAAAAATTGAAGGACACATTTAAGACTGCAATGAAAATAAATCAGACCTAAAAACATTGCTGCTCCTTGGACTGTATCTGTTCCATAGATAACACAGGACATCATCTCCAGGGCTGTCAATCAGAGATGGTTTCGTAAGTACCAATCTCAGTAAAAAATAATTAAATTGACAGAAGCTGGATTATCTCAGTGTCTAGAAGTCTCTCACCTCTGCAGAGCAAGGTTACTTAAACCAGTATTTATATGAGAAAATTAATGCATTGGTCTCTTTCTGCCTAGTTCCTATGCATTTACTTACTAAAACCAGAGCGATAGCTCAGCATGTTAATTTTCCTTGAGAAAAACAAATGCAACTTTTCTGTAGTAGCTGGAAATGTACTGCTACATTGAATGAACTGATTATGTGAGTATCCTGATCTACAAAGGGCCAAGGACCAAAGATCAATAGAACAGAATTTAAGACAGATCAGAACTCTGCTGATGGAATAGGTTCTGTGTAAACCTTGGCAGTCTCAGTAGTATGAACATTTATATGTGACTCATTAGCATAACAAAAAGAGGCAGGATATATGTCAGAAAGCATGACTGAAGCCAGGAGAGCTGTTTTTTTAAACCTTATACATGACCACCAGAAATTTACACTGCCTGTCTATATTTTTCAAGCAGTTGAATGGTGTAACCAATAGCCTCTTCAAGAGATTAGGAAGCAAAATGCATTTGTAGGCTGACTTTTCAAGTGTTGAAGGTAGTACAGCTGAGCAGAACAGGTGTAGCTGTAATGATTTCATATATTAATAGAAAACTGAAGAGCAAAGCCAAAGGTAGCTTTTTTAATTGTTGTATGTAGGACCGAACTGCAGGGGCTGTTTTTATAATTTGCTGATTGAAATAGAAAAGAGTTTTGGAAAGAGTCAAGCACACTTTTTTTTCTATAATTAAAATATACTTCGGTGTATTTCTGTCTGTGAATAGGACAAGTGCTTAGTTACTATTTTTACTGTCTTAAAAAATTAGACATTTTAAATTGAGCATTTCACTTTTATATGAAAATGTAAAGACTTTCGAAACACTATGTAGCCTTTTCTAGATTGTACTTGACATTATTGTTTTGGCTGGAACAGGTTGAATGTTATTTTCATTTGTAGTAGTTTCAGTTAGATTGCATATGAATTTTTGAGGGTGAATGAAACACAATAAAGACTATTATATGGATGGAAATTCTGACTCTTTCTAGGAAAATGGAAAATGTAAAGGTATCCAACCTATTTTCATTCTCTGTGTGTCCAGAAGACTCTTGCTGTGACTGATGTAACCTCAGCCTTCTGAAAAAAGGAATCTAATCAGGTTATTTCATTTAAAATGGTTGCAAACCAAGAAGAATTATAAACATCAGCAAAACAATGACATGAAAGCTGTAGACAGAAAAGGACCATTGTTAGGGAGAAGCCACAACTGCTCTGTAAAACTTGGTGCTGCTTTCCTAGTTAGACATTAATGGGATGGATGATATGATGGAAAAGGAAGACTTTCCTTGAACATCCCAGATAAAACAAATTGGGAAGCAAAATCTTTCCACCTCTCCTGCTCCATGGGCATTTGCTAATGGACAAACCTTGTATGAGGGCATTTTCTTGGTACTTATGTCAAAAGCTAGAGTATTTTTTAAGGTACCTGAGGGAACTGAAATTACATAATTTGAATTCTATCAATAGTCTAAAAAGAGAGAGCTGCTGAGAAGGGGAGCCTTTGTGTCTTACTATGAAATTGCCTTTCTGGATGTTGCTCTGACAATGAGATTGAAGAAAGGTACCAGCCAAGTTGTGAGCTGGTGGGTCTCAGTCTGGTTGAAAAAAAGGTTTGACCCTAATCATGCTCAGGAGCACAACTCACTCTTTTTTAGGAATCTTGTCAGCTGGAATACTAAAGAAGTGAAGAAAATGATGCTGACTTGATGTGAATTAATCAGAGTAACTTTTAAAAGTTTAATATACACCCCCATCAGTACCAAAAAAGTCCCTGCCTACTGGCCATGATGCTCATCTTCAGCCCACACACTTGTGGAGAGAAACTGGAGCTGATTACAGTCTATAAGAATATTATTTTTAACAGTTGTAATAGTCCACTCCTGAATAATCATTAAATGTACCTTTAAAAAAAACCCAATACCAAGCCAACAAAAAAACAAAACCCCAGCCAAAACTAGAATATATGTAGATGACTAAAATACAGTTCCTTTCTTCCTACGCAGAACTATTATGCTCAAACATTCCCAGTAAAAGCATCTTCAGCAAATCACAAGCAGGATTTTAACCATTTAGTTGTCTGATGTTCAGTTTCCCTGATCATTGTTTTGCAGCTTGGGGGGTGTGTTACCAAGGTAAAATTTTGAAAAGCTCATTACCTTGCTTTGGAATAATTGAAAATTCCTTCTATGAGTCTATGACATTAATCCTGTCTGCCTTTAGAATTTTCTATCAGCCTATTGTTTTTATAACTGAGCATCTCTTGGGTTAATGAGCTGGCATTCTTCTTGCTCATTAGACAGGGTGGGGGGGAGGGGGCCAGGCAAATCAAGGGAGGTTGTTAAATTGTGTAGAAGAGAGATAATGCAATGTGCCCTAGAATGGGGTCTGTGGCATAAGCTGGGAAAAAGAGACTGGTTGAAGATGGTACCAAGGCTCTGTATTTCCTCTAGCATGTATTATCCAACTCCACCTAGTTGGTGGAGTGTTTTTATGTCTAGAATTGTTTCTCTTCCATGTTTTTGAGACAAATTTTGGGTGTTCATTTTGGCTCTGATAGTGGAAGTCTGTGCTTTTAACACAATTGGGTTTTAGCAAAAGGTTCTATTATGTGTTGTTCAGAAATAGTTAAAGGATTAGAGATGTTGGGGTGTTTTTTTTGAGTCATGTTCCTTTTGCATGTTGTATAATACACATTTTTTTTGAAACAAATCTCTCTAAAAGAAAATATACATTCCTGGACAAGAGGCTCAGTCTTTCTGCCCCGGTCCAGATGTGCCACTGCACTATGCCAAAGGCTGATGCGGGCTGATCTGGGTTGGCTGCTCAGTGCCAGTACTTGGGAAAGAGTATCTTACAATGGGCTGGAGTAAAGAAGCCATGAGAGAGTCGCTCTCAATGAAATCCTTTCTATGAGGTCTCTCTGCAGGTCCTTAGTTCATTGTTGCTCTTGTTATCCCCCTCTAGTTTCTCTTTCAAACTAGGATAGCTCAAAAAAAGACCATCCTCTTTCGTTCTGCCAGGCTGACCCCACATACAGGCTCATTAAGCCCCAGCTTGCTTATTGTTTGCACTCTCAAAGCTAATGTAAGTCAAGGGAGAGATTGGTGCTTGGCTTTGGCTTAGAATGTTGAACAAACAGCTGACTGGTTTCTAACTAACTCATTTAGAAGAAGAGCAGCAAACTCTGTTTTTAATGTTAGCTTGCTCTATTAGCAATTTTTATAGGGTATTTTTCTCTGTTGGAAGGAAACACAGAGCTAAAGAATGAGTCCAGGTTTAATATCAAAGGATGAGTCCAGTTAGAACCTTTGGTGAGTGTACTATCAGGCATTAAATAGAGATACTGGAATGGCATAGAAATCCCTGACCTAATTAGCCCCACAGAGAGACAACCCCAGATTTCCTATGTCACAATGTGGTAAATGAAGGCCTGTATATGGCAAACCCTACAAAGCAAATCTGCCAGGCAAGGAGAAATGAAGTATTGCTCTTGATAATGGTAGAGAAACAAAGTATCTGGTGACATGCTGTGCTGCTGAAAACTCCTATTGTCAGGTCCATTCCTTCATCTTTTTC
Organism: Certhia americana; assembly: GCA_018697195.1. Lineage (NCBI taxonomy): Eukaryota > Metazoa > Chordata > Aves > Passeriformes > Certhiidae > Certhia > Certhia americana. Next base: position 42,135,556 of record CM031861.1, read on the forward strand.
TTCACATGCACAGATCCTTTTAAAGATGGAGGAGAAAGCAAAATTAGTCTGCTTCTTCTCTGATCTCTCCCTGGAGGCTAGGAAGGTAAAGATAAAGCCATAGTTATGGCTTTTCAACCAGTTCATACTCTCTTCCCCTAGATCAGTGTGTAAAATATCAGCTTGATGTTTCCTGAAATACCTGGTTTGTGAGGATCTGTATGAAATCTTTACAGTTTGTGAAACTTAAAGTTTGCATATTCTGCAAAACCAAGGAAAGATTGTTATTTTTTCTTTAGTTTACTTTAGGAGCATAACTTCAGTGCAGTCCCAAAGTGTTGGAGAAGTAGACAATGCTTACAAACTTCTGTCAGTTGTAACTAAATATTCCAGAACCCCCGAACCAAACAACTCATTTATTTATCCAGCTTCTCACCATTGCAGTGTTACTTTATTTTAAGCCTTCTCTCAGGGACAAACATTTGAGTCACACTGGGGGTTATCAGTTACAGATTAGGAAGAAGCATAGGATGCTCTAACTGGTCATCTCTCTCACCTTCAGTGGGGGTGTTAGCATGAGTTATGATTTTGCTTGCTGAGGAAGTATGAGTGGGAAAGGAGAATGGTTGTCAATGGCAAACATTGAAAAGTGCCTTGTTTTTGTGATGCAAAATGAGTCCAAAGTACTCAGAAAGCAGCAGACAGACACAGGCCGAGGGAGCATCTCACCTTTGGGTTGCCAAAGAGGGAGGAGTTCAGATGTAAAAAGTGTCAAAATGAATAAAAGATCCCAGAGCAGCAGTTTTTTGCAGATTTTATGGTGCGTCAGATTTTGGTGGTATATTCAGATGGCTTTAAAAGTAAAAGATACATGTCTGAAACTGTGGCCTTTGCTCAGCGAAGTCACCTTGTCTCTGCATTCAGCAGCAATGTTTCGATGTGTATGTAAGACATGTCCAGTTATTCTGTTTATGTGTTTTACCACTGGAAGATCATCCCTCTATAAACACATTTTCTTTAAAAACCTAAGAATCTCTTATGCAGTATCCTTTTTCCTACGCCTGCAAGTCTTTTGGTACAATCACTCTCCTCAGAAATAGAAAACTTATTTTATGCTGCTCTTGGCAGCAGTAAGGCCCCTACAGCTTTGTTTTCAATTGCATTTTCCATTCTGTGTTTTAATTGTGTGTCATTAATGATGAGATTTTATCCTCTGAGAAATGAAACTGTTACTTTATATTTGTAATCCAGTTTTGGGATTCTGTGGAAAACATTGTAAAGAATAAATAGTAATTCCATGGCATATTTTCACTTTCTGGAAGATTTCCAGAATAAATCTCTTCAGTCTATATTTTTATGCTTTTAATTTGATTTTTTATCATTTTGCATTAGTCTTCCATCTTTCCATTGCATCTCATGTTTGTAGATTTTTATTCCTCTTCTTAGTCAGCATTGAAACAGCATTTTCATATTCAAATTTCAAACTGTCTTTCTAAATCAGTCTAAGATAGTTGCAGATTTTCTTCATGTCTGTTCCCTTAGCATGGAGCTTTGTAGCATTTGGTAGGTAGTCTGAAGGAAAACGAAGAAGGAAATGTCTGAGCCAAACCCACTAGTAAAGTAATAATGAATAATCAGTCATTTACATATTTACACAAGCTTTTTTGTGTAACAAAAGAAACCAGGTTGGAATTCTACAAGAAAACTAGGCTTTTGTGTAAGATTTAAAATATGTGCTCCTTTCTGAATTCTACCTACATTAATTTTCATTCAATTTCTTTTCTCTTTCTATGTGCAACATATAACTTTATATTTATTTAAAATACATATGTAGTATGTTTTATATAGTACTTTTGTCCTGTTCTTAGAGTTTGGTTGTAAGTCTCTGTTCATTCCCAGTCTGAGACATTCCGTCAGAAGCATGGGATAATTTTTAATGATACCTATATTATAAATTCCTTTCAACATAGAATGAGCTATTGAGTAGTGTCAGTAGAATTCTAAATTAAATGTACATGAACCATGCACTAATTCTGGATGTCTTAAAGTCTGAAATAACACTTTCCTATGCTATTTCTGGGAGTGTATTTTTTCTTTGTGGAAGGCCCTTGCAAAGCTTTATGAACAGTATTTCCTCTGTCATTATGGCACAAAATATTATGACTGGTTAGTGGCAAAATACAGCAAAGCAAAGAATATTGTCTGCAGGGGAATTTTATGTAACCAAGAATACATTTACCCAAAGAGTAAATACAGTCAGACCACTAAAACTCTTGCACTAAGATTACATATATCGGATTTAATATTTTGTGCTGTTTGTAATAATTTTTGAGTGCTGCACTCAGGACTTCTCTAGCTGTCCCTGGGATTTGTTCCTCAAGAAGTTCTCTACTGGTAGGATGCATCACAGGCCTCTTTAAGTCCCATTTAATTCCACTTCTGTTTTTAAAACGTGATCTTGAGTGGTCATGCATGTAAGGAAGCTTGGTTCCCATTTTATGTGTGGTGGTTTTGCACATACTCCTCTATTCTTTTCTTGGCCTTACTGTCTGAGCATTCAGGTTTCTCTCTCAGTTCTCATTTCCCTGTAAAACTACAGTAGGATGCAGGATGGAAACCCCTGGGATTTTAAATCCCAAGCCAAATCTGAATGAGAAAGGCAGATATCCCAAACTCTCAGTGTGATTGCTGCCTTGATTTATAGATGAAATCTTCTCTTTTGTTTTAAAGTCTTACTGCCTTTGACTCCTTTGTAAACTCCAAAAGCTTTGTCTTTGCTGACCATGGAGGCACATGTAGTTACAGAAAAGCTTCTCACTTTCAGGTGCTCTCTGTCAATACATATGACAACCACTCAAAATACTCTTAACTATACGTGTCTAGTTTAAACAAAGAATGAAAGCATAGGAATACAGGCTACAGGGGAATAAAAATATAAGGTTTTCTCTGCCACAGTGATACTTGTTGTTGAACACATGGTTACAAAAAGAGTCTGGCTTTACAGCTGGAGCAATGTAAAAATAGTTTCAATTTAAAAGTGGTGAAAAAGTATAAAAAGTATCACAAACATTTGGGTTCCTTAATAAAAGTCTGAAATTTACAGAGACCAGGATGGTGCAGCTGGGTACAAAGTCTTTGTTGCTAGTCAATTGATAGGAACTTCATGAATCACTTGGCATTTCTAGGCATGAATAATCACATATCCAACTTGTACCAGTAAAGCCTGTATACCATACCCCACAATATTTTGTTGTCTTTCCTTAATTAAATTATAAACTTCAACTAAAATATTCTGCAAATTTCTCCATCTGGACACTGTTACCAGAGTAGCAGTAAATGAATCACTGTCTACAGTAGTTTCATAACACTGAAGAGGAGGTGCAGTCCACCCCCTTTTTACAGACAAAGAGCAGAGCCGTAGGGGTTTAGTGACTTTCTCAATGTCACCTCCTAAGTCAGAGAGACATCTCCTGTATGCTAGGCAGGCAGCCTAATGGCTGAGACGTCCCTCAACCCAGCAAAGTTTGTGACCTAGACAAATGTTTGGTGCATCTGGCAACACTTCAGCCGTGTTTCTGCTGGGAGCATCTGTAATGTTTGGCTGTCTTGCAGGTATTTTGCCTCTGTGCACATCTGGAAAGCTAGCAGGTATGCAAGCATGGCCATTGTTATTTTCTGGAACCAGAAGCAACCAACAGTTAAGGTTTCAGGGAGCTGACATCCTTGCAGAGCTGAGCTGTGTTACCAGTAGTAGCTGCAGTGAATTTGCAGAAAGCTTTCCATAATGGAGATCTGCCATAAACTGTCCTGTCAGTAGATGGAAAAGGTCAGTTGTGTAACCTGTTGGAGAAGGAAAATTGTGGTAAAGGTCAGAAGAATAAAGACATTTTCTGTCTGCCTCAGTCTGCCAGTTCCTCTGGTTCTTTACTGCGATACCTGTTTTATAGAGTAAGAGATATAATTAGAAAGCTGAGAAACTCGACAATGAAAGCCCATCTCCAATTTTTATCTAGAGTCCTTCAAACTGGGATTAAGTTAGGGAATGAAAGAAAGTTTTTAATACTGTCCTTCCTTCTTCCTTCAGAAAAACATAAGCTACAAAGTACAGTGTATTTTCAATAACCTAAGTAATGGTGTAATCTAAAGTGAAACACTCTTTGTTATTGAACACAGCTCTCTATCATTAAATACTGAAATAGCAGCACTGGCTTTATTCTGTGGTGTGCTCTAGGCTTTTCTTGAGTGCTGGTGGATTTTCTCTTGTTTTCTTGTAAGTAGTGTACTTAAAATGCATGGGTTTTAATTGATTATGTATCTGTACTAAGCACAGTGAGACTATGTTAGCTAATGCAAGATTTGAATATAATGTTAACAGTGCATATTTGCAGGTGATTCTCAAAGAAGCTGCATATTTGAAATCTGAAGAAATACTCTGTTTTCATGTACATAATGAGCCTCTGGAACTCACTGCTGTATGGTGTTGTGTCATCTTAAGTTCATTGGAAATATTTACTGTGCTAGAAACTTCATATGGAATGATATATATAGCTAATGAGCAATTTCTCACTGATGAAATTTGCTTGGAAAACCATATAAGTAATACAAAATACAATACTTAGAGAATATAAACAAACCATCAAGTAAGAGTGTGATAAATATTTAGGCCAGATATTCAGTAATGACTTACCAAAAGCATTCTTGCATTAATGGAAATGTTTCAAAAAACTCTAAAACACATTCTTACTAATATTGGTAAGTGTCTATGCTTCTCTCCTCTTCAGGAACTGAACATTCAGAGTGGCACAGGCCATGAGGCAGAATTGAATGCTGGATATTATCAAACCATATTCCATGCAAAGCTTAACCAAAATTTCAAACCACTTCTTTTCACTATTCACTGGCTTTGGTCTGCTAACAGTAGCCTGTGCATTTGCTAGCATTGATATGAGACAAAGGGTCCCTCTCTCTTATTCTCTTTTTTTTTTTTTTTTTTTTAATAATGATGCAATTACTCAATAATGGAGCAAATGATGTGTATTTCTTTTAACTATAGCTGTCTGCCTCTGTGAAGAGGGAGTTGGCCCTTTGAGGGTGCAGTGTCAGAATAACAGGATCATGGTGAAGAGCACAGTTCCACAGGGACCAAGGTGGCTGCAAGCCACCATCTCTCTAAGAAGAGCAGAGATACTTACTTGCAGCAGCACACATAGGATGATAAGAGTTAGTCAAGGGAAAAAAATGAGCTTCATAAACTCAAGGTTTAAAGTTGATGCTGTAGTCCCTAGAGATCAGTAGATACATTGGTAAACATGGAAATCTTTTTAAGTTTATTTAAGTTTCTTAAAATGTAAAGATGAATTGTGTGTGGCAGAGAAATCTGAGCTTTTTTGCCCTAATGTTTTCCTGTTGTCTCCATTACTCCTACCACTTCTGCCATTGAGTCATTTCTTGCAGGAATGTTCCTGTGCAGCTTTCACTGATGTTCTCCTGTGTGGAAGGCTGCAAAACTGAGCTTAGAGTTTCAAAGACAAATACTTGCTGTGAAATACTTGGATCTGTCATTGCTATGTGCATGGTGGCATTCTGGGAAGTTGTGCCATGGAGGGATACAAAGATTCAGAGGAAGCTGTTTTTTCCTACCCTGTGAGACACAGAGACCAACTCCTCTATCAGTGACAAAAGCCATACACTAAAGTTTGTAGCTAAGCAGGCTTTCCTTTGACCCACCACTAGGTCTGAGCTCCAGCTTACAGGAAGCAGGTGACTGGCCAACAGTCACTCATCCAATTCTTGATGTGGCACAGCCAACAACAGGTGTCACTTTCCTTACTAAACTCAGTCTTCCAGCTAGAAGCTTTGTTCATAATTTTGTTAATCTCTTGCACTGACTGCTGTGACTTTCTTTCCTTTGGGTTTCCTTGTGTGCAGTTCATTCAAGTGGCTGCTGAGATAGCAGTCTGCAGCCATTTCTCTATTAGTGCTCATCTTGCTTTCTTCACATTTCTTTCTGAACTGCCAGGTTTTTTTCTATTTCATACTCAAATCACATTTCTTGTCATCCAAGGCACCACAAAATTCTTTTCTTCCTTCCATTTCTTCTTTGTGTGATTCCTGTTCAGCTCTTATCAGACTCCAGGATCTTACTGTTTTTGGTTTTCCACTCTTCTGTTGTTACCTCTTTAACAGCTATTTGGCATGAATGCCTTGCCTTGCCCTGTATTTTTTTGTGTGTGTGTGTCAAACACCACTTTCAACTCATTCAAGTATTTCCTTGCAGTCTTTCCCATAACCTCTTTTTCCCTGAGTAAGTAAGTGCAGAAAAGAAAATTGTAGCATCACAAGTGAAAAGGGAAGTTTCAAGTTTCTGGTCAAAAAGTAGTTTAAGAGACCATTTCTTGTTTATTTTACCTTGGGAATTTATTTGTAATTCACGTGTCAGTGGGCTATGTATCAAATGAAAAGGAATTTTTTGCTACAAAAAGCTCAGAGGTGCCACCTTTGCACTGGAGCATTTTCAGCTCACATGAGCTAAGGAGAGATTTGCAGGGCCTTTCGCTGACAAATGTGCATTTGGAATTGCCTTGTGTTTGGTCAGGTTGATGAGTAAACAGGGTGGTCTAGAGGCCAGTATAACTGCTTCTATGCTTGAACAAATAGGCTTAGCCTCTGAGCAGCTTTTGAGCCTCTGGGAAGAAGTTAGATCTGAGTAAGCAAGTCCCTCTGTACACTGGATTCAGGAAGCATATAGATGTGTGCTACAGCAGAGATAGTCCTATTAAAACATGAGAGGCTTATGTGGGTAGCTCACAAAGGGGTGTGGCCTCAGCAGAGGAGGCTGGTGGGTTGGAGGGAGTGATGATGGCTCCTGTTAGGAGTCACACATGGTTGTTCTGTACGAGGTTAAGGTCAACTGTACTTGTGGATGACCTAGTAGATGTATTTTTTTCTGGGACATAATGTTGAAATGCATTGGCCACTTTGGATTTACTTCTTATGTTAATTTCTCCTTTCTGTTTCTTTGGAAAAAGGTATTTTACTTTATTTTCAGCTATTAGCTATAAGGTACTGTTGTTTGTATGCCAATGAATGATGGTTGTAACCATCCCAGAAGCGGTCATAGTTTATTGTTAAGGAATTTGTAATCAGATTCTCACTCGTTCAAGATAATAAAAGCTCTAATATAAGCAGAATACCACATTTGAGGACAGCTGAGGATTTGACCCTTTGTAAGAATGTATTAAAAAAGTAAACATGGTAGACAAATAGGGAAATATTTTGATAAAATAAGCTGTGCAAGTATGGTTGCTTTCACTGCAGTTTTAGTAAGATGCCACATATGATGACTTACATCACATTCAGGTTAATTTTGCGTGGTTCTAGTATGATCATTCACCAAGTACTTGCCAGCTGTGTGGGACAGTATAGTTGGGTACAGGTGCAGGCAGTCTGTAGAATATGTTGTCTTTGCTGCTGTCTAATCACTGAAGCTACAGGATGCAGCAAATATTTTAAAATGCTCTGAAAAATGGAGAAGAGAGGTACATGAAGACCCTGATTCATACTACGAGTTTTGTTACAGGGTATTTCACAAAGGTAATATCATAATTTTGGGTTCAGAGGAGGCAGAGAAGTTGTATCAATGCATTCAAATAAAATTTTCTCTATACTGGCTATTTCACTAATGAAACTTTCCTTAGTGTTTTTTTCTTTTGAATATTATCTATGCTGTTATTTTGCTTTTAGCACATGTAGCACAGGGGAAAGCTATTTGCCTGCTGAGGCACCAGCATACCACACAGTTGTGTATTTATTTTTAATTTCCCTAAGCTGAAGGCTCTGACATAATTTTCAAAAGATGTGACTTGGTAACATTTAAGTTAACAGATACACCCTATTCACATGTTTAATAAATGTGATTGATAAGTATGGAGCCTATTCCACTTGTGTGATGCAGATTTAAGTATAGAAACAGCCACACACAAGCAATGCAAAATAAGGAATTCATTCACCACCTCCCATGGTCAGGCAGGCATTCTCTCATTTCTTAGAAAAGCAGAGTTCCATCACACGTAATGGTGACTTGGGAAGACAAGCACCATCATTTTCAACATCTTCTGTGCCTTCTTCTTCCCCCACCTTTATATGCTGAGCATGGTGCCATCTGGTCTGGAATATTTCTTTGGTCAGTTATGGTAAGCTGCCCTGGCTGTGTGCCTTCCCAGCTCCCTGTGTCCCTCCAGCCTGCTGGGGTAGTGTGAGGAGCAGAAAGTGCCTTGGCTGTGTTTTAGCTATCTCTAAAACAGCCAAAACATCCCCATATTATCAACACTGTGTTCAGAATAAATCTAAAGCATAGCCCCATACCAGCTACTATGGAGAAAATTAACTCTACCCCAGCCAAAACCAGCACTCTTTTTAATTTGATTCATGCAACCAACCTTACATCAATTTCATCCTTTCTTCTGCTGGAGACTCAGGATAGATAAAGGTTATATGGACTTAGGTCAGCTGCCACTGTTGTTCACCGGGTGTTTTGACAGTCACTGTAATTTACTGCCATAAATACTACCAGAAAATAGGTGGAGAAGGGCAGTGGCTACCTTTGTGGGTAGCCACCTTTGTCTGATTTGGGTGGTGCACTTTTCAACTGCAACTGAAAATTTAGGGCAATTAGTATTGTACATTTTTGAGAATGTCATGTACATGTGATGAATTATAGCAGGTCTTCCTGGGAAATAGAAGTTTACAGTCAGGAATACAGATGCCTAAACTTAGGCTCTTAAATCTGTTTTCAAGCACCTAAAGATGTGGCCTGGTTTTCAAGATTTGAGCATTTTACAGCTCTTGGCAATTTCAGCACTTCTGAGAATGAGGACAGTTCTGTAGATGCTTAAATATGGATTTTGGAATGCCTAACTTTGGACATCTATTTTTGAAAATGTTGGCCTACATTTGTGGAGAAAATCTTAATCTTTAAAAGATTCCTATAAGGCTCTCCTTGTGCAGGTGCATGCACAGTTACACGTGTGCATGGATAAGAACTCGGAGCCAGGAGTGAGTTCTCATTGCCAGTCCTAGCTGGGCTGTGCTGGGTGTTAACTCAGTCCTCCCCAGCAGTCCCCTTCCCCAGCTTAATTGACAGGTGAGGTTCTGGGACTGTCATCACTGGATGTGGCATCTTTTGTGCTTCTGGCTTTCGTTGTCAGTAATGCTAAAACCAGAACATGCCTGTTATGCCTCTGGATAAATAATGAGAGAATTAGGGCCAGGAAATGGGAATGTCATTTGTGTTAAGTGTTCATTAGCTTTTGCTTAACTAACGTTGTTGTTAAGAATCTTGCTTGCAAAGTCCATTGAACACCAAAATAATTTGCTAGCTATTTACTGTACTGTCATGAGGAATTCATTGTTCTCAAACATACAAAATGGCCTTGTCTTGAGGCAGCATCCATTCAAATGAAAGGTCTGTCAGGAAGAAACTGGGATTTGTGTCTTTTAAATCAGTATCACCTCACTAAAATCTTAGAGTAAGAATCCCATGACTTTTGAAGAGATGATTTATGTAACTGGGAATTGCATCCCGTGAAGGACCTTTTGAGAGGAACAATGAACGGTCCTCTGTCTTTCAAATTTCTGTCTGTTAAAAGCTTAGTTGAACTTTTGAGATGGTTTGGGTTCTGATACTACTGGAACTGTTCTGAGTGTCCATAGTATCTGTGAGTCAAATTGTCAACATTTTTCCAACATTAAAAAAACTAATTTGGTTTTTAAATTCCCGTCCTCCTGGAAACAGTCTTTCTACAATTTTAAAAGAAATACACGGGGAAGTTTCTACAACATCAGTCTCTTTCTGAAACAGAAACTATTGAGACTTTTCCAACTCAGAGGGGCTGTTTGTAACCCCAGAAAATACATACAATTTTTAACAAAGCAGTATTTTTAAATATAAAGTATTCCCTGATGACCTAGCTCTGCAAGTATCTAAGTGCTGCAATGGCTTGGGAGCAATCTCATTCTTCATTCTGTCCCCTTCCAGCTTTTCTTAGAAGCAGGGGTTCTACCAGATGTGCCTGTTCTTCTTTCTTATATGCATGTATATTAATAATAAGATAATATCTACACAGGTCTCACTGATTAAAAAAAAAAAAAAAAATTGTAACATATACAGCATATGCCTGTGTATGTAGCAAAATGACCTGTAACAGTTTTCCTAGGACTTCTATCCCTAACTAAAGCAACATGCACTCCAGCGTATATCCATTGCTGTTATTCCTTATGCTCTGAACTCTTTCTTCCTCATTGTTGCTGGCCCTTTGCTGCATTGCTGCTGCAAACCTTTTATTTGAAGAGGAGGGAGAGTGCATGACTGTACCCATATGCAACTGGTGTTTAGATGGAACTTTAAGTTTGACTGCTTCATTGTTTTCACCTTTCATGGGGGAGTATCTTAGGTTTCTTCCATTCTCTTGAGGTTCTGGCATGGCATGCTCTTAAATCAAGCTTGAAGGGAAATTGATTGAAAAGAAAACACCATTATGGAAAAACAATTTATTCCTTTCCCCCTGACAGAAGGCAGAGTTTTGTCTATACTGTGAAATAAATATTATCTGCCTGTTTGCTTTAAGAAGTGGAAGCTACTCATTTCCCTATGATGGCTTTGATCATTATTTGAAATGGGATTTTTCTTCTACTCTGTGCAGTCATTTAATGTCAAGAGCACATAGTAAGGATCAGATGCTCCCTGCCCTGCTGAATCCCTACCTTCTTTTTCTCTTGTGTGTGCACTCACACAAATGTATCTCCATTAATGTACATCACTGTGCAAAAGAAGACAGTTTTTTGCTGCTTGATTCCTCTTTATTTGCCTTTAACTGATCCAACAGTCTCCAGCACCATGCTGCAGTGGTGTCTAAGGGAATGTAAACTTGTCTTTTGGTATCGTTTAATGTCCACTACTTCATTTGACTCCTGGAGTGTTTCTATTTGGGCAGACAGGGCCCACTACTGTTAGTGTTCCTCAACCATAATTACTTCTAAGTCTCTGGGTTGCCTTTTAATTTTTTATAGAGTTGAAACCTTGTGCTGAGGCTGTTGATTGCTGTAGAAAAATTGCTCCATTGAAGGGCAGTTCTGGGGAAATGCTGCCCATTCTAGGGGAATGCCCTAGAACATTGTTTCAGTCATGCTTCCAGTCAAGAAGTAACCATGTCAGGTTTGTATTTTGTCTCTGATTGCCTGAGCACTCATACAAGGCTTTGGAAGCTAGATTCTACTACAAGTAGTGCTTGAGAAAACTATTAAGTGCAGACTTCACAGCTCTACAGTTTTTCACATAAAAGTTCATTGTGATCAGGTCAAGAACCCTAGAAAGGAGAAAAAAAAAGGAAAAATAAAAAAAAAGTTTTAAAGCAGTCAGGCACTTGATTTTCCTGGGTGCTGTCTCTAGGGTTGGGGAATGGGCTCTGGGAAGACTGAGAGTAGATGCAGGGCCTGAGAAGTGTGACAAGGAGAGACTGCTCTTTTCAAGAGGAGCTTTGAGGGCAGTAGCAAGACTTGTCTGTCAGGGACAGGAGGATATAGTTGAGTGCTAGGCTGAAAAGAGAGGCATCCATTATCAAGATGAGGTAACAATTTGCCCTCTCATCTGCAGGCTTCATATAAGATTCAGCTGCCTGGAAACTTGGAAATACTTGTCAGGTAGGAAGGCAATGCTGGCAGCAGCATCTTTGTTCTATGGAAAGGTTTCAGATGAACTAGTATACTCAGAGCCCCAGTAGACCTCACACTGTTGAATGCTATTATTATTAATAATAATAATAATAATAATAATTTATTTCTGCAAGTCCAGTGAATTTTCCTGGTAACATTTTCCTCTATGTCTTTGTCTGAGTAGTGACTCTGTAGGATATGTATCCTGGATGGTTTCTGCTGGGTGTCTCTGCTGTCATTCTCCTTACTGTTTGCAGAGTATCGCTGGTAATTTCTATGTAAATTTGCTCAGGCTAGCAACTGAGCAGCTTTCTGTTGACAAATGAAGGAACATCTTAATGGCAGAGAGGCTGCTTAAGTCTCTTTGGAGGGAACTGAAGTGGCATCTTGAAGGTCATGAGAAGATCCAGTTACTGTAATATGGCTAAGGGGAGCCCTCTCTGGAATGTCCCACTTGACTTGATGCTGCTGCTTCTCAGTGAGGTTTCCACGCTGACAGCCTTTCAAGATGGTCACTAGGGTGAACCTTTCAGACTGCCTTGGTGCTTTAAATGGTGATGAGTTTCAACTGGAAGGGGAAAAAAGCGTAGATAGAAATTGATGGAGTTTGAACTTTTTGCTTCCTGAATATAATTCAGGGAGAAGTGCTGGGAGGGCTCATTGTAAACAGAAGTTTCCAGTGGAAGGCAAGTGACTTCACCCATAACCTTGAGCCCTGAATTTCCTTTGAGCAGTCAGACTGAATGACTTGTTTCAAGTATGAAATTGCACTAGGAAAGATATATATATATATGTATGTACTTGTGACAGAACGCTTCTGTATAATCTCTATAGGTTTTGCACATCTGACAGTAGCATCCATTTCCTTGTCTCCTATTTATTTTGGAGAGGAAATTTGGGTTATTTTTATTTGCTCCTTGTGAATTTGATTTGCTTTTGTTTTCCTTTGCTCTTAGATGTACCTACTTGAGTTATCTTTGGAACAATTGCAAAAAATCCATTCATGGTTGAAGTTATAAAGCTCTCTACAGTAGATTGAGGGCTGAGTGAACTAGAGGTCAAGTAAAGAAACAGAACATTATTTTAGATGTGTTGGAAGATGGAAGTTTATAAGTTAGATCTGAATTTTTCATTTTTCTTCTTTGTCCCAATGTAGATGGCTTTCTTGCACTTGTGCTCTCCTGGAAGGCAGCTACTAGGTAGGTATTCAGGCATTACCACAGATATAGATAGCTATAATAAATTGCCCAGAAAACTATCTTGCATTTTTCTTCTCCCAATGCCATAATCATGAATAAACAGATGAGAGAAAAACTTACCTTTATTTCTTGTTTATTGGGTTTGGTTTGATCGCTCTCTAATTCCTCTAAGTATCAGGGTCCCAATGTCCCAATGCAGTCTATGTTCTGTGAGTGTTTATGACAGCATGACTGTGAGGAACTTCCAGTCAAATATAAGAAAACAGTAATAAGAGTACAGCAAACAGGAAAAAAGGAGAGCTAGAAAAACTGTGATTAGTACAGATACAGAAATAAACAACATGAACAAATGGAAAGTTACAAATTAGATGTACTTACTTATTACATGCTTGATAAAACAAGATAATGAATCTGAATCTTATACAGACCCCCAAACAGGCATACAAATGAAACAGGAACATTTTATAACCACCAAATTAAACTAAAAAGAAACATTTTTTGCTGAAAAAATTAGAAGAACTCTTAGCATCTTCCCATCTAGAAAACTTCTTTTACCCCCAACATATAAGCGAAACAACTGATAGGAGAGAGAGAAAGTCAGTGTCTCTGCCCAGTATTCTCACTTAACAAGCAGGCAAAATTACAGAATTACAGAATTTCTAGGTTGGAAGAGACCTTCAAGATCATCGAGGCCAACTGATGCTCTGACACCTCAACTAAATTCAACTAAACTAAATTCAGCCACAGCCTCAGCTTTGCAGTCAGTGACGCTGATGTAACATTGTGCTTCTGGAATATGTTTCACTCATTAGCTTAACAAAAGAAAACACAAAAAAAAAAAAAAAATCGTGTGTCTGTATTTTGATTCAGAGCAAAGAAAATAGCTCATAGATTATTTAACAACTTAAGTCATTAATTGAGACATTTTTAAATTGATGAGGTAGTGAGAAGAGAAATCATCATCTGAATTATCAGTACACCTCTTTAACTCATGTTCATTTATCTCAGAGTCCATAAAAGTGGAGACATGTAGCTCCACAACGCAAATATTTTCTTGAAGATATATGATCGGGGTAGAAGAAAATCAGAACTTAGCCACACATTATTATTATTATTATTATTATTATTATTATTATTATTATTATTATCCTTTATTACATGCAAATTTTTTTCAGTCATTTGGTTTTGTCTGGTTTGAGTTTTTTCCCTTCTGATGCACACAGTCCTGAGATGAGAAATGCTGAGATTCCTAAAATAAAAGGCGGATTTTTACTGCATCTTGCATAGTGCTAGAAGGGAATTCATGTTCTGTATGAGTGAAAACAATTTGCTTTTCAGAATACTGAGACTGCAGAAGAAGGCACATAGATAATTATAATAAAAGCAATATTTTTAGGTAGCCCTGTAATAGACAGTTTTAATTGCAAATGAAAGACAAAGGTAAAGCACAGTAGAAAGGGTAAACAGGGGGAATATACAAATGGAAATATTTTGGTCATTGGGGAAATGAAGTTGTGAGGCAAGAAGGGACCGAGAGAAGACAGAGACCAAACAATGGTTAACAGTCCCAGTGTTAAGCACCATGTACTGATTTTTTTTCGGTAGTGGTAGGAGCAGCCAAGACAGTTCAAGGAAGCAGGTGCTTGTTAGTGGTAGCTTGCTGAGAGTGGTAACACAGAGTAACCCCTCTGACACCTTTGCCTGTACTAAAAGGAGACGAATTGGGTGCTGGGGTGCCTTGCACTCCCTGGACTGCAGGTTTCTACCACTGAATGCTGTGTGGTGGCCAAGCAGCCTGGCTTTGGCTGCAGCTCCAAAGCCTGTGAGGGATGGTTTTCTTGGACACCTACCCTGTAGCCAGGGATTACTGCTGCTATTGTCACTCCAATGCCCACATAAAATGGGCAGGGACAAGAGTGGTGTGCTCAAGCTCTTATGCTGACAGCATTCCCAATCTACTTTAATTTGGTTGTAAAATTTCAGTTTTGGCAGTTTAGCTGAGAAATCTCGGGCTGCTTTTAGCCGGGAGAGGGGAGGATTGTAAGTGAATTTTGCTGCAGCCATGTTGCACAAGAAGTTCACTTGAGAAGAAAAAGCAGGTAATTTATTTTCCAGCTTTTAAAAACTTTTATCCTTTTCCAGTTGCGCTACTTCCATTTCTGCCCTCCTGTCTCAGCTTCTTGTTATGTCTCATTTCCCTTTCCTCCTGCTTTATTTCTTCCTTTTTTTTTTTAACCTTTCTTTTTTTTTTCCTCTTCAGTATAGCACTATTTTCTTCTCCCATTTCCTTCCCCCAGTTCCCTTCCTCTTCCACTAAATACAGTAAGTGATATTTTTATAATTTTTCAGCACTGACTGTATGGACTGTTAAGATTGAGGATTCACTGGCAGTAGGTAATCATGTACTAAATTGCAAGTTAGTGTGCAGGTAGCTGTTGTGTTGATGAAACTTCGGTCTGGCTCATGTTGATTAGTAAGAAACAGTCCTTTTCTCAAAAAACAATAAATATATTTATTCTAACAGAACATTCCTCAATAAGTCAAAAATGTGAAACTCAGGTTGCTCTGAAGTATCTCCCAGGATCCCCACTTTCACTGGCTGTGCATAGTCCCTCTCTTTATCAGGACCTACCTAGCTGTTTATTGAAACATTGTGATAGAAAAGTAGGCTTAGCCTTTAGCTTCACTATAAAGTTGTATGGAAAGTGGCTCTGGTATAGATAGCAAATGGACCTGGATATTAGTGAAAATACTGCAAAAATATCAAGGAATAGACAGAAGGTTATGGCTGATTTTTCCAAGCTCTTTGCTGGACTCTGCTCTTGATAATGTTGTGCTTCAGTTCTCCCACCTGTGAAATTTCTGATTTTTTTTTTCTTGTCAGGCTTTTCAAGCACTAATGAAACTCTAGTTTCTTCAAAAAGATGAAATCTGAAAAGGAGTTTAGTTTGTATCTTCACCAAGTTGTCAAGTAGATGGCCTACACTTCTTGTCACTCAGTTCTAGTGAGGTGATATGTGTCTCTGAGGTTTGGGAGTACCCTCAAGCTGGAATAAGCCAAATGGGAGGGGGGTGAGGGACGATCACAAGGACAGCAGAGCTTTCAAAGCACTGTGGCAGAGTTCTTATAACAGGAGCTAGTTTTTCGCTGTCATTGTTTGTGTCCATTGCAATTACCAGGTTTCTTTTAATAGATGCTGGAATGGCTCTTAGCTTGCAGACGTATCTAACACCCCACCATGTCCCTCTCCTCAGCAATGTTGAAAATCCTTCCCCTCCCTTTCTAATTGCTTTACACATACAGAAGCACAAATATCTACACTAAAGGCTGTAATTTTTTTTTTTTTTTTGCCTTGCCTTTAAGCTGTCTCAAGATTTATTAATTTCTCAGAGAAAGGATATATGCCCCTTATTAGCATGCTGGATTGTAAAGACTAAGTGCTCTGTAACATAGACTAAATGAGATCTGAAGAGGTTGGCACACAGCCTTATCTCTTGCTCTCTGTCTGTCTTCCATCCTAATTTGCTTTATATATAAAATAAAAATGTCAACTGACTCAGAGACAAACTGTGATCGGCATTTCTCGCGTCTCTATAAAAGCTGCCTCGATTATTCATCGGGGCACACTGCGTGCAGCAAGAGAAGTGATGACATGTCATTCGTGTGTAAGCATCCAGCACATTCCCTTTGAAGTGAGCATCAAATCAAAGTCCCCATCAACCCTGGAGCTTACAGTCATCCCTTAACTGTTAAAAAATACTTTTAAAAAGAAAGAGGGGGCGAGCACTGTATTGGCAAACAAGAGTGAAGATTTTGAAGAGCCAAGGGGGGTTAGGGTAGCTAGGCTAAAAGAAATGTAGGAAGTTTGTTGCCTTTCATTTTCTTGATTTTTGGCTGATTTCTTCTGACATTAGTTACAGCATTGAGTATTTTGTCTTTTTTACTGACAGTTCAAAATTAAAATGAAAAGAGGACTCAGAAGGAACAGATGCTGTTACTATAGATGGCTAGAGTGGTACTTATTATATCTCATTTCTGAGTTGTAATAATTTTTCTGTGAACTCAAACAGTTTCTTGTCTATTCCTCGTCTTAAAAAAATTAAGTCACCTATGTCAAAGTCATGGCACAGCCACACCTTGTCAAACTCAGTGTTGCAAAAACTCTCCATCAATCAGCCACCCAAATGTCACTGTGCAACCATCACGTGCCATGACTCAACCATGGCAGCAGAATGCTGTTATCTAGTCATTAAATTGTATAGTATAGCACCTCTCTTTCTTCTGGCACAGAAATAGCAGAACTAGTTTTTAGCTATTGAGACTGATGCCAATAAATTTTTGGTCGTCTCCCTTCATGGCTATTATTATGCTTCACACAAAGAGAACTTTGCAGTAATTAGTTATCAGTGGGTGATATCAGGGTCGGTTTTTATTGTCACATCTTTGGCTGGAAGATTACATTATTCACATATGTATTTGGCACACAAAATGGGAAAAGGAAGTGGTGGTGATTGTCAGTAGAGAAGGTGCAGAGTCTGCTTAAAAGTTACTGCGTTTCCTTGGATATATCTCTTCTTTCCATTTGAAATCCAGCAATGAAATCTTCAGTATGGTGTCACTGCTCAAGAGTGTAAAAATCTTACTCATGGGTATCAAATTGCTGCTTAATACAAAAGGTAATTTGTAAATAAGTTTAGAAATAAAGTACTGAGCCTGATTATAGCTGTATGTGGGGTCAGATTCTTCCCTTCCTTAAGGTATTTGTAAAAATATTTCTCTGTTTTGTAGGTTTCATAGACTTTAACGTAAGCATGTAGCCATGCAGTCATCTATCTCTGAAAGCTATTTATGAACAGTGATTTAGCATTTTCTGCTTATCACTCCCCCATTTGAAAACTTTTTTTTTCCCTGTAGTCAGGAACTGGAATCAGTACTGCACTACCACTCGCACACTGTGAATAGCAGATAATTGAAGTGAGCATCTCACAAGTGTTCTGGAGGCGGAAATGTGCTCAAATGAACTATTTGGTGGATGTTTCTGAATAACAAATCCATTCACAGAAATATGGTTCAGTCCATGAGGAACAAAGAAGGGCCAAAATTGCATGGATTTTGTTTTCAGTGAATTAAAAATCTAACCATAATCATTATTACTCAGTGATTTATACACAGTATCGATGATAAAAGGCTTTTTAAAAGTGGGTTAGAAGTGCTGCCTTCTGCAGAGACTATGCAATCTATGTTGGTCATAAGAAAGAGTTGGTGATGAGTCAGAGCAGTGTGCATCACAACTTTGTAGTAGAAAGGACCCCTCCGGCTCCATCTGGGTGTCTTTTACATGAAAAATGGTTGAGCTATAAAATGGTAGTGCAGGTTTTTAACCATTCATCCGTACCTCAGAAAGACTGAGGTTTGAAATTTGGTTATGATAAATGTACAAATGTGCACAAGCCTTCGGCAGTGTTTTCTTTCTGCTCTTACATTGAAAATGGAAACAGATCCAAATCTCCTTGAATCTGAATTTGTTAGCAAGACTCAGAATATTGGAGGCTCATTCGTACCAGAGATGAAGCAGTGTCACTCAAAAAACTTGTCACCAAAATATGGTCCAATGCTTTATAATTTCAGCAGTTCTGTATATATGTAAAGGGTTATGTTCATAGGCTAAAAGGAGGAGAAGTTATAGAGGTAGTTGAAAAAATTCTGTACTTTGTGAAAGTTTAGTGGAGAGCTATTTCCTATCTTGTAAAGCTTTTTAATCTGTTGTATTGAATTTAGGAATTTAATCTGTTATTTGTCCCAAATATGACACCTGTTCTATATGGTTAAATTCTAATCTTTGTTGCAACTTTTGAAAGGTAAGCTCAAGTGACAATTAAAGCCTAACTTTTCGTGTGACTTCACAAAAGTTCACATCATACTTTGGATGTCTTTGTAACTTCAGCAGTGGTAACATTGTGAGCTGAGAGCTGAAAGGGGCTGAGGTCGTATCATTTTTCAAAAGAAAAGCCTCTATCCCAGAAACTGACATTGCTTTGATTATGGAGAAAACCCAACTAATCTCTTTGTTGAGAAGACTTATGAACTGAATGTAAAGCCTCACCAGTTTTCTCAGCATGTTTTTAATTTAGAAACTTAATCATGTTTCCATCGCTAACAAATTAGCTGAATCAAAAGGTATAACAGTGATCACATCATGTCACTGAATGAATTATGTTCATGAATAACTGCAGTAAGAATAACCATATATTCTGGGAGATAAGTGGTTGTGGATAAAATTATAAAGAGTGTCTGTTTTCAAATTCTCCTTGGTACTGTGATTTGTGTTCAGTCTCTGTGATCTGAGAATGGGTATTTTCTGTCACCATCTAGGATTTTACTCATGTTGTAGCCTAATTCTTCTTTCCATTGTCCTATACAAATTCTAGTTAATTTAATGGGAGTGATAGAAGAATAATGGAATGGGGGAGATTTCCGGCCTCAAGGGAGGAAAAAAAAAGAGGAAAAAAAAGAAATTGCTTCATGGAGCAGAGCTTGGCATTAATGCTTAAACAGATGGCTGTGATGATAGGACTGCAGGCACCAGCAAGTCAAGGTAGAGCGGACAGAGAATATTTGTTTTGTACATGTGCATAATAAGTGGGAGCAGTCACATCACTTGTTCTTTTTTATAACGTGAGTCATGACAAAACTGCTTTAGCTTTCAGGAATTTTAAAGAGAATGAGGGGAGGAAAACACTTGGTATCTGCAATTTAATGCTTTTACCTGGAGAAAGAATGGTAAGCTAATACTCAAGTATTTCACTTGTGCAGGCACTAAAATACCCATAGAGTAGTTAAATACTCCTTGGAGAAGCCTCACAGCCACCTCATTCTCTCCTCATCACAACCACCTCACTTCCCCCGGTTAAAAAAAAAAACGAAAAACCCCCACCTTGAGTTGCCAGTAAGGTAGGAGATGTGTGGATCATTTTTCAGTTCTGCTCTTCTCAATAGCTCTTCTGCTTGCCTTCTCTTCAGCTGGCCCTCAGATGTTTAAGTCATTATCTGTTAATTTTCTCTGTGCAGTGTTGCCTCAGGTATACTGTCTTTCAGATCAAAGGAAATCCTGGGCGAGTTCCCAACAGTTACTATCCTGTCAAAAAAGAGTCCCTACAATGCAGCATAATGGCACTGGACATAGGTCTGGTCCTATTTTTCCAGAAGCCAGTGGCTGTCTCTGCCTGAGCTGTAGGAGACCCTCTGCTCTGTTTTCATAGTCTAAACTCATGAGCAGTGCTGCCTGCTAGAGCAGCTCTGCTTCTATCCTGTGGGAGCACCCATAAAGGCGGCTACACCCAGTCTCCCATAAATGAATCAAGTTCATCATTAAAAAAAAAACCCAAAGCAAAGCACAACAAAAAGCAAATCAACTAACCAATTAACCAAAAAAACCCCAGAAATAAGTAATGTATTTGCTGTTTTGCTGAGAATATCAGGTTACAGAACTAAGAGATGGAAAAGCCTTGCTATATTCCTTTTAGTCAGTTTGCTTAAGCACAAAGCAGAATTATTCTCCAGCAGTGTAACTTGCAGGGTTTTTCTGTTATGTATAAAGGTAGTATTTATTACATATTTATTACTGCAGAGCCACTGGGATTTTTATGCTACTCTTGCAGCTAATGAAGTGGCACAGTTCTACCCTGAGGTCTGACCTAGGCAGCTTCCTGGGCTCTTGTCTGTTTTCTTGCCAGCAAATCATCACTGGCTAGCTTTGTTTTCCTGAAGGGATTGCTTCTGGATTCAAAAGCACTTAAGGGAAGAGTTATAAGGATGAGAGAAGACAAAGGATGAAAAGCAGGAAAATAGTTTTTATGCTGGAAAATATAGTTGAAAAGGGGATTTGGGAGAAATATTGGCAACCAATTATTCAGTTCATTGGTAACCAATTAGTAACTGTTGTGAATATGTCAAATTCCTTTAACTCATGGGGTGCTTGTTAGCTGGCAGGATTGAGTGTGTGGTACTGAGATTCATAAGTCTTAATTATCAGCAGTTCCTAAACACATTTGACTGTGAGTCATGGCAAGCAGGGCACTTCTGGTCTTAAGTTCTGCCTCTGTGCCTGTGCACTTTAAGAGATTCTCCCTGCCGTGCATAATGACGATGTTTCAGTGACACAGCTTTAGGACATCTCAGATGAAAACAGAGAAGCTGGGCCACATGGCACCAATAAATTTATTCTGCTTTCTCAGATTTTGGTGTGTACTTAGAGACTTTGTGCTGCATCTTGGACTGTCTGTTTTTGCACCTCTGACTATATGCTGGGTCAGGTGCTTTCAACCCCAACTGACAAGACAGTACCCTTAAATGTTCTATCATATTCTCTGGCTAATTTTATAGAGGTGGATCTATGGGTTTATGCCTAATATGTATCAAATCAGTACTGTTAGAATGTGTGGATGTCTGGTATTAAGTTACAGAACTGGTATTAATGATTGTGCAATTGTGCCCTCTTGTCAGAGAACATTCAGGGACACCCAGCAGGGTGTGATATTGGAGAAGTCACAGAAGTTTCCTATCTAGGAGGATGGATTAAGGATTATTACAGGTGCTCAGCTTGCTTGTGATTTTATCTATTTTGTTTTGCCCTGTGTCTCTCTGATTCATTTTAGAGACTTTTTCCTCTGTTCCAAGCCACTATCATGAGTGTGCTCTCAGACATATGAGTAGGCTATGTCCAGCTCCTGTAGCAAGTAGCTCAGTTCCTGCAGAATTTCAGAGCCTTCCCTGTGGTCTCAGAATGCTCTTACGCAGTATTCAGTATTGGAGAAAAAATGGGATATGTAAAGGATACCTCTGAGGAAAGCAGAGATAGAGAACTTCCTTTTTTACTGTAAGGAAAAATCAGGTATGTTTAGTATGTGAGCAGTTTGACTGAGCTCCATGCAACTGTATGTAAGTTGCAGATACCTTTTTACACCACAGAAATCAGTTATTGACTTAATAAATTGGGTTGATGTTAATTTTTGAGAGACTATTCAGAAAAATGTGAGTGTGGACCTGGACTCAGCAGGCAGAAATCAATCTAAAAATGCGTTTTGGTGACAGAGTCTCAGGAGGTGCTGGAACATATGCTGCACCAGTGGTTCCTGTTGAACTCAGTTCAGAATGGAGGTAGGTTGTCTTATCATGGAGTAAATATTGAGGAAAGAAGGAGGTCTTATTATTATGTCCCATCATATATCCATGAGGCACAGTGATATGCTGACCTCTGATGATGCATAGGGATGAATTTACCCCATCCTTTATAAGGGAATTCATCTGGAAATTTGAGAGTCAAATCTCCTAAACTATTTTCTTCTTTTTTAATAGTTTTGTGCTCTACATTATAGCTGTAAAGAAGGGTTTGAAAGCATATGAAGGCATCAGAAGGCATTTATTTCTGAGTTGAAATGTGACAATTTTTTAGATCCACAGGTTCTTTTACTATGTCCACTGAAGTTCCCATTTTGTTCTCTCCCTCTGGTCTTTTAAGCTTTGTGAGTTTGCTCCCACTATTAACCTTTTTCTTAGCAGCATTTTCCTGTCTCTGCTGCCTCACATTGGACTGATCTGCTCACTCTTTTTAGGACTCATCTTTTTCCCTTGAATTGCGCTTTTCTATTGCTACAGTACCTGAGCCAGGACTCTTTTCAAGGATAGAGAGAACAGCTTTTTAAGTGTGAGAAACTCAGAAAACTGAGAATGACTTTTCTAGAACTCACTTCCCTCCACTCTTAAACTGCCAGAGATTTCATCCATAGTTGCACAGAACAGGGAGGGATGACTGGAGAACTAACTTTGAAGGCTGAGGGTAGCAGGGGCAGAGGAGAAGAGACTCCTTCCTTTCTGTACTAGGAAGCTTTCTCCCAGGATGGGAATGGTGTACCTCTGCATAACAGAGCAGACCAAGAGAGAAAGCATCACCAGGGAACTGCTGGATTTCCTGTCTCTTTTTTTTGTCCTGCAATGTGCAAAGCTTTGCTTGAGGCAGGATCTTTGTCATGTTTTCTTGCTTTCTGAAGGTAAAAAAAGAGTAGTTTGAGTTCTGAATTTCATTCTAAATGTAACAGAAGAGCTTTTTGAAGTCCAGTTTACCTACAGTTCTCAAGAGTTTGTCTTCCCTTCCACACTGTGCCCTCAGTTAATGTGTGTGAAGCCTCTGGCACCCAAGAGGGAGGAAATGTATCCTGGAAAGGTAATTCTTAGTCTTGCATGAGTATAAAGCTGTTCCCTGAAATCCTGAATAGAGAGTTGGCTATCGTCCCAGCTGGAGATGAGAGCATAGTAAATTCAGTCTGTGAAAAGCCCACTTACACAAGGGGTAGCTTAGGTCGCTTACAGTCTTTTCTTCTTTTTGCTGCTGTGTTGCAATGGAAACAGGAGCAAGTCATCAGAGGACCAGTGTCCTGGGATGAACTGGGATCTAGAATTGACCTCTTCTCCTTGCTTTCTTTCCCTTCTCTCTTCCTCCCATTCCTTCTATTATTTAATTTTTATAAACAAATGTCCCCCAGTGTGCACTGTGTAAATATTGTCACTGAATTACTGTCTGTTTGCTTAGCTCATTAGAGAAAGCCATGATAAGCTTTTTAATTACAAAATTACCTTCGCCAAATCAATTTCTTTCATTTAATGAACTAAAGAAAACTGCAAATGGGAGGGGTAACATTCTGCTTTTCCCTGAAGCATAAGTTAACTACCTCCAGCTCCCAATTTCCTACATAAAATCAAGGTTGCCAAGAAATAGATTTTCTAATTTTTTAAAAAAGTGTGACTTGAAGAGTATCTTGAGCCTCTCTTTGTTTTCTGTCCTGTGTAGTTACTCCTTTTGGGGGATTTTTTTGTGCTTATCTCTTTTACATTTTATTCTGTGTATGTATTTATTTTCACCTAAGAGCGCCAATCACAGAACTGAAAGCAAAGTGTGTGAAAGCAAAACCATTCATGTAGCTTCTCTGGAAGGCAGCACCAGTAGAAAGAAGGCTCTTCAGCAATTCCAGAGGGAACTGTTTGGATGGAAAGAGATTGTTAGTGGCTTTACAGGCAGTTTGTGTCAAAAGAATTGTGGTTCAGAAAGGAAGGAAGACAGACAAATTGATTGAATTGGTCAGTGGCCTGATGAATGTGTTTGCAGACCACAGTTTTGCTGTAAGACTTTGAATTGAATAAAATGTCAAAAATGGGATAGCCTGAATGATCCTAGGACATCCATGGGTAGACTAGGGCAGAAAAAAGTGTATTTAGCATTGCATTTCACAGTTGTGGACTCTATTTCAGTGCAAGTATAGTTATCGCTTTTTGTCAATGGAGTGACAAAATGAAGGGAGTGTCTGCATTTTCACAACTGATTTACAATCTAAGAAATCAGGTGAATTGATCAGAAAAGAGGGTTTGTGCTAGGGTACTAGTTAGGACTGTAACCTATAGCAAGTAAGGCATGGAATAACTCCCCATTTTGTTTTTTTACTTTTGAGGGTAGACCTCTTTAGTAAAGTAGTGGGATAAACAGGTGTGTACAATAATGTGTTAAACTGCTTGAGATACATTTACCAAAGCTTATCTGTCAGAATTGTCTATTTTCTTGATTCTTAGAACTGGGACTGGCAGTAAGGGAAAAGGTTCTCTGCATATTTGTGTAGTCTTGTTTTGGTATATGTCAGAGTGGGTAGTGTTATCCTCAGGTTCTTCTTTGAGCTTAAAAACAATTATATATTCCTGCTAATGTGGTCAAAAGTGAAGTAATTCACAAAGCTAACACTTAATTTGTCACCTGTACACTTCAGTATCAATGTTCTATAGAACTCTGTGGGGACAACCCACACTTCTCATAGCTTGCTTATTCTTATCTTATTTTGCTGTGGGTTCTTTCAGTTCTACCACTGGGACAGATTTTCTTAACAATTCTGCCGAGTATGACCTTATTATTTCATTCTTTCTCAGTTCACCCAATGTAGAGAGTTTGGAAATATTTAGCACTGTGGCACTGAAAAGAACCAATCTCCTATCAATATTCTTGAACCCTTGAAAAAAATCATTTGGGTCTCAGATGAAAATTACAGCAATGAAAACTACAGCCAAAACTTTTTGAACCAGATCAACACTCCAGTTTCTTGCCACTTAGGTGGTTGCTTAGTTAAGAGAGCATGATGGCAACCACAGCCCTTATGGAGAGGAGGAAAAGCTAAGAGTTAAAAGCTTCTAGAAGGGTTCCCCTGACATACAGAGGAACTCCTTTCAGCAGACCACTGAAATTTTGCATGGACATAGGGAACTGGCTGTGTTTGTTACTGTGCATCATATCTCTTTCCTACAGCTGAGAAAGCTTCAGCAACAATATCAGAAAAGATAATCCTGATTCTCTCCTGATCAGTATTGCATTGGACTTGTTCTTAAACATAATGAAATAAGTTTTGGAGCAATTTTTTTTGTCTGCTGCTTTCATAGTACAAAGCTGGTATTTATTTTCTGTATTTATTTATTTATAATGAAATTCATTTGTCATAATGCTAATTTCTGGCTGGCAGAAAAATGACCATGGCAGTGCTGCTATAGAGGAGGTGGTGTTCTCAGCTTCTAACTTCTAATTGCAAGGATAGGTCTTTGAAACTATAAATGGGATAACAGCAATCAAAGCAGTTTCTTGGAGACTGAAGGGCAGCAGTTAGCCGTTTCTACCTTCCACCCTCAAACTGCAAGCATAGCTTTTCTGCTGCTCTCAGTACAATCAGAATGTGTTTGCTAAGTGAATCTATGTGCTGCACATGAACAGGTGTCCCTTATGTCAGATTACAAAACATCCTAGATCTGCAAGGCCCCTGGTCTCCTGGGGAGTAATAATGAAAGAAAATCCAATCTTCTGTATTTAAGCAGTAATAAGAATCCTCAGTGAAGCAGAACCCTTTTCTGTGCCTCTCTCCTGCTGCCTGCTGTTTTGCATAATGATTGTACCTTCGGAGAGAATGCACCCAGGACTTCTTAGTACAGGAGTCTGGTTACTTTGTGGTGAAGGCACGGTGGATCCTTGATTTCAGCCCATGCTTTTCTGTGCTCCCCAGTAGTTGGCAGATCAGAGAGGTGAGCGAGGAATTTGAGACTCAACTGAAGGCACCTCAGTTCAATGTGCTGTGGAGTTTTTAATAGCAAATAGTAGTTGTGAGAAGCATGTGAAGGTCAACGAACACCCATTACTATGTATTACTACTTATTTCAAACAGGATCCAAATGTGTGTTTGGTGTTTCACAAATACCCTAAGGCAGGCAAGTTAATGAGAAACAACTGAACCCATTCTTCTAGATCAACCTAAAAAGTTCTTTCTCCAGTTAATATAGGACTTACTGGAAGGATACTTCCAGTGACTGACCCTTTCTGATTCTGAGTATCTTTTCCTGGAGAACCATGTCTTCTGGAAAGAAGATCCCTGGCTTGGTGAGATTTTCGAGGAACAATTTTACTGGAAAAAATGGTTAAGGGTATAATACCATAAAGGTGAATAGCTTGTCAGAGCCTGCTGAACTTCAGCAGCAACTTCTCTAGGTGGTTTCTAGTCAAGATAAGGATGAACTATTAGGAGCTGCAGAAGCCACTTCCCAGCACTTAAAAAGAGAAAAATTACAAGTTACCCAGTCATTTAATTGTGAAAAATCCCCCAAAGATTTTGAGTTGTGTGTCTTTGCAATGGAGCAAGTTAATGCATGATGTAAGAGGTTGTGTTGCCATTGAGTTCGCTTGAGTTGCTCCCCAGAAGAGAGCAGGGAGAGGGCATGCGCTCACCTTCTCACATTCCCACTTGCCTGCCTGCACCTGCTTGTGTAACCATGCAGCTTCTCCTCCTATTATCCTGTCTGCTGATCCGTGCCTGATGGTGGTGTCAGGCCTCCAACACCACCAGCTCTCTGATTGCTGCACTCTGTGCACTCTAACATGACAATTAAAAATGATTTATAAATGATCCTTTCAGTTCCAAATAGAGAGCAGCAAGAGGCTGCAATGCTCACTGCGGTACCAGAGACATCCGTCCACCTTGGCAGCTGCTTTTTGCTTTTGCAGTCACTGCTGTCCCCAGGGTTTCACCTAGGATACCTGTTCTTCAAAGGCTGCTGTGTTAGCTCTGTAGGGCTGGAGGAATGAGTAGAGCACAGTCAGCCTCCTGGAGATAGGGCCCTGTTTCTAGTGAAGAGGCATTGGGTAGGTTTATGGGGCTGTTATATGGGTATGCCTGTATGATTGGAGAAAAGTATGCAGGAGGGAAAGTGCTGGCATGGGGACTGATTATTAATTGTCAATCAGGGATGACTAAACAGCATTTACTGTTATTGTCAGTCTCCCTCAGAGGGAAAGTTGGATTTGTGATTGATCCATAAGCATTTTGGAAGTAATTCATGCGATCTAATTCTGAGTAACTAAGCTTTAAGGCACTGTATAGACTCTGAAGGGAAATGAGATGTGTAACAGAGTTTTGGAGCAGCAGTGTCAGGCACTTATCTTGAATCTCATTCTGAAGAGGGCTGCTAGGTCCTGCAAATACAGGATGAGTTCCTGCTCCTCTCATCTTTATTACACTGCATAGCTTTGTCTGCCTAGGACAGATCTGTGGATCTATGTTTGGGGTTAGAACAGGTATGGCTGATATTGTCATTCCCAGACCTCATGATCTAACACTTTTACCAAATAGTTTTTGTTTTCTCTTAGGTTTTTTTTAGGGTTAATTATGTTTCCAGTCTGTGACAGGAACTCCTCAAAAAGTCCTGTCCATATTTACAGTGAATTCAGTCCCTGTCTCTACAGCAACTGAGATACAGTTGCATTAAGATACCGGTATCTTAATATGTATGTAGGTATGGAGGATAAGGTTGGCTCTGACAGAAAGGATTAATGACAGGAAGATTTTTTTCAGTCATTAAGAATTGTCACTGAAGAAGCAGCAGCTGCTATGATAATTTTTGTCCACCAACAGCGGTCAATTCAATCCATGGAAGTGAATGCAAAATACAAATGACACTTCCATTTCTATTTCTTTCTCCTGTTGCATATATCAGCTCAAGTTGTGTCAAAAATATATGTAATTTCTTGATTTATTTCAGTAGGAAAGAGCTCATCCCTTGCTGGGATTTTTCTGATATTTTGAATTCCTGAGCTTTAGAAAGTCTTTTTTTCCCCAGCCAGGTGATGGAAGAAATAGTCAAGAGCCATCTGTTTTCCAAGGTTGTTTATTCTTTCTTATCTATTACATTATTTTCCTGACTAGCAGAGCTCCTCTGAGCAAGTCAGTCCAAGGCACAATCCCACCTCCTCAGGGTGGTGTTTACTTTTATACTAAAAACTACACATTTAGCATTTACAATACTTTTCCAATTCCTATCACCTATGTTAGAAAGTCAGTCTCTGCTCTCAACCAACCAGAAAGTGCCACCATCACAGCAGAGGATGGGGCAGATGAAGAAGAAGGAAGAAGCCTAAAACCCACGAGGTTCCTCCATCTTGCTTTCATCTGCCTGCCATTCTAACAAACCCAGAAATCTAAAATTCTCACCCTGTGATAAACTACATATTATGCTACTATCTAATCCACATTCTTGAAAGTTCTGCTTCATCCCAGAGCCTAAGAAGCCTTCTCCATGAACAAAGGTTAAAAACAGTGTTTGCCAAAGGGTTTGTATCCCTTAAAACATCCAGAAAAATATTTCTCAAAATTCTGTACTCCAACAATCCCTAATTTAGCATTCTATTAACAGTAAACTCTCCTCCCTTGCAATTCAGTGTCAGGCACTAACCAGCATCATCTTTCTCTGTATGCTGTTCTGACCAGTGTCATGCTTCTTTGTTTACTTCTGGCTGGATTGGGATTGACACAATGCTCTGGGAGTGTAAGCAGCCAGGTGTCCTAAGAGGATAGATAGTACTGCATAGTGAGTGAGGGGGAACCACCTCATCAGTGTTGCTGATGTAAGTGTAATGCTGAAGAATCTTCCAATCTGTCTGGTACTGGCAAGGGACACAGTCATGCTGTTTCTCAGAGGTGGATACATGACAATCCAAAGTTAATTGCTGATACCACACAGTTCACCAGAATCTGTTTAGTGTTTCCTCAGCTGATTGTGGTGCCTTCTGCTGTCAGTGACAGATTAGCCCCTTTACAGAAAGATTTTTCTGCGTTGAATACCGAAATGGAGGTCAGAATTGTTCTTAGTTCTACCCAGATGGATTATCAGTGGTCATTACTCCAAGGCTTGTTCACATAGAGCTTGTTCACATTTGAGAGCTGCAGGAAATTTAGTTCAGCTACATACTGCTCCCTGCTGCTCTGGAAAAAAAATTGAAAGGAGTGGAAAATCGCATTCAAAAGAGAAATAAAGGAAAATACCATAAAGATGTGAACCAGATTTGCATATCACACTGGCATGAAGCAGTTCTTATGTTCTAATGGCCACACACTGGCCTACTCAGAAAATACTTCTTTTGCACAGTGGAAGTAAGAAAGGAAACCGGGAAAAGGGATTTAGACTGTATTAAAACAGTAAACATAGATGAGTTACAAGTTTTTTGGGTGTATCTATAGGTATAGGGTCAAACAGGGTCAAATTTGCAGTCAAATGGAGTAAAATAATTTAGTGATCTCAGACTCCTCTCCTATAGATTCCAGCCCCAGAAATAGTTTCTAGTCTTGAAATACTAGAACAACATGAGGTTCAGCACAGGTTCATTGGTGGAGCTGATTGAGTTGGTTTTCTTGGGGAATAATTGCTACAGGTAACGAAAGGATGGAATGAGTTCTGAAGAGGGTGACAATGTTATTGCAGTTCCTAGCCCTGAACTGTCTGGGGAGCTGAACATCAGGACAGAAATGTTTGAGAAAACAATGTGTATCACTTGGGTACCGTTTGTGCAGTTCTGCTTGATGCTTTCAGTCATTCTGTGCTATAAACTCTGGAAATGTTTTATGTATTTAAGGAAAAATGATGGATAAAATAAACCGCAATATTAATTTCAATGAGAGAAAATAATTTGCACCGTATATTTCCTTTTTCTTACTCCATCACTACCACCAAGTCAGGTTGGAGTTTTTTTTTTCACGACACAAAGTACCATGTCCAATATATCATAGTCTGATGTGCTACATACCTTGACATTACAGAGAGTGACATAGTGGGTCAGGACCTGGAGCACAATTGTTAGGCTACTTTAAAAAAAAAAACTAAATAAAAAAGTGAGGCAAGTAATGGATGTTGGACTTAAAATGCAATTTTCCTCACAACTTTTAAATTTGGACATCTCCAAAGTTTTCATTATTCAGACATCTATGAGTCCCCCCTTTCAGAATACTTGACAAAGATCAAAGATGCTGCTACTGCCTTGGGGAGCAGGCAAATAGGAATGGAGAGAAGTGATATAATGTACCCAAAACTGAGCCACTTGTAGAATTAGGGGTATAACTCAGGTGAGTCGCAGCTTGGTTTTCAATCTCATTATAGTACTTTTTAAGGGATAGGGAACCTCAGGTTTGCAGCAAAAGGAAATGGAAATTAAGCAGTGGCTTTTAGAATGGTGACTGAACAGAGGTGATATTTATGGTAATCATTTTGCTAGCTAGAGGTCATATTAAGTGAATTTAGGGTTCCAGTGCAGTTCTTCAAAAACACTGAGTTTTCCATATGGCAGCATTCATCCTTGGTTTTCTTCTGCAGGTGAGAGAACCTCTATAACAGCTCTGTATTTGTAAACACAAGGCATGGCTCCATTTCAGTTCTCTTTTAGTGTAAGCACATAGATCCTGCACAAGAGTTAAACTGCTCTTCAGTGCATGTTGCTCAGATCAGAGGAGGTAATTAATTCAGAAAACGACATTCTCATTTTCCTGCTCCTCCCATTCCAGCAACATAAAAACAAGATCAGTCTATAGAGTTGAGGCGTTTGCAGCATTCACAAGTGAAAAGTTGTCAGACACTGAAACACAGGTAAATGCTTCTGAAATTACCCTTAATTACAGTGTTGTGTGTGTCTGTATAATACACATTCCCTCCCTACCACCCAACCTTCTTCCTACCTCCCCCAGCTCAGCTGTACTTGCTAACTCCTGAAGACCAAGGTATGCACACTGCAGTCAACAGAATCTTTTTCATCTGCTTAGGCTAGAGCAGGATTTGTGGAGACTGTGATGAGACTGTTCATCATGGGCTGTTAATCATGAAGGCAGTGAGAGAACCAGATTTGCTTCAGAGCATGTCTGTGTCCAGCACAGCAGCCATCATACAGAATCTTCTTGTATAGCTGTCACAGCTGAATTTTGTTTTTCCACCAAGACGATGGCACAGGCTTGTCATATTGTTACTCCATAATACCCCCTTCAATACTAGCAAACCTCTTGCAATTGGAGAGGAAAAGACAAAGCACTTTCCTCTAGCAAAAGACTTGGAGGAAAGATTTCTGTTAGCCAGCCTGATGGCCAAGTTATGAGTTTAGTGGCCTGACAGCAGAGTTTCTCCTAGATAGCTGACATCATCACTTGATTGTATCTCATCTCAATGGCCTTTTCTTGTCCTGTGAATTATTTACTCTGGGGAAGAGTTATCCTGATCAGTAGGATCAGACCCACAGTAGGAGCACATAGTATCTAAAAGTGTGTACAGAAGAAATGACATGTTAGCAGGGCAGTGTGTTATTTCAGGATGCTTTAAACACAAGCCTGACAGAAGTACTACACTGTGAATCAGCCTTGGCTTTGGATCTTGTGTTCCAGTCTCAGGCATCTTTGAAAGCATGACTCCTTTTTGGGAGGAGATCATGGTAGCCTTGGATTTACTTCTGCATATTGAGAGTCACAAGATGGTGGGAAGAACCAGAGCTCTGGCTAGGGAAAGCCTTTCTGCAAGTGTGATGTGTTTTGCTGAAGCATAAATAGGGCATCTTTTGCTTTCCTGACACATGAAGAAAAGACAGTGTAACAACTTTCCTTTTTTATTTCCCCTAGTTTAATTAGTTCTTTCCTAATGACCTTTTTCCTTTCTGGTCCTTTGGATTCCTTCTGAGCCCCACTGCCCATGGATAGCATTTCTGAATATGCATGAGCTGATAAGAGAATCTAAGGTGTGAATCACACTTAAAACAGACCCACCCACTCACTCCCTGACATCAGCTTTTTCAGAACTGTGAAGTGAGAGCAATTTTAAAATTAGAAAGCATGTCATCAGGAACTTTTATCAGCCCTCAGAGAAAATAAATAACCTCTCAAGATGTGAGAATGGATTTAGCTAATGCAGTTGTTTATTTATTTTTGCAGTTTTAAAAAAATGCTTTCATATTTCTTTAATATCGATGCTCCTCTTCAAAAAATGAGCAGTAATTGTAATGACTGTCAGAAAATACTGTCATCTCTAGTTCTTCTCCCACATCTCCTGAGATCCTAGCATGCAGTTTCTAGGGTTTACTTAGTTACTTTTGCATGTGGTATACATGCGACTTATTTCATTGGGAAGAACAAAGGAAAGAAATTCCTTTTTCTGGTATGTGTTTTTCTTGAACATTTGCAGTTTAAAAGTAAGCAGTGTTGTGTAATTTTTAGTGTGGGTGCACTTCTAAGAAGTGGAAAAATCAACCCAACTAGGAGCTTAAATTGCCAAGTTTTAACAGAATAAATAAGTGTAGAAGAAAAGAATCTACCATCTTATTTTGATGTTTGTTATTTTTTTAAGTATGGTCTGTGGGGTCTCGACTTTTTCATATATTCCCAAGACTGAGATATGTGCTAAAAAAACAGGACAGGAGGGTGTTTTACAAAGGAAATTAGCTGATGTCAGGTAGCCTCACAGCCATGTGTTCTGATGTCACAAGACTTCAAATAGTGTTAGTTAGGACTTAAAGAGAAGATCTCCAAAACACCCCAAAGAAACAGTTTTTTGCAGGGTTTCCTAGGGATGATCTTGATAGATGATCTTCTGCCCCTTGAAGTCTTACTGATACCGCTGGTCTTTGGGGATAAAGCATAGGCCTATTTCACGAGTGTTGGTGTTTGTAAAGATCTTCTGTCAGTTTCCACAATTGCAGATATGTTAAATACAGGGTTCTGGTCTAGTTCCAATTTGAGGAGCTATTTTCTGCTTAGTTTCTGCAGCAGATTTGTATTGGCTGCGATCTCCTCCTCCATTTGCTGTGTTACATTTTCATGTTTTCTGAGCTTTTTAAAACAGCCACCACATTCTCCTTCTGTGTGTATTAGAAACTACTTCTGGAGTGGAACATGACAGCACAATATTATACATCACTTAAGAGGAGATGTGATAATGATATAACAAATCAAAGCCACAAAAAGAAATTTAAGGTAGACAGAAACTAATTACCTAGTTGGAATTTTGCCAGGGTAGTGGGATTAAAAGGCTTATGCAGAAGGACTAGAAAGCATTTATGAATGAAGTGAAAGATGCCTTAGACATAAGAAATGGCAAACACCTGTGCCATCTAGTCCTTCCCTTGGCATTTGCTACAAGTTTGTTCTTTATGTCACAATCACTAGTGATACATCCAGTTTAATTATTAATGACTGTAGCAACACAAATTCCACCATCACTCTGCAGAGGCTGTTCCAGAGACTTTGTTGCCAAATAGAAATGCATCTTGACATTCCTCCTGTGTGTTCCTTTGTGTCTTTTTCTTCCTAATTGCACAACCTGGAATTGTTTCCTTCTCCTTCTTCTATATCTCCCCTTTTGCATTATGTGCCCTTCAAATGTTCACAGACATTTATGGAAGCACGCTGTTTTCTGCGAGATTGCCTTTCCAACTATCAGGCAGGTTTTGTCAAACAGCCCCTGCAATCGCTTGTAGCCTTGTCTACAAGCAGTTTGAACTGTAACATTGACTTAAAATCACTGTCTTCATTGGATGTTGGAGTCACCCAGAGCTGGAAGGACAGGAGAAGGGTTATGAGGGACAAGGAGACCAGACATATTCACCCACTGGCCCACGTTCCTTTTCAAGAAGATTTTGTTCATGCCAGCTTAGATTGCCTGTTACACCTCATTGGAAGAGGTAGGCTGTTTAACAGAAAATATTTCTAAGGATTTGGTGGCATTTCAGGTTGTCTGGAGCTTTGCTATTAACTGTGAATGCTAGTGGCAAAATATTCTCCCTGTGCTATAAGGAACTTCAATTTTCATTGTGTGGCTGCTGCATTACTTAAGAAGCGCAAATAATAAATAAGCAGCTGTAAATGTAGTGATTAGGGACTGGATCTCATTTAAATTCAGGAAGTGGGAGTGGTTTACAGGAAGGGCTTTAATATTTGTCAGTTTCCTGTTCCCTTTCCTCTCCATTCTCTCAGGCTGTAGCATTCCTCTGTCCTGAGTATGCACATCAAGTGATGTTAGCTTTGATTTCTGCAAGGTGGCCATATTTGTAGGTTTTCTTTTCACGTTTTCCTCTAATACTTGAAAATAAGCATAGAGGGAATTTTTAATTCTTCAGCATGTCTTGATAAAAATACCAAAAGCAACACATGTTTTTCTCAGAGCTAAGGATGTTTTCCAGTATGGCAGACATTTGTCTTGCAGTGACCTGTTCAGGGAGGCCTCTGCATCTACGAGCCTTAAAAGATCACATTTAATTATTTAATTACCTATGTATTCTAAGTTTATCTAATACATTCAATGTATATAATTAACATTGTTTTTGGAGGAAAAGAGTAGATGTTTGATTTTTTTTTTTCTTCCTTCTAATTATAGCACAAATTACATTCATTAATAACTTGTCTTTAGAAAATGGATAAAAGGTTGCATTAAGTAAAAAGAACACAGTAAACAAAAATGGTTTTGATTGCTTCTCCTGATACATTGTCTCAAACAGAACTTGTAAATCAGAATAGATCAAGTAATCTGACAAAGAGCCAAAACTAAACAGATTGCTGGTTTTGTCTGCTAGGGTTTTATATTAATTTTCAGAGTGTGTGTGATTGAGTAGGACTAGTCAGGAACAGAGGTAGAAAGTAAGATGAAACAGAAGTCCACAAAGGGAAAAGAAAATGAAAGCTTCCTAAGTGAGTGTCTGAAAAGTAGTTCTTCAGATACTGGGAAATGATGAGGCATCCCTGAGAAGCCTGGGGGAGTGTTGCTAAAACTAGAACTTTATAGTGTCTTCAAGTTTTATTTTAGAACAATGCTATCAGACCTAACTGAAGCCCCAGGGAAATTTCTGACATTGCATTTGTTACAGGTATGTCCTTTTTTATTGTTTAATTTTGCTTTTCAACCCTAGTATTAACATTTAGAACATTATAATTATAAAAGACTTTGTGTTTGTGTTCTACAGCTGGGACTGTCAGTCAGTCTGTTGTTACCAGGTTTGTTCCATAAAAGTTAGTTGACTGGGGCCCAATTACCCTATCTATTATGCAGTGTGAATTTGACAAATAAAGGTGCAAGTTACAGTTGATCATTCTGGAGTGAGAGTTTTAGGAAGATGGTATCATGTCATTTCAGAAGAGCCAGAGAGCTTGAAGGCGTATGAAAAGTTCAGGGCAATATGATATGAGACTGTGCTGGTCTTTCGTTAAGCATGGTGAGACCCTTATGCTTCATTATCTTTCTCTCAGATTTGGATTAAAATGGGAAGAGCAAAAGCTGCTTCAGGTAGCTTTCCCTCAATCTGTTTTATGGGACTTGCCTTGATTAGTAATAAGGCAATGAAAAGCATATTGCTACAGTACTAATGCAGGATTCTTCCTGGACTTGGCAAATGTGTATGATGCACTTCTCCTTCATGCAAGAGGTGATTGATATTGTAGCTAAAATAATGCTGGCAGTGTAATTGTAACAGAATTTTTTAATTTGGAAAACAGAACTTAAAGCAGCAACTGCATTGTGAAACTGTGTTCAGGAACAGGGAACTTTGTCTAAATGGACTCATTCAGAAACACATTTTCACTTCTATGTTGGATGCTTGAATGCATGATGTGCTTTTATAAATTAATATTACTGCATGTGATATCTCAAAGAAGCACAGCTTTGAAAACAATCTAAAGCAAAGATACATGCCCAGATTCAGCAGACAGAGCACTGATGTTAAAGAAATGGTAGACCACGAAAAAGGGGATTCACATCTGCCTATGCTTGTCCAAGCCAGTGAAGAATTTTTTCTGTCTCTGCTGCATCTAATTTATTATAGATGATTATCTCATAAGGAATAAAATGGGAAGACATTCCCACTGTGCGCTCAGTATTAATATACTAATAAGCTTATCTCTGTTATGTTGTACCATCAGCTGCCCTTGCCCTGTGCTATTGAAACCCAAAAGTTTTTCATGTATACCTGCAAAACATCTTTTGAGTTTCTCATTGGAATACACAAATCTACAAAGAAAATAAAAGAAGATCTGGAAGAAGGCTGTTTGAGTAAGTGGAGCACTTCCTTTCTGTACCATTCTGTACAGGTACATGGACATTATTTCTCTTAGCTATCTTCAGCCTCACTAACACCACCTGATAACACCCAGAGGTGTGCAGGTGTGTGAGATGCATCATATCTCCCCATGTTTGGGTGAGTCTGTGGCTTTTCCTGGTATCTCATTAAGGAGTTGTTGAGATCCTTGTTTTCATATGTAGCGGAATTCACACCCCTTACTATTGCCTCATGTTTTGAGGTGAGTCCAGAGTTTGCTGGTACTTATCCCTAGAGAATTTTTAGGGAATAAAATGCTTCAAATCTGAAGACAGTGAATTCATGCCATCTTATAACAATACTACCCACTTCGACCTGAAATCTCTATAGTATTGCTGTTAGACAGTTGCCTGGAGAAGAATGACTGGTGCTGCATGGCCACATTTCCAGTGGTACCAGTCTTGTATGCTCTTATATATCCAGGTGTATTCTGCAGGTAGCTCACACTGAAATAAACCATGCCTGCACGGTTGATTTTTAGGGCCCTACACTTATAAAAAAGAGTCAGGCTTTTTTCTTTGCTTTTTCCACTTTTTTTCCTGCACTGTTCTTTTCATTTCTTTCCCTCCACTTTTCTCTTTATACTATTCTGTGTATCCTTTCTTATTTTCCATTTTCATTCACTAATAATGGGATCGGATTGCACTGCACAGCATGCAAACATTAGATAATAGGACACTGTTCAAAGAAGAACATGAGGTGACCAAAGTATTAGTGTTAATACTAAGCAAACTTTTTATTTCTCCATTTATCCTCCTGCACCTGTCTCCACTCTGATATCACAGTTCACTTTCTGCTATGCATTTGAGGATTAAGCTCCCCTACAAGATATCTTTGTTCCCTAGCCTGTTTTGTTTTGTTGTTATACTCAGGTAGTCAAAAAACCTAATGATCCATAAACAAAAATCAGCTTCCTGCTTTGGACTGTAAGTGCTGGATCTTTCCAGAGAACTTGGCATTACCAAAATTACAGTTGATTATATACAAGAAGCATTCTGTTGGTTGATGTGGTGTTTGGATAATAGTTTAATGATATTGGCATAAACAATTAGTTAATATATTATTAGAAGGACTTAGCAGGTGCTCATGTGTGCTGGTGGGATTTTTCCAGCTATTTGCTTCATAGAAGAAAAAAAAAAAAAGCTGCATATTTCATTGTTAATGGTGTTTTGGAGTTAGATCTCCCTTTTTCTCTCCTACCCTATTTTTCTTACTTCCCTGTTTCTTTTTGCTGCTTTCTTTCTCCTTTGCAAGCATTCCCCCCTTTTTTTTCTTCCTTTCCCTCAGACAGAAAATGATGTTTGCTGCTTATGGGGTATTGATTGTGTATTATCAGCCAGGCTCACACATCGACAATTACATGTAGTGCCAAGGTAGCCGTGACAATGAGGACCGGTTGCCATGGCAGTGAAAGGGCCCCATTGCGCTACCAAGCGCCTGCTCCATAGCGATAATCGTGCTGCTCATTTCATTTTAATTGAAATTTGAAATCATATTCTCTGGGAAGAAGCAAATGGACCTTTTCTCCTTTTTCCTTAATTTTTTACCCACCACCAAAAAAAAATTACAAATATGAAAGATTTGCACATTTCTTACAGCAAAATATTAACTTCCTGACAGTCAACACTGAAAGACCGGAATGAATACAGAGCTTTATAAAGGTAGTTTTTCAATCTTTCTCATTCTGCTCCTAATTAATTCCCAAATTCCATTTTTCACTAGACTCATGTTCCGTTTGCTCTGCTGTGTTCTTCTTTTTGGTACCAGACGATCCAGGTAATCTGCTAGTTCCTTACAAAAGTTACTATTTTCTGCGAGCTGCAAACTCAGATTTGTTTTAACAGTGAATAAAATAACTTTTCCATTATTACTTAAATAATTTTTATCAAGTTTATTGTCTAGTATAAAC
Organism: Certhia americana; assembly: GCA_018697195.1. NCBI lineage: Eukaryota > Metazoa > Chordata > Aves > Passeriformes > Certhiidae > Certhia > Certhia americana. Next base: position 42,173,799 of record CM031861.1, read on the forward strand.
AAAGTTTACCACTGTGTAAATTGGCAGAGCTCCATCAATGGAAATAAAAATAAAGCAACTCTTGTTTTCAGAGAAGTGAAAAATTGGTGAAGAGGTATAAGGTGATGCCTTTCTTGGGGAAAACAAAGAATTTGAACGCTTATGAGTAGTGAGAGAAAGGAATACAGAAAGGCATATCCTGATGACAGGAGGTGCAAAGGGAAAGGTTTTCTCAGTTGCAGTAATAAAATTGGGAGAAGGACAAAACTGAGAAAGAGAAAATTAGTCACCCTTTACTTGGTGCTATTGGGATGAGTTTAACTTCTTTGGAAGCTGAGACCTAAAGATGACTTCTTTACTTGCCTCCAATTTTGATTCTGCACAGTGTGTCTGGGTGTTCTGCAGTCTTTCAAGATGGCCAAAACTTCCAAGTTTTTATATTGAATTTGTCACTGTTACCACTTTTTCTTTACTATTTGGGACCATGGATTCAGGGAATCTCCCATGTGTGCCAGTCTTGCTGTCTAGTATTGGTAAAAGTTAGACACGTTACACCTAAAAATTTAATTTCTGTTTTATATTTTTAAGTTCTTTTGTTTTTTTTTTAATCTTTTGGGTTTCCAAAGTAGGAATGAACACAAGAAATAGAGTATTTTACAGTTGCTAGCTAATGTCTTTCAGATGTAAGGAAGTGAGTGCAAAACACACTTTGTAATTTCTTGTTATATCTGGTTAATTCCTTTCCTGCTATGTATCTGATTTTTTAATGAACCTGAAGCAGAATTTTTGAATTTGAATTCTAAATTTCAGAAGATAGAGAAATTTTTTAAGGCTTCTCTTTCATCTAAAGTCTTCTGAGCTACTCTCCAGAATTTAAGGAGTTCAGAATGAAAAAGTCTAACTGCCCACAGAGTTCTGTGTAACAATTCTGAATGTGTTGATGTTGTGAAGGAGCCTGTGCTGGCCACTTCCTTTGCAGTGAAGCATTTGGCCTTCTAACTCTTTAACAATCAGTCTTGGCCACTGCTGAAATTAAAGCCGAGGCTCTGAATTTGAGGTGTAACCAAGCATCTTAGTGCAAATCTGGCAAATGTATGGTCAAGCTAAGAGTATCCCATCTCTTGCTTACCTCTGGTATTGCTAACCTTGGGCATTCTGTGAGAAGAGCAGCAAGCTAGTGCTCAGTATGTGCTTCGTAATGTGGCTTTAGCATGTGAAATGACATTGGTTGCATTTGCTATGTGTTTTCTTCAAGCTCTGATAAACTAGTTTTTACCCAGGCAGATTTTACCTAGAATTATGTACCAATTTTTTTTTTTTTTTTTTTTTTTTTTGCTGTTTTGTTGTATGCGTTTGGTTTTTTGTTTATTTTGGTTTTTTGAATTTGATGTTGTTTATAAAGGCCACTTTTCTTTCTTAAATGGTAGAGTTTTCAAGTAGCTCGCACTTTTTAATTTCTGATCTGGGCCAGATGAAAACACTGCCACCAAATAATGCAATGCCCTTGTCCAGGTTAAACTCACATTACTGGTGTTGAACTATTAAGAAAAATATTAGCGGGTTAACCTTGCGGTGAATGGAAATATTTATGCTAGATCAGATATTCTGTTCTTTTCTAACTTTATGCCAGAATGGTCATTGTCTGTTCTCCCTTAGTCAAATGAAAGGCTGTACAATCAGGAAAACCAGTATAAGATCTGAATTTAGTGCATTGATCATTCAAAAGAAAAACAACTGTCTTTTTGCTGCAGATCTAGATGACAACTTGCACTGGTGGGTGGTCTCCAGATTTCCTGGCAGAGTTTTTCAACAGAAGACCATTACCCTTCAGCCTGCAAAGACATGCAGGCACTCTCAGGATGGGTGCTGGCTCAGGGGAAGTGAACGTGCTCTGTGTTCCTCCCACTACGGCAGTGTGTTTTACCTGCACAGATCTCTTCCCCAAACACTGATGAACCTCAGGCTGGTTAGTGTTTGAGGTCCAGTGCACTTTGAGCTTGAAGTGTTATGCTTTGAGCCTGTCTGCTGCTGCCTGCTTTGGAAACATCTGTCTGAAGGTAAATCTAAGGCCCGAGAGATGTTTTGAAGCCATTACTGATGGCAGGGCTAAGATTAAAGTAATTAAAAAACCCAACTGAAGCAAGTGGTTAGAGAGATGGATAAAGTGTGAAGTAATATTAAAGCAGGGACAGTGAAGGAATTAGAGTTCCATTTGTGCCAGGAGTTTTAACAACCTGCACTCTACAAATACTCTGTTGCCCAACATTTCCCCCCCCGCTCCCCCAACTTCCCTGAATCCTCACAGACCAGCAGAGTTCTTAATTAAGTGTCAAAGAATTGATTAGCTGGAGCTCTTGCAAGGCAATTCCATTGATGAAACCATTTTGTCAGGCCGACTGATATAATTAGACCAAACAAGATGTGAAATCTTCAGTGTTTTGTGCTACAGCCCAGTAATTATTTAATTTGTAATAAAAAGGAACTGGGGAGGGAGATGGAACAGCAGCAGAAGTTTAAAAAAAAATTGAGAAAAAGTTTACAAAATGTTTTCCTTTCCCTCTCTTCCTGCCATTCTTTCCTCTCACGGGAGCTTGAGCATTTGCAGAAAGCTGCTTAGTGTCTGCGCAGAGGAAGCTTTGGTGAGCTGTCAGCACTTGTCCATTCCTCTGGAGACATAATATCGCCTTCCTTGCAACTCATCAAGCTGCCAGGCCTGATTTATACAGAGCTAAACATACCAGTGCTGTTGGGATGATCATCGTTACTGAGATTGCACTGTTCATTTTCCAAGCTGCTGCTAGTGTGTCTGAAGGAGTTAGAGCAGAATCGTATTTTTAACAATAATTAGCAGTTTTCTGTGGATCTTTGTGTTTTATGGAAGAAAGCCAATACATGTTCATTATATAGATGGAGAAATTGAACTTCAGAGTATTAGTGTGACGGACATTCTGCCGGAGAGGAGAGGCATGGCTGGGAAATAAGACCGCATCTCCTAACTGCCAGCCCAGGCCCCATGCTACCAAACCATGTTTGCTATTTGTTTGAACAGCAGCAGGGTTTTCTCCTCTTTCCCACCCTTTGGTGAGATAGTGGCTGAGCTACCATTAGTAGAGCATAATGGACTGCTGCCTTGTATTCTCGGGTTTTCCACCCTTTTCCACGGTACTGACTCTTTGAATATCCCTTTTTGCCACAGCATACTTCCTTGAACGGTGCATTTGATACTGAGTCCTATGGGCTTTCATCCATTAAAATTGAGTAAGGGATGTTACACAAGTAATAAGTAAAGGTATTTTCAAGTTTTCCCTTCTAAATTCTGGAGAGCAGCAGGCTGCAAACTCTCCCAAGGACTTTTACTACTGATGGTGACCGCACAACAAATCCACAAGAATTCTGAGAGACCAGAAGGCTTCTGTCTCTGTCTTCTATGTGATCCAGTTTGTGTTGGAATAAAATAGAAGAAGAATCTAGCTATTCTAGATGGATTTTGAAAGTGTTCTTCTTGGTGAGATTTTTTTATGTGTTTGTTTAGGTTTTTTATTGCAAGAATGGGAGATAAACTCCCCTTTAATAGAAGGAAAATACTCCCACATGTTATAGGCTGGCAAGAGAAACAGGGAAAAGGAAGTGAATATAAAAGAAAATCTTGTTATCAAGTGAAAATCACATTCCAAAGATGTTACACTCCTTGCAGTGCAAGCTTTTCTCCCTGAGCTGTGATTACTGGGTGATAGCACTAGCCCTACTTCATCCCCTGCACACCTTCCTCATGCTATTAAGGAACAAATATGCCCTGCCTTCCTCCTCTTCCTCTTACCACCTCTGTCTTGTATTCTTCTTTATTTGAGGAGGAGGTACACATCTGTGTAGGGGAAACAAATGAGGCTGACAGAATCAAAGACTGAACAGAAGAATCTGCTGAGTTACAGATGATGCTAAGTTAGAACAAATCTCCATGTGATTTCTCAGTGTGATATACCACTCTCCTAGAGGCAAGGGTCTGCCACATTCCCATCCCCCCATATTCCACAGGGAAGGAAATATTGTGTTGTCTAAATAGCACCTGAAGCAAAGGTAGAAGGTGAAAGATGTATTTATATAGAAGGCAGCCACAATAAGGCCAGAACAAAATTATTGAGCTAAGGTAAGGTGATGGGTAGGCCAAGCTGCAGGGAGAGCAATGCATCTGCCCTTCTGAGTTGTTTCATAGAGTACTGTCTGTGCTGATTATTAGAGGCAGAGAGCAGACCCCCTGTGGAAATGCAGAGCTAGTCCCTATCACAGTGAAATCTAAATTCTAGCAGTCACTAGGTGCTAAGGAATTTCCTTGGAGACCCCAGGTGTGGAAACACATGATAAGCTGCTAGGAAGCAGTCATAAGAGCAAAAGTCTAAAAAGTGTGAGGATGCTGTTTGTCATCCTTTAGAAGAGCGTGCTTTTCACTGAGCTGTGACCACAAGCATAGTAATCCGGAGATACATTTTTGTGGAGTATATATGGGTTGTGGCTATGCAATTTATCAGGATGCAAAAGCCACCCTGTCAAGGCTGTAATTAGTTTCTGGAAATTGTTGAGTAGAGATTATATGCCTCTGTGTGTGTGCATATACAACTATTAATATCTACACATGAGCACATAGAGGGTACAACCAACACCCACTGAGTAGTTCTGAGGGGGCTGGATCTGAGGGGCATGGTTTTTTTCTGTGGATCCCTTTTAGTGTTTATGTACTGGGACAATCCATCTGCCCACAGTTGCTTTTCTTACATAGTCACACCATTAATTTAATTACATGAGGCCCCAGAGTATCCCGTGTAGTTGCATATTCACCTGGTATCACCATGTGATGTCCAGCAGAAATACTTCCATGCTGTGTGATACAGCATTAGGAAAAAAGTGGAGGGGATTTTGCATAAGCCCTAAAAAAGACAAGTTCAAGCCTTTATAGCACAGTCCCCAAAGATGAAAAATTAGAACCTTGTTGCTCTTTGTATTTACAGCATTCTGAACTACTCCTTAAACATGAGCAATAACATAAAAGTTACTCTCCTTCTTGTTCTCTTTCTCATTCTCTGCTTTCTGCCTTTCCTGTCACTACCACTTATCTTCTGGAATGGTGAAATTTGTCTGTTAATTAAAGAGCTAAGGGCAGTGATGTGCACGACTGTCTGCAGCCACTGCCACAGTGTTAGCGCTGCTTCTTTAGTTTCATAGCCCATGCACACTTCGTGCAGTGTGTCAAGAGATGTTTGTTTCTTTCTGTTTAGGCAAGTGAAGTGTATAGATCAAATGTTCAAAGCCATTAAAAGTACGTTAAATCAGAGACACTACTGATGTAAGGGTATTAATGAGGGACAACCCATGGTGTTTGGCAGTATTGATTCTAGTGTTAGGTGGCTGTTGAAAACGTTAAGCATCTGATCCATACTTTTTACCAGCGTAAGCAGAGTGGGAATAAACATCTGAGCACACATTAAATGACAAGACTTTGATGTTACTTTTGTGGGTATTGAATGTAGGGGATTAATTTCTCTTTCAGTCTGTATCCCCTAGAGTTTGTCAACCCAGGGCAAAGAGCACTGAAGAGTTTATACCTGCTCAGCATGGAAAAGACATAGTGCAGCATAGTATGAAGACATCATCCTGTTTAAGACCAGGATTCGGAATAAGTTCACCATATAGTTTCTACAGAACTTCTTTACCTTCTTCTGTCAGTTAAACACTATGATCTCTGTAATCATAGTTTATTTTTAAAGTGGAAAGTATTTCTTTTACCTTATCTAATATTTCTGTTTCATTTTTGGGCAATTGAAACAACATAGTGTTTTTGATTACTTAGGAAATTTTTACTTTTGACTTTTTACTTTACTTTGTGATTGTATTATCAGCTGCAAAGATGGAAGAATAATAGGGAAGAGTTGAAATTGTTTTCTAGCATTTGAAACACTTGTTTTGAGCATTGGGGCAAAAGGTAGGAAGCTTCTCCTTTGTCTGATAAACTCTGCATTTTTATGTAACTTCCTCTAACAGCTTGAATCAGGATCTCTCAGCTGTGTCATAACTCCTCTCCATTGATGGAGATTCTCTATTAGTTCAAGCACAAAGATAAAGATGTGTCATACAGTGTGTTGAATTTCCACATAATAAAATATACAGCTTCTGCCTCAGCAGTCTTGTGGTCTAAATTCCTGCTATTGCTTTGGAGCTGTGAGATGGACATAAGGTACAGGAGAGCTGCAACCTGGTGGTGGCACACCTGTTGTATTTTTATGCTTCAGACCCTTTGTCCAGACCTGGTTTAGAATGCTTGGTCGGAAGCTATCAGTGTGTAGCCTAGACAGCAGTAGGGTTACTGTGGGTGTAATATGTTCAAGCTGTGAGTTGGTGTGTCAATCATAATGACTGACAGCTTCAGATGATTGAGAGAAGGTGTTGTCAAGCTTCATTTTCGGGCCAGGAAGAAGGATAGTGGCTATAACTTGTAGGGTTACCTGGGAAGAACAAATTACGGATACCTGCAAGGAGGGATGAAGGGGGAAGCTACTCAGGCATTTGCAGGTACATTTCTTTTTCTTTGCTTGAGAGCAGATTTGGGTGCTTTCAGAATGGATTTGATGGCAGGGGGCAGATCTGTGGAGCTTAACTGAGGCACCAGCTGCAGTGGAGGATGCTGAGAGCCAGTGAACATGAAAAACGGATGCAAAATAGAACAGTCTTTCAAGCTGGCTTCCAGTATGCGGGATCAATGAATAAAGTGTGTCAGGGAAAAGACAGGCCCTACAGTGCAGGGTACAGAACAGGGCCCTACAGGCCTTACAGAAAAGACAGTGCATATTTTCTGAACCTTGAGCTGCAATTTAGAGCCAGGTGAAATTAAACCATTTTCAAAAAGGCACAAATCTATACAGTTTTCCTTCTCACTGTGGAATTTGAACCATCTGCTTAGTGAGAAGCTCTAATAAAACAGATATTTCATGTTTGCATGAAAACATTTCAAAGATTCTGAAGTGTACCTTCCCTTAGAAAGTGACTCATTTTCCTGAGAAAGCATGCATGCTTTGAGGGTGACAGTGTTTATGTTTTGAAGAGATGAGACCATTTTTAACATGATGATCAGGGCAAGAGCGAGCAGGGAGATGAAAGTGATGCCATTTTTAGGAGTTTAGGTTTTGCGTATTTTCCATACTTCCTGTAGATGAATAAAGTGACCTTGAGCAGTGACTGGCCTTTCTGTGCTACACAGCTGAGCATGGTGCAGGGTGCATTGGATCAGTTCTACAAGTCGTAGCTCTGTAATGTATGGAACAGATCTGTGCAGAGATATGTGCTGTTCTTCTAGCAGTGTTGTTACCTGTGTACAGCTGTTGGTCTCTGCAGAGACACAGTGCTTTCCAGATGTGCTGCTTCTGACACTAATGCTTGCCTCACTGAACTGATGGTTCTCAGGGAACTTGTATTTGCTCTGTAAGTATATAGCAATAAGATCCACTGTCCTCTGGCTTTCACTGTCACTGACAAGCCTGGTAATTAATCAAGACTGTGCTGTGGTTGACTTTTTCTTATTTTCATTTCCCCCTCTCTGAAGTGAGTAATGAAGAATGATGTCTTTACTTCTTCACCTCCACATCTCCTCACCTGCTGAACACTTGAACTAGTCCCATTGACAAGCAGCTTGCACCAGGAAAAAAAAGTGCCACAGATGAAAAATGTGGCTTTGGAGTTTGGCAAGCATGAAGTTGGCTTTGTGACACTTCTCCATTTGCCATCATCAATCTTTCTCTGTCAAAGTCCTTTTTGTCCTGTCATTGTTGCTGGTCGTTTCACATTACATATCAAGTCCTGCCTTTGGTAGCTGGAGACTGTATTTTCTCAGCACACTTCTAACCAGTGGGGCAAAATGCTGTACTGATGAGTAATAGGGATCAGTGCTGCAGGTCTAAAGAAGCTATTAAGAAGGAAGGCCGAGAAGAGAATCTCTCTGAATTTCAAATGCTTCTTCAGTCCTGGCTCTCAATCTTCTTTCTCTGCACAATAAAGTAAAGAATCTTGAAGGTTAAAATCAAATCGAAATCTAAGTCCTGATGTAGAAACCAAGAGGTGTTTCTCTTTCTTTTTTCTTTCACACAAAAATGTGAGATTTTAAAATGTAGGAAGTTGTCACTGCAATAACAGCATCTGCTAATAATTCATAGTTTCTATCCACATATCACTGTTCAAGTAATTTCAAGTCATCTGAGAATTAAGCCTCAGAATCCCTCTGAGGTAGATACTGACGTCATCATCCTCATATTTGAAAGGAAGTGGAACTGAGGCACTGAAATGGGAAGAGATTTTAGTTTTCACAAAAGTTCACTGGCTAGGGAATGGAAAATGAGACCTGCCAAAACTACAGAGGTATCTTGTAGGCAACAGTTAATTGAAGTATGCTGAAGTACATTGTATAATTGATTCTTAGTGCTATTATGATGTAAGAATAGGTTTCTGTTAAAGAAGCAGAGCTAATATTTTCATGATGATCCTTGGGTTTAAATTCATTTATTAAAGCACTTGTGGTGTTGGGACATTTTTGAAGAGAAGATCATGATTTGATGTACAGTCAAGTCCTTTACTGACATAGTTTGCAGCCAGGCAGCCAGGAGGGCCAACCCTACCCTGGGGTGCATCAGGCACAGCATCACCAGCCAGGCAAGGGAGGGATTGTCCTGCTCTGCTCTGCACTGGGGCAGCCTCACCTGCAGTGCTGGGGGCAGTTTTGGGCACCACAATATAAAAAAGACATTAAGCTGTTGGGAAGCATCCAAAGGAGGACCACAAAGATGGTGAAGGACATTTAGGGGAAGCCATGTAAGTGGCTGAGATCACTTGGTCTGTTCAGCTTGGAAAAGAAGAGCATGAGGGGAGACCTCACTGCAGTTACAACTTCCTCATGACAAGAAGAGGAGGGGCAGACACTGATGTCTTCTCTGGGGTAACCAGTGGCAGGACCTGAGAGAGTGGCCTAAAGCTGTGTCAGTGGAGGTTGAGGTTGAATATTAGGGGGAGGTTTTTCACCCAGAGGGTGGTTGTGCACTGGAACAGGCTCCCCATAGAAGTGGTCGCAGCATGAAGTCTGTCAGAGTTCCAGAAGCATTTGGACAGTGCTCTCAGGCACATGGTGTGATTCTTGGGGATGGTGCTGTGCAGGGCTGGGAGTTTGACTCAATGATCCTTGTGGGTTCCTCTCAGCTTACCTTATTCTATGATTCTGTGATAGTTTGGTAGACTAAGATGAATTTAATTGTTCTCTAGTAACCCAAATTATTCACAGCTGTCTAATTAGTAGAATAACTTTGCAAAATCAGAGAGCTGCTGGTTTCACAATGGTGCTATGTAATTCAGTGCATTAGGAGGTTCCAAACAAGGTACTGCTTATGTTGAAAATAATATGTCTAATTCTCTATACACCTAAAAATCCTAAAGAGGAGGATTTGTTTAATATTTCCCCAGGGGTGCCATTTTCACAAGTATTTGTTTTAATGATGAGTTTACAAGGCAAGACTTGACAGAGATAAATGGGTACAAATAATTGTGGTCATAGCCTTTGGCTGTTGCTGTTGAAGAACTAGACTTTTCTCTTTCAGTTTAAATTCTGGTGAAAAGGAAGTGTCACAAAATGTGACAATTTCTGATCCATAATGACATGAGAGGAATAAAAGAAGCCTCAAAACAACGAGTAACAATGAGTATGAAAGCACTGATGTAGGTAACTCACTCTAAAAATGTGAATCTCTTCTGATTACAAACATAATCTACATATTCAAACTCATTGGAATTTATTGAGTGTTATTTTTTCATAATTTATCTTGCTTTATTTTCCAGAACTCAGCTAATTCTTCGTGTTTTGCTTGGTTTTTTTGGATAGAAAAAGCCTTTTAACTCTCAATGTTTACATCCATTGAACATATTTACACTTGCATACAAAGCATCAAGAATTCTATAGACATATTTGTATTACATGATTAGAGTGCTCAGTGATTCCACCACTGGAAATGGAAACATATTCCAGAAAATCCACACATGATGCAAGGACTGTGATATTGCTTCTGCTACATTTGGCATGCTCAGATTTTTATGAGAGTTTTTCATTAAGCTGAGAAGATAGGAGCTGTGATAAGTCTTCATACAGATTAGAAGTGTTCCACTTTCTTTGCAAATCTGACTCTTGAAAACTCGCTGATCCTTATATATGACTGCCTGTTCTTTACCAATTATGAATCTCATGAACTGTGTTTCTCGTATATTTAGAATATATTTGACAATATGTAAACTAGACATATAACATTAAGAAACTGGCTTTTTTCGTCTGTTCTAGTTCTTCAAACATATGGCCTTATACAGTAAATACATCCTACCATGTGCCAGAACATACAGTGTATGAGTGTGTATATATATACAAAGACACATTGAGGGACAATCTGTCATTTTATTCTTTCACTAAAAGCCTTCTTTGCTTTGTACATCTTCTAAGGGAGCCAAACAGTTGCATGTGTATTTAAATGAACACACTAAATATATACAATTTGACTAATTTGTGACTAAGTAGGGATGAGATGATTATTTGAAATCAAAGAGTGAGAACTGTTGCTTACAGTGAACCATAGTAAAGAAGATACAGCAAGGGAGAAGAGACATCTTAGGAATGGAATTTTAACCTGAATATAGCAGAGGTAATAGCTCATGGCAGTGAGATCCACCTTGTTTCAGTGGTGGCGTTTTAACTTGCTGACTTGGGTAAAACTGCTGGATAATTCTCGTTCACTGCTACACAGTGCTGTAACTCCCATGTGCTGCAGAGAATCTGTGCTATCCTTGGCCATGGTGCAGTGATGTGCTTGCTGGTTGTGAGATGAGGTTACAGAGATCATGTTTAGCTGTTGTGGAAGCCAAATTGCATTGTGACTTTCTTTATGTTACAGTGGCTGGCTGGCTGGCATTAACAGCTGTTCAGGAAGTGGCTTTCACCAGGTGTGCTGTGAGGTGACAGCAGTTGGGTACTAGCACCAGACCACATAATTTGACGCCTCCTCACAGTTGTTCGGAGACACCTTCTGAACACATTCACTGAGAGGTGTTGAGAGTTCCTGGGAAATGCCTCCTGACAATATTTTCTGTAGGCATTGACTTCAGTCAGGACCCAGCAATTGTTTCAAGGTCCATTTTCTGATGAATTATAAAACATGAGTTGTTATGGACTCAGGCTGATAAAGCCAGAAAAAATAGTCTGTCTTTCCTTGATTCTGTGAGTTGATGAGTAAGGCTGTGCAACAGTTATACAGATAGAGAATGCACTGATGGGAGGATCAGCAATGTTGCTTCCTTCATTATAAATTGAAATGAGGGAGGAGAAGAGATGTTTGCAGACAGACAGATCTACTATTCTCTCTCATTCTGTGTGTACCACAATGAGAATGATACTCTGTTTCTGAGTGGTAGAATTGTAAAGAGTCCTACATTTTCCAGTCTCTGCTAAAGTGGAATGTATGAATAAGGCAGCCTGGAGTATCTGTGTGAGCTGACATGTCATTACAGGAAAGGGTTTCACCTTTTGAGTAGTTTCTCCTAAGACTCCTCTTAGGGATATTTAGTCCTTCTTTTTTCATAATTTTCCCCATGAATTCCCTCTGCTGATTTGCAGTGTTTAGGGAAGGAAGTATTATCTGTTATGGTTCATGAGTTTCTGTGGCCTACAGCAGTAAGCTGGAGATCACTAATGCGCCCCTAGCTCTTTAGTTTTCTCAATATTTTCAGCAAAAGAATCTGGAAATGTACTTTTTACTGCAGCCTCGCTTTTACACTCTCCATGGCTGTTTTCCAGCTTGACAGCCTCGTGTGAATGTGAGTCATTGTGCTCTAGAAGATGCTGCACATTGTTCTCAATCTAATTTTATCTTTGGTCCTTATATAATAAAATAACTGGTACCTTTTAGGTGGACCACTGCCAACAGTGTTTGCTCAAAAATTCTTCACATTGCAATGTGGACTTCATTGTTGAGAAATTGATTCCTCTGTGGCATGCATCAAGCTGGACAACTTAGAGTTTTAAAGCTCACTGCTATGGCCAGTGGAGCTCTCTCTGCTTCTCTTAACTTTTGACAACTTTTTCTCTATTCATATTGCAGCTGCCTTATGCTAGTCAGTTGCTAAAAAATGTTGCAGGCAAATATGGTTGCTTTCCCAAAGAGATGCTATTCTAAAATCAAGTTGAGAGATGACAAGCAGAGATGATCAACAAACAGGGACAACACAGACTCAGGTGATAGTTCCAATCAAGGTAAACGGCTGTGGTCACAGCACACTAACCTTGCTGAAACTGAGACAGTAATGAACACTCAATCTGTGGTAGCTTGCTACTAAAGCAAATATCTCAAAAAATCCTGACATTAAATGGAGAAATGCAAGAAAAGAGGAAAGTAATCTTTCACTTCAACTGATTGGAAACTCTAATGATGAAGGCAGTATGTATGTTGAACAGAAGGTGATTGATGTGTTTGACATAAACAGCTCTGAGCATGCAGTCAGTGTGGTCAGAGCAGTCCAATGTGTTTGCTAAGCCCACACCTGTCCAGTACAACTGCTGGTGTATGCTTATGAGAGGATGCAGAAGTCAAATGTGCTTTTCTAGATAACTAGATGAAGCCTTATTTTTTAATGGGAAGCAGTTCTGGTACTGAAATTTTCTTTACCATTCATCAATATTGGTCATCTTGAATAGTAAGCATATAGTGCAAATTCTGTAATAATGTTGCATCTTCAATTGAGTCACGTGCCACAATGCAAATTAGTAGTATTGCTTTTATTTCTAATGTAACATAATTATATATTGTTATATACTACATTATTGTATGCTGATATTTATTGCCTGTATGTTATTGCATAATGTATTATTATTATTACATATTCCTATATAATGTAAACATTGAAAGATGTTAGGAAAAAACATTTGGTAGTCATTGAAGATGTCAGGGAGGAACTGGTTTCCTTCAGCAGGAGATGCCAATGCTGCATTGTCAGGCTGCAGATTTTTCTTGGTTGAATTTGTAGAATAGAAACACTTGAAGATAAAAATATGCATGTCTTTGTAAATAAGAGGGAAGAGAGGTTATTTAATTTGGGCATACTAACTGCTCTAAATTTGCCTCTGTTTGGATTTACAAGGATTCTTTCTATCAAATGAGATACAGTAAAAAAAATGGTGAGATGGTGTCAGGAGATGCCAGTGGGACACAATGAACAAACTGTCATTTCAGGAACACTTGCAATTTGGGCTCTTTTACTATGTTCTCTTGAAGCTTACTGCCAAGACTCTCTTCCATGAAGATTATTAATCTATATCAATGCTGTATAGGAGAAAAGTGATCCATAAATTAATATCCTTAGAAATATCTTATTATGAACATTTACAGCATCATATCCCAGTGCTACACTCCTTATTTATAAAAAGGACTTGGGATTTGTTTATTTGGGTTATATAGATCAATATTAATTATAACACCCTGGTTGTGTACAGCCCTTCTTGTATGAAGAACTCAAAGTATTTTTGTCTCTTTTATAACCTATGAAAGGGATGTACAGAGGACCTATAAATGGCTTGCTGAAGATGAACTTGCAAAGATGTGGCAGGTTCAGGAATAAAAATCAGAAGTCCATCCATCTTTTTGGCCCCTTGGTTGTAGTGTGGGCATTGCATACAACTTAATGTTTAGTACTTGTGTATCACTTTTTCTAGTCTATTTTCTTTGGAGGTCTATTGCTATTATTTTAATCTCTGCAAGGTTTATAGCAAATCTGAAAGAAAAGAAGACTGGACATTATTTCTGTGTTATTTGAACATCGTGCCTCTTACCTCAGCATCTTCACATCTCCCCACCTCTGTTGCCTCTATTGATGTAAAACTGCTTTGAAATTTGACTTCTGCTTACTATGAAGTGAATATAATTCTCCCATCAGTCCTGGTGGCGGAAGTTGAAGCTGTTACTGAGAAAAATAAGCAAACTTCCCCCCCAACAAGGAGCACAGTGACATTTTGGGGTTCAGCTTGAGTCTCCAAAAATAAGCCTTTCTTATGTTTTGCTTGTTGGAACTGACTTTACTAATTGCCTAGAAGACAAACTGTACTGCATGACTTTTGCTTTTCCTTTGTTGACTTTATTTTGTCAGATGCATAGGGAGGTCATTTTGCTCCTCCTTTGTCTTTGGAAGGCAGGCAATACTCAGGTGCTGGACATAGAATTCATCGGGTTAGAGGTATGTTCTATGTAATTACTGATTTTCCCAGGTGCCATTAGCAGCGAGCATAGATGAGACTGGGGAGGACCAAACCAAAAGAACAGCATGTGGAAGATTTACCAGATTTTATTTGGAGACAGTCTTCCTTCTGCCCTGGAGAATGGCATCATCTGGAGATGGTGCCTTTTTCTGCTCTGTCTTGTGCATGGGATTTCTTGGTTGTGCTGGCATAGCACTGCTGGAGCTGTCCTTCGCATAGTCTGGTGTCAGGAAGGAAGCTCTTCTTTTCGCTCTGTGGTTCGGGGTTTGTGGAGCTGGAAGGCTCAGTCAGAGTGTCCTTCATTTGCCCTTTGTGCTGAGACAATGCCTCTCACCTTCACTGGGGAGAATTACTCCCACTCATCTCTCCCATTAGCACTGTTCTCTTTAAGCTTTTGCAGTGTGATTTCCCCGTTCAGTTTGTATCCTAAAAGTGGCTCCTGCTACCATCCTTATCTTTAGTTAACTATGAAAATTTGGTGTGGTTTAAATTACTTTTATACTGCTACACAGAATTCTAGATCATTGGTGAGAAAAAAACGTTCTTCAGATGCCACATAGGAGGAAGCTACTCAGGGATTTGGCTATAGGAAAGTTCAGTGGACTTCATAATTAGGGTGTTTATCACTATTATTTTTAAAATAAGATCATATTGTGTTTTTCCTGTAAAACAAGTCAGTTCTCAAATGCAAATGAGCTAACACAATCAAAAAATCTTTTTCTTTGAACAGTTTCTGATACAAGTTTAAAACTATTCTTCTTACTCCTTCTTCTTTCTTCCTCATTCCACATTATGTGTCACTTGCTATAATATTCACAGTAGGAAAACAGAGAAGGGACTCAGTGCAACCAGCTCTATATTTATCTACCTGAATAATAACAAAATTTGGAGGTGTTTGTCTAGTCCTATATTTAATAGCGTGGTGCTACAAAATGTTTTTGCATTTTCTGTCTTCCAGATATCTCAAAACACTTGATCATCGCCATTATGAGACAAACTTAAGTCCAAGGAAAGATTTTGTGAGATGTCCACAGCTGACATCCAGTAGAAAATAGAGCTGAGAACAGGATCTATGTCTTAAGCCCTCAGGCCACTCTGCCATCCTCACTGCAACAACTGTCGGATATGTGTTCCCTCTTCTCCCCTGTCCCTGCTGTTCCAAGGTCACGAATCAGGGAATTAAGCTTCAGGAGCAAGCAGCTCTGCTTGTGAGGCCCCTTGAGCTGAAGCCTTGCTCTGCAATTAGTGCCGCCTCAGCAAGCAAGCTCAGACAGTGAAACAAAGAGAAGCCCTTGCAAATTGCAGCCATTATCTTTGTAGACTTTCTTCCCAACCCTGTGACCACCACACAGCAATAGGATACTGAGATGGAGGCAGAAATAAATTCACTTGTCCTATGTTTGCTGCAGGGTTGCTCAGGATTATCCATCTTGAAAGGCCAACCTGCAGCATCCAGGCATCACAATATTGTCTTAGGCCCACTGAGTGCAATGCAAATCCTACAGTGTAGTGACACTTTGCCCTGAAATAGGAGATTAAAATTAACAGACCATAGAAGTATCTTCAAAGCACTGATATTAGAAAAAAATATTGCTAAACTGACTTTCTTTATTTTAAGATGGTGGATTCATTAGTAAGGTATGGAAAAGATCTACTGGAATTCCTTTAGATTTTGACTAATAGATGTGAGTGGACTCCATCTAAGTTATATAAAAAGTACCTAAGTAAAGCAAGATAAGTGTAATTTATCTTAAAGCTGCTATATAGCGAGATCTACAAGAAAGGCTGAACATTTTTTGAGTGTATCCAAACTGAAGGTTGAAATCCTTTGTAATTAGCTAACCAGTCTGCTGAAGAATGTATCCTTGCCTCCTCCTGGTTGTAAGTTCAAGGTAAACAGAGTATCTGCTGATCTGCCAGAGAATTGTTTGTGTGGTCATGGAGCCACAGTAACCATCTGTCATGGATGTGCAAGCATGCTGTGCCTCGAACCTGTTTACAATCTTTTGAGTATTTTAATTCTTAGTACTCAGCCATTGGCCTTGAATACTATTCAGGGGAGAGCTGTGAAGCTCCCCTGGGCTTTAGGAAGGCTGAAGATGTGGAAGACCCCACCAGAGACTCCTTTTTGGTTCTGCTTAACATCAAATAGTAGAAAGAATGGCCTTGTCAAAGAATGATAGATTGCTAGCAATTTCAAAGGCGGCATTGGAAATTTTCTAGCTAAGAAATAAAAATGAAAGCATGCACATGCTTATTGTTTTGTAGTTAGTTGTCTTCATTTTTCCAAATATGGAGCATTGCAACAATTTATTGCAGGGGGAGTCCAAGTCCTGAACTTGTTTCTCCACTGCAATGTGCAGCTTAGGTGCTATTTCACATTCAGACTTCTCTGACTGTTTTTTGTTAAAAATTAATAGCTACATGATGGTTTCCAGTTAATTTTATTTTTGCAGAACAGTAGACTTTAATCAATCAAGTTTAATTCACTATGAGTTAATTACTAATACGTAATTTGACTATAGTGTTTCAGGGGGGAAAAAAGTCTGGTCACAGGAGGTTGCTGTTCAGAACTAATTTGGTAAACTGAGGCATACATCTTCAATGAGATACTGAGAGCATTTGCTGCTTCTTGAAATAAAGATCAAAAATGACATTTTGGAGGTTTAATGCTATGACCAGTGTGATAATTTGAATTTTTCAAGCTTTCTGTTTTAGAAGCTTTACTGAGATTTTCAAAGCCTTTTGGGTCTCCACAATTGTGTAGGATTGGTTACCAAAGCAAAGGTATTTCAGACTCTTCTGGGCTTGCATGAGAAATTTGGATAGTTGCTTTCCTTGTGATATCTCATAATTTATTCAGTTACAGAAGACTGGGGAAGTGAAATAAATCACAAGCACACTGTTGGAAAAGCTTTATTTACTATAATTATTGTTTCTGTTATTATTTCATAGCTTTCCAGGTGTTCTAAAATCTGGTAAATATTTTGCAGCATTTGAAGCTTTTCCAAATTGATCGTCTTATCTGAGATCGCAGAACGGCATTGGGAGGAATATAACAATGCATATTATAGTGCAGTAGCATGGAAATGAATTGCAGCAGCAGAAAGGGAATTGGTTACGTTTTGCTCAGAAAATTTGGCAGTTATCACATGTAGACACAAGAAAAGATGAGGCCTTGATTTGATTGAGCAGAGAAGTCCTTGTTTCCTTGTTCCTCTGAAAAATTTTCATTCAGAGTATGGAATTTGATAGGTCTCTTAATTAAAGAGAACTGCTTTGCTGCTTTTTTTTCTTTGTTTTTTTTTTTTTTTTCTGAAGAAGGGGGTCTTGTGTTTGTATCTTAGTCTTTTGGTAAGTACCATTTAACATGGAGATGTAAAAATCTGGCTTCTCTGTACACCTCTTGATCCAATTGAAGTAACATCTCTTGCAGCATCCTTTCAAAAGGAAAACTGAAGGAAACAAAAAATTAAATTCATTACATTGTGGTTGTACTTTATCAGAGGATTCTAATCTTTCTGGAGCATAGAAGTTTTTCTCAGACTTCTTTAACTGTCACATTGCCAATCATTGCAGCTTTGTGTTGAGCACTTTGCTGTTTTCATGGCATAGGGTATGAGAAGTCTACCACCGGTCAGGAATGGGAAAGAGTAGGTAACACTTGAAAAACTTCTGTCAATTGCCTCCTTTGTATAGAAGTGTATTTCAGATTGTCTGTGATAAATCCTGATTAGTTAATATGCTGAGTTAGACCTAGCTAGATTTCTGCGTAGAAGATACATCATTTAGCATCAGCATGGGGTTCATCTGGGTGTCGGAAAGCCGTGCCCATTCTAATGATACAGTTTCCATAGCAGCTAATGCACTTCAGAAAAGAAGGAGACAGGAATCAAATTCATGACTAACATGGCTGTCCCAAGCTCGTGATGATATAAACTCTGGCACCCACATTGTCACGGATCTTTCACTGTGTGGTATGTCTAGGAAAGTTACTGAGTAGAACACTAAGGTAAATAACTCTCCTTTTTCCTAAGAGGCTGTTCTGATTAGTCACAGCTAACAGCCTTATC